>OY728129.1:756712190-757374679 GCA_963277665.1 Viscum album | reverse complement strand
TGTAATCAATACATATGCGAAGTGTTCCATCAGATTTCTTATCAAAGAGAACAAGCACTGCCCAAGGTGGAACACTTGGTCATATAAATCCTTTCTCTAAAAGATCATACAACTAAGTATTAAACTCTTTATTTTTATCTTGTTCCATGTAGTAAGAAGTAATATATATCGGTTGATTACTAAGTAATATATCAATATAAAACTATACCTCCCTTACCAGTGGGAAACCAGAGAAGTCATAAGGAAAATCATCAGGAATATCAAAGACAATTTGAGGGAGATCATCACTCATATATTATTGTTCCAGATCAAATGAAAACAATAATATTACTTTCCACAACTTTAGATAAGAAGGCCCGACTCTACTCAGCCTCGGGTCCCATTCTCCCTAAAAGATACAACAGACCCCATCAAGTGAAGTTAAGGAGACCCATAAAAGATAATAATCAATTCAGGATTTATTATCAACGAGCCAAACCATATTGAAAATGAAATAAAGAGGTTTCACATCGAGAACCAAAAAATCTCAAGGAATCTTGATATATGATAATGAGAACAGAAAAGGATGAAAAGAAATATCTTGACCTTTCTTCATTATGATGGGTGTAGTAATATCCATCACATAAGACAAAATCTCCATAGGAATATTTAACAATTTCAAAATATGAGTTGATATGAACAAGTGAGATGCACCAGTATCAAACAAAGTAGTCACTAAAGATGAATCTATAGTGATGGTGCCTCTCAAAGTTGTTGGACTTGTATATTCTTCATCTGGAGATTCTTTCTATGTGTGAAGAAGATTTATTCCAGATGCCTATGGTTGGAAGCTCTTAGATATTGAATCACTTCATTAAATGACATTACTTTTAGGTGTTGATGATTTTGTGCCACTATGTGAAGTAGAATAGATATAATTGTTTTTTCATGTTTCCAGAATGACCATAAGAACCACATATCTTGGGTGCCTTAGTGAAATCCTATTTTGAATTCCCAGGCTTTCCACACTAGAAGAAAGTCAAATGGCATATTCCAAGAACTATAGAAGGTCTTGAAGAACCCTTTTATAGAAATACACCATGAGACTCATCATTATTTATATTCCCTTTATGGGAACTCACAAAAATACCATTGAGAGAAAAATGAACTCTCATCAACCTTTACTTACTAGACAAATCAAGTTTGACCATAAATTCCCTATACAACATGTAAATATAAGAAGAGAAATTAAATAAGAAAACTGAGAATGAATATCAGATCAAATTCACATCTAAAACTATCAAGTCTTCATATTCTCATTTGATACAATCTTAGGTGTAAACTGCATAAGCTCAATAAAGATATTTTCAAATTCCATCATGGTCCTACCAGCCTACTCGAGTTTGAAGAACTCCATAGCCTTACCAGCACCATATAATCTAGATAGAACTGGTCAATTAAGATAAATTTAAAGTCCTTCCACTATAAGATATCATTATTCTTCACCATCACTATTGATTCCCAACATCTCCTGCTAGGTCCCTCCAACTTAAAGGTAACACATTTTACCTTAATAGCTTCAAGTGTTTCCATAAAATAAAATTGAATCTCAATATTTCTCAACCAATCCTCAAACTCTTGAGGATCATTATATCCATAGAACATTGTTCGATTCAAGTGAAGGAAATTCTAAGCATGATTCTATGATTCATCCCTATGAGGTTCTACATCTGGATTCTGAATGGGAATGGGTACAGGTGCCTATCTCAGAGTTTGGACAACACACATGACAACCTCAACCAGATTCTAGTCCATGAGAGGATTTTATTACTATGGTTCATCATCAGATTCCTCCTGGATCCTATTCACACATCTTCTTGGAGGCATGATGTTACACAACATCAGCAAAAAACATGGATAAAATAAAAAGATTACTCAGATCAACACTCAAACAAGAGAAATAAGAGGAAATTAATCCCATCAGATAAGAAAAAAATATTTGGATTTCTACCTATCTAAATCTAAAGCAGGTAAAAGAATAGAACTAATCATAAAGATGAATTTACCAAATCACCCATGATTACTTAAGGCTCATTATAATGATATTTTCCCATGAAATCACTCAAAACCAACTCCTAAGTCCCTAAAAGATATGAAAATACATACTAACATCCAGGAAAGATGTTGAACCTACACCTTTGATACCAAATTTTCACAAACTAGCCTAAACACCCTGGTACCCTGATTACTAAGCTGGAACTAACATGTCCTGAAGGACATTCCCGATCCCCATGGGATAAAAATTAGCACCTAACATAATACATGATAAAATATGGAACAAATTTTCCACAAAAACAACGGAACATAAAGATAAATATTAGTATGCTCAAAATCTCCTCAAGGATATAGTACTAGAAATAAAAAAGGTATATAAAAACCCAAATGGTACATCATCAAAGTACTCAAAGCCTAACAAGGAAAAATCAATGTCCCAATGGAAACATCACTCCAAGCCCTAAGGTATCAATAACATCCACCTCTTCTAAGAGGCGATTTCCCTTTACTCTAATATGGTAGGAGAAAATCTAGAAACACCTGTAGTCAAACTTAGGATGTAAGTTAAAAAACCCAATAGGGTCTCACCAAGTGTTATATAATAAGATTCCAAAATAATAAATAAAATAATTGTTTCAGTTTTAATCAAAACAGGAATGGTAGTACATTTTAATATTAAAGAAAAAAAATGATTTCATTTCAATTTGATGAAAAAAAATTTCAAACATGGATTAAATAAAAATTTTATATAAAATAGTTTATATAAATAACTATTAATGATTAAAGTAATTTCATAATCAATTGAATTTATAATATAAAATGATCATAATGAGCTCCATGGCCATCTTCCCAATGGTATTATATTTCTTAGTTATAGAATCCTCACACTTCTCATATCAGTGATCATGAAAAATATGTGTACAAACATCCCTCAGGCTCATGTGGAATAAGACTCATAAAAATACCATTGGGGATAAGATCTGTCGAAATAGGGTTTTTTAGAGATTTCATCATCAATCCATTTCTTGAGAATTACCATCATAGCATGCCTATCCCAAATAATCCACTAACTACCCAGGCTCTCATGTTCTTAATCAATCAATTAGAAAAGGGAAAATCATTTCATTTCACAATTCGATTTCCGAATTTTCCTTTTCGAAATTCCAATTCAAATTCAAAACCAAATCATGGGGGTTTCACCATTTCATTCATTTTTCAAATAAAACCAATTATAGGTTTTTATTAATTCAATTTAATCCATTTTATCAAATATTATTCTAAAATCAATTCAAAAATTTCATCAATTTAAAATTATGCCCCAAATCTCAATTCCATTGGAATTGGGATTTCCCCCCAAAAATTCCATGCCAAATAAATTTAAATACCAATTCACATCGAATTGGATTTTCAAAAATTAATTGAAAATAATTTCAAACAACAATCAATTCAAGGTTAAATAAATTAGCTAATATTAAATGGAACCACCTACCTTTAATCATGAAAATAAACACATGTAATGAGACTTTCCAATGAAGATGTAGGTAAAGAAGATCTAGGAACTCAACTTAGAATCAAAATTCAACAACACAGAGTTTAAATCCATCAAACCCATGAAAATATATCAAACCCTAAGGAGGAAAAAAATGAGATATGGGGAAACCACTACCCATAGAGGTGTACCACAACCAACATGACGATCAATCACCAAATGGGTGATTTTGGGGAAGATGAGATCACAAAAATTTCCTAAGAAGAGACTCTAGGTTGAGAGAAAGGAAACTAGGAGGAATGAAATAATAATTTCAGCTGAACTTCCTATTTAAAATCAACACTCCAGATTTTACATGGTGTGTAACCTAATTACACATTGTGTAATTAAAGAGTATCTAATATTCTAAAAAAACCATCTACTTTTATTAAAAATATTATTTTTAATATTTACACGGAGTTTAAACATTATACAACATGTAACCTTGCACACTGTGTACCCATTTCATGGAATCTTATAGATGATGATTACATGTCATGTAACTCCATTAAATATCATTTAATTCCCCAAAAGACTATAGAAAATGTAGGTTTTATGCTGAAAATTACAAAAAATCCTTGAATTCACCATTACAGGTATCCTCCAAATTAATTCTTGAAATTACTCAACCAATGAAAAAGGGAAACCAAAACAAAGTTTTAAACATACCTAATAGAAAGTTAATGGGGTGTTATAATATATCTATGTGAACCAACTTTATCATCCAATACTTTGATGTATTTCCATATGAATTGAACAATATATTACAGTTATTTCCTTGGATTCAACCCTCACATGTTTTGTACTCCACACAATCAAGATTTAGAAATCCTCTAGTAGCTAAGTTATGTAAACCCATCTCACCAATGTCACTAAGATGGTTATTACAAAAATTCATTATTATAAAAGTTATTACTCTAATATGCATGACACATTATGAAACCCTGATTAGGTATAAAGTTTTATCCTATACTTCATGGGCCACAACCATGGAAACTCATGTGATTTTACACACACCATCAATAAAAATAGTGATAAATCCTACATCACCAAGATAAATAATGAAAATTAATTAATTTAAACCTTGAATGTGATTGAAGCCTTGAAAATGAAGTAGAAATACATTATTTTGTTTAATTATCACATCTCCTTTGCTGAAAAACCTCATGTGCCTCTCTATCCATAAGGAAAACCTTTCTAATGCTTCCAAACATATAAGTATGCATACATCCACTTTCAAAATCTAAATAAAAAGAAACTCTAAAATCAAGAATCCATGAATCCATTGAACATGAAATACTTAGAACCCAAGTGACACCCTTCCATTCAGTTTTGGATTTTGTAGATGAAATGTAAGAATGATTTATAGAATCAAAATTCCTTTATTGTAAATACTTCCATAAATTTCCCTTCTTTTTGCAGTGAAAACATGTGGAGTCATCATGACTAGTTGAATTCCTATGAATCTTGTCGCTTTTGTTTCCTAAACTTTTCCTATGACTTCTTTGAGTAGATAATCATATGCCTTCCATACTAAATTAAATTCTAATATCACCTGGAACCTCCTTCTTTTTGATATCTTCATTCCTGACCGGATCATATATTTCCTTAAAGACTAAGTCATTCTTTCCACTATAATTACTCATAGTGTCCACTATTGTAACACATGATTCCATAATAAACAAAAGAAGAAGTAAGTCCCACAAACCTTTATCAAAATTCATACTAAAAAACTCCAACTAACTCCAGACCAATAGAAAGGAATAGAGACCTTTAATATAAATCTACTCAATATTTGAAGAAGGAATGATTATAAAATCCAAAATAATTACTGTACCCAATGTCTCTAGATGATATCAACCAACAAAAATATTTAACATTTCTAATTCATGGATTTCTCACTCGAATGTTGGTCATACGAGTACCCATAACCTCAATATCATTCATCATTATAAAAAAGGTCTCAATAGTATTTTTAAATTCATGTACATACCTGATAAAGTTGATGGGTCAATCATCAAACTCACCCACCCATTAAATGTGTTTTTTAAAGTCAAATATTCATGATAGGCATGTCCATACTAATAACCATTTCTACTAGGATCCAAAATGAATGAACATAACTTCTATTCATAACCATGAATACTTAAACATTATAAATACGGGTGATTGGGCCCCATTTTTTGAGTTTGAAAAATTTATGTTCTTTAGAACTAATTTTTATATTTTATAAATATTTATGAAATCACTTATTATAGAATTTTATCAGAATTTTTACATTATTTTAATATTTCAATTCATTTATCCTTCTTATTTTTTCATTTATTTACCTTTTTTTCTTTTTTTTAAATTCTTGTACTAGTTTTCTATTTTAATTTTAATAAAACCTATATTTTCAAAGAAATGATCTCCCAAAACCTTTAAGTGGATTCATGTCATGTTATTTGATGATAATGTTCATAATTGGAATGAGTGGTTAAACCTCACTTATATAGAGGTTTTGAGTTAAATAAGTAGGTTTAGGCTATACAAACTTGTTTTTTAGAATCATTATGAACAAAATTCCATAATTAGTAAATCACACTAAAATTTTTCCCATGAATGTGAAAAGTTCATAAGAAACAGTTAAGATTTATTTTATTAGAGTGAAAAATATCTATTTACTAGTCTAAAAATGAATAGTGGAAGTTATTAACATATGTTCATATTCTAAAACCCCATGCTCATCATCAACATTGAAATTATTGATATCAAAATCACCATCACCATCACCATAACCATCACTATCGCCACCACCACCACCACCACCACCACCACCCCCTATCTAGTGGTTTGGACTAGGGTTGAAATCAAATTGGCTAGAAGTGAAGGGTTTTATAAGACATCTATATACCTAAATATAGTGTAAAGAAGAAACAAAACCTATCTATAGGAATTACCCATAGAGGAAATGATAAAATGAAATGAAAAATTATAAAACAATGCATATATTTATATCCATGATTAATCATCTTCAAAAATGAGGTTTATTAAGATTCTTAATAACAACCAATGGATTATTAACTTTAAAGTGATCCGCCATCCAATGGAATCACCAAACACTTTGAAAAAACTTCCTGTCCTTCAAAGGTGTGCTAATAACTCCTCTATAAACCAAAATGAACATAATAACATTATAGCATTTTAACTTTATATATTAATCACCAATATATCAAAATGAGGTTAATTAACACCATTAAATATATTTTATTCATTGAATACAGGATCCACTTAGAGTCCAACATTTCATAAATTATTAAATTACCACATTTTGGATTTCCAACTTTGTAACATTTAAAATGACAAACTCATTAATTAAATGATTTTTTAAAACTCCTTTTATAATTCAATTAATACACACATCATCATATTATGTGTCATAAGCTAAATCAATAATGACAATCATTATAGTATAATTTTCTAAATAATATCTTATATCATTTAAACACGAAAACCATGACATGGTATCAAGAACTATGAGATAATACAAAACATAATTTGTTGAATTTCATGATATTTAGGTTTATGATTTAGTTCATATTTACAAAAATCTCCCCCTTTAAATAAAACCTCCTAAAATTTATGAAAAACTCTATAACCCTCTATGAATCCATTCAAAATTATTTGGATATGATTATCTTATATAATATCTCAAATTTTGGACAAACACCTTATACCAAAATTAAACCTCATTAAATAACCTATCATGTGACCCTATGAGTCTTTATAGCTTTGAAAATATTTATGCATCCCCAAATCTATAATTGCAAGAAAATAGTGGCCTCTAGAAAAACATTATTACTTATCTAGCTATAAAGAGGCCTTTTGTGATCTTGATCAAGAACACTCATATTTATATATGAATATCTCTACCATAAGATATATATCCATAAATTATATGTATGCTTATATAATCCTTTTTTTCTAGGAAATTAATTGAATACTTTACATGAAACATGTCAATATATTATATACCAACTTCTATGTTCATGAATAGATGAAATAAACTGACCTAAATTAATGAATACATCACATGTAATCCATTAAAATAGTTTAGCACATCACATATCACCTAACTAAGAATGACCATAAATTCCCTTATTAAAATTAAATAGAGGGCCTAAATTCCATACTTTTTATACATAAGTACAATTCTATCTTAGTTAAAGTCAACTGATGATTTAATCAACAACATACCTAAACACCCCTATTTTTCTCAGCCTCAAGACTTGAATAAAAAAGGTATAAAATTAATAAGGTTTTCATGCTTGGTATCTTGTTAATATTAGTTAATGAATAATTATATAAAGTATGCAATCCTAAGTATATAAATGATTGTATGAAAATTCATGTGATATACTTGGGAAGGCTAGTCTAAATAATGGGTCTATAATTATTATCCCATGATTATACCATATTTCATATAAAAGATTCTAACTAGGATATAATATTAATATATCATCATAAATGAAATTATGTATGAATAGGATAAACCAAAAATGGTTGCTTATGTGTAAGTTTCACACCAGCGAGTGTTAGGAAATATTCACTTAGTTGTCCATTCTGTATGATGTTAAACTACTTAGAAGTGTTCCTTATCATATTACCTTAAAATGTATTATGTATAAGGCCCCAAACATAATCATTACATAATTTGGATTTAAGTCAAGAATTCACATTGAGGTTATTTTCAGGTTTAGAGTTTTAGAGAATTAGGCCCTAACTATTTCATTACATCTCAAATATTGCAAATTAGACACTTCTACTCAGTATCCATTTTTTTCATAAAATAAAAACTCTAAAAAGAAAAAAAGAATTATTTTCTTGATATAAATCTTCTTTAATTCTTCCTTTATCTTACCCTATCTTATAACCTATGAAAAAATTTCAAAAACTTGGGATGAGCATAAAAATCTCAATAAGGGATATAAAATAAGGAAAGAAAACATTAGTCCATAAATACATACAAATCAAAAAAGTCATAATTTTAAATCTTAAAACATAATATCTTTAACATTCCTCACAAAATAATAATATTTATGAATAACACATAGAAATCATAAATTAGAAAGGTAACTTGTGGCATCCATAACATACTTACATTGTATCTTTAACAACTACATAGGGAGTTACATTTGGAATACCCATCATAGTATATTCCCTAAATCTCTTAGGAGAAACATTAACGTTTACCTCTGTCACATTACAGAATTCATTGGAGAGCTATCTCAGGCTCACCCGCCCAAGGTTTATCACAAAACCACCCATATGCGTAAACAATTCCCAAGAACCATAACATAATCCTAACACATGAACAAGAATAAAGGAAAGATAACATTTCCACATTGCAATCACAATATAAAATTTCAATATATTAACATAATCAATCTATTCCCAAAACCATTTTCAATACCAAAATACATAAAAAGAGTATATGGTATTTATTTTCCTTTTAAAAACATTACGGCTTGTTAAGGAATCCAAATATCAAATAATACTCGTGGTGGCTGAAAGGTCATTGTCACCACATACGTTAAAAATAAAAATTATTTTTTTCGTTTAGTAAAAAACTTCATATAAAAAATATTCCTTTTGAATGAAATAAAAATTAAAAGAGTTTTATATACCATATAATGGAAATTCGTGTATAAATAAAAGTATTCCTAAATGAAAGAAGATTGAGAGGAAGTCCCTTACCTCGTTTCCAACTTGACTCGTTTGTTCATTAATATTCTAAATAATAAACTAAAGTTAATTTATACTTGCTTCACACTAGTAGAAAAAAACCATATACCAACGGTTTGAAACCATTGGTATAGGCATCCAAACCATTGGTATATCCTATACCAATGGTTTGGAGAACCATGGCCAAGTAAGCTGTAGGGATAGGTCTATACCAACAATTTTCCCAAAACCATTGGTATAGACCTATACCAATGGTTTTCAAAACCTTTGGTATAAGTAATATGAAAAATCAATACCAACGGTTCCATAAAACCGTTGGTATATGTATTTCAAAAAAGAAGCATTCAGTGGGTTTTGATCCCTGTACCTCCAGTTTATGATTGAACGACCTAACCACTAACCTAACATGAATTTTGTGTACATAATTTCATTAATATATATATGTATTATCATAAATATTTTAAATTTTGATTTATTTAATGTTCTATGTAAGAATATTCCATAAAAAATACATGTAACTTTACCAACAGTTCTCAAAACTGTTGGTATAGACCTATAATAACAGTTTTGAGAACTGTTGGTATAGATACTTTGTTTTTGGGACCTATACCAATGGTTTTGGACAAACTGTTGGTATATGTCCATATTAGTGACCTATACCAACGGTTTTGGCCAAACCGTTGGTATAGGTCCATATAAGTGAACTATACCAACAGTTTTCCCAAAACCGTTGGTATATATCTTATTTCTAGTAGTTTAAGAACCATTTTCATGTGTATTATTCCTTTTATATCACTTATTACCATGTTATAAACATTACATAACCATTTAAGTTAATAATAGTCGTTTTGTACTTCTTATAATTACAAGTTGTCAATGTGGTCAAAAGTACATTATCTCTAGAATTATATTAGTTATTTAGATATAATATATATCATATATATCCAGTATATATATGTATTTATAATAGTACATAACATTTGGAGATAAGAAATGAAATGCACCGTTCATGGAGACAGCAAGTCATACGTATGCATGAACACTACTTTCACTTCTATTTAATATTTAATAGAATAAAAACATAAATATACATAGGTATATTATAATTATATTATAATATTATATATAATTTCATTAAATCCATCCTTTATACATTCCACGTATGGAATGGACGAGTCATATCACTTTGAGGGGGCGGTAGTCCGCACTTCCTCAAATGAAATTTTCATATTTACCCATTATGGAAACCATAAAGGTATGCTATAAATGAAAAATAAAGAAGAATAGAGACAATATAAATATAATATATATTACATATAAATATAGTTCCATCATAATGTCCACCATTAGAGGCGGTAGGATATATTTGAACAATCATCATTTCGTGAGGTAGTAGTTCGTCGTCCACATAAACAGTATGTTTGTATCCATTAAATGGAGGTGTGTGGAAGTTTTGTTCGAATAGTCATCCTAAAAACATCATAGTATAATTAATATAATGGTTTTGTTATAAAATAATGGAATAAATAGATTTTAGGGGGTTGGAGAAGGAAAATAAAATAAAATAACTTGAGAGATGACGTTACCTTTAAATCGGGTAACTCCCTTTGGTTTGAACCAAAAAGCTTTATTGAATTGCATTATTCCAAAAGTAAGGATTCTAGATATAATATTGGGATGTTTGGAGAATATTATAGTAGATGTTGGATGATAAAAAGGTCTTTATAGGTGTGAGTAATGAGTTAGAGGTGATGACCTTTTATAGGGGGGAGGGGCTCTTTAGGAATGTTTGAAAATATTATTTTATTATAAACTGAATTTCGATTTAAAAAGGCCCCCAACTCTTGTATATTCATACTATATGGTTAATATAGTTACCATAAAATGCCAAATGAACCACAAGTGGTTAATTAATGACATTATAAACATTATATAAGTAATTTGGACAAATATTATATTTTTAGGATTATTATATCAATTAATAAAATAATATTTGTTTTAAAAACTCATTTATGTCAATTTATATACTATTCATATCATAACATTTTAAAAAATCCAATACAACTTGATTATTTCAAAAACCCTTAATTAATTCAAATATAAAAAGTCATAATCATACATAAATTTCTTTTATGTCATAAAAAGTTTCAAAATAAATCTATTTTAATATTTATAATATCATTTATTTTAAACATTATTAATGAGGTAATCATTACATCATCATTGTATTATAAATAAATTTATTTATTTGAAGTCTAAAAATTATAAATAAAAAATAATGATGTAGGAAATATTTTTATATTTATAATGAATATTTATAGTAAAAAATATTATGTATATAACCCCATATAATTTTTTTACTAAAAGATATATGTTTATGTTACATTTTCCTTAACTTTAAATTAATTTTTATAAAATGTCATTTTCACTTACAAGTGGCTCCATGAGGTCCCAAAATCTACACAAGGATGCCCATGGTAAGAAATGTATCAGCCAATAGAATTAATACACTTGTTAGGGTAATTTAATATTATTATAATATTGTTTTTTACCCTTATTTACCAGATTTACCTTTTAACCATGGTAAATAAAATATTTACTAAAGTTACTATTCATAATGTCTAAAAATAAAAGTTACCTATTAACGCAATTTGGAAATCATGATTCCAAATATGGAATCCATTTTTTCAAATTCAAAACACATAAGTTGCAGAAATTAATTTAAAATTAATCTCCGTTGTCAAAACCAAAAACCGTGTTTTTAAGAAATAATAACTATCAAAAGTTTGACACTTGTTTATGTCTAATTTCAAGGTGAAATTGCTTAAAATGACCAAAATTGGATTAAATGATAAAAATATAATCCAATTAATTTTTAAATACAATTAAAAGTATAATCTAACTATATAAATAAATCAGATGAAAAGACAGTTTTGACTTAAAATGCAGTATTTTTCACTATTCATTAAAAAAAGAACTTTACCAGAAAAATACCAAAAATTTACCCAAAGTAAATTTTGATGTCCCTCTTCTAAATAAGAAGTTTATTTTTTCAAATTGAACATATAAAAGTAACAAAAAATAGATTTAAAATGGGTTCACCATCAAAAGGCGGTAAAACAAACTTTTTAAAATATTAGAGTATTTATGCTTAAAATTGGATTCATTCTCATTTTAAGTATCTAAATTTTATTGGATAAATTTAAAAACATTTAAAAAACATGAATAATCTCATTTTATTTAGTTCCGTTCATTCCTGCCAATACAACGACTAGACATTAACTACCATTTTACATAATATTATATTATTATTTTTCAGTATGACTCAACCTTGTGTGCAACATGAGATTTCGGAGAAACCCATTGTTGCGTGTCGGGTACGCCATCAAACATAGCATCCCATTTAAATTATAATTAATATTTAATTCAAAAATATTAATAAATATGAAATTTTCATATCCTTTATTTAACTGGGATGTTACATCCTTCCCCCTTTTGAAAATTGCATCCTCACAATTTTTATTCACTTATCGAATAAGTGGGGGTATTTATCCCTCATATCATTCTCAAATTTCCATGTTTCCTCTTCAAACATATGGTTTTTCCACAAAACCTTTACCAGATGATTTACCTTATTCTACAACACTTGCTCTCTTCGGTCAAGAATCTGGACTGGTTGTTCCTCATAAGAAATATTCTCTTTCAACTGAACTACCTCTGGACTCAAAACATGAGATGGATCTGTCATATACTTTCCCAACATTGAAACATGAAAAAAATTGTGTACCTGAGATAAACTTGGAGGTAAATCCACTATGTACGCAACTGATCCAACTTTCTCCAGGATTTCATAGGGTCCAATGAACCTCGGACTCATCTTTCCATTTTACCAAAATACATCACACTTTTCCATGGAGAAACTTTGAGAAAGACATGATCACCTACCTCAAAAGAAATATCCTTCCTCCAATTATCCACATAATTTTTCTACCTGATTTGAGCTGTTTTCATGTGCTTCTGAATCAACTAAACTTTTTTTCCATCTCTTCTACCAATTCTTGTCCCATCAACTTCCTTTCACCTAATTCATCCCAAAAAGTAGGAGTTCGACACCGCTTTCCATATAATGCCTAAAATAGATCCATCTGTATACTGGAATGAAAAATGTTATTGTAAGAAAATTCAACCAAAGAAATATGTTGGTCCCAACTTCCCTGGTAATTCATTGAGCAAGCATGTAGCATATCTTCCAATGTCTGAATTGTTCATTCTGACTGCCCATCTGACTATAGATGAAAATATATACTAAAATTTAATTCAGTCCCCAATGACTTCTAAAGGCCTTTTCAAAAGTTATAAGTAAAACTGGGATCATGATCAGATACAATGGAGAGGGGAACTCCATGCAACCTGACTATCTCTTTAACATACAACTGAGAAAGTTTATTTAGAGACATAGTATCTCAAATTGGAAGAAAATGAGAATATTTTGTCAATCGATCAACAATGACCCAGATTTCATTGTTACCTTGAGATGTATTTGGTAATACCATAGAAAAATCCATGGATATATTTTCCCATTTCCACTCTGGCACCAGTAAAGGCTGAAACATCCCTTTAGGTAACTGCCACTCTACTTTAACCTATTGACAACTCAAACACTTCACAGTAAAGTCAACAATATCTCTTTTCATTTCATACCACCAGTAATACTCCTAAATATCTTTGTACATCTTAATACTGCCAGGATGAACTAAAAATGGATAACTATGAGCTTTACATAATAACTATTTCCTCAACTGTGAATCAAAAGGCACACATAATCTCTTCCCAAACCACCAAAAATAATATTTATCAATGTTAAATTCAGAAAACTTACCCTTATGAACCAACTCTACCTTTTTCTGCAACTAACTGTCATCTTTCTGTGCTTTCTTTATTCTATTTCTAGGGAATATCGTACTAAAACCTGAAACAAAATAGAAGAATTTCCTACACCAACAACTTATATGCCAAAGTTTATCAAATCATTAATCAAAAAATATTATTCCAAACGTAACATGGTTAATGCAGCATTAATTTTTCAACTCAAAGTGTCAACCACTTTATTTTCCTTTCCTAGATGGTAATGAATCATGAAATTACAATCCTTGATTAATTCCATCCATCTCCTCTATCTCATGTTCAATTCATTGTTAGTGAATATGTACTTCAAACTTTTGTGTTCAGTATATATTTCACATTTTACTCTATACAGATGATGCCTCCAAATTTTTAAAGAAAAAACAACAGAAACTAATTCCAAGTCATGTGTAGGGTAATTTAACACATGAGGTTTCAACTGACGTGAAGAAAAAGAAATTACTTGATCATTCTTCATAAGGACACAACCAAGTCCTTTCAACAAAGCATCACTGTAGATAAAAAATTCACCATATCTAGAAAGTAATTCCAAAACTGTATCATTCACCAATATTTTTTCAATTCTTGAAAAAATAATCACATTATTTTATCCAAATGAACTTAACACCTTTTCAAGTTAACTTAGTAAATGGGCTAGATAACTGTTCAAAATTTTCAAAAAACCTCCGATAATAGCCTACAAAACCAAAGAAAACTATGGATCTCAGTTATATTTGGTGGTCTTGGCCATTATTCAACACCTTTTGTTTTAGAAAGATCAACATTTATGCCATTTTTTGAAATAATATGACCAAGGAATGAAATTTTTGGTAACTAAAACTCACACTTACTGAATTTTACATATATTTTATTTTATTTTAAGGTTTGAAAGGCAACCCTTAAATGAATTTCATACTCCTATTTACTTTTAGAATATACCAAAATATCATTAATAAACACAAACACAAACTTATCACCCAATTCAACTGAGCCATCACTAATAGTTCTATTCTGATTCCGACCATCTCAAGATACTAATTTGGAAGGTCATTTCCCTATGTATGCCTTCCCAGCATAGCTTCCCTGTTTCCTCTTCAAAAACCCATTCTGAACACAGAAATATCTTAGGAGAAGAAATATGGTAATCTGTAAATGCTATATCATTTCAATATTACCATAAATTAATTTATGGATATTAATTTAACAATATCCTAACTCCTAAAGTTATCTAAAATGACCTCTGATACCAACTATAAGGCCCCAACCTTAAACATTACATAATCTTGAGTTAAGTCAATAATTCAAATTGAGGATCTTTTTAGGTTTATAATTTTAGAGAATTAGGCCATAAGTATTTCATTACATCTCAAATATTACAAAGTAGACACTTATACTTAGTATCCATTTTTTTCATAAAATAAAAATATTAAAAGAAATTTTTTTTCTTGATATAAATATTCTTGAATTATTCCTTTTCTCTTACCGTGCCTTATACCCTGTGAATTTTTTTTCAAAAACTTGGGATGAGCATAAAAAGCTCTGTAAGGGATATAAAATAAGGAAAGAAAACATTAGTCCATGAATACATACAAATCAAAGAAATCATACTTTTCAATCTTAAAATATAATATCTTTAAAATTCCTCACAAAATCATAATATTTATGAATAACACATATAAATAATAAATCATAAAGGTAACTTGTGGCATCCATAACATACTTACATTGTATCTTTCACAGCTACGTAGGGAGTTACGTTTGGAATACCCATCATAGTATATTCCCTAAATATATTAGGAGAAACATTAACGTTTACCTCTATCACATTATAGAATTCATTGGAGAGCTATCTTGGGCTCACCCACAATAGGTTTATCATGGAACCACTTGTATGCATACACAATTCCCAAGAACCAAAACATAATCATAACACATGAACAAGCATAAAGGAAATATAACATTTCCACATTGTAATAACAGTATAAAATTTAAATATATTGACATAATCAATCCATTACCAAAACCATTTTCAATACCAAAATACATAAAAAGTGTATATGTTATTTATTTTACTTTTAAAAACATTACGAGTTGTTAAGGAAGCCAAATATCAAATAATACTTGTTGCGACAGAATGGTTGTTGTCACCATGTACGTTAAAAAGAAACATTCATTTTATTGTTTATTAAAACACTTCATAGAAAAAATATTATTTTTGAATGAAATTAAAAGTAAAATGGGTTTATACATTGTATAAAGGAATGTTGTGTATAAATCAAAGTATGCCTCAATGAAAAGAGATTGAGATGAAGTCCCTTACCTCATGTCCGACTTGAATCGTTCATTCTTTAATCTCCTGAATAATAAACTAAAGTTAATTTATACTTGATTTAGAACCTTTTTAAAGTTTATTATTACTTTTATATCACTTATTACCATGTTATAAACATTACATAATCATTTAAGTTAATAACGGTTGTTTTTTCGATATTTGGTACTCGAGTCAAAAATGAAGTTCTTATAATTACAAGCTGTCCATGTGGTCAAAATTAAATTTTATCCAAAATGATATTCATGATTTATATATCATATATATCATATATATCATATATATCATATATATCCAGTACATATATGTATTTATAATAGTACATAACATTTGGAGATAAGAAATGAAATGCACCGTCCATGGAGACGGTAAGTCGTACGTACACATGAACGCTACTTTCATTTCTATTTCATATTTAATGGAATGAAAACATAATGATAAATAGGTATATTATAATTCCAGTATAATATCATATATAATTTCATTAACTCCATCCTTTATATGTACCACAGATGGCATGAACGAGTCATATCACTTTGAGGGGGCGATAGTCCGCATTTCCTCAAATGAAATTATCACATTTACCCATTATGGAAACCATAAAGGTAAGATATAAATGAAAAATACAGAAGCATAGAGACAATATAAATATAATATATATAACATATAAATATATTACCATCATAATTATCACCATGATAGGCGGTAGGAGATATTTGAACAATCATCGTTTCGTGCGGCAGTAGTTCACCGTTCACAGAAACAGTATGTCCGAATCCATTAGATGGAGTTGTGTAGAAGTGTGGTTTGAATAATTCTCATAAAAAATCATAGTTTATTTCATATAATATTTTTGTTATAAAATAATTAAATAAATATATTTTAGGGGGTTGGATAGGGAAAATAAAAGAAAATAACTTGAGAGAAGACGTTACCTTTAAATCGGGTAACTCCCTTTGGTTTGAACCAAAATGATTTATTGAATTTCCTTATGCCCAATGTAAGGACTCTAGGTGAAATATATAGATGTTGGGAGATTATTGGAAAAGAGTTTGGATGAGACTAGGGGCTTGATTAGTGTGAGTAATGGGTTAGAGTTGATGGCCTTTTATAAGGGAGAGGAGGGGCTCTTTAGGAATGTTTGGAAATATTATTTTATTATAAACTGAATTTCAATTTAAAAATGTCCCCAACTCATTTAATTCAAATATAAGGTGAGTATTTTTCTAAATATTCCCATAAAATAGGGTTTATACAAGTTTAGGGCATAAAATTAACCTTATCTTTTGTCTTTAACCTTTAGTTAACTAATTTAACTTTTACCATGTCCTCTTGTATATTCATAATATATAGTTAATATAGTTACTATAAAATGCCAAATGAACCACAAGTGGTTAATTATTTACATTATAAACATTATCTAAGTAAATTGGGAGAATCATAGATTTTTAGGATTATTAAATCAATTAATAAAACAATATTCGTTTTAAAAACTCATTTATGTCAATTTATATACTATTTATATCATGACTTTTTAAAAAATCCCAAACAATATGATTATTTTGAAAAAACTTCATTAATTAAAATATAACAAGTCATAATAATTCATAAAATTCGTGGATGTCATAAAAAGTTTCAAAATAAATTTATTTTAATATTTACAATCTCATTTATTTAAAACATTCATTAATGAGGTAATCATTACATCATCATTGTGTCATAAATAAATTTATTTATTTGAAGTCTAAAAATTATAAATAAAATATCTTGATGTCAGAAATATATTTATCTTTCTAATTAATATTTATAGTCTAAACTATTACTTATATAACCACATATAAAAATTGTTTTACTGAAAGATATATGTTTATGTTACATTTTCCTTAACTTTAAATTAATTTTTATAAAATGTCATTTTCACTTACAAGTGGCTCCATGGAGTTCCAAAATCGACCCAAGGATGACAATGGTCGGAAATGTATCATATAATAGGATTAGTATATGTTTTAGGGTAATTTAATATTATTATAATATAATTTTTTTACCTTTATTTACTAGATTTATCTTTTAACCATGGTAAATAAAATATTTTCTGAAGTTACTATTCATAATGTCTAAAAATAAAAGTTACTTATTTAAAAAATTTGGAACTCATTATTCCAAATATGGAATCCATTTTTCCAAATAAAAAACACAAAAATTGAAAAAATTAATATAAAATTAATTCTCGTTGTCAAAACCAAAGTGTGTTTTTAAGAAATAATAACTATCAAAATATTGACACTTGTTTATATCCAATTTCAAGATGAAATTGATTAAAGTGACCAAAATTGGATTAAATTATAAAAATATAATCCAATTGTACTTTAAAACCAATTAAAAGGATAATATAAATATATAAATCAATCAGATGAAAAGATAGTTTTGACTTAAAATGTAGTATTTTTCACTATTTATTCAAAATGAACTTTATCAGAAAAATACCAAAAATTTACCCAAAGTAAATTTTTATGTAACTATTATAAAGAAGATGTTTATTTTTTAAAATGGAACATATAAAATTAAGAAAAACTAGATTCAAAAGGTGTTCTCCACCAAAAGGCGGTAAAATGACCTTTTAAAAATATTAGAGTATTTATGCTTAAAATTGGATTCATTCTCATTTAAGCCTCTAAATTTTATTCAATAAATGTAAAAACATTTAAAAAACATGTATAATCATATTTTAGTTAGTTCTTTTCATTCCCTCTAATATAACGGCTAGATGTTAACTACCATTTAAAATAATATTATATTATTATTTTTTAGTATGACTCAGTCTTGCGTGAAACATGAGATTTTGGAGAGACCCATTGTTTCATGTTGAGTACGCCATAGAACATAGCATCATAAAATTAATATTTAATTCACAAATATTAATAAATATGAAAATTTTATATCCTTTATTTACCTGGGATGTTACATTATGTGAGCCATTAAGTGGAACTGAACTATATGGTTCTTGATTCCCTTCATAGGGATGTGTAAGAATCCCATTTTATAGGAAAAATTTCAACATCACAACACCTAACCTCTCCCTATATGGTTATAAAATCCACTATGGTAACCCAAGTGTTAGAACTGGGAAAATAGGTTCTCCCTAGTAGGGGATCCTAGGTGTGAGACCATGGAAAATAGGTTCTCCCTAGTAGGGGTGCCTAGGTGTAAGACTTGGGTATATGGGTTCTCTTTAATAGGGATGCCCAAGTGTAAGACCAAGGAAAATAGGTTTTTTCTAGTTTGGGGACCTTGGAGAAGGATCTATCAAGTAGTAGAGATGGGAAAAGGGTCTCCCTAGTTAGAGGTCTGACACATGGATGGTTGGGTAATTAGGTGAAGCTCACTTTGGTGTGGTTGCTTAAATGTTGTTCACCTAAGTTTGGGTTCTTAAAGGGATGGGCCTAGATCTACTAGATATGCGAATCATTACCATGGTGTTTCACTATACTATAGCCCCACAAGGATTATTAGTGTGAGTGGTTTCCTAGTATATGATTATTGGGATGACTAGAGTGAATGGGTCCCTAGTGAGGGGGGTTCTAGAATGGGTATGGTGAAGGGAGCTCCAACCTCACTTTATGTTCTGGGAATCCATCCATGTATCAAAAATTATATATGGGGGGAGGGGGTCTGTTTATAGAAAGATGGGGGCCTGGGAATGTGGACTTGAGTGTGAGAACTTGAGAAAATAAACCTAAGTGTGTAGAGTTGGGTTCATAAAAGAGTTAGTATAAGGATTTGAGAGAACTTGATTGGGTGGCACAAGACTTGGGTGTGTGACCCTGAGCTCAAGCGTGTATTTATTCTTGAAAAATTCCTAATTGTAAAAATCCATAAATTTTAATCTATAAGTTTTTTTTATCCATGAGTATTCAAATCAAATATTTCTAAATTATATACAACCCTAACTAAATGTATTATAATATAAAAGGGGGGTTTTAAGGACAAAAAGTTCCCAAAAAACCTTAAAATGGTTTTAAATATTTGAAAAACTTTTCATTAGTGATTTGTAAAATCCACATCCTACTCTTATAAGGAGGTTTTTTTAGGAATATCCATTACATGGTGTGTGTGTTTAGTCATGTGACATGTGAAAATACAATTTTATTCTTTGTCGGGCATGAAAATATTTCTTTCTACTATGACCCAACTTGTGTTGTCTATGTGAGGGTTATGTTATGGATTCTATAGGAAAGTGTGTGGCATGAATTTTTCGATGCCAAAAAAATACCCTCTCCTATAATTAAATCACATTATAATGAAAATGATATTATTATAAGTTAAATGTATAGAAATTTATCGCATTCCTGAATATCTGGTGTGCTTTTGGTGTTGGGAGACTTGTGGGGGGATGATTGAATAATTATAGATCTCAACTCAAATATTTTTAGAACCATGAGGATAATATTGAATAAAAGTTCTTACATAACCAAGAGGAATAATTGAATCGAGGAATTGGGATAATAGGCAGAGTATCACAACTCAAGTAATTGATATCCTAAATTGGTAAAGGTCTAAATTATAGGATGGAATAGGTAATGGAATGAAAGTGGGATTTATTACTGGATCTAAGATAAGATATTTGGATTTCACTATATATCCTATGAGAACATTAATCAAGGATCCTAATATAGATCTATCTCATGTGAAGGGAAAAAATATAGTCAGTCTTGGTGTAGAGATATTGGAGAAAATATGGCACAGATGGGGGGCTCACACTGAAAAAGGTGGAAATTTTCATACTATCTTAGTATCATTTATATAGAACCAAATGTCATTAATTTCTTACATGGATCTAGATATGATGTAATAAGATTAGGTCACATAAAAAATCACTCTAATTAGTTTAAGGGCTATATAGGATGGACCATATATCATGTAGTTTTAAGTCTTGTGAAAATGACTATACCATTGGAACATAATGGTCCTCTAATTCTTATCTAGGTAAATAGACCTAGAAAGAATAGATTTATTTTTCCTAGGGCCGAATGGTGGTCCCTATAATTTTTATATATTTTAATTTTCACCATAACTTTTTATTAATACATTGGTAGATTCTTATTAGGTAGGAACTCCAATTTTTCTCAGGCTTCCCTTTTCCAGTTTTCAACCTGAAAAGTTGTGTTTCTTTTACATTTTGTTAATGCTCAATATTTTACCTAAGTGACGCAAGGTTAAGGACTAGAGAGAATAGACTCTAATTTTTCCCTATTTTTCCTCTATGGGTATTCAACCTAGTGAGTAAAATGTATCTTTCCTAGTGTACTTTAATGTTATGGAAGTCAGAACAATATAACTAGTATTTAAGGTTATACATCATTTAAAAAAAATGGTTAGGTAGTATACACAGGATAATGGGTGAGGAAAACATGATGTGAATGAAATCCCATTTTCATGAATGAAGAAAACCTCAAGGAATATTATACATATTTTATAGTCAAAGTTCTTATAATAAATTTTTATTGATGAGGTTAGATAGCTCTGACCATACAAGTGAGAGAGTCTATATAGAAAGGGAAAGGTAAACTAAATGTGAATAGAGGGCCCAATACTAGTATAGTTAATATCATTAATGGGTACACATAGTCTAAGTTCACAGTTATTGGAAAATTGGGACATATGGTTTAGGGTCACATGATGAGGACCATGTTCTGAATAAGGATTTTTTAATAGGATAGTCTCAACTCAAATCTTTAGGATGATAAGAGGCATGTACCAATTGAAGTTATTTGGGTCCTCACAGGAGGTGCACACCCAAATATAAAAGGGAACAAGGATATGATCCATGATATTTCTTTGAGAGTGGGTGTGATTATAAAATGTGTAACATCGAATGTATTTGAATCAACATGAATAGTTGGGTTATGGAAAATTTAAACCATAACATATGAATTTATGATTTAATGGGACATGGATATTGGTGTGAGTAGGTTGACCATTAGTAATTATAGAAACTAGAATCAAACTGTTATGGAATAGAGCATAGATTTAAGGGGAACCTTTCCTTCATGACTAAGACATTCCCTAGGATAAGATCAAAGGAAATCATGTTGTTCAGTATCAATTCATACCATGGGAGATTCATATCAATAAATCATAGTTAAAAATATTTCTATAAAAGGTGGAACTAAGAGGAATTATTAACTCAATTTTATAGGATTTCAAGAGGAGTATCTCAACTCAAGGAATTGGGTTCCTGATGATTCAGACATCAAATATATGAACTAGGTTCATGGATAATAGGATATTAAATAATAGATTGATCACCCTAAAGGTTATTACATTGTGTATTGAACACATTCATATGATGAAGAGATATAACATGGAATTTTTTATTACACAATCACTTAAAGGGGTGGTATAATGAGTGTGAAGAGGTGGTATTTTCATGAATGGAAATGTACCTATGACATAGTTCATGATAATGTATAGGGGAATAAAATATTTTCTCTAATTTTTGTTGACCAATGGGGTATAGTGAGAATAAATTGAATTTTTATAGGGATATATAGTAGACCCCAAAATCATTGTTCCCTTTTAATTTCAGGATATAAAATTTTCCTAGACCATGATAGGGAATGGACTAGTGACCAAAGACTTAATTTTTTCTCAGAACTCCCTTTGCGGGCCTTCAACTTAACAAGAATTTATGTCAATTTTTATTTTTAGTTTAAGGAATTATAATTGGGACCATGATAGGATGAATATTAATTCCATACCACTTAAACCAATAGTGTATGATGTTTAAATTTTTACATTTTTTAAAAAAATATGAGGAAGTCTATATAAGAAAAAGGGTGAGGCAAACCTGATATGAATGAGACCCTAATTCCAGTATATAGTCTCAAGAGTAAGAACAAATAGTTTAAGGACATATTTCTTGGACAAAAAATTTGTGGCTAGACATTGGATAAAAGATATAAGTGTCAATACATATACCAAGGTAGCAGGAATCAAAACACATATATTTATTTGAAATGTATTATCTATATAGATTTAGTTTGTATATAAGGAGGGGTATTTTTTATTCTAGTATGTAATTGAAACTAGAAGCAGCTCTAAGACTTATTCCAAAGATAGGAGACTCAAGTTTCCTTTGGAATGGAAAAAATTTATCCTATCATAGGTTTATAGATATGAACCTTATTTCATGTACCCTTATATAGATCTATATCTCATGTTGGGAAGTTGAGTTATATAGGATGGACCACTCTAGGTAGTTTAAGGTCATGTAGGGAAGACCACATGTCATGTAGTTTATCATCATGCAGTAAAGACTAATATTCCATACAGTTTATAGTCCTATGAAGAGGACCTTTATATGTGGTACTTTTTTATATTTTTATTATGAAAAAATGAGATGTATTCATATGAGTTTAGAAACTATGAAGGGAAACCTGTCGTGAATGAAGGGGATCCAAACTCCAGGATGAAGTGGGGGGTTTGATTAGAATTCATGGTTAGACCCATGATAAGTTATCTGAGTGTCACTATGTATCCTGAAATAACATAAATCAATACAATCATAGTTATTATTAAATGAATTTTTTTCCAGTACGAAGTCAAATATAGAAATACATTATGTGAATGAGGAGACCATATATTGAGGGGTTGTCAAACACTAAGAAATTTGTGGCTGGTCCTAGGATAAGAGATCTATGCATCACTATGTATCCTAAAAAATTTGGAATAAATCTACTCATAGTTCTTATAAACATGGGATGTTCTTCATTATAGGATAGCTAAACCATGAAATTATGGTTTTTAGTATATCCATGGCCATTGAATCCTCATGGTAAGAAAAGAAGGACCCTAAGTAGATTGATCTTTTACATAGGGGTGAGAATTTTGATTTGGGTCACATGGAGTATACCTTTCCAAGTATTTTTGGGTAATGATGGATGGATGACACATAATAGTTTAAATTCATATAGGGTTTACATTTTATTATTTTAATTTAAGGTCATAAATCTTTGATCTAAGTGTTATATATTTTATGCTCATGTGACTCTAAGATTCCTCAATATCATATGTAATTCATAAGGGCATAAACCAAAAATATATTTCTAATACATTTAAACATAAGGTACACAAATGAAGTAAATCATATCTTGAAATGTATAATCAGATATGATGGAATGATGATTAGTGTGAGTATTTTGACCATTATTAATAGTGGGAAATAGTTACACACCATCAGAGAATAGTTCATGGGGTTAAATGGGACCAATCTTCTGGGACTAACACATTTTCAAGGGGTTACTTCATATTCTCAATGTAAACTATATTGTTCAACATTAAATGAGGGTTTTTTCAGATAAATCTATCCTTATTACCAATTTCTATGAAAGTAAAATGCATGAGGATTCACTTAAGGTTATTGGGATTCCAAGAGGAGTAAATCTACTCAAGACATTGGGTTGGTGGTGACTCAAGAATCAAATGGAATGGAGTAGGTTCAGTGGAATATTAGAAGTAAAAATGTGTTTTTAATACTCTTTGGCTAAACTATCATGTGTTAGTAAGGCTATTTGGGTAGGAGGAATAAACCTTGATTGAAGAAGAGGGTAAACTAAACCTCATAAGGAATGTTTTGAGGAGTTAATATGTAATCACGAGGCATCTTTGTTTATTATTAATGATCATCTATGATTTAAAAATTTGAGTAGATTAAGCTCATACAATATGGAACATGCACCACATAGTTTAAGGTCACGTGGTAAGGACCTCATGTCATGTAGTTTATGGTATCATGACTAATATCTCTTATTATGATGTTTATAGTTATGTAACTAGAAATTAAGTGTCTTGAGATTTAAGGTTATATGATTAGGACCAATGTGTGAAAGGTTTTTTGCAGATCTAGATCCTTTACAATAGAAATACATGGCCTCATTTTAATATAGGGTGTTTAAGGGACACAATGTTGATTAGGGGGAATCCAATCACTAGAATGGAACAAAATAAATGGTATATAGTCAATTATAGGAAGACTAAAATAAATTATAATGACCAAACATTATTATTTTATTATTTAAAATGGGGGAATTTTTCTTAATAGAAGATTATGAAAAAAGAAACACATGATTGGGGTCTCTTGCATAGATTTGGATCACACATAATAAAGTGAGGTCTAAGATCATAGACCACTCTAAGTAGTTTAATGTCTTATCAGATATACCATATGTCATGTAGTGCAACTTTATAAAAAAAGGATGTAGTTTTATTTAAGTTTAAGGTCATACAACGAGGAACATTTACAATCATTTTAAAGTCATTTGGAGTGGAATTTATTTATCTAATATTCGGTATGATGCATCCTGGACAATCAAATTAAATTAATTGACCAAAAAATCTAAGCTCACACAATTCATGATTAGTGTGAGAAATAAATGGGAAATTGGAATACCACTTGTATTGTGCAAGAGAACATAATTAGGATCGATGTTAACCATGAAATTTAGAATCATATGGTGAGGATGAAACAATGTACAGTTAGAGTAATTCAAAAAGGACGTGTGATTGGTTTTGTGTGGATCTGATTTACACGCAAAGTGTAAGACCCAACATGAATGAGTGAAGGGTCAGGACCATGACATGGTGGGGGTATTTTCATTTTTTGGATAGACCTAGTTTAGGATTTCTTAAAATCACTAAATATCCTGAAATAAAAGTAATCAAGACACATATATCTGATAAAAAGGTCCCCAAACAGATTTATCTTGTATGTGGAGAGAGGGAATTTTCTTATTTTTATAAAGGATCAAAATAAGGATATGGCTCCATGGTTCTACCTTGAAATGGAGAATTATGATAAAACTAAAATTTTTGTTTGGGTCTAGAATAAGTAGAAAATACATAAATAAATATATTTTAATCATATTAATTAACCCACATATAATTAATGAAGGGTAAAATTAATTATTTATGTAGATTTGTCTCATGTGTAGTGAATTGGGAATGAAATAGATAGGAATCTTGATAAGTGAAGGAATAAAACCCAACATAAATGAGGTCTCATTATAAGGGAGAGGTGACTTTTTTATTAGTATAGATTTTTTGGATGAAACTTAGCATGATATAGTAAACCCACACATAGGAAACCTTCTATGTGGATCTAGACTGTATGTAAAAGGGAGGTAAAATCATAGCTTTACATAGTTTATAGTCTTAAAGGATAGATCATATGTAATGCGGTCTAAGATCTTTCTACTAGGATAGAAGCATTCTATAGTTAAATGTCATGTGATGAGGACCTACACTATTCTATTTAAAGTCACGTGGAATGGAATTTTATGATCCCCATATGAATTGAAAAGTTCCCGTGCACTAGGAATAAAATCAAAGGGATTTTTAGATGGTACTAGAATAAGGATTCCATGAATCACTATGAATACCATGATATCGTAATTTATAAATACATGGTTCTTATAAATTCATAGTGTAAGATGAAATTTGGAAATAATCGATGTGAATGTAGAGTATTCGAACACTGGGACAATGGATTTTTTTTTCAATCGTAGGTTAGTTAAACCATGAAATCAGGATATTTGAATACAACCATGCATCTCTATGGATAAATATATCTCTTATGGGGTATGATCATGCGTATGAGGTAATATGTAACATAAGTCCATGAATAATGAATTCTATGTTAGAATATCCTATATAGATATGACTCATACATATGAGGGGGTATTTTTTTCCATGGAATCATGCATAAGGATCCATGTGTTGGTGAGGCTCTTACATGGATTTAGTTATCATGTAAGGAGATTATGCTATAAATGGTAGGACACTCTAAGAAATTTATGTCCTTATAGGATGGAACAAATGTCATACAGTTTAATTTATATCTTATAGGGTGGTGCACCATGTAGTTTAGAGTCCTGAATCTAGGTCTTATGGAACACAGTTTAATGTCATCTGATAAGGATATTGTCACAAACTGACCCATTGGGGCCTTCCTAGTCGATGATAAGATAAGTGTGAGTACCTAAATCCTACCTCTAATAATATAGGGTTTGAAGACCAGTTCTAAGTAGGAATATCACACACATGTGAGGAATTATCCTATTGTACCTGTATGCACACACACATCTCCAAGACCA
Organism: Viscum album; assembly: GCA_963277665.1. Classification (NCBI taxonomy): domain Eukaryota; kingdom Viridiplantae; phylum Streptophyta; class Magnoliopsida; order Santalales; family Viscaceae; genus Viscum; species Viscum album. The sequence continues at coordinate 757,347,012 of OY728129.1, read as the reverse complement.
TACAATGATGAAATTTAAAATAAAACTGATACCAAATGCATTCATACATATAAATCCCATAATCAGATTATGAAAATAATATTGTAAATCATAAAGTCCTAAATAAAATCCCACCAAAAATTGTAACGTAGTCTAACTTGCTAGAAAGAGGGGGCTATAGTAAATTGTGACTCTTGGTATGAACCATAGTCTTTCTAGCCCAATCTAAGCTCTGTTTGGTCCTCGTCTAAATAGAAACCCATCAAATGGTATATAATCTATATAAGACACAAAATGTGTGGGTAGATTTCATATAGGGGTGATTATAACAATACCTAATAGGATGCCCCAAAATCACTAAGCATAAATAATTAAGATTAATCATCTCATCACACACACACATGTCAATCAAAATATGTGACATAAAAAAAGTAATTTAGATATACTCATGGTAGAAAATAAGTCTCAATTTAAGGTAACAACTTCATTTACATACTAAGATTACACTCAAGAGTTCATAGCAACACTCACCTGGGAGAACTAACTTTACAAGTTTGATAGAACTGATGGGATCTATCTAAGATGTCTTGATCATAGTGTCTCACCATAAGAAAGTACGCACTGGAAGTTATAAGATATTGAAACATATGTAAAAATTACACCCATGGACATGGTTATACTAATAACCCAATATGTATGAACTCTCTAAGTTGGGGATTGACACTTGGTAAGGTTGGTCACACTGATTCTAAGAACTCCACCTAGGAAAGAAGTTGATAGAGGATTCTATCCCAGCCTCATGAAGGAATTACAATAATTATATATTAAAATAATATATTATATAGTATCAAAATCATATGTTTAAGATGTAATGTCATACTATAACCTTATATGGATGGATCTAGGGAACACACCCTTAAAGAAACTAGTCCATACTGAAGAGAAAAATGGGATATGACCTCTCTAGGAAAAGTACATGGAATGTACTAGTATTGCATGGATTTTCATGATGATATCAGGTATTCCATTGTTCTATATCCTATGATCATATACTCCAGGTCTTTCCCATGTACACCTGCTCATGTCTGTGTACCCTAGGCCATGCCCATGTACTTGACCCTGCCCAAGTACATGACTTAGCCCGTGTGTTTTGGCTAGGTATGAGTACATGGATTAGAACATGTACCTAAGGGTACATGGAGAGTCCCTAGGTTGAGTCACATGGTGTGAGCCATGTTTTATTTAGAATGTGATAATTTATTCTATGCGGACACCCTAGAGTTGTATCTAGGACCCACACGATGTGTATCTTCGAATTACACACCATGTAGTGTGGGTTTTTTTTTCTGAAACCCATGGATCTTCACACGTATTCATCCTCCACTTCTTACACCCATGATTATTACCTTTAATATCATTAGGGATTATGTATATAATTTGGATGAGCCTAACCATCATCAGAGATCTGATTTCTAGTCATCTTAATATCATGGAAAACTATACCTCTTCGAGCTATTCCATCACCACACATGAAAATTTCAACCGAAGGTCCCAAAATCAGAACCCAATTCGTTTATATATCTATGCATCACAATATCATTATTGATATCAATACCAAACCATAAATGATGATATTTTGTTCTAAGAATTGAATGTAAAATGATTATCCATCAGGTATTTATCGAACTGTGTACCAAATGAGGTTCCTACAATGAACGTACAAAGAATGGGGGAAGAAATGAACAAAAAATAAACATGAGGAATGAAACTTGAAAAATGTTCATATTGGGATCGATTCATTTCCATTATAATGATGAATGAAGATATATAATTAATCAATAATAACAATCCCCAAAACCAAAGTAAAACAAACTCATAACCACAACACGATCGACCTACAAATCAATCTATTGGTTGATTGATTCACATTCTTCATGAAATAAATAAAATAGGGATAAATCCACATAAATAAAAAATCCTACATCAAAAATTTATTTATCATTGATGAATAATGGTTCTGGTCCATTTTCATTGATGAGTTTCATAGGTTCTGTTGGCGCATCGATTTCTAAAGCACAATCCATCAATGATCATCCATGAAAGTTCCTCCATCGGTTCCTCTCTCAAATTATAAGATCATGTGTCTAAACCTAAAATTTGGTTATAACAAGGTTTATATATATCTTCATCAGTTCATTGCATTATCACTTAATAAAATAAATAAAATAAATAAATTTAATTTATTATTTGTTCTTATGGAGACATTTTAATAAACATTCGATAATGAAAAAGATCATATCACGCCTAAGGAAAAGACTCCATCTCAGACTCAATGGTGGTCTCTGATTTATGATCCAAGACTCTATTTAAGATTTATTCCACCTTTTTAGGAAAACTATGTGCGCATGGTATTAATACATTTAATATATTTAAAATGTTAATTCTGGGCTCACTCATCCTCATAATCCCATGTCGTCTCAGTACCTGGATCCAAAAATATTACTTGATATATTTAAAAAATTTACATGGAAAAAACTGAGACATCACATTCTCCCCACTATAAGAATTTTCATCCTAAAAAGTAAAAAGGACTACTCAAAAAGGTGTGGGTATTGATCTAGAATTTAGTTATCCCTCTCTTAGGTGATCTCATAAAGATTCCAATGCTTTCACCAGATACACACCAAAGGAATTACTTTTCCAGGGGGGATCTTCTCCTATTAATCCTCAATCTACACAAGTACTTAGAAAAGGTTTCTCCATACTCTATTTTCATATCACCCATGTTGATGACATGCAATGAGTCATGAACATACCTCCTCAACTATGACACATGGAGGATGCATGTACCCATTCCAACTATGGTGGTCGAGCTAATCAGTATTCCACCTCATCGACTTTGTGTAGTATCTGAAAAGGGACAATTAATCTTGGGGATATATTTCCTCCCTGGTCAAATCTCTATAATTCACATCAAGGTGATACCTTCAGGAACACATGGTATCCCTAATTGTACTCTAATGGACTCCATAATCAGTATGTATAAGACTTATGATGGAACTTTGTTGTATTCATCTACTCCTGGATGACCTGTAACTTCTTTGTCATAGCCTGCATCAACTTCGGGCCCATGGGCATAGACTCTCTAAGATCAGTCTAATATAGTGGTGACCTATAGGGTTTCCCATACAAAGCCTCAAATAGTAACATATCAATGGTGGAATGGTAGCTGTTATTTCAGAAAAACTTCCCCAAGGGCAGTTGGTCCTCCCAACTATTGAAAAATTCTAACATGCATGCCCACATATGTTCTCCAAGACCAGAATGGTTTGATCTGGCTGGATTTCAATCTAGTGGTGAAATTACAAGCTCAAAAATAACTAATTCCTAAAGTATTATTACAATCTTATCCATAATCATGATTTTAAGTGAGAATAATTATCTAAAATGATCATTGATGGAACTCCATGAAGATGGACTATCTTCTGCATGTAAAGGTGTATCAATCTCTCTACTAAAATCTACTCTCATATATCTAGGTTATGGACTGACATGGTGATTTGATCTACGATCATCTATTTGGAATCATTTTCTTAGGAAGTATGTGGTAACCCTATCACTAAGTCTGTAGATACAGTATCCCACTTCTACTCTGGCACCCCAAGGGTTTGATCTAAACCTGTTGAAACCTAGTGCTCAACCTTCACCTACTAACAAGTGGGACATCGGGATACAAACTATGATAAAAACTTCTTTATTCTTATCCACCAAAAATTATGATCGAGTCCATGATACATTTTTTACATGCCTGGATGTACCACCAAAAGTGATTAATGAAAATCCCTTATCACTTCCTCCAAAAGTGTCACTGGTACCGTCATTCACCCTTTAAAAAGGATAGCATTCTCCCCACCTTTAGAAAATCCATATGGAGCATGTTCATTGGTTATCTGAGTATGTACGATCTCATAGTCAGTATCTCTATAATGGGATTATAAAACAAACTATATAAGTATTTGGGTAACAACCATATACTATAGATATTATGCACTATCCTTGTCCACTAAGTAAAACTGTAATGAGGCTAACTACTCTAATGCCTCAACCAACAACTGAGAACAAGATATCCCACCAAGAGAATATTACACTATTTTCACAATCTTAGGAGTATAAAATATATTGAATTTATAATCCTAGAGAAACTATAGTCATCACCTCTATCTCAACTTAAGGTCCTTCTGAGATAAGATATACTTGAAACTGTTGTGGTCAGAGTAGAAGATAAAATGATTTCCCATAAGGTGGTGTATGCACTTCTTCATCATGAATACTACTATATCCAACTCAAGATTATGTGTCACATAGTTCTTATCATGAGGTATTAACTACCTATAACCATAGGAAATCACCGCCTACCTCTTCATTAGAACACAACCAAGTCCATTATCTAAAGCATCGCAGAACACTATGCAATCAACACCCTCCTTTGGAAGCCTCAAGATAGGGGAACTGATAAAACTCTTCCTCAACTACTAATAATACTACTTAAACCTTTCCATCAACATGAAAATATTTCCCTTCTGGTTCAAAGTAGTCTAATGTGTCGATATCATAGAGAAATCAGGCACTAATATTATATAGTAGCGTATCAACCCAAGGAAACAATACCTTAACCTTTTCTGGGTCCACTGATACCCCCTCTACTAAAATGAAATTTCCCATAAAGTGGAACTCATGAATCTAGAAATAACACTTCAATATCTTCCCATAAATTTTGTGCTCTCAAAATGTGTCTATAACTGTACTCAAGTGTCTCACATGCTTATCCTCAGATGTTGAGTACACTAGGATGTAGTCAATGAATACTACTAGAGATCGGTCTAATAAAGGATGAAAGATATGGTTCATGAATCCCATGAACACTTATGGGGTGTTAATCACACTGAAGGTCATCACCAAGTACACATAGTTAATATAAAGACATTTTAATGATGTATTTTGTATATCCTCATCCCGTACTCAGAGATGGTGATGGACTAATCCAAGGTCAATATTCGAGAACCATCATGCCCCTCTAAACTGATTGAAGAGGTCATCAATCCTAGGCAATGGATACTTATTCTTCAGGGTCACTTAGTTCAAGTGTCAATAATCCATGCAAAACCTCAAGCTCCTATCCACCTTATTGGTTAACAACACTGGGGAAGCCTAGGGGAAACACTGGGTCTAACAATTCCCTTCCTCTACAAGTCCTCCAACTTCACCCTCAGCTCATGAAGATTTAAGAGAGCCATCCAATATGCTAGAAAAAATATTAGGCCCATACCGTTGAAAGTGGGTGCCCTAGACCCAACTTGTTATGTACTTTGATTACTGTTACATGTATTCCGTTTGTTTTATACATGTATTTATCTTTCCATGATAGTGTAGATACTTCTGCATCCACTTTATTAATGGCAATGTCCTTAGATTACCTGTCCCATCAAATGGTTATAGCAGGTCCCTGGCTATAATGAGAACCCTGAGATGCCATGACAGTAATCTTAATGTAACGTCCTATGGTCCAGTTACATCATTCTGAAAGGACATAGATGATGTGTGACCATCAGGTGCTGGGGGCTCATAAGCATTGAGACTTCATCTCATGAAGTTCACACTTGATGATCTCTAGCTAACGAGATCATGAGGACAGACCCGCTTAATAGGAACACCACATGTTTCTAGTGTCATTGGTCATTCCTATATATGGACATGTGTAATGGTCTTCTGACTTGAGATTATTATCAATGAATTTCATTTAATTACGTACATTTGATATAAGGCGAAAACCATGGAGACAAGTCGTAGTGAGGTAGTTTATATCGGGAACGCCATTAATGGCATGTCATTGATTGAATGATCGAGAAAGGATTTTTCACTTCCGAGTTTAGGAAGAGATATCTCGAGCCTGGTTGATTAGGATGGTTTCAACTTCATTAAATTCATGGCCATGGTAGTGGAAGGTAAGATCGTCCAAACAAATCAACAAACAAAGTAAAGAAAATGGAGAATGATGACACTTAGTATGCATTCTGATTTATTGAGATATCGATGACGAAGATATTAGATTACACAGACTGTGTTCGTGGGAAGGAAGTCATTGCTTTGACTTTGCCTTATCTCTATAGGGGCCTCGATGGGTTGCTAGACCCCGCTCTAGGTCGGTGATATTATTCACTACTATTGAGATAAGCTCCTAGAGGGTCACACACAACAACACTTTGACAATCTGCCCTATTCTGATGAATAGGATTATAGGGTTTGGTGGGATCCACCATGGGGTCCGGGTATTATCCAAGTCCTATGGATCACCAAGTAATAAATAAATTCGTTTATTATTCAAGTTTGGAATAATTTGCTGAATTTATTTATAACATGTATTTACGAGTGATTAAGTAAATAAATATATAAATATTAATCAGACAGATACTTCTATCTTGGGTTCGATTAATATTATCAAGAGGTGCGGGTCAAGTTAGACTCATGTTTATCACGTAATATATATATATAATTATATATATTGCAGTTCAGTGATAAATAAAAAATATTATTTATGGAATAATTTAATTTGTCATAAATAATTATTTATAATATATATATAGTGAATGTTTAATACACGGGGGCCGGGAACCCTTACCGCGTATTTTAGATATTCCCTATATATATTTAAAGAGAGGCTCTCCCATTTATACTATTCATCCATTGGAATTGAGAGCCTCTCTCTCCTTCTGAGTTATAGAGAGAGACTCTCTCAAACTAGCAAGTTCTTCAAGTTCCACCTTCACGGATCGAAGAAGCTAGTTTTATGGTGATCATTGCTGCGTCGAAGTGTGCATCGAAGATTCACGCTAGCATCTGAATCTTGATGAACGGCGCGCATGCAGATTTGCGAGGCGTGTGTGGACGATCTAGAGGGCTTCGTCGTTGGAATCTTCGAGCAACGATCTTCGGCGTCCTGCACGTCAATTCTGAACAAGGTAAATGTTCAAGATTATTTTTGTTCTCCTAAAGAACCTTGAGAGATCCTCGGACCAAGCTGGGACAAGATCACCGGAGCTGACAAGGTTATGTCACTCCGGTGAAGCAGAAAATTTTAAAATCCCGGCCCACAGGCTTCCGCTGCGCACTCCCGGAACCTTACAGTGGTATCAGAGGGAGCACAAGGATTTTCTGAGTCAAAAACATTAAATTGCATTAAATTTTAATTGCAGGGTGTTAAAATGGTTCATTCAGATTCGACCGCGCGTCTTTTCGATTTCAAATGATCAAGATACGATCTTTTGAAAATTTTAATCGGATTGACGTCGCAAGTTTCTGTTCGTTTGATGTTAATTCTCAAATTGAGATAAACATCAAAAATATATTTTATTATAAATTTTATAATAAATATTTTATTATATTTTATAATAAATTTTATTATAATAATAAAATATATAAAATATTTTTCCACAATAGTGTGTGGAAAATTTGTTATAATAAAATAGAGGAGACCAAGACTTGGGGTCTTCTTTCTTTTGTTTATAATAAAAAAAGGGGAAGTGGGGAGGAAGACCCTTACGGGTCTTCTCTCCCGCGGCACACCAAGGGAGTCCGAAACCCTATGCCTCCCTTCCCCCTCCGCCAGTCCAGCACCACACCGCACCACTGCCGGCCGGCTTCCGCCGGACCGGCTCCGTCCGGCCACCCAGCTCTCGCGCCGACCCTCCCCTCGCCGGACTGACCTCGCACCGGTCCTTCCCTTGTCGGACCGACCTCACGCAGGCCTCCCCTCACCGAAACGACCTTGCGCCGGCCTCCCGTTGCCGGACCGACCTCGCACCGGCCTCCCCTCGCTGGACCGACCTCGTGCCGGCCTCCCATCGCCGGACCGACCTTGCGCCGACCTCCCCTTCACCGGACGCGGTCCTCGTCAGACTGTCGGAAGCCACCTGCTACGCCGGCGATCCCCCTGCCGGACCCCTTTGTACAGCTCGCTCTCTGACCCCTCACCGGACGTTCTCCAGACCGCGCCGGACCGGCTCGGTCCGGCCACCCCAGACCTTCACTGGAGCAGCGGGCTATCAGGAGATGTAGCCGTCGCGGGAATCGTCGGACGCCTCGGTCACACCGTGGTCATGCCGTGGTCACGCTATGGTTCCAGGACGATATTCCGCGGTGGTACGTAATGCGTCCGGACTCCTCTCCGGTTAGAGGTAACCTGCACTGAATTAATATTAATTAATTTAGTTTTTTAAATTAAATTAATTGGAATTAATTTAGGGGTTTAAATTATTTTAATCTGAAAATATTAATTTAATTTTAGTTTAGAATTAAATTAATGGTTTAATTTAATTTAATTTTTAGAATTAAAATTAAATTAAACAAATGGAACCAATAAAAATAAATTATTTTAATTTAAACAAATTCATTTAATTTATTAGAACACCCTCGCATAATTTAAATTTATTGAAATTTAATTTTTATTGCGTTTCTACCCCGAATGGTCTTGAGCTATTGACCGACCTGTGTATGTCTGGAATGTATTTATTTATTTAATTATTTATTCAATGCGTGCGATGATTGTAATATTTAATTAGATAAATGATGGTCTGCGAATCGTCTTTTAATTCAAATATGTATAAGGGTCTGCGTGTCCATTGCACCACCTGTATTTTGTACCCCAGACCCCCTCGCCTGCCTGCGAGTATATTTGTATTTATTCGATGACGATCCGAGAGGCAGACCTCGCCAAAATGAGGCGGTAGTCCAGACAGGAGTTGGACGCTTTTCACTGGGGCCAGCAGCGACACGAGTCTTGTATCGACTCAGGTACGGGTGCCCCTACGTGATGATTGATCAGTTATTGATCAATCATTATAGAATACTCAAGACCAGTCGGAATTCTTGATTTACTTTATGCACAGTTTATTATTTAATGCGACTGCATGATTATTGCATGATCACATAGGATAGTAAACAAGAGAAAATGCATAAAGTTGTGATGAATAAATACTCTATTGAATGTTCAGTTGTGAGCGCGACAACCCAGTTTGAACATAATAAATAGAAAAAGGATTATATTCGTCAATTAATATCTAAAAATCACTCAAAGATATATTAAGTCATAATGCCTTTCATTTCTCACATCTAAACAAAACCGGCTATTTGGGTGCTCATCAGCCTCAGTGGAGAGTGCCTCTTACTACCGGGGCATTTCCATGTGAGAAATGGGTCGACTTAACTAAAGTGAGTAGTCAAGGATTAGCCTTAGCTAAATTGATATCACTTTAGAGGCAAGAGGTTGAGGGAATCAAGTTCAGATTCCAAAATCTGGGACTTTACTCAACTATACAAGGAACCACAAGAACAAGTGGTTGGCCAGTATAGAGCCTACCTTGAAACCCTTCAAGTAGTGTCATAGCCCTAGCTTGTAGACTACGAAGGGGGTTACGAGGATCCTTGCCACTAGAATGATCAAGCGATAGAGTATTTCAAATTTAATGGTGAGGGCTATTAAGGTTCGTTAAAATAGTGGGAGACATTAAATGATATAATAATTTATTAATCATAAAATGTCAAAAAGGTAATCAAGACGAAGTACTAACTGCTAAATGTTTATCTGATGTAGATTCAAAATGGCAATCACCAACACCACTAGTACTTTATCACTGTGATCAATCTTGGATAAAGAAAATATCCTGATCGACAATAACTTTCAGGAGTGGTACAAGCGCCTGTGCATAGTACTATGCCAAGAAAGGAAGTTATATGTGATGGAATCCCCAATTCCTGCTGATCCTCCTCAGGGAGCAAGCAAGACGGAAAAAGATAAGTGGAAAAATCATGTAGATGATGCGCTTGATGTACAATGAATCATGTTGTCATCCATGTCCAGCCAATTGAAAAAAATTCATGAGGAAGAGGATTCCTACAAGATGCTTTCACATCTCCAAGAACTATATCAACTGAGGGCTAGGCAAGAAAGGTATGAATTCTCAAGTGCTCTTTATAAGTGCAGGCTAGCAGAAGGGCACCAAGATGGTCCTCACGTACTCAAAATGATTGGGTATATTGAGAGGCTTGAAGCCCTTGGGTTCAAACTGAACCAAGAACTACCAGTGGATCTCATTCTTGCCTCTTTACCGTCAAGCTTCTCGACTTTCATTGTCAATTATAATATGAATGATATGACAAAGTTGCTCCCGGAACTTTTGGCTTTAGTTCTTCAAGCTGATAAGGACATGAAAAACACCAATACATATGTCCTTATGGTGAACAAGAAAAATAAGTGCAAGGCAAAGGGGTATAAATCCAAGTCAAGGCCAAAGACACCAATGCATCATCCTGCCAAGAAGCCAAAGATTCAGAGGCAAAGTAATGAGCAGGAAGCTGTCTACTTTGGATGTGGCAAGAAAGGCCACTGGAAAAAGAATTGCAGAGCTGGGAAGAAGAAGCAAGCTGACGCTTCTGCTTCAGGTATTTTTTTCATTGAATGAAATCTATCTTTATCTACAAGTTGGGTATTGGATACGGCATGTGGATCACACATTTGTATTCATATACAAGAACCAAGGTCAAGTGGATCTCCGAGATACAAATGGTGAAAGTCGGGCGACTTTAGCAGTGGGAGACTATCACTTGACTTTACCAACTGGTTTGGTTCTTGTTTTAAACAATTGCTATTATCTACCATCTGTTACGAGAAACATTATCTCTGTGTCATGTTTAGACACTATGGGTTTTTATTTCATGTTTGGAAATAAAAGTTGTCTCTTTTATAGGGATAACATATGTTATGGTACGACACATCTTAACAATGGTTTATATATACTAGAACTAGAAAACTCAGTAATGGGTATCAATGAAAAAAATAACCAACATGACTCAAATAACACTCGCCTATGGCACTTCAGGCTTGGTCATGTAAATGAGAAGCGATTACAAAAATTACATCAAGAAGGGTATCTAGACTCGGTACAGTTAGAACCCTTAGATGTATGTCAAGATTTTTTATAAGGAAAGATGACCAAAGCACCTTTCTCAAGAAAGGGAGAAAGAGCCAATGCAGTACTGGAATTAATACATACCAATGTATGTGGTCCATTTCCAGTAGAGGCAAGGGGTGGTTTTCTATAATTCATCACTTTTACCGATGATTATAGTAGGTATGGCTATATCTACTTAATGCGGCATAAGTCAGATTACTTTTGTTTCTTTAAGGAATACCAAAATGAAGTAGAAAACCAACTTGGTAAGAAGATAAAAGCACTTCACTCAGACCGAGGTGGAGAATATCTTAACCAAGATTTCATTGATCATTTGAAGGAGTGTGAGATAGTATCCCAACTCACTCCTCCTTATAAACCATAATGGAATGGTGTTAGTGAAAGGAGGAATAAGACCTTGCTTGACATGGTCAGATCAATGATGAGTCATACAAGTCTTCCATTATCCTTTTGGGGATACGCCTTGCAGATAGCAGCATATACCATTAACCGAGTACCAACTAAAGCCAAATATGGGATTCCATATCAATTATGGTTTGGAAAGAAACCCAATCTGACACACATGCGTGTGTGGGGGTGCGAGGAATTTTTCAAGACTTTACCAATTGACAAATTAGCATCCAGAAGCACCAAGTGAATCTTTATAGGTTATCCTAAGGAAACTAGAGGATACAACCTATATAACCCTTTAGATAGAAAAGTCATTGTGGAAAGATACGCCACATTTCTAGAAACGGATCAAATTTCTACTGGAAATAGTGGGAGAAAGATTGACTTCGATGAAGTTAATGCTCTAGATGCACAAGATTTGGTAGAGGAACAATCTCCACAAGAACAAGTGGAAGAAGAAATTGTTCCTGAGACACAGATACTACATAGGTCTACACGAGAGGTTAGAGAACCAAAGCGTTATGGTTTTATTGTCACCGAGTCAGGTGAAAAAATAATCCTTGAGGATGATGAACCTCTAGCCTACAAGGAAGTAGTAGAAAGCAAAGAATCTGCAACATGGAAAGAAGCCATAAATTCTGAAATGGAGTCCATGTACCAAAATCAAGTATGGATTTTGGTAGACACTCCAGCTGATGTAAATCCCATTGGTTGAAAATGGGTATTCAAGAAAAATCTGGACATGGAAGGTAAGGTTAATACCTTTAAAGAAAGACTGTTTGCAAAGGGTTTCAGACAACGTCAAGGCATTGAATATGATGAAACCTTCTCACCAGTGGCAATGCTTAAATCCATCAGAATATTTCTTGCAATAGCAGCCTTTCATGATTATGAAATATGGAAAATGGATGTCAAAACTGATTTTCTAAATGGGAAGTTGGTTGAAGACATCTATATGACTCAACCCGAAGGGTTTGTTATGTCAAAGAATGCCAATAAATTATGAAAGTTGCAGAGATCCATTTATGGATTGAAGCAGGCATCAAGATCATGGAATGCACGATTTGATGAGGCTATAAGAGATTTTGGTTTTGTCAAAAATTAAATCAAGCCTTGTGTCTATAAAAAGGTTTAAGAGAATTCTATCATTTTCCTAGCTTTATATGTTGACGAAATATTAATCATGGGAAATGAGGTGCAAGTCTTATAGTCAGTTAAGACTTGGTTAAATGAATGCTTCTCCATGAAAGACTTAGGTGAAGTAGCCTACATCCTAGGGATCAAGATCTATCAAGATAGACCTCAAAGGATGCTTGTCCTAAGTCAAAGTACATATATTGACAAGGTACTCAAAAGGTAAAATATGGAACAATCCAAAAGAGGATTGTTACCTATGTCACATGGTGTAAATATCTCCAAGAAAATGTGTCCACAAACATAGGAGGAGATTGATAGAATGAGTAGAGTCCCTTATGATTCGGTAGTGGGTTATATCATGTATTCCATGCTATGTACTATGTTTGATTTTTTCCTTTGCTTTAAGCATGGTGGGTAGATATCAAGGCAATCCAGGAGAGCTGCACTAGACAGCTGTTAAAACTATCCTCAAGTACTTGAGGTGTACTAAGGATATGTTCCTGGTGTATGGAGGAGATGAAGAACTAGTTGTGAGGGGATACACTGATGCTAGTTTCCAGACAGATCATGATGATATGAAATCGCAGTCAGGCTACATCTTTTGCCTGAATGGTGGTGCAGTGAGCTGGAGAAGCTCAAAACAAGCTGTGGTTTCTGATTCTATAGCAGAGTACGAATATATTACAGCTTCCGATACTGCAAAGGAGGCAGTCTAGATACGTAGCTTTATCTCATACATTGGCGTTGTACCTAGCGGAGCAGACCCTGTTCCAGTATTTTGTGACAATACTACTGCAATGGTGCTTGCCAAGGAGCCCAGGTCTCACCAGAGGACAAAGCATATTCTTTGGAAGTTCCATCTCTTGAGGGATTTTACTGAAAGAGGTGAAGTGACAGTTAGCAGAGTAGCCACAGAGGACAACGTGGCAGACCCCCTGAATAAAGCCATTTCTCAGTAGAAGCATGATTCACATGTGAGAGCTAGTGGATTGAGACCTGTTAGTAGTTGGCTCTAGTGCAAGTGGGAGTGTTGAAAGTGGGTGCCCTAGAACGAACTTGTTTTGTACTTTGATTACTGTTACATGTATTTAGTTTGTTTTATACATGTATTTATCTTTCCATGATAGTGTAGATACTTCTGCATCCACTTTATTAATGGCAATGTCCTTAGATTACCTGTCACATGAAATGGTTATAGTAGGTCCCAGGCTATAATGAGAACCCTGAGATGCCATGACAATAATCTTAAAGTAACTTCCTATGGTCCAGTTACATCATTCTGAAAGGAAATAGATTATGTGTGACCATAAGGTGCTGGGGGATCATAAGCATTGAGACTTCATCTCATGAAGTTTGCACTTGATGATCTCTATCTAACGAGATCATGAGGATAGACCCGCTTAATAGGAACACCACATGTTTCTGGTGTCATTGGTCGTTCCTATCTACAGACATGTGTAATGGTATCCTAACTTGAGATTATTATCAATGAATTTCATTTAATTACGTACATTTGATATAAGGAGAAAACCATGGCGACAAGTCGTGGTGAGGTAGTTTATATCAGGTACGTCATTAATGTCATGGCATTGATTGAATGATCGAGAAAGGATTTGTCACTTCCGAGTTTAGGAAGAGATATCTCGGGCCTGGTTGATTAGGATGGTTGCACCTTCATTAAATTCATGGCCATGGTAGTGGAAGGTAAGACCGTCCGGACAAATCAACAAACAAAGTAAAGAAAATGAAGAATGATGACACTTAGTATGCATTCTGCTTTATTGAGATATCGATGACGAAGAGATTAGATTACACAGACTGTGTTCGTGGGAAGGCAGTCGTTGCTTTGACTTTGCCTTATCTCTATAGGGGCCTCGATGGGTTGCTAGACCCCGCTCTAGGTTGGTGATATTATTAACTGCTATTGAGATAAGGGCCTAGAGGGTCACACACAACAACTCTTTGACAATCTTCCCTATTATGATGAATAGGATTATAGGGCTTGGTGGGATCCACCACGGGGTCCGGGTATTATTCAAGTCCTATAGATCACCAAGTAATAAATAAATTCTTTTATTATTCAAGTTTTTTAATAATTTGCCGAATTTATTTATAACATGTATTTACGAGTGATTAATTAAATACATAGATAAATATTAATCGGACATATACTTATATCTTGGGTTCAATTAATATTATCAGGAGGTGTGGGTCGAGTTAGAATCATGTTTATCACGTAATATATATATATATATAATTATATATATTGCAGTTTAGTGATTTATAATAAATATTATTTATGGCATAATTTAATTTGTCATAAATAATTATTTATAATATATATATGGTGAATGTTTAATACACGGGGGCCGGGAACCCTTACTGCGTATTTTAGATATTCCCTATATATATTTAAAGAAAGGATCTCCCCTTTAGACTATTCATCCATTAGAATTGAGAGCCTCTATCTCCTCCTGAGTTCTAGAGAGAGACTCTCTCAAACTAGCAAGTTCTTCAAGTTCCGCCTTCACGGATCAAAGACGCTAGTTTTGTGGTGATCATCGCTGCGTCGAAGTGTGCGTCGAAGATCCACGCTAGCACCCGGATCTTGATGAATGGCGCACGTGCAGATTTGCGAGGCATGTGTGGACGATCTAGAGGGCTTCGTCGTCGGAGTCTTTGAGCAACGATCACCGGAATCCTTCACGTCAATTCTGAACAAGGTAAATGTTCAAGTTTATTTTTGTGCTCCTAAAGAACCTTGCGGGATCCTCAGACCAAGCCGGGACAAGATCATCGGAGCTGACAAGGTTATGTCACTCCGGTGAAGCAGAAAAATTTTAAAATCCCGGCCCACAGGCTTCCACTGCGCAGTCCCAGAACCTTACACATACCTGGGTGTAAGTCAATATAGAAGTATATATCTTAGTGGGGAGATAATCCTAGAATATCCTTAAGAAATACATCCTCGTACTTATCCACCATAGTAAGAAAATAATAACCCATAGAATCAACTTCTTCAAGAGTCGTGCTATCCAACTAGTGAGTAATAGATCACACCCTCCTATGTATGAGTCCATCCTACACCACCTAGGACTCTTTCTCACATACAAAGTAAAACCATATCCCACCAATGTGGACACACTACAAACTCCACCTAAAATAGTCAATCTATGAATAAACTGTGTATATCCATTCCATGCTTAAGATGAAGTTGTAAGGCCTCATCACTACCACAAAGATATCCCACAAGAAACTCTCTCCTCTAAACATTATATCACACTATTGGAAAAAGTATGTGATTGTTGGGTCATCTCCAGTAGAAGTCTCCAAGAATAAGGTTCAAGCCAAGGGATGAACCAGAATCTCTAATTCTAAAATTAGGGATTTATTAAGAAAATAGTGTCTCACGCCTGTGTTTATAAAAACTATAACTAAGGTAGAAAAGACATACATCACACCTCTAATCATATATAGATCCTCTAGATCATAGGCCTCCATGGCCCGCATCTTTCCTTGCCCTACCCACCAGCTCCTTGAGCCTGGTGGGGCCCACCTGAGGGTGGTGGTGGAAAAAATTAAAACCATTTTCTACCTCAAGTTACTCTCCTAGCTTCTATTCCATGTACGTTTCCATTTGGACCTACCTAATCTTATAGGTGCCTCTACCTAGGTAGCCCATATTCTATCTCTCGGTCAGTTGTATGGAGAGTTTGACAATCCAACATGATATTTCCTCGACTATCATGAGAGTAGTGCTAAATCTCCCTAGGTTGAGTAGAACCACACCTATATCCTGATATCACCTCTTGAAATGTATTTCATGTTCATATCCCTACATCTTCCATCAACTACCTACTTTCGAAGTCTCAACTACTATGTGCCCACTATTGGAACCCACTGTCGGTGTCTAATCAGTCAGAAAGATCTCTATCACCAAAGCACACTCTAGCACCCCTACATAGTTAGAAATACATAGAGGTATCATATTGGACCAAATGTCTCTATGTATACCTCACTCGAAGGTATGTTCCTGAAATAACAAATCCTAAACCATATCCATCGAGTATCATGAGAGGTTAGTAAACCTTGAAAAATACTCAGTCATAGTCATGATTCCCTACTGTAGATTTAAAATATACTGGATGTGCACTACTCATATCTTAGTTGGAGAATATTCCTCTCTAAAGAGGAACTCAAAATTATTCCATGAAAGGGTTTCCTTATCGTATGACATAAGAAAAAGACTCCACCAATGCCTTGAAAATCCATGAAGGAGGCTCACTACTAAGACCACCATATGACCTGCAGGTGTCCTAAAGAGTTGAAATACTTGCATAACTACCTTGATAAAATCCCTTTCTACCTATGGGTCTGGATCACCCTAGAACCTGAGGGGTCACTGTCATTGAAACTCATGAAGGGTTCTTAGCTTGCGTGCCTCATCCACTTGTAGTACGGGTACCATACACTACTCGATGGTTAGAGGTAAGGCTGAAAAAATACCAATAGGCACTACCTCTTGATAAGATCATGTATCAAAGACTTAGAACTAATGGGATAATCCTCACAATTTTTCTATTGAATCATAGATAGTAATCATCCTAGAGGTGTTTGAAAATAGACCATATGTAACATTGTTAATGAGTATTTCTGGGGAATGATTCAAAAAGGAGATGGAAACATAATACATTACTATATGATGCATGTAGCAATGTTTTACCTACAACCAATGTCTATATATACCGAGTCTAAAGGTAGGTAGTCAGAGTCCTGATTTATAGATACATCAGTCTCCACATCAACACTGGATTTCATGGATTGAAATCCAAACTCAAAACAATTTTTCCATAAAACCTAAACAAATATCATAGCTAGAAAAAAACTTCCAATTCAATTTATAATATGTAACTTCTCTGAAACCACTCTGCCAGGACCCGTCTCACCAAGGACCATATTTCCGGTGATAAGATGAGTGTGACTACCCTCAGCCTGCCTCTAGTAGGCTAAGGGCTAACAACCATCACCAAGTAGGCATATCACACACATGGGTGGTATTATCCTAATGTACATGTATGAACACACATATATCCAAGAACATATATGGTGAAATGTAAAATAAAATTGATACCAAATGCATGAATACATCTAAATCCCACAATCAGAGGTTGAAAATAATACTGAAAATTATAAAGGGCCAAATACAAGTCCACTAAAAAACTATAAAGAAGTCCAACCTACTACAAAGAGGGGAATATAGTCAAATGTGACTCATGGTATGAACCATAGTCAGTCTATCCCAATATAATCTCGATCTGGTCTTGGTCTACCAAAAACCACATCAAATGGTCGATCATTTGCATAATCCATTATATGTGCGGGTAGAGCCCATGCAGGGGTGAGTATAAAAATACCTAGTAGGAAACCCTGAAATAAATAACCATAATTCATAAAGAGTAATCATATCATCATAGGGATATATCAATAAAAATACGTGGCATACAATAAAAACATTTATATATACTCATGGTAGGAACTAAGTATCAAGTTAAGGCCAGAATTGCACTGCCGACCTAATATTCTGCTCAAGAGTTCATAGAAAAACTCACTTGATAGAACTCACTCCATGAGTCTAATATAATTGATGGTGTCCATATGATATGTTGTTCTCTTTGGGGTCTCTCTATAAGGAAGTAAATGATGGAAGTCAAAAGATATCAATACACAGATGAGGATCATAGCTGGGGACATGTGTTATACTTATAACCCACTATGGATTAACCCTATAACTAGGGAATCGATTCCCTGGTAGGGTTGGTAATTCCGATTCCAAGAACCCCATTTAGGAAAGAAGATAATAGAGGACTAAAACCTAGACTCATGTAGGAATTTTGATAACTCTATCTGAAATTAATAACTTAGAGATGATTAAAAATCCTATGCTCAGGATGTAATGTAATACTATACCCTCCTAAGGATGGATTGAGGGAAAATACACTTAAGAAAACTAGTCCATGTTGAAGAGAAAAAGGGACTCAGACCTCTCTAGGAAAAATACATGGCATGTACTAGTAGTATACAACATGTCTTGCTGGTCTTGGGTCTTCCTGTGTGATCCATCCCATGCATGTGTACTCTAGGTCATCCCTGTGTACACCTAGTCATGTTTGTATATCCTAGTCTATGCCCGTGTACTTGGCCATTTTCAAGTATACATCTCAATTTTTGTACTATGACTGGGTCCGAGTACATGACTTAACCCTTGTACTCTGGTCATGCATGTGTACCCAAGGGTACACAGTGAGTCTCCATGTCGATTCACATGGTTGGTGACACATGTCACACAACATATGATACTTTCTTCTTTATGGAATCTCTATCACCATATCTAGGGCCCCACATGGAATGTATCTATGAATTACATGCAGTGTAGTGAGAGTTTTTTTAAAACCCATATATATTCATGCATCTTCATCCTCGAACACTATCTCCCACGATTCATACCTCCAATATCATCGGGGATCATGGATATCATCTAGATTAGCCTCTCTGTCATTTGAGACCTGATTATGGTTGTTTGACTTATATAAAAAACCATCCCTTTTTGAGCTATTATATTTCTACACATTGATACCACAAACATAGTCCTAAAATTTGAACCTGTTCTATTATCATCGCTATGTATCACAATCACATTATCTATCTTGATATTGAACCTATGGTGATGATATGTTATGCCAAGAATCAAATGCACAATGATTGTCCACTGGGTATTTATTGAATCGTCGGTCAAATGGGGTGTCGGTGATGAATGTACGAAGAACGGAGGAAGAAATATATAAACTAAAACATAAGGAACATACCTTATCCAATTTTTATGTTTTCCTTGATTATTTTTTTTAGAATTATAATTTAAGATATATAATTAATAAACAATAAACATCCCCAAACCTAGGTAAAACAAACCCATAACATCAACACAATCGACCCATGAATTAATCCATTGGTTGATTGATTCAAATTAATAATGGGATAAATCAAATGAGGATAAATTCACATAAATCAAAAATATTAACTCTAGATCAGATTGATCATTGATGAAGAATGGTTCTAGGAAATTGTCATTTATGAGATCTATAAGTTTCGTTGGTGCATTGATTGCTAAAGCACGATCCATCAATGATTGTCTTGAAAAGTTCATTCACTAATTCCTCTAACAAATTCTAGGATTATGAAACCAACCATTAAATTTGGTTATAAATGGTTTTATATAGATATTAATTAGGTCACTTCATCATCAATTAATAAAATAAATAAATAAAATAATTTATTTTATTATTTGTTCCCACATTTTTTTAACAAACACCCAATGCCAACAAATATTATGTCGTTTCTAGGTTAAATCTAACATTTTGGACTCAACATAAATCTAAAATTTATGATCCAAGAATCCTTTTATGAGTTATTTTACCTTTTAAAAAAAACTAAACTCTCATGATATTAATATTTTTAATATTTTTAAAATTTTAGTTCTGGGATCACAGGGTCATGAAATGTCATGCTGTATTAGTACCTAAATCCAAAAATATTACTAGATATATTTAAAATCTTTACATGAAAAAACTGATACATTATAGAAATATCCAAAAAGTTTAATAACATTTGGTAATTAAATTTTTTCTTTCCAGTTTTAAAGTTATACAATAAGGAATTTTATACTTTAATAAGGTTCATTAGACATGGTTCCCTTCTATTGGAGTGGGAGTTATTATTGTGAAAATTTCATGCATATCAAGATTCCTAAACTTAGTCCTACCTTCAACAACATTATTTTAGATACAATATTTAATGACAAAACATCCTTAAATCATATGCCCCAAAATTTTGTGATGTGGATAATAATTGGGATGATCTTTTGAGGATACCTACTTGGGTATCTTGACCTTCAAAATATCAAGAAGTCTGTGCTCTAATGAATGGGTGAAATACACATCCACATGATCAGGATCATAGGAATGGAATTTTTTAATCTATTTTAGAGATACAGGAGACCCAAATTCCTTTAAAAACTTTGTGTGTTATTCTTAGGGTGTTCAATTGGATGGAGCATAGATCTGGTTATTACTGACTCCATTATCCCCTCATTTATCTGATTCTAAATCTAATACTTAAAGATGAAGCAATTCTTGGTTGTATTCCATAAAAATTAATGAAATAGGTTGTAGTTGAATTGGTCCCTCAAATATTCCTTTTTTATGTCTCCTTCTACCAATCCTTGTTAGATTAGACAAACTATTATCCATGAAAAAAGATAAGTACCCAAAAACTTACTTTTATTGGAAGGAGTATACCTTACATCACATATTATGTAATATATATGGAATCAATCCTTCCCTTGTGTGACAAATATTCCTTGATCAACATGATAACATGGTTGAATATAATATTTGGGTGATGTTTATTCAATATAAATTGATAATTGAGACATTGAATATATTTTCTATCAATGATTCACTTTGAGGCATTAATAGGGTTGATGATGCCTTCATTAGAGGCAGGTGGGGTATCACCAAAATCATCTTCACTAATGATTAGAGTAGATAATGGGAAAACCTTTTGAGCCTTAGATGTCCATACCAGTGTTCGATCATCCTATTCAATATCACACTCATCAAAACCAATTGAAAATTCTTCAGAACTAGATGATACCATATTTATGGATACTGAGGAAAACTATCACACCTCATATAAAAATTATATCATTTTGTGAGACGGTTTCCATTAGACTGTTTGGTGTTTATCACCCACTGGACTATTTAGTGGGTCCATGCTTGTTCTCCCAATGATGGGGCATAAATCCGATGAAAGTGTGGACTGGGTGAAGAATATATGGGGAATCCTATTTCAATTTGTCTTGATTATTCTAATTTCATCAAATATTTAGACGTTTAAAACTAAAAGATACTGAATTTAGGGATTTATAGGGAATTGGGCACATGCCTGTCTGATTCAGTCATGCCCCTGATGATGTAATTCACACAATATACTAATTTATTAATCATCTATTCATAATACTTTGATGAATTTTTATGTGTAGAGTTTTCCCATTCTTATTTTTCTTCTCAAAAAATAGACAACATGTATGTTACAAGTTCCTTAAGATTTTACAATGGAATTTGAACATCATTAGCCATATTTTTCAAAATATATTTGATAAAGAATCATTGTTTGATCATGTGTCCTAGTATACGATGGTAAGGTAAGTAGTTTAGGTGATCACGTTTCCTTGATTAAATTATATTTTTAATTTATTTCAACGTCAAGTACCCTAGAATCTAAAAATTATAGAAATATTTTTTTATTATTACTACTTTCATGGTTAATATGATCTATCCTTTTTTACTTGATGGTAAAAATAGTTTTTTTTAATTTCTATAACTTTCTTATCTATGATGGTGATATTGGATGATATCTTTCCATGGTTCTTTGAATAACATAATCTGAATGTTGTGTTATATTTGTGAACTCTTGGAAACTACTAGGATGCTTTAGTGGGATGAGAGTATTCAAAAATTCATCCTATAGGTTCTCTAAAAAATATATTATATTTTTTCATTGGGAAGATGTGTTTATAGATAATAATTCATAACCTTCTATATTGTAATAAAATCCTTGACTATTTGATTTTCTTACTTTTTTCAATTG
Organism: Viscum album; assembly: GCA_963277665.1. NCBI lineage: Eukaryota > Viridiplantae > Streptophyta > Magnoliopsida > Santalales > Viscaceae > Viscum > Viscum album. Next base: position 757,324,777 of record OY728129.1, on the reverse strand, counting down.
AAGAGGTCAAGAAAATTTGTTTTTTTCATTATAAAGTTAAATTAGAATAGTAATTTTTGAATAAAATATTCCCATATTTTAACAAATAAAACTATAAGGTTATTCTACCAAGAAAACATAGGACCTTACAAGGTTTACATGAATTATTTGGGTTTAGAAGCCTCTTGTTTTTCTAGAATTCCCAATATTGGTCTGCATCAGGAAGAAAAATGGGAAAGATTCTATTCTGGACCATTTATTCCATAAAATTTTGAGAATTTTGGATTCCCATAGCTGGGTGGTGGAGGATTTGAGTTTACCCACTTGGGATATTACTTCCTCTCAAGTTATACTAGTTCATGTTGACCTTTAAGAGAATATATCCAAGAAGTGTGAGAATCAAGTAATTAATGGGATACCACCTCTTGATTAATCCTCAAGTAGATTTTATAAAATAGAATATGATTTTAACCAATTGGTGATAACTATTTATCAGAAATAACTCTTGTAGTCAAATGGGCCAATTGGTATAATATCAAGTTAATAGGGTGACTCGATTCAGCCTTTGTGGGTCATGAAATCTTCTCCCATTGAAGATGGAAAACCAAAGGAGGCATGGAAACTTCAACCTAATGACCATAATCTAGGGGTATATTTATTATAATAAATTCAAAATTGATTTAATCAAGTTCTATTATTTTATCTTTTAATTAAGAAATATCCTCTTCCACTAAGACTATATTCCTATCTTTGAGCAGTGGGTGGGTAGTGGATAAAACCTCCATTGATTTTTTTTGATTCAATATTATCTTGTTTTATAGAATCAATTGAGCTACCAATAATGGAATTTATTGACGTAAAACCTTAGATTGGAAGAAGAAATTTCCTTGGATGAGTTATATTGAAAATCTAGGTATATTCTTGTCAAATGAATGAAACCGAAGATGAAAATGGGGGTAAAAATTACCCTATCCCCATGGGTTGTGGTTTCAACTAGGATGTTATAATCACTAAGGTATGATATTATAAAGTATATAGCCTCTTTCAAATGTTGATTTGGGATTAGCCTCTAGAAACTATTGGGATACAGTGATGGGTCTCATAGATATTTCTAGTAATAAGGATATGGTTATTATCTTGGTTTGTAGTGGCTGGCTGCCCCGGGTGGGATCTCCTTTTCGATTCCCATTATAGATGATCATTGTAGAAAAAACTTCCTCTATAGATTCCTATGGAGTCAGGGTCATACATTGGTGATAGTGACCACAACGAGTAGAATACCTCCTATGTAAATATCGAGTGATTTTATGGTTGTAGTGGAAATAATAATCCATATATATAAGGAAAGGGAGTCTTGTGATATAATTATTTGGGTATTGGTTCCTGAAGTGGTTGGATGGCATATAGGGATTCATCCCTTGAAGGATTTTTAGTGCTACCTCCAATGTTGGGATGAATCCTTTGAGATGGTATTCCTAGTTAAGGGTGTTCGCCACCCAACAATAGATGTGTTGGGTAAGTGACAATGTATGTCAGGGCCATGAGACCATTGAATCTATGGTAGTTGAGGCATCTGTAAAATGAATTATCTAGTTGTGTTCAGTAGATTGAGGTGTCATGTGAGTGCTAAAATATTTTCAATGATCTTGGAATTCATTTGTTCATTTTGAGATTCAACTTGGGTTGTAGGGATTCTTGAAGATCCTAAAAAGGAAACAAAAATATGAAACCTATCAATTCAACATCACAAGTAAGAGTGCATGTCCGATTGATCAGTTTCATAGTTTAAGGAATCCCACTGAGTTCACTACTTTTATTTATGGAAAATTTGATGGATTTATAATTTGTGAAGTTTTGAATCTAACATCATCACATATCTTTTTTCTAAAGGTAGCTGATCACTAGGTTTTCTTATTAACAATGCTTCATAATTCATTTTTGTTGATATTATGGGAGTTCGATCTCATATCACACTTTTTTTGGAAATTATTTCATACTATGGTATTCTCTTATAGATTTAGATGTATTCATGAATACTTCCAAATCCCAAAGTGGGACTGGTTACCTCTGTACTAATGTTATGATCAAAACCATGTGTTGATGTGAACTTCTTTATGTATCATAGGTTCTCCATATTTTTCTTATTATTTAGTGATGATAGGGTTTATATCCATAATTCAAAACTTTTAATTTTATCTATATATAGTCATATGTTATATATTGTGATATTGGGATTAGACCCATAAAGTGGTATTCCTATGTATCCATATGAATAGAATCAATACCCATATAGTTCAGTTCCACTTAATAAGATATATTGTAACTTTTAAGGTCATTTGACAAGGACCACTTCTAAGTAGTTTAACATCATGCATAATGGATGACTAAGAGAATAGTTCCTAGTGATGGATGGTGTGGGAGTTACACGTAGTTTCCCTTTTTAGTTTATCTGGTTTATTAGTAACTAAACATTAGAGTGTATGGTTGTGGATTACAATTAGTATGAGGTCAATAAAGGATTCTTGTTCCGTTAAAGGGGTGATAACATGATATTGAGTAGTGAATATGCATTGGGCTACCCTTAGATACCAGACTTAGTAGGTGATTAAGGTGAAGTTATTTCCGATTCCAAGAGGAGTATATCGACCCTGGGTGTTTTGGGAAACTATGGGGAGTATCTCAACCCAAGACCTATAAGGGAACCAAGAGGAGTATCTCAACTCAAGGTGTTTTGGAAACCAAGGGTAGAATATCAAATGAAAGTGTATATAAGGGAACCAAGAGGAGTATCTCAAATTATCTTAGAAATGGGGCATCATATTCTCATCACAAAAGTAAAAAAGATATGTTTTAGGATTTTGGGATTAAAACTTAGAATGGAATCCTACATATCCTAGTTTATAAGAATAAAATACCATGAAGTTCATGTTAAACAGTTTAAGGTCATGTGACAAGACCGATCTATGCATTTTAACATCATGTGGTAAGAATGTTTATGCTACGAAAGGGGATATAATAAAGGATTGAGTGGGGATTATACATTGGCAATTCTATTAGGTTCCCTAAATGGTATATGAATCTTATGAAAGTTGGTTTTGGGGCATAATCCTAGTAGGATTCCCACATATGATTCACTCTAGAAAGTGAGACAAGTGAATGTATTTTTGGGTGATGATAATAGTATCTCGACTCTATGAATTTTAGGAATCCAAGAAGAGTATTTACACTCAAGGTATACGAGGAGACCAAGAGGGGTATCTTGAATCAAGGTGTGTGAGTGAACCGAGAGTATCTTGACTCAAGGTGTGTATAACAGAACTAGGATCTCAGGAATAGGACTTGGTTTAATTGGCACCCAGTTATGAGACATGGGCTAATGGATTCACCCTAGCAGGGGCACAAAGTGTGAGATCTAGGGAAATTGGCTCACCCTAGTAGGGTCACCCAAGTGTGAAACCTTGGAATATAGGTTTTCCCTAGTTGGGGTTCTTAATTATGAGACCCTAGAAGATGGGATTTCCCTAGTAGGGCCGCCAATGTGTGATACCCAAAATGAATAAAACACATGGAACCCTAGTGAGGGGGCTTCAAGATGATAAGGGTTCTCTATATCTAGGTGTTTCACCATAATATTAACCCCACTAAGTATAATTATGGTTAGTTTATCCTTAGTATATAATCCCCAAGATGACTAGGGCACATGGATCCTTAGTGAGGAGGATTTAGAATGGGTAGGTAGAAAATATCCCTTACCTCACTTCATGATCTAGGAATTGATTCATGTGTAAAAAATCCAATGTGGGGGGGGGGGGGGTCTATTTATAGATCGAGGGGGATTGGGTGAAAGGAATTAAGAATTAATATATAGATGTGCAGACTTGGGGGTTTATAGGACTTGGGAGAATTATATAGGTGAAGGGATTGGGTGAAGGGAACTTTGGAACATGGGACTTGGGCATGAGACCCTGAGTGCAAGCTCATGTTTTATTTTTGAAAAATTTATAACTTAAAATGGAAATATTTTTTGATATATAAATCTGTTTTGGACTCACAGGTAGTAAAATTTAATCCTACGGAACAAGCTATGATCCTAAATACAAGTTTTACAATATATATGGGGGTTTATAAGGTGAAATATTTCCCAAATCACTCTTAAAAATGGATTTTAAGTCTTGAAACAATTTTCATAAATAATTTGTGAAATCAATGGTCTACTCCAAGAAGGTGGTTTTCACTACCAAATAACCTAAATAAGAAATGTTTTTGAGGGATATCCATCCATTAGTATGTGAGAAGTCATGTAGCATCTAGAAATATCATTATCTTTATGGAAATATTTCTTTCTACTTAGACACAACTTGTGTTGTCTGAGTGGGGGCCATGTTAGGGATTCTACAAAAAAGTGTGTGGCATGAAATTTTCAAAATAAATAGCTATATTAATGGGGTTTTCAATGGATCCTCTAAATTATACCATATAACCACAAAATATTTGATTTATCTTGGAAATATTGATGATTTATTAAATGATATAGTATTTTTGAAGGATGCATTTGGTTACTTGATGATATTGTAGTTCCTTAGACTAAGAAATAACTCCATTATTGTCCTAGTAAAACTCAATTAATCTTAAAATTATAGGAACTACACCAAGTTTAGTGATGGTATTCTTAATCCAAACATTTTATTTTATCGTATTTGATATAGTAATGCACTCTAACTTTATTTTTTAGTTTTCCTTAATTGTTTATTTAAATATATTCTAACTAATAGCCCCACAATTGAGGGAAAAAATATATTGAGATATCATATCATGCTTTTCAATTATGAATCTATAATATGTGTAATAAATTAAAATAGTCTTTTCCTTACCTCTAAAGATAAAGAAATATCCTTAGTTCTTCTCAATTACTTAAGAATATTCTTTATAATAATCCAGTGACTGTCACCCAGATTTTATTGATATCTAATTATTATAATTAAAGAATAAGATAAAATAGGTTGAGTACACAACATAACATTCATGATAAATCCGTTGGAGGTTGAATAAGAAATATTACCCATGTTTCTCCTTTATATCATGTCATGAAACACCAGTAAAACACCTTTTTTGGAGTTCCCCACGTTAAACCTATTTATCACTTTAATAATATAAGTTTTTTAACCTAGTCCAATAATAATTTTAGATATATCCATATATATATTTATACCTAGAATTTATGATTCTTCACCCATGTATTTCATAAATAGCTTTCCCAATAATACTTTTTTAGAATGTAAAAATGTTTGATGAGTAGTATTTATTCCATATAAAACATTATAAATACCAAACCAATCACATTAACCCACTTATATACATAAGTATCATCCAAATTCTTAATGAAACCAATCTATTTAATTTCAAAATCAAACCAAATGTTCCAACTATAATAATATTTCTTCAATACATAAAACAACTACTACAAATTTAATACTTTATTAGAACCATTAATCACTTCAAAACATTTAAGATATATTATATAAAAACCCTTGAATAAGTCCTTATTAAGTAAAGTGATTTTCACATCCATTTTATATATCTAATAATCATAATGATTTTATATTAAAATCAACAGTCAAATGAAATTAATCATCGCTACCACCCATGTTTGTTTTCTTGTAAAAAAACTTGCACACTCTGGGTATCAACCCTTAAGTTTCATCAACCAAATTATATACTTGGTTTGTGTATACAGAGTTCACCTAAAATATTAAGGCCCATAAAAATTTATTGGAATTATTATTCTTAATGGCCTCTTGGTAGGTTTTAGGTTCATCACCTTTTAACATTATTTCATTATCATTTTCCAAAAAATATCCATATCTCTCAACCTCATAATGAATATTTAAAGACCTTTGAGGTTCTTATGTAACTTGATTCAGTTATTTTTCCATAACCTCTTATGTATCCCTTTAACTTTCCATATCAAGAACCATTATTTTTTTTAATTTTGAGCTTCTCAAAGTTAAATTTTTCTCCCACTGAAACCTTATTTATATATACCTTCTCAATGAATGTAAAAAATTATTATAAAAATACGTTGTGCTTAATATTATTAGATAAGTAATGTACCTTAGTTTCCTTATGGTAAACAAAAAATAATAATTTTTTTATTTATGTCCAAGTTTTTCAAAATTAAAATATCATTCTCATACTACACAACCCCAAATTTCCATAAAGGAAAAATTGGGATGCCTCCCAGTACAAATATAATATTTTCTATTTATAACTGATTTATATAGAATACAGTTAAGTGAGAATGCATTTTTTTTAGATCAAATATATATAATGATATATTAAGGTATCATTAACTAAATATTAATAAAACCACATAAAACAAGTAATAATTACTCATTTCAAAGACACTATTAAAATGTGGTGTTCAAAAAGAGTGAGTTGTGAAACAATCCCCCAATATATTAGATGACCAGTAAATTCCTAGCTCAAGTATTTATTACTTTGATTTTATAGGAGAATCTTCGTAATTTTTCCTAGATGATTATGTACTTCATTCTTCAATAACATAAAACTTTCAAAGGTTTTAAAATTATTCCTCACAAGAGACACATAACCATACTAGATGAAGTCATTAGTAAAGGTTAAAAAATACCTATACCCATCACTTTCTTGTCTCCTCATTGGTCCACATACATCACATTTTATTTGGTATAATATTACACTATCCCTATCACAGTTTCCTCCAAAATGTGATTTTTCTTCATTTTTTTCTAATAAAATAGATTCACATTTTTCAAATGATTTATAATGGAAAGAGTATATCAATACATATATAAAGAGTATTTGGATTCATTTCTCATTTATATGCTCAAAGATAAAATGCTAAATATAGGTGGTGTTCAAATAAACTACCATGATTTTCTTGTCTTGGATATTATATTTATGATTACCCATATCTGGAATATATTAACCATTCACCATGTTCTCAATGATATAAAACAATTAATTAATATATATTGAACAAATTTTTTTCTTAATCATGAATGAAAATCTATTTTTATTAAAACAAGATATAAAAAATCAAATTTCTATTTATGGTAAGAACATAGTAAATATCTTACAATTCTAGAATTAATCTGCTAGGTAGACTTAGATCATGCTGACTTCCAATGAAAAAACTATTTACCCATGTCCTACACATATATACTTCTATTTTCATCAATAATATCCTATTTTGAAGTTTTTTATTATCAATAAAAATGTGTGATGCATATATAATATCCAATTATGAAGAGTAAGAATAAGAGAAATTAATTTCTATAACATTCATATCATTATACTATGAATGATTCTTCTTGAGAATTATTCTAATCCTGAGATAGAAATAAATTAAACCATAAGTAAAACCTATAATAAATCTAAAAATGATATTCATTAATATAGATCTTACTTCATAAGTTCTATAAATTTATTTTATCAATGCTATTTTTTTTGATGTTCTGAGCACTAATAAAGATAGGTGATTTTATAAATGATAAGAAAAGCACTAATAAAGGATCCCTTTATCAATGATAAAAATGTGCTCATAAAGGGGTCCTTTTTCAATATGTTTTTAGTGCTAATAAAGGAATCGTTTATCAGTTATATATTTAGCACTGATAAAGTCTATCTTTTTTAGTGATAACATTACCACTAATAAATGTGGCATTTATCAGTGCTATACCTAGAATTGATAACATCCATTATTAGTTATTGTAGAGTGATATAAGATTTATTTATAACACTCTATAGCATAAAATAAAAAAATTTAAAATGTAGTAAAAATATTACATTAAAAATAAAAATTGATTTAAATTTACATCACACCATCATTTCAATACAAATATTACATTAAATTTTTTTAGTATAAGAAAATTAAATTGATGTAAAATTCACTTAGAAACAAAAATAATTACAACCAATACAAAAATATAATCTTGTACAATGATTTCTCCCAAAATCATCCCAAATGTTTATAAAATAATCATTCACTTGTAATAAAAACAATTCATATTTTAATAATAGTATATAAGAAATAAAAACAAATTATAATTGAATTTTTATATAACCCATGATAAATTTTAATGGGAATGATATGTGGTTACTTTCTACAAGTCCAAAAATAATAGTAATTTTTTTCTAAAGCATCATGAAAATTCGATTGTGTATACTCAATTGTGATTATGTGATGCACATTTTGAAATAAAATGTCACTTTTAAATGAAAATGTGTACTTTTAGTCATACTGACCACACCATGCGTTATATTGAAATGAGGTTAATTTATACACATTAAAAATGAATTATTGATCTTTTTGATAAAATATTAAGACAATTCAAGCATGTTTTTTTGGATTTGACTATATTATGTGAATGTTGAACTAAAATGCCACTTCTAAATAAAAAACACACTTTCAGCTATACTAACCACACCATGTGTCAAATAGATGAGAGGTTAATTCTTACACATAAAAAATGAATCAAAAAACATTTTCCTAGAGTATTAAGATAATATAACATTTTTTCTCAATTTTGAGTATGTGATACACATTTTGTCCTAAAATGTCACATTTAAACTGAAAACATGCACTTTCAATCAACATGGACACACCATGTGTTATAATTACATGAGGTTAATTATTACATGTCAAAACAAATCAAGTATTTATCCATAAATTATCAACACAATATGAGTGTATTTAATCGATTTTGAGTATGTGGCACATATTTTGATTTAAAATTTTACTTTTAAATGAAAACAAACACTTTTAGTCAATTTGGCCACATCATGTGTCATATTTATGTGATATTCATTCCTACACATAAAAAATCATTGCCCTAAAGTATCAAGATAATCCAAATATGTTTTCTTGGTTTTAACTATATAATGCACGTTGTGAGTTAAAATGTTATTTTTATACCAAAAACACTCACTTTGAGTCATACCAACCACACCATGTGTAAGAATGATGTGTGGTTGATTATAACATGTCAAAAATGAATCATAGATCATTTTACAAAAGTATTAATACAATTAAAGTGTATTTTATTAGTTTTGAGTATGTGATGCATGTTTTGAACTTAAATGTAACTTTTAATTGAAAACATGATCTTCTAGTCATAAAAACCACAACATGTCTCTAATTTATTTTAAAATAATTACTATACATCAAAAATGAATTGCAGATATTTTTTCCTAAAGTATAAAGACAATATGAGGATGATTTCTTAGTTTTTGGTATGTGATGCATGTTTTTAACTAAACTATCACTTTAGTGAAAACACACACTTTTAGTCATATAAGATACATCATGTATTTGATTGATTTGAGGTTAATCCCTACACATAAAAAATTAATTATCTATATTTTTCATTTAGTATCATGACAATATGAGAATATTTACTCATTTTTGAGTATACAACATGTGTTTTGGACTAAAATGTCACTTTTAAACTAAAAACTTAAACCTTTAGTAAATATAAATACACACTGTATCATATTTATGTTAGGTTAATTACTAGACATCAAAAATGAATCACGAATCATTTTAATAAAGTATCATGATAATATAAGAGTTTCTTCTCAATTTTGAGAATATGATGTGCATTTTGGACTAAAATGTAACTTTGAAACTAAAAACATTCACTTTCATTCAATATTTATATACCATGTGTTGGATTGATATGATATTAATTTTTACACATCAAAAACGAGTCATAGATTTTCCCTTAACTTATCAAGAAAATTTATGCATGTTTTCTATATTTTGATACGTGACACACATTTTGAACTAAAATGTATCTTTTAAATGAAAACATGCACTTTCAGTAATTTTGGATACAAAATATGTCTGATTGAGATATGGTTAATTCTTATACATCAAAAAGGAATCAAGGAACATTTTCACAAATTATTAAGATAATATGAGTATTTTTTCTCAATTTTAACAATGTGACATGTTTTGTGAGATAAAATGTTTCTATTATAACAGAAACACACATCTTGAGTTATAATGGCCACACTATGTGTACAATTGATGCGATTTTGATTCATACATGTAAAAAATAAATCGTGGGTAGTTTTCCTAAAGTATCGAGACAATCTGAGTGTGTTTTGTTAGTTTTGAGTATGTGATTTGTATTTTGAACATAAATGTTACTTTTAAATAAAAACAGACACTTTTAGTCATAATGATAAAACTGTATCTCATATTGATATGCGGTTAATTCATACACATAAAAAATTAATCATGTATTTTTTTTACTAAAATATTAAGACAATACGAGTGTTTTTTCTCATTTTTGAGATTTTGATGCATGTTTTGAACTAAACTATAACTTTTAAATGAAAACTCACACTTTAAATTATACTAGACACATCATGTGTTGTATTAACATGAATTTAATTACTACACATAAAAAATAAATCATGGGTAATTTTCATAATGTATCAAGACAATATAAGTTCATTTCCTTGTTTCTGGGTATGCGATGCTCATTTTGTACTAAAATGTCATTTTAAAAAATCGAAAACAAGAATGTTTAGTAATTAAAACCATTACACATTTCAGATTTATATAAGTTTAATTCATACACATTTGAAATTAATTAATAATTATTTTATTAAAGTATCAAGGGAATCTAAGCATGTTTTCTTTATTTTTACTATTTGACACACATTATGAGCTAAAATGTTACTTTTATGTTATAAAACATGAACTTTCATTCATAACAGCAACACTGTGTGTCAAATTTATCTTCAACTGATTTATAAACATCATAAATGAATCATATATATATTTTAAAAATTATAAATAAAAAAATAATATTTTCTCAATTTTGAATATGTGGTGCACATTTTGAACTAAAATGTCACTTTTAAATAAAAACATGCACTTTTAGTCATAACAGTCAAACTATGTGTTATATTTACATGTAGTTAATGTCCACACTTCAAAAATTAATCTAGGATAATTTTATGAAAGTATAAATATAATATGAGTGTAATGACTCCGTTTCTTCCTTGTAAGACTTTAAAATATACTAAGGATTATTTTTTGAAGCCAGAAACTAAAATGGAATGATATTCTGGGGCCTGATGATCCCATAATTGATATGATAAAAATATTAAGTATATTAATATCATGCATGTGTATTTTTATAATAATAGTTTAATAACTTCTAAATGGAGTCTCATATAAAAAATCTGAGACCACAATTGAGTCTGTAACACGGGGTTTACCCTAAGTGTAACCTAAGGTTGGTCGACGTCAAACGTTCAACTGAGATAATCATTTGCATCATATTAATTAAAATAAATAAATAAATTTATTTACTTTATTTTAAATTTCCATGACCTAATTAGCTCTATAAATATCTCATTATAGTAAGTCATTAGTGTTTTCCACTTAAATCTTAGGAGGATTGAGAGGAGCTTTGAGCGTTCTTCATTATTAGATCGCATCAATGGACTATAGGTGATCAGATCAAGGTGGATTGAGAGGTAGTGAATAAGAAAATAATTCTCCTTCATTTTTGAACACATTATTCGCCAATGATTGATCCCAATTGAGGTAGTGGTCATCAATTTTGGATTTTCCCATTTTGATTATAATATTGAGCATTGATGTATTATCTATTTTTCATTCTATGATTGTATGTTCTTTATAAGATATTATTATATGAGATTTAATTATTTAATTCAATTTATCCTTGGTTATTCCATGTTATCCCCCTGGTTTCTTTGATCTATGATCATTTTACAAGAACGATTGGCTAATGACATTTTTAGATTTGTTCTTATGCCTTCCCCACCCATTCTTTGCATTCTTTCCAGTTTTCCCTTGAAGTCACACTTTGACATTGTAAGGTCAGGTTAAAGCATGATTGAACCCTTAGATTCATGGTAGTTTGGTGAATGAAAAACATACCAGTGTTTTCTAGACGTATCAAGATGGATTATGGGTGATACATTGTGGATATAGGAGCCATGAATGATGACGATCAATTAGATTTGCACGAGACGCATGGTGGCTTCAAGGGATTTCTAGATTCTATTTTATAGCCACCAGAGACCGGGAAACGATATTTGAAGGTGATTTAATTTAATCCATTGCATTAAAATGGAAGAAACCATGGTGCTGATGGTGGATCTAGAAACCATGTCAAAGAAATTCAGTTTCTATGAAAAAATGACAACACATTATGTATTATAGAATAACACACAATGTATAGACCCTAACTATGGTTATAGGGTTTTGGGAAAATTTAAGGACCACGCACTATGTGGTGGGGCCCACACACCTTGTGAACCTCCTTGGGTGGCCAAGTCGTGTTCCAACTAGCACACCCCAAGACCCTGAGCGATCAGACGTGCCAATACTCTGGGAGTATATGGGCATGGTCCATCACTCGATCATGGATAGATACAAACCCAAGTACACATGCATGATCTAAAGTACATTATCATGACTAGGAGCACATTGGCAGGCCCTAATTAGCTGATGTACATTGTGTACCACTTATACATACCGTGTATGATAAAATGGATTCCAAGATGTGTCCAGAGTAGAGTAGGACCATGCGATGATATGGGGTCACACATCTTGTGGACCCCAATACATGCTATGTATTCTCTCCTTTGACTTATTCACCTTGAATCTTCTTCATTTAGACTCGGAGTTTATCCTATGAGTAGCCTATCCTGAGTAGTTTTCCACGTATAAAGTGATGGTGGACTTGATTTTGTCATATGAGATATGATGAAATATTTTATGAGAAAGATGTTTCTATTGGTGACACTTGATGATGACAGTGATTAGGACATGATCATAAAAGAGATTTTGGGGTCAGTACTACCTTATCACACTAAGGTGCAAGTTCTCAATACACTTTATATAGGTAGATTCAACACTCCCCTATATTGGGGGTGGGTCCTCTATTTACATATTTGTACTCCCCCATCTATAAGATCTAATGGCATGCGGGTACTCCATGGGATATGTGGACCCCGTAGCTATAGAGCATAATGGTGAGGAGTGGGACCCTCAACACATATTCTGTAGAGGTTTCATTTGATGTTAAAAATCAATGATAGACTTTTATAGTTGTAATATGAATCATCGAATTTGGATCAATTGTGGTATGGAGATACCCTTTCTCTCTCATATGGGTTTCTTTATGAGTATATATATGTGTATCTATTTGGTTTTCCCCTCTTTCTTTGGGTTGAGTTGACTACTTTTTTATATATCTTTATCTCCCCCTACTCAGTTTTTAAGAAATCCTAGGGTATGTGTATAATCACCCCTACATGAGATTTTCTTACACGTGTCGTGTCTTATGATAATGATGTAAATATAGTTGGTGACTTTGGAGGTGTTTAGGGATACTCGGGAGTATTGACTGCATACGGTGTTCAAGACTTAGAAATCAAGAGTTGGGATCCCTCAAATTTCTTCTTTTTCCAGTTTTTTTAGGTTGAAACCTCTTTTCTAGTTGGGTATGTATTTTTTTTGCTTTATAATTTGGTTTTATTCTATAATACTCTGATGTATTACCTAGAGCTTAGTGCATGCATGGTTTACTCTAGATGTTACTATCTTTTATTATTCCTCTTCATTTTATTATGGAGATGGATGGGTGAGTGTATATAGGTATATTAGGAAAAGTAATCCCATTTTATATTATTCCTTCTTAGTGCTTATATCCACCCCCTAGCCTATTAGAGGAGTTTTTGGAGTTGTCACGACCTGACCTTCCACCATCCAGGTGAGCTCCAATGGGTCGAGTCATTACAGATTAGTATGAAAGAAGTTCATTCCTTGGTATGGTGTTTGGAGTTGTCCCCATATGATGAATTGGTTGTGACTTAGGTAAATAGTGTTAGAGAATCTTGAGTGTGAATTTTAGGTTAGGGAACTAGGTTTTGGTGTGGTGGAAAACATATCTATACACCAGTACTTTGGATACTTCTTTGTTGACTCGACATATCAAAACATCTCTTCGCAGGGAAAAAATTGTACTTGCATTATATTGGATTGAGTCCTTTGATTTCCCTTCTTAAGTCATCTCTCTATATATATATTATTATATGTTTGTGGAATGTCTTGATCACTTTTAGGAAGCCTCCATGATGATGTCCCACCTTGTTACGGATTAAGGATAATGATGATGATCATATAAGTGATGAGGACTTGGTTTAGGGGTCATCCAATGAGGTGTTTCCTCCAGGATGTCTGGTATAATCACCTCCACCTTTCAAACATCAATTATTATTAATAGTTAAGATGACAATATAAGAAATATTAGTGCACTCTATGGGTTCCAACATCAAAGTCCACTAAGGTTCCGTGGAAAGCCATACTTGTAGGTAGTGGAGGATTGTATTGAGTCAATTATCCGAGTCTTGAGGCTTTTTCAAACGCTGATAGATCAGATGGTTTCACTAGAATCTGGTCATTTCCATAGATTAGTAGAGTGCGAGTGGAGTTTCGTGATGCAGACCCATGATGATATGATTCTCTAATGGTTCGACTTCCAGAAACCACTTCATGAGGAGTATTACCCCCTTTTCTTATTCTTAGTTTAGATACATGAGAATCGTGAGCTAAAATAAGGTAGTATGATAGTTGTAGAGTACACCATGAGGTTCACTAACCTTATTTGATTCTCCCTTAATATGGTAGGAGATGACTTATTCATAGAGAGGAAGTTCGAGAAGGGTCTCTGTAGATAAATTCATGCTAATGTGGTCTCCTTATTCCTACCCACTTATGATAGAGTTATAGAGTGGAATTTGGTTATAGATATATTCTTAGTAGAGGTATGTCGGGTGATTGGAACAAAAAATAGGTATCATGGGGATGATTAATCTTCTGTAGGTAGCAGGCGTCAGATGTTGAGGTCTCAGTTTAGGGGGAATTATCATTATCAGGATTAGACATGTGGATAAATGGATCATGGATCATGCAGAGGATCCAATCATCTTGAAGAGGGGAAATGCAATGCTTATGATGGGATATATCACTTAACCAATGATTTCCTGACTCATCATGCTGAGTAGGACATGAAATAAGTGGATAGAACTCCACGATAGGAAAAAAACCATGATCATTATCTCCCATACATGTATAGGGTTTCCCTTAGGGAGCAAGTTCTTATATAGAAGAAGGATCCTCTTTAGAGGGAGGATAATTTGGTGGAGGGCGACACTATAATCTCTTATTACCACCAACACTAGGTGACCCATATCAGGATAAGGGATATGGAAGTCAGGGACATGGTTAGTTGTAGGCCATGTAGGTCTCTTACTTGGATGCACATGAGATGACATGAGGTACAATAAATGTTTATTCTATACTTTTCATAGTACTAGTAGACATAGGTATGAGTAATTCATTCTTCTCATTATTTTTGGTGTGAGAGATGGATCTTACATTTGATAATTTATCCCAACATTTATAGATAGAGGTTCCAATAGGGATAAATTATTTGATAAAACTTATCTATCGATAGTGTAAGAAATTTATTGGTGGAGAGAGTTTCACATGGGACCTATTGGTCATCACGATGAGACCTTATAATTCCATCTTGGGTATGGAATATTTTTCCATAGTTTTATCCCATATTAAATGTCATCATATATAAGTTAGATTACTTCAAGATTATGGGAAAATATTCTATTTTATGGTTGAGAGAGATATCAGGGTGGAACCAGTGGGTTTTGTAGGTAAGAAGATGAAACCACCACCCATCGGTTGGTGAGTTTAGCCCTTAGCACAATGAGATCTTCATGAATTTGGATTCCTTTGGTAGAGGAAAAATTTATGGATGTATTCCCTAAGGATTTTCTGGGACTACCTCCACGAATGGATATATACTCAATCATCGAATTACACCCTGGGAACATAGTGATATTTTTAGCATTATATTGGATGGCCCATGTTAGGATTTGAGAGTTGAGTTTACAACTAGAGGACCTTCGAGAGAAGAGATTTATCAAACTCAGTGTGTCCCCCTAGGTAGCTATAGTGTTATTCATGAAAAAGGAAGATGATATCTTGAGGATTTTTGTTGATTATCATCACCTAAAATAGGTAAATATAAATAAAAATTACCCATTGTTAAGGATTAAGGACCACTTTGACTAGCTGAGAGGTGTGAATTGGTTCTTAAAGATTTATCTTAGGTTCAACTACCACTAGTTGAGGGTTTACGAGACTAATATTTTGAATATATAATTCTAATTTCACTATGAACACTATGGGTTTCTAGTGATGGATTTTGGTGTGATGAATTCGCCACTGTTTTTATGGCACTGATGAACTAGATCTTCTAGCCATACTTGGACCTTTTTTTGGTTGTATTCACTAATGACATACTCATTTACTTTGTGCCAGAGGAGGAGCATGCATAGTATCTAAATATGGTCCTCAAATTACTTTGGGAGCACCAAATTTATGGTAATCTCTCAATGTGCCAGTTCTATATATGTGAGGTTTAGTTTTTGGGTCATGTCATTTATGATAATGAATTATCTATGGAATCAGTGAAGATTGGTGTTGTTCTTTCTTGGGATCCACTCAAGAGAATGTCGGAGGTGCGTAGTTTTATTGGATTGGTGAGGTACTCCAGGAAGTTCATGGTAGAGTTCTATAGGATTGAATCCCCTTTGAACACCCTAATATGGAAAGAAAATCCATTTACCTGGACTAAGTAATGTAATGGATATTTTGAGGAGTTGAGGTTGAGGCTGAATAGTTCTCCCATGTTGAGACTACCATAGGAGGGCATGAGGTATTTTGTGATTTGAGATGCCTCTGGAGTTGGGTTCAGCTACGTGTTGATGTAGAGGTAGGTAGTGATTTCATGTGGGCATAGGAAATTAAGACCCTATGAGAAGAAATATGATACTCTTGTCTTGGATTGGTTCATGGTAGTCTTCAATATGAAGAAGTGGAGACACTATCTTCTGGGATAACACTTTTTTGTGTACTTATACTATCAGAGTCTTAGGTATATCTTCACTCAGAGAAATTAGAACATGAAACAAAGGTGCTAGTCAGAGTTCCTATAGTATTATGACTTTGAGATAGTCTATATTCATAGAAAGGGAAATGTGGTGGAATATTCCATTAGTAGGAAGTCTCTCTCTCTCTTGGTGGAGGAGGTACCTGAGCAGTTGGATTATTTACAACTGACCCTAGTGGAGGAGAGGGGTGAAGTTTTTCTTTAGTTAATGGTGTTGAATCCTCCACTCCTTTAGTGTGAGAGAGTGGATCAGCTGGGAGATATTTAATATGAGGTTCTTTATGACCAGATATCCTCATAGGATTCACTAGATGGGTTATTTGAAGGATAGTAGCATGTCATCCTTTTCTAGGGATGGATGGAGGTTATAGATACAACGTGATAGGAGATTATTAGGGAGTTTCATACTTATTATTTGGTGTTATATCCCATAGTTTAAAAGATATAAAAGGATCTTAAGAGGTAGTTTTGGAGGGCTCAAATTAGGTAGAACATAACTGAGTTTATCTCTCAGTGTCTCACATGTCAACAGGTGAAGGCCGAGCACTGGTTTTTGATAAGTTTGATATGGAATCTTGAGATTATGGAGTGGAAATGGGATAGAATATCCATGAAATTTGTGATAGGTATTCCATGGATAGTGAGAATACATGATGCCATATGGGTTATAGTTGACCAACTTACCAATTTGGTGCACTTTCTAACTATCAAAGAGTAGAGTTAGGTTGAGAGTTTGTGGAATTTGTACGTGTGGGATATCATCCGAATCCATGAGGCACCCTCAAAAATTGTCTCTAACCGTGATGTGTGGTTTATTTCATGGTTTTGTAGAGGCATACAAGAGGAATTAATGACATATTTGAGGATGAGAACAAAATTTTAACCCCAGATAGATGGGAATACTAAGGATACTATCCTAGTGTTGGAGGATATACTGATGGATTACATGTTAAACTTCAGCTAGAGTTGGGAGGATCACTTTCCACCGGTAGAGTTTTCTTATAATAACATTTATCACTCTATTATCAACCTGTAACCTTTTGAGGTCCTGTATGGGAGACCCTATAGGTCACCCTTATGATGGAATGAGATTGGAGAAACATATATTGTTGGGATATAAATGGTGCAGGTGATGATGGATAAGGTTCAGTTAATCCACACATATATAAGGATAACCCATAGCCAATAGAAATATTATGAAGATTAACATTATAGTCTTTTAGAGTTTGATCAAGGAGACCATTTTTTCTTGAGAGTCTCCCCAAGACAAGTATTACAAATATTCATATGGGGATGGAAGCTATCTCTGAGTTTCATCTAGCTTTTTGAGATCCTATGGAGGGTTGACAATGTTTCTTACTACCTAGACTTACCCCCACAGTTCGAGCGAGTGCATGATGTCTTCCATGTGTCACAATTGAGAAGATATGCACATGATAATTTGCATGTTATTAACTAGTGTGAGCTATACATCAAGGATAGATCCACCTTTATGGAGTGCCTAGTGGCGATCTAGGACCGGTATGATAGGATCGTTAGATTATGGACTATTCTCTTGGTTTGTGTGTTATGGCAGCATGAGAGCGTGCAAGAGATATCCTGGGAGCATGTGATCCATTTGTAGGTTTAGTATCCCCACATTTTTTAACTTTTACTTTTTAGTGTGAAAATAATTAAAGTAGGGTAGAATACAATGAATCATTTTTTTTTCTTTATAAGACTTTTAAATATATTAAGAAATATTTTCAGATCCATGCGTTGAGACGGTGTGAGATTATGTGGCCCGATGAGCCTGAAATTGATATTATAAAAATATTAAAAATATTAATATTAAACATGCATAGTTTTCCTATAATAGTGGAATAAATCCAAAATAGAGTCTCATATTAGAAATTTGAAACCACTATTGAGTCTGGAATGTGGGTTTTACCATAGGTGCGACCTAACGTTGGTTGGTTTCATATGTCCAATTGAGGTAGTTGTTGTTGGAACATTTAATTAAAATAAATAAATAATTTTTTTATTTTATTTTAAATTACCATGACCTATTTACCTCTATAAATGCCTCATTATAACATTTATCTAGGGTTTTTTACATAAAACCTCTGGGTATTGATAGGAAATCTGAGCATTCTT
Organism: Viscum album; assembly: GCA_963277665.1. Classification (NCBI taxonomy): domain Eukaryota; kingdom Viridiplantae; phylum Streptophyta; class Magnoliopsida; order Santalales; family Viscaceae; genus Viscum; species Viscum album. The sequence goes on along the minus strand of OY728129.1, from coordinate 757,305,596 downwards.
TATTGGTGGATCACATCGAAGGATGACAGGTGATCATATTTAGGTGGGTCGAGAGGAAACAGACATAGTGAAACTTATACTTTGTTGGTGAACACATTATTTATCAACTATTGATCCCAATTGATGAAATTATTATCAACTATGTATTTATCCCTTTAAATTAAAATTTTAAGCATTTATTTATTATTTTCTTTTGATTCTACAATCACAAACTCTTTACATGATCTTGGTAGATGAAATTGAATTGTTTAATTAAAATTATACTTGTTTATTCCATGTTAGCCTCAATTTCACTGATTTATGATTATTTTCTAATAACACTAGGCCAATGACGTTTATGCCTTTTTTCTTGTACCTTTACCCCAATCGTTCTTCATGTTCTTCATTTTTGGCCCATGGGGTCGCAGTTCGACATTTTCGGGGTGGGTTTAAGCATGATTGAACCCCCAGATTCATGGAGGTTTGGAGAAGGATGGACATATCAATGTTTTATAGATGGGAGAGGTTTTATTGTGAGTGACACTTCATGGATTTGGGATCCATGAATGGCGATAGGTGATGAGACATGCCTGAGATACACGGTAGCTTTGATCGGATCACCAGATTACATTTTCCAGAAACCTAAGGCAGGTAAACAATGGATGGAGGCGATTTCATTCAATATAAGCTGATAAAATAGTGGAAATCATGGAAGAAATGGCAGATCTAGAAACTACATAAAGGAAATTTGGGTTTTGCAAAAAATATGACTACACGTTGTGTATTCTGGAAGAACACATGAAGTGTATACCCCCTAGATGAGGCACTATGGTTTCGGGTTGTGTTAAGGATCACATACCATGTGACCAAGCCCAAATTCTATGTGACCGTCCTCAGGTGTCCAAGCCATGTGCAAGCTGGTAGATGCCTAGGACCCCATGTGGCCAGACATGCCATGTACTATGGGATTCCATGGGAATGGTTTAGCACTCGGGAATGTCTTGGTATATTCCTAGGTACACATGGATGACCCTAAGTACACTAACACGACTAGCTACACACGGACCGGCCCAGAGCGGCTGAGGCGTGCCGTGTACCACCTATACACACCATGTAAAATTAAATGGATTCTAATTTATGTCTAGAAGAGAAATTGGTTAGGTGATGAGGTAGGGTTATATGCCGAATGGACCCCCATACACGTCATGTATTCCCTCCTTTAACTTCCTCCTCTCGTATCTCCTTTATTGGACTCTGATTTTGGTTTGTTAGTATCCTATCCTGAGCAGTTTTCCGTGTAGAAAGAGATGATGGCCTTAATTGTGAAATACAAGATATGATAAGAGAAATTATGATATAGATTATTCTTTAGGAAATGATTGATGATGGAAGTGATCAAGGTAGGACCATTAAATATTTTTCAGGGCCAGTACTCCCTTGTCGTACCAGGGTGTGGGTTACCCATAATCTTTATACTGGTAAATTCTAAACTCCCCTACACTTGGAGTGGGTCCTCTATCTATAGAGTGGTACTCCACCATATTCAATATCCAATGGAATGTGGTTCCTTTATAGGATATGCAGCTCCCTCGGCCGTGTAGAACATTAGTGAGGAGCGGTCCCCTCTACACATATTTTGCTGAGTTTATGTCTGATGCTGGGAATTGATGATGGAGTTTTGGAACTATAGGATAACTCATCAGATTTAACTATTCCATGAGGTGGATATCTCATTACTCTCTCATTTGGGTTTCTTAATGATTATATATATGTTTATCTATTTGGTTTCATTTCCCTATTACTTTGGGTTGAGATGAATATTTGTTTGTATCTCTCGGTTTCTCCCACTTTAGTTTTTGGAGTGTCCTACTAGGTATGTATATACTCACCCCTACATGGTATTTTCATGCACATTTTTTGTATTATACAGAGATATATCGATGATGACTTTGGTAGAGGTTAGGGACACTTGGTTGCATTGTCCATGTATGATGGTCAGGTCTTAGAGATATCTCCTCTTTCTTCCTTTTCCATTTATTTTCAGGTTAGGGCCTCTTTTATTGTTAGTTGTGTATTTTTATTTTTTAAACTTTGTTTTTTATTTTTTCATATTCTGATGTATTCTCTAGAGGTTATTCTAGGGTTAGTTTACTCTAGATGTTACTGTCTTTTATGATTCCACTACACTATTTCATGGTGATGGATAGGTGCATGTGTACAGGTACATTAGGGAATGTCTTCCCATTTTACAGTATTCCTTATCAGTTCTTGTTTCTAGACCCTGGACTATTGGAGGTGGGCTTGGGGTTGTCGCAACCCAAACTTATATTGGATAGGTGGGCCCTAGTTGGTCGGTTTGTGACACTGAGTGTGTTTTTTGAGTATGCGATATATTTTTTGAACTAAAATTCCACTTTTAAAAGAAAACAAGATCTTAAAGTCATACCAGCCTCACCATATGTAAAATTGATGTGACGTTGATTACTATATGTCAAAATAGAATCATAAATTATTTTCCTAAACTATAAATATAACCTAATCATTCTTTCTCATTTTCTACTATGTGATGCATGTTGTGAGCTAAAATGTTACTTTTATAAAGAAAACACACACTTTGAGTCATACCAATCATACTTTGAATAAATTTTAAATTTATATTATTCTTATACATTAAAACTGAATCAAGTATTTTTGTCTTAAAGTATCAAGAAAATTCAAGTGTGTTTTCTCAATTTTGATTATATGATACACATTATGAACTATTATACCATTTTTTAGGAAAAAACTCTATTTTTTATTTTTTATTATTATTTATATAGAAAACTTTTTATTTTAAAGTATATATCGATAACTCTAACTTAAAATGAAAATAAAATAAAATAAATAATAAATAATAGTCCAAATCTTCATGATCATTGTGAAATACAAAAATTAAAAATGTTATAAGAAATAACATCTTCATTATATATAAAAAAATTCTGACACCATTTAAGATGCACAATCATTCCCAATAAAATATAATTCATCTTTTAAATATGGGGACTGTTAAAATTACTATCTAGTAGTAATAAAAAAATATAAATAAATAATTGGTTAATAAATATTTTAAAATAAATTAACACAGGTTAAAACATAGTATAAAACATATAATTTGATGTTTATTTATAAAATTTTTAATGTAGTTTATTGGAAATTGATAATAGATATCACATGTGGTCAATTTTTTGGATATCCTTAACTTGGATCCAAAAAATATATATGTGGAGTATCCAAATTTATTTCAATAAGAATTCGGTTAGTTCTAAAAAACAATAGGGAATAAGTAATGGAAAAAATGAAAATATATTTTATATGAATATATTATAAACTTTTACCACAACATTATAGGTATTAAAAAGATCCCATAGTCTATTATTTTATTTTCAAGAATTGTGGCTTGTTATTGTGTCTTTACTAAAACTACATCTTCCTCCATTGATATTTTTCTATATAAGTTACATGGGGACTAAGTAATCTAAAATTTTCTTCATAGGGTTTTCCATTTATATTATAGTTATATATATACCTATAGAAAATATGAATAATATCAAATTATAATTAACATAATAGATAAATTATTGGATAAACATATTATGAAAATATAACTCATGTATACATTCATAATAGAGTCTCCTAAGCATTTATGATTGAGAATTTCATTTACATTTTCAAGACCAATAATATTAATAATAACCTCTCTCTATATATTTTCTTCAAATTCAATGTAAGCCATATTTTATTTTGGAACATTTTTTATTAATGAACTTGAAATGTTAATAAATGAAGATATGGAATTGGTAGGGGTAATTGTAATATTGTACGGTCTTTTATATTTATTAGTTGATCCCTTATACTTTCTTGATTTGACCTTTAATTTTCCCCATTATTTATTGTTCTATAATAAAATACCTCAATTCATGCTTTTACCATTAAATATAAAAGGTTTTAAACATAAAATAATTTGGAAGGTAAATAAATCATTATCATAATTTATATTTATGATAACAAACAACCATTCTACAAAAGTTCCAAGAGAAAGTTAAACTATGTGAACATCAAGATCATCAAGGGGAATATGTAGCTCAGTCCATGGCTCATGAGCAATGTGAATCCCTACTCTCATGTGATATTGTGGATTTTTTTTATATATAATATCACCTAGTATATTGAAAACTTTACCTCTTATAATATGGTGATGATTTGGTGTTGATATATATAAATCATAATCAATTTCACCACGTATAATTTTAGTATAATAACTATATCAGTAGTTTTTTTATTCAAATTTAACAAAAAAATTATGAAAAAATTGATTACCATAGGTAGTATATTCCTTTAAGGGGAATGAATAGCCTTAAAACTAGGGGGCGTGGCACTTCATGTTGTTGTTATCAATATTTTATTTCTCCAATTTTATCCCTTTAACGAAACTATTCTATCACACTAGACTGCCAACTAAAATTTTCTTTTAGATCATATATGAATTCCAGTTTGTCTTTCATTTTATCATTTTATCTTCTTATGTATTTAATTTCTAAAGTTATGTTTATGAAGACACTGTAAAACCTTCAACTCTAACATAATAATACCATTTAGGAGTTTCAAAGCCTTTGAAAGTAATTGTTCATCAGGTATAATTGATGATGATTCTTATTTCTAATCCAAATAAAAATATAGGAAAATAATAATCCATTCTTATGCAATACTATTTTAATGTATAATTTTTTATATCATACTCACATGTGATTCACATAAGTTTTGTGTGTTTTCATATAATATTTGTCCCTTTCTATTCATATGATCCTACTTCCATAACACATCATGTGAGATGGTGGTGGCTTGAGATTCTAATTCAAAAAATATATTTATAAAAAAGTAATATAATGATATTTTTTTTCATATCACACAATTTTTTTTACTTTATATTTAAAATAGATACCATTTTTTCAAGTAAGGTGTACTTCATACTTTCTTTATAGTAGGGGTTAATTAGTTTGGATACTTGTTTCTTATTTTATGTACTTATTTATTATTTAATAAATTAAATTTTTTGAATCAATGTGATTAATACACATAATTTCAAATAAAATAACACTAATTATAATGTGATTTAAATTCTTCCTCCTCATGATAACCAATGAAATAATCCCAGGTTTCTTTGTATATCAAGTGTGAATATATATTTTAAGGGTGGGGTTTTACTTTCCCCTTAGTATCCATAAGATTATACTTTTTAATAAGTGTTTGAAATGATCTATGAGCCATTTTAGGGACCATCAGTATGAATTTCACCCAACAATAATCTAATATAAATTAACTATATAAGGTATAATAAGAAGTAAATGAATGTTTCTTTATTTTATTTTTAGGGAAAATAGATAAAGTATATCATAATGTTACCTTAATATCTTCCAAAATTACCAACTTCAATGAAAGAAAAAAATTATTCCATGTATCTATATCAATTGGAATATACATTTGAGTGTTGATACCAATATAACCAGTGAAAATGGACTTATTGGGGCCAACAAGTTGGTCACATGCATTCCATCAAACCCTTAATTTTATACCTTAAATTATTCTCTTAATATTTTTTATTAATAGTATCATACCACTATATTAATATATATTTTTAACCATATTATATTTAACTTATAACATCTTATCAATTTGAATATCACCAATATGTTTTTCCTTGACATTGGTAGTATCTGCAGGTGGTAAATCCATTATACGCACAAGTAATTAAACATTTGATTTAGATTTCATAAATATAGTATTGAACACATAATACTAGGAGGAAAAAATTATATATAATAAACTAATTAGATACATTTTACATGTTCATTGAACTATTTTTTATCTTTAAATATTGAAGGGATTTAGTGCCTATATCAAGTATCCAAATCCCCTACTTATGGTCCCCGCTGGTATACAAGGCACCATATATATTGAGAATAGCATGAAATGATTATGAATATAAATTAAAGGTTTATCCTCAATGGAATTTCATTTGAACCTATAATTATTTTTTTTGAAAATAGAACAATTGAATAATTTTTGTTTATAATATTTGAGGCATAAAATACTTACACTATCTATAATTCCATTATGACAAGTTCATCCATGTGCCATTCCTTATTGAAATTCACTTTCATGAATCCAAATTCATTGATTTAACTATAATCTTATTATTAACCAATTTTTATAAAAAAATAAACACTTTTAATATTTTATAATCCAACTACCATATTTTTTCGATAATGCTAAAGTATAACATATTCATGTAAATTGGATTTATATCCTTATCACCCAATACAGGTATCGTTTCCACCACAAGAGTAACACCACTATTTTTCATCATACTATGTTTATATCATTACCTTGTATGGACTATATAACTTTTAATTACATAACCTTTGTAATATAAAACATGTACACTTGATCTTATGGTTAACCATAAAATTCATTTTGAAATTCAATTTAGATTTAAAGACAACTCCTTAAAATTATAGTCTTTAAAACATCCTATAAACTATTAATTATTTGTATTTGATATCCATATTTCATCCCTTGATGGATTAAAATATCTAATAATTACCTTTTGAGTTTCAACATATGGAACAAACTCTATACTATTATGTAAAATTTAAAGTGGAGACTGCTCACACACTATAATGGTAATTGTGAAAATATCACTTATGAAAATTCCTTCACCAACAAGGAACCTTCTTTGATGAGATTGTAGGAGAATTTTTTTCTATATATAATAGGTATTAATTACATAGTTCAAAGACTTACATAAAAATATATAACTTTGTAATACAACCTTTTTTATGACTTTGATTTTTATACACACTTTTAAAATCTTTATATATCATTCTATGGGGTACATCAATATATAATATATTGGACCTCACAGTTAGAACTCTATAACCAAGTTAACCATCAATTAAACAATTTTATCAATGAATGATAGTCAGAATAACATCTCTAATTCACTTAATATAACATCAATTTAATTTTCTATAGTTTTAAACTTCAATGGGTCTATAATTTTACTACATATATCTTAGAAAAAGGAAGAAAAGTTAGGTTAATGTGAGTTATAAAGTTTTAGGTAGAATATAATTTAAATCCAAAGGCACTAAATCTTGCATAAACACATGACATCCATGTGATTTCAATACCTTAAAATTCAAAATTTTCATAAACATGACATTATTAATATTTTATGAATACCCCTTTAAAATATTTACACCATTTAGGAAGTTGAAAAACTAAAATATATTTTTCTTGGAAATAATGTAAGCTGTTGGAGGAAGAAAGGAATTTCTTTCACCCTTAACTAGTTCTAAATATTCCATTATCCCCATATCAATCATGTCCAATATGACTTAATTCCATATTTTTTTAAGTTAAAGTAGTGATATTCCAACGACATTATAGTATAATTTTTTTTCTACATGAATGAAATCTAGAAAATATTTAGCATACAAAAAATTATAGTATTATAATTAAAAAACTAGTCTATTTTCCTTTCCTATTTTTGTAAGGTTTTTAAAAATGGGCTTACTAAAAAAATTAAAATATCATTTAATTTGTTAATGTTTTCATCTTTTATTAATATAGAAGGTGTTATAACTTCTTTAGAATTCCCATTGAATGATGTTATCCAAGATTAGTATTTATTTCATCAAGGAAAAAAATTGTGATGTCATAGAAATATTATCTTCAAGTAATGTTTCAACCTAACCATGTGTGTACCTTATTCAAAAATAGAAAATACTAACATTCCTTTAATGCTACATCTTGAATTTTTTTAATAAGTAGTAAAGTCATTTATTGTACCAAATAACATATCTCTCGACGTGAGATCTTAATTTATATGAGAATCATAAAATATGACACTTGAATCCCACATTAATTTCATATTTAATGAATCTAAATAAACACCAATATCATTTTTTGGTCCTGATATAAGAATAAAAAACATAATATATTTGTGCATTATGCATAACCATAGTGTAAAGTTATAATTTACCAACATAACTAGCCATGTAGCTTGAGTTATACTTTATACACTAAAGGATTAAGTTCATATAAATCTTATAGAAGATATTGGTATATTGGATCATTTCCAAATTGAGGATACTCATGAAAAATTTTATTCCACTATTGAGAGTTTTTTGGTTGATGAAGTTTCCCATCTTGAATTATTATATTTATGCACCACGTCAATTTATTTACAGTCTCATCATTTCTATATAGTCGTATAAATATTGGAATTATTTAAAGGTATCATAAAATGTTGGAAATAATTGATTCAGTTATATTATATTGAGAATGACCTCACTTGGGGAATTTTTAAGTGATTCATTATCCTTAAAAAACAATATATAGTCATTTTTATAGGAAAATATTATTTCATAGATCATACCCATTAACCATAACATACATTTCAAACCATATATTCAACAAGTAGTTTCATTATCTTCTAGTAATATATCATTCAAGAAAGAAAGTAATTCTATAAATCTAGTGTCACTCTATCCATTTCCACCTTTTAAATTATATAGCTTTAGTACAACTATAAATATAATATATTTAGTTCAACCAAAATTTAAGGTAATTTGCATAGATATTTAACGTTTTAAATATTTTTGAACAATCATGAAGGTCATCTTAAAATATTGTTGCCACTTCCTCAATATTATCTCCATTATCATTTACAATATTACTCATATCATATTATCAACAAACCATAGTGCTATCATAGTCACTATCTTTATTAAGTTCTTCCTCATGTTTAGTTTAACATTAATGATTTTGATCTATTCTATGATAGATAAAGTGTTCTTATAACTTCTCTAGACAAATTCAACTTGAATAAAAACAATGTAATCCTGGAAAAATGATTTGAGAAGGGTTATTTACATGATCTATTGCAAACTTGTGGAACTCTTTAACCTAATATCCATAATCTTTTGTCATATTATTGAAATCTATCCATTTCTGGATTCCAATTCATCCTATTTAGTTCAAAAATATTCATATTTAACAATTAATAAAGAAATACATAGAAGGTATGTATTTAAGATCCTAACATGTTATTATTTATATATATTCACATATAGTCATCATATTTGACATAAAATTTTTATTAAATAAATAAATTGTTAGAACATATTAAGATGAATAATTATATGAATAAAAAGTTTAATAACACTTATTTTTTATCTAATAAGTCACAAATCATAATTCATTCTATTTTCTGAATGGATTCATCAAGGGAGATAATGAAATTTATTATCATAATAAAAAATATTACTATAAAAATAATCAATCATTTTTATATATTTATGTATTTCAAGAATATTCAAATTTGAAATTATTTATATTAGTTTGTGTCTACTTTATTTTTTAAAAAACCAAATACAATTTATTCATTTATTTCTTGGACTCATAGATGCACTATTTCTTGGAAAAAATATATAAAACATTTCAAATATAGATGTATCAATAAAAACTAACCATAAAGTCACCATAGATTCAAAATTCAACCAATGGTTAAATTTTTTTAATGATTTATGACTCATTTTAGTTATATAGTAGGGGAAATAAAAACAAGAATATAATTAAAACATAAAAACATAAAAATATTAACATCTATACTATTAGGAGGCATGATATAATTATTTTAATTAATTAAATATATCATAATTTTACTATATAAAACTATATTATAGAACATTTAAGTTATAGAAAACAATTGAATCAACCAATTCATATTTTTTAGGTAGTATTGTCATAACATCCTGACCTGTGGGTCATTTGGTAGTGCACAAGACAATGTGCTACATAACCTCAAGCATGCCTCCCCATATTCTAATTGTTATTGACTATCTTAGAGGGACTAAAAAATTATTTTGAGAGACTATTCCCTAATATCATAGTATAAAATAATGGGAATAACAAATAAATAACCAAATAATATCCATCACAAACATCAGAGTACACAAAATCAAATAAAAAAAATGATATTACAAAATATCTCATGCTAAAGAATACATACATACATACCAAATGGTTTCCTACTGGGATGAAGAAATATATAGAATAAATAAATAAAACAAATACATAAGAGGCTTTACTACCATCCTTAAGCCTCACCTCATCCTGATCTTCAATACCCATTGACCTGATCTTCCCCAATTCACTACAAAACCTTTGATCAACCTAAAATAAAACATAAGGCCTTCACACACACTAGGGTTCCCATGCATGGTGTGATAAATACATATTAGTAGGGTCTCAGTAATTTCCCATAGTATATTCCATAATATACATGTATTCATGAAGAAAATAAAAATGTACACACTAGTGCGATGGGCATCATGTGCTAACCATACCATTATAAATTCATGCATATCAGGTCATCATGTGCTAACTAATACACCACGACACCCAATAATACCTATTTTAGGTCCATATCAGTATCTATTCAAAACCTCATGCTATCGAACCCATATTCTAAACTATCAAAATCTATGGCCACCAGATCCTTCGGTAAGATCAAAGGGTCAAAGATTGAGGTAGAGGTAAGGTCATATGTGATGATATCTAAAAATGATGCAGTGCATGAGCTTTCAAGTCTAGAGGGGTAGGAACTAACCCCTTGTGTTGAGGTTTTGCTACAACAGGAAGCTCATGCCAACAAGAAAGAAGATGAAGTTTAGTTATAGGATGCAGGTCCAGGAAAGCTGGATATAGGGGATCTCTCATTTACCCAAAACTTATCTAGGAAAATGAAGTATTCTTATCTAATATTTAGAAATTCTTCTCTTGAGGAATGCAATGTAGCCCAATCCAACACCAGTCTAACCAAGGAGGAGTGTAATAGAATTTTAGAGGGAAACTTTCCTAGGGGACTTGACAAACCATGCGAACAATGGTTTGATTCAAATATTAATTTCACTTTCAATGATGTTGATCATGAACTTTTCCCTGTTGATTATTACTTGGCAGTTGTTACTATTATCACTTCTGGCATTGATGAAAGTTGTAACGTCCCAGATCTGGGTGCCACTCAATGGGTGCCCCAAACTCGGTTGGTCACATGACCTCAAGTGCATTTCCACAAATGCCAGAGGCTACTGACTAGCAGTGAGGGCCCAGGTCTGATAGTGGGGAAACTATTCCCTCATTTTTCAAAGGGTAGTGCAACGGAAAAGATAAATAACATACAACAACATAAGTAGTAAAAAATATACAATTAAAATGGAAAACAGAGGAAAAAGTGACCTAGTAGTCATATATATAAAGATGCAGCATGTCACTAATTCTATGACAGCATCTAGAACATGATACACTGCAATACAATACAATACAACTCAAAGTACAAGGTACAACCAAACAAAACAAAGCAGAGTAAACAAAACATAGTAGCATCGCAAGCCTAAGCTCGGTCCCATGCTCTCCTACTCCTCTACTACAATCATGTAACTGTATAGGGACCCTTTCCCCTGTCGACACCTACGATAATGTAATCTGTTTGGGCCAAAGACATGACCCAAATAGGGTGTGAGAAATATATCCCAGTAGGCACCCACCAAAGGCTCGCGCCCAACTGTTAGTGAAAATGTGCAATAGCAGTGTGCAATAGTAATTGGAATAAACTAAGCAGTACTCAAAAGTAACAAACTCTACCAGTTATATTACCATTTTAATATTCATTTAACCATGCCAATCCTATGATTTAACTTGGAAGGTATAACATATGAAAATCACCACAGTGAATATTCATGATAAAATTGTCCTCAGATATACAATCTTTACCCTTAGGTAATCAGAATAGAAACCTGCAGGTGATTTCCCATAGTTATAATGAATATTGCCCGCAGGCATACAAAGTGTCACCCACAGGCACATAATCTACTTCCCACAGGCATGAGAAGAGTTTCCCATAGGCTAACAAAACATTTCCCTTAGGCTATACAAAACACTGCCCACAAGCTAATAAACACTACCCTCAGGCTAAAGGAACTAGGCTGACCCCAAATCATAAAACAAAAATTTATATAAACTTTCTCTCAAGAAAAAGAAATGCACAATATAATCATGGCATACCCTCGGGTATCCTGGCCAAATGGCTTAACAGAGGAATGCACCCCCGGGGTGGTCCTGGATCCAAGCAGTGATCCCAAAAAATAGTTTAAACTTATCATTAGATTATCTATACAATTCTAGATATCTTTTTAGCAAAGGACACAACCATACGACACCCCAAACATGGGTTCTTAGTATAACAGTACACAAATTCAACTCAACAGTTGGAAATAAATACCATACCACCTACCTCGATTGCCCCTGATCAGTATACGTGAACGACGCCTCCTGAAACGCCAAAAAATACATAGATATGGGATAAAATAATTCCAGTTCAAACGAAAATAACTTCCCTTTGAGGAATAATTGGTAAGAACAATGCAAGAAGAGGGGAGGGCTTACCCGTACGTTCCCAACGTGATTGATAGAAGAAGAATCAGATTCCTGTTGTGCGATCAGGTAATCTCCAAAGCTCCAGTTGTCCACCCGAGCCCCAAATGGCGGTTCTTCCTCCTCTACAAAATGAGAAGGCTACTACCCATTTTAATCAAAAAAAATAGACAACACGGCGTTTACTCTCAAGAACACGACGTGTAATTTTAATTTTTTTAAACTGTTCCTCTGGCGGATTCTTTCCACCGAAACACTGTTCATCAGTCAACATGAGTACATGATGTGTATTCTTGATTACATAGCATGTACGGTCACTCCGCTGGCAGTTGCCTCCACCACCTTACTATTCACCTACCGACTGATTACACAGTGTGTAAATACCTAGTACACGACGTGTAGTTGGTTTTTACACCCTTCATCGCTGACATGCCTACATTCCTTGTGTACTCATCCCACACGGCCAAAAGTACACAGCGTGTGAAAAAGTACATGGCATGTTCCCACAAAATTTGGGATTTTTTTCCCATTTTCCTTATTTTATCATAAACACTAAAGGAAAAAGGAAAAGAAGAAACATGTACCTTATGAATATAACCGGGTTCTTACAAACTTTCCCCCTTAAAGAAATTCGTCCCAGAATTTCACTTCCATGTGTGGTGAAGATACAGCTGTGAACAAATCAGGCCACTGAGCGCGTACCTCAGTCTCCCACTCCCAGGTTTCATCCTGCACTCGGCCATGCTGCCATAGCACTCGTATGAGAGGAACTGATCAGCCTCAGAGAACCTTCGTGATCCTATCAACAATAAGAATTGGATACTCCTCAAAGGATGCATCAACCTGAAGCTCAACCTCCTCAAGCTGAAAAACATGAGATGGGTCTGAGTGATAATAGTACAACTGAGATACATGGAAGATGTCGTGCATGGCCCGATACCTCTGTGGTAACTGCAACTGATAGGAAACCGGCCCAACTCTCTCCAGAATCTCAAACAGCCCCAGATAACTCGGTGAAAGTTTAACCTGTCTCCTGATCTGCCTGTGTCCCAACCTCGGTGAAACACACAAGAAAACCTGATCCTCGACCACAAACTCTAAGGGTTGTCTGCGACAATCAGCATAAAATTTATGACGAGACTGTGCAGTAGCCATCCACTTCTGTATCAACTGGACCTGTTCTGAAGTCTCCTGCACGAGACGTGGCCCCAAAAAAGCTTCCTCAACTGCCTCCATCCAGAACAAAGGTGATCGGCATGGCCTAACATATAAAGCATCGTAAGGTTCCATCTCAATAGTTTCTTGAAAAATATTATTATAAGAAAACTCAAATAGAGGTATATGCTTCTCCCAAGATCCCCCAAAGTCTAGTACGCATGCACGTAGAATGTCCTCAAGAACCTGTATCGTACGCTCTAACTGTCCATCAGTATGAGGGTGGTAAGCTGTGCTTAGAAGCACCTGTGTACCCAGTGCCCTCTAAAAACTCTGCCAAAAAATGAGACATAAAGCGGACATCCCTATCAGAAATGATAGAATGAGGGACCCCATGAAGGCGTACTACCTCTTGGATATACAACTTTCCAAGCTCATCAACACCAAAGGTCTCCCTGATCGGAAAAAATTGAGCTACCTTTGTGAGTCTGTCCACAACAACCCATACGACATCATTGCCTCGAGGTGTCCTCGGCAACCCAGTCACAAAGTCCATCATGAAATCTTCCCATTTCCATTTCAGAATAGGTAACTACTGTAACAGTCCTGCTGGCCTCTTATGCTCTGCCTTCACCTGCTGATAAGTGGAACATCTTGTAACAAAACCAACTACCTCTCTTTTTATACATGGCCACCAATACTGACATCTCAAGTCATGGTATATCTTGGTGACTCTAGGATGAACTACCCAAGATAAAGCATGAAACTGTCGCATTAGCTCCTCGTGTATATCCCCTTGAACCCACACTCATCCATATAAACGCAGTACCTCATCATCGCCTATCGTCCATCCAGGAGGAGGGTCCTCACTTCCCACCGACTCCCATAGAACTAGGCCTTCTGAATCCAATAGCTGTCTCATCCTCACTCTATCCAATAGGGTAGAAGTTACAGCTAAGGTTGAACGATATGTTTTCCCCTGACTATCATGCACCTCCAAATGCATCTCAGAGAACAAAGCCATAAGCTTCCACTCACCACTGGCCACCTGCACTGCGTGTGTCTGAGTCTTCCTACTCAGTGCATCAACTACTGCATTACCCTTACCAGGTGTATAGGCAAGCTCAAAGTTGAAGGACTGTGGGTATTAAACCCACCTTCATTGTCTAAAGTTTAGGTCATGCTGGGTAAATATATATTTTAGAATTTTGTGGTCCGTAAATACTACAAAATGTTCTACCAAGATATAATGTCTCCAACAATGTAACTCATGAACAACTGCAGCTAACTCGAGATCATGCATCGGGTAATCCCTCTCATGTGGCCTCAACTGCTGAGACCCGTATGCAACAACTCAATCGCCCTGCATCAACACTACTCCCAGCCCAATACCTGATGCATCATAGTAAACTATATAGCTCTTCCCTTGCTCTGGAAGTATTAGGACTGGTGCTGATTTCAACCTTCCCTTCAGCTCCCAAAAGGTTGTCTCACAAGCTTCTGAACAAAGGAACTTCACAACCTTCTTAGTCAAACCCATCAACGGCGCTGCTAAGCAGGAGAAGTCCTATATAAAATTCCTGTAGTAACTAGCCAGCCCCAAGAAACTCCATATCTCAAACACATTCTTAGGCTGATCGTAGGAAAACACTACTCTCACCTTCTATGGGTCTACTGCAACTCCTACCTCTGATATAATATGACCCAGGAAGTGAATCTGGTCCATCCAAAAGTGTCACTTTGAGAGCTTAGCATGTAGCTAATGCTCTCTCAGTGTACTCAGAACGATCTCAAGACGGGTAGCATGGTCGTGTCGAGTGTGAGAGTACACCAAGATGTTTTCCATGAATACTACCACAAAATAATCCAAATAAGGGTAGAACAAACGATTCATCAGAGCCATGAAAACTACTGGTGCATTCGTGAGTTCGAATGGCATAACCAAGTACTCGTATAGACCATACCTGCTTTGAAAAGCTGTAAGCGGTATATCTGATGGTCTAATGCACAACTGATGATACTCGGATCTCAAGTTAATCTTCGAGAACACTCGTGCTACCCGAATTTGATCAAAAAGATCATCAATACTTGGTAAGGGATATCAGTTCTTAACCGTCAAATGGTTCAGCTTCTGATAATCCACACAGAGTCTAAGGGTACCGTCTACCTTCTTCACAAAGAGGACCAGTGAACCCCATGGAGAAGTATCGGGTCGGATGAAACCCTTTTCCTGTAACACCTCTAACTGCCTATTGAGCTCCTGCAACTCAGGTGTAGCCATTATTTAAGTAGAAATGGACACCGATGTCACTCCTAGAACAAGCTCAATAGAGAAATCCACCTCTCTCTCTAGAGGAAGACCTGAAAAGTCATCTGGGAAGACATCCCTGAAATGATCAACTACTGGGGGGAAATCCTTCTAAAAAGTCCCCTGATCATCTATATATAAACTCACAATCTGGGTTTTCACTCCACCTATCCCATAATGCTCGGGTCCATCTTGGCTCGCCTGGACATCCCATTCGCCCTTTTATAGAAACTCTCTGCCCTATGGTGATGTGAAACTCACCCTATGATGATACCAATCCACAAAGGCTCAGAAGGGTACCAACCAGTCTATCCCAAGAATGACTTCATAAGCTCTCATATGTAAGACATAGAGGTCCCATAGGAAGTGACACCCATAAACCTCAAGGGGAACTCCTTGCATTGATGAACACCAGCGGTTCTATTCCCCAACAGAGTTTCTAGAGTCATCACAACATAAGAAGAAGAAACATAGAGCCCAAGTCTCTCCACAACGGGCACAAATATAAAAATATGTGTAGAAACGGTATCGAAAAGTACTGAAGATAAAACAGAAGATACTAGAATAGTACCTCTGAAAGTGGTAGGTATGGAATCTTACTTCTTTGGTGTCTCTTTCACTGCATATGCCTGCCTAGTGTCGCGGCCCTGTGACACAACCTGGCTACCCTGAGATGACCCACCCTGCTGCCTCTGAGATCCTGGTGTCTAGATACCATGACCACGACCACCATCTCTACCTGCATGCCCTAACGTACCCCAACTTCCTGACTGGTAAGAAGCTGCTGATCCTTCTCCCACATGCGGAGTCTGCACAGAACCCCTCTCACTAGCCACTGGTGTAAATTCCCTGCAAAAACGCTAGAGATGACCCATCTTTCCGCAAGCTCGGCACTCCATTGGGTCTTGGGGACACCGAGGTTTATTGTGCCCCTATCTACCACACTGGTAGGAAATGACCTGGACACCTGAAGTATTCTTCAGGCTAGTACTACCACCATGAGAGAAGTCCATCTGCCTCTTCCTCTTGCCGATAGGAATAGTACTAGAAACTGGTGTCGAACTGCCCTAGCCCACACCACTAGCTTCCTGCAGGTTTTGCTCAATAATCAGTGCCTGGTTCACAATAGCATGCACAGTAGGCAACCTGAAAACATTCACTAGTGCTCTAATGTCATATCGAAGACCATCCTCAAAGCGTCTAGCCCTCAACGTCTTGTCACCCACCAAAATGGGTGAAAAACGCTGAAGCTTAGTGAAGCGAGCAGAATAATTCATCATTGACATGGCACCCTGCTGTAGATTCATGAACTCTCGAGCTTGATCTACCCTCAGCGTCTCTGAGAAGAAGAAGTCATAGAAGACTGCCTAAAAATCTTCCCATGCCATGTCTCTGTGATGCTCAGAATGGGTGGTAACATCCCACCATCTCTTAGCGGGATCACGCAGCATGTATGTAGCGAGCTTGACCCTACTACCAAAAGGCATCTCCAGATGCTCGAATATCATCTGCATAGAACCCATCCAAGACTCTATAGCCTATGGTCTACCATCCTATGAAAACATAGGTGGATGCTGCTGCTGGAAGATACGTGTCAACTCTACCATAGATGTGGCAGCTGATGGTGCTCCCTAAAAGGCCTTCATGAACCGTGTGAAGCCTTCATGAAACTGCACATTAGTGCCTGTGTCCGGTATAATGGCTAGCGCTGCATCTGGCTCTGCTGGATGATCCATCGGTAGCCCATGGCCTACCTTCTCTAGAGTATAATCGTCGCCGCTCTCTTGGAAAACAACGGGTGGTCGTCTCGTCGGCATGACTCTACAAAGTCAAACAAACACCTTAGATAAAGATTTTTAAAGAACGAAAATGAGGAGTACAAGAAGGGAATAGGAGAAAGAAAGCATTCAAGATTTTTAAAACTTGACTACACGGCGTGTATAAATACTACATAGTGTGTTCTCAAAATCCATTCACATGGGCATGTACTCTAGCTAAAACTGGTCATGTAACACCCCAAACACACAGCGTGTCGTCTAACTACACAGTGTGTACTTGAATCCTCCTTCCCTACCTGAGTCCTTCTACACGACTAATCCACATAGCTCTCTTAAAACAACACTACATGACGTGTCCCATGGAAACACGGTGTGTACTCAGCAAGCTTTCACCGGACTGTGTTGTTCGTGACATGGCCTATATACTCAGGTCATACTACACGGCGTGTTCCATAAAGACATGGCATGTTCAAAGAAGCCCCAAACCGACCCGTGTTGCTCACTACACGACCGACTACATGGATGACAGTACACGGCGTGTTCTAGGCGGACACAGAATATAATAGGAAAGATAACACCAACCCGTGTTGTTAGTGACATGGTCGGGTACCTGGGTTAGACTACACGATGTTTTCAAGGTAGAAATGGCATGTATGTCTTAAGGCTTCCTCCATCCGTGTTGTTAGTTACACGGGTGGACACTGGGTCAACACTACACGGCGTGTACAATTTGTACATGGTGTGTTTTCCCAAGCCATTACCTACCCTGTGACCCCGCCCACATGGCCTGTGACATGGGAAGAGACTACACGGTGTGTACTGAGGGTACTCGGCGTGTACTTAAAAATTTTCCATTCCTTCTCGAACAGAAGAACACACAGCCTGTGTCCAAGGAACTAAACGATTTGTATCTTTGGTTTTTCAGATATTAAGCCTCAGAAACTACTCTGAAACCCAGAAAAACATTGATAACAACACTTAAGTTCCAAATTCCAATCTGTGAGGGCTTATACTCCCTACGAATCAATGCTTGGCATCTTATACATGTTATAGGAAAGTAAACTTGTCAATGATCCACCAAATTCCAGTTATTGAGGGCCCATACTCCCCAAAAAACAATGTTTGGCATTCATCCTATCAAAAAACTCACACAACAATACCCTATAAAATAACAGGTATTTATCAAATCATCTATCACAACAACATTATTTTCTAGCACAACAACTATCACAACAACATGAAATTCCTAATGCACCTACAGATCATGGAATGAATGCATGACATGTGATTTCTAGCATGTGACTAAATGATTCATGAGATGGTATACCCTCATCTCATCGGGTTGTAACTAAATATAACCCATGTATAAAATTTAAACATCACAATCACTAGTGCGTCAAACAACGGTGAAAATCAAATCAACTGTAAAATTACAAAATCATAAAAATTGCAACATGAGGTAAATTGGATTTTCCCTGTACACAAGTTAGCTACTCCCGAGCACAGATTATTACCAAATACCTATTCCATCCTATTCCTGGCTATAGGCACTAAATAGTAAGTCAAGAGAAAAGAAACCTTTGATAACACTTTGTAACATCCCGGATCCGGGTGCCTCTCAACGGGTGCCCCGATCCCAGTTGGTCACATGACCTCAAGTTCATTTCCCCAAATGCAAGAGACTGCCAACTAGCAGTGAGGGCCCAGGTATTGTTGTGGGCAAACTATGCCCTAATTTTTCAAAGTGTAGTGCAGCGAAAAAGATAAATAACATACAATAGCGGAAGTAGTAAACAATATACAACTGAAATGGACAACGGAAGAAAAAGTGAACCTTCAGTCGTATATATAAATATGCAGCATGTCACTAATTCTATGAAAGAAGCCAGAATAGGATACTCTAAAATACAATACAATACAACTCAAATTACATGTCATAGCCAAATAAAATAAATCAGAGTAAACAAAACGCAGCATCATTGCAAGCCTAATCTCAGTCCCATGCTCTCCTACTCCTCTCCTACAACCATGTACATGTATAGGGACCCTTTACCTTGTCGACACCTGCAAAAACATAATCAGTTTGGGCTAAAGACATGACCCAAACAGGGTGTGAGAAATATATCCCAGTAGGCACCCACCAAAGGCTCGTTCCCAACTGTCAGTGAAAATGTGCAACAGTAGTGTGCAGTAGTAATTGTAATAAACTAAGTAGTACTCAAAAGTAATTAACTCTACAAGTTATATTACCATTTTAATATTCATTTAACCATTCCAAGCCTATGATTTAACTTGGCAGGTATAACATATGAAAATCACCATGGTGAATATTCATGATAACACTGTCCTCAAACATACAATCCTTACCCTCAAGTAATCAGAATCGAAACCCGTAGGTGATTTCCCACAGGCATAACAAATATTTCCTATAGGCGTATGAGGCAACGCCCATAGGCATAGAATCTACTACCCATAGGCATGAGAAGATTTGCCCACAGGCTAATGAAACATTTCCCCCAGGCTATACAAAACACTACCCACGAGCTAATAAACACTTCCCTCAGGCTAAATGAACCAGGCCAAGCCCAAAGCATTAACCAAAAATTCATATAAACTTTATCTCAAGAAAAACCAATGCAAAATATAATCATGGCATACCCTCGAGTATCCTATCCAAATGGATAAACAGAGTAACGCACCCCCGGGGTGGTCCTGGATCCAAGCAGTGATCCCAAACAGCAGTTTAAACTTATAATTAGATTATCTATACAATTATAGATATCTTTTCAGCAAAGGCCACAAACATACAACAACACAAAAATGGGTTCATAGAATAACGATACACAAATTCAACTCAATAGTTGGAAATAAACACCAGACCACCTACCTCGATCAGCCCTGATCGGTATACGTGAACAACAACTCCCGAAACGCCCAAAAACGACGTAGATTTGGGATACAAGAATTACCATTCAAATGAAAATAACATTCCTTTGAGGAAGAGTTGGTAAGAATAGTGCAAGGAGAGGGGAGGGATTACATGTACGGTCCCAACGTGATCGATAGAAGCGGAATCAGATTCCCGGTGTGTGATTGGGTAATCTCCAAATCTCCGGTCGTCCTCCCGAGCTCCAAATGGCGGTTCTGCCTCCTCTTCCAAATGAGGAGGCTACTGCACATTTTAAGCAAAAAAAAAGACTACACGGCATGTACTATCAAGTACACAGTGTGTACTTTTAATTTTTTTAAACTGTTCCTCTGGTGGATTCTTTTCACCGCAACACTGTTCATCCATCGACATGAGTACATGGTGTGTATTCCTGATTACACGGTGTGTACGGCGCTCCGCTGGTGGCTACCTCCACCACCTTAATGTTCACCTACCGACTGATTACATGGTGTGTAAATACCTAGTACATGGAATGTAGTCGGTTTTTACACCCTTCATCACCGACATGCCTACATGCCCTGTGTACTCATCCCACATGGCCAAAGTACATGGCGTGTGGAAAAGTACGCATGTACCCACAAAATTTGGGATTTTCCCCCATTTTTCTTATTTTATCAAAAACACTAAAGGAAAATGGAAAATAAGAAACCCGTACCTCAAGAATAAGTACTGGGTTCTTACAAAATTATCCATCTTCATCTTGGAGATGATACATGAGACCTATTCTGGAAATATAGGAGTGAACCCCCTAACTCAAAGAGTAATGATGATCATTGAATTTTTCCTTCACCCCGAAGCACATTATCATTGGTTAGTTTTTATCCTTAGTTGTTTTTTGGTTAGGTGAAAGCTTATACCTTTTCTATTTCATGATTTTTTTATTACATGTATGATGGTTTTTTTCCCAGTGATTTTGTGAGGGTTTCCACTAAACCCCCTAATTGTGGCTCTTTATTGAAAATAATAATAAAAATGATTAGATGTGTGATGTTTTTATAATCCACAGGATATTCTCGACCATTACCTTAAGAAAAATCCAAAACTCATAAAACTTCCACTCACAACCTAGCCCTATTAACCAAGGATCATCTCAAGATGGCTTTCTCTAATTCCTTGGGAACCTTTTCCCAAGTCACCTAAATAAGTTCTCATGACCATAACTGGGTCCTATATCACACCACTCTCAAAATATCTCTCAATCCCATCACATAGAGGAAACCCTTACTATAAAACATCATATATTCCCAAAGGAATTATCCTACTCATATCACACACCAAGAGTTCAATAAACCATCAAAAGATAATTCATTACCACTTGGTAAGACGTATGGATTTCTCACTTTTCATCACTAGGCTTAAGCCTCTCATAAGAGCCTCACTACCTATACAGAACTAACCTAGGATACCCACGTCTCACCCCGTATCCTGATTATAATGACTCGTACCTTCATATATTGTTACTTTGTTAGTTTGGTTTATTGGAAGTGTTTTTGAGGATGCTTGAGGAGGTTTTGTGGTTCTTGGAGGTGCAACAGAGCTGTCGCAGAAAATTCACATTGTAAAAGGTTTTCATGATGTGAATTAGCGTTTCATGGATTATATAGCTAGCTAGTTTAAGGATTTTATGTGGATAATGGGGAATATATAAAATGAATTCATTCCATAAAATTTGGATTCATGATATATAATTAAATCAGGTCGAGGTAACATGATTTTTTATAGAATTTTTAATTTTCGGAAAAGACAAGGATTTCACACTGTGAATGGGTTAAATGATGTGAAAGTTCCAGGATTTTAGGTTTTAAATCCTTATGTTTGTCCAAAATTTCCTAATTCATCCATACCCTTATTTGAATCATTTTAGAAAGACCCTAAGATCCCTAAGGATATATTCTATTCATCTTCTCCCTTGATTCGATCCACTATTTTCAATGGCTGTTTGTTGGTGATTAGTGGTAAGTTCTTCTCCCTTTCTTAGTGTTTTTCTCATGTTATTCTCTAGGAGAACCACTACGGTGTTGCATTTTTGGTTGGGGGTGTGAGTTGGGATGTTTTTTAATGATCCTTAGGTGCATTTTTGGTTAATATGTTGTTTTCCATGAAAGTTTGTGAGTTACAGATGTTTCTTCTTCTCCCTATGGTGTATAGTGATTTGGAAACTCTTCTTTAAGGTAGGGAATCCATTGTTTCTCACTTTTGTGTATCATGTAGGGGATTTTTTCTCTTTTTTATCTATGTGGTATGGTTGTTATGACTTAATTAAAGATAAATAATTGGCTAATTGAAATTTAAGGGGAAGGGGGAATGATGATGATTATTTTATAGCTTTGATATTATTGTAATTTTATGTTGTATGAGCTGAATAACCTGCTAAAAACCATGGATTATTGGAGAATTTAGTTATGTTATAGTTGTTGTGATATGGAAACCTTGTTTCATGTTATTGTGATATCACCCCAAAATAGAAATTGGACTACCACTTCTATTTGGCTAATGAAATTGTTACCCCATGATTATGGATTGTGTGATAACGCCTATAAAATAAAGTGAAATGTAATAAATCCACCTTTTTTATATATTTAAAATGATCTTGATATTTTGTGATGTGTGTCCACATGCTAGGGTGGAAATTTGTGGTTGTGATGTAGTGTGAAGCGATGTGTGGTTGGGGAATGTGTGGCTGATGGTTTGTTTGGTTATGATTTTGGGTTAGCGAGACAATGGCTTGTTTTTCTATGATTTTGGGGTGGTGATATGATGTTTTTTTGGATGTTCTTTTGTGATGATGAGGTGATTATTTGTTTGGATGTGATTTTAGTGAGGACAGATGATGATTTTGGTTTCATGATTTTGGGGAGGTGAGGTGATGGTTTGTTTGGACATGCTTTTGGGGTGGTGAGATAATGATTTTTTTGGCCATGATTTTGTGGTGGTGAGGTGTTGGTTATTGGCCCATGATTTTGGGGAATTGCAGTGATCATTTTTTGTCCATTCTTTTGGTGTATAAAAGTGATGGTTGTTTAGACATGCTTTTCAAATGGTGAGGTAATGGTTTTTGGTTCATACTTTTAGGGTGACAAGGTGATGGTTATTGGGTTTCAGTTTTGGGTTGGTGAGGTGTGGGTTGTTTGGATGTGCTTGTGGGTCAGTGAGGAAATGATTCAATGGATATGATGAGTTGATTTTGATGTGTAATTGTGTTGCGCTAAATTCCATGGTAGATATGGAATAATTAATTGTTTAATGATGTTTTAAATGGTTGGGGTTTTGTTTGGTTAATGTGATGGAAATGAATAATGAAAAAAGAAATGATGGGATGTTTGGTTAAATGTGGTTGATGCTAAATAATGAAACTATGGGATGAATAATGGGATTGGTTGGAAATAAGAAATGTGGTTTGTAGATTGTGTGGTGTTTTTCATTTAGATGTGGTAGTGAAAGTGGGGATATTTCGAGTTAGTTAGTGTTTTTTTTGTGAACACATAGGTTGGGATTGTGTGCAGATATATGTATATACTTTTATATTCCTTGAGATTTCTATAACCACCTCACCCAAGTTGAGAAATATGTCTTGACTCTTGTATATTCACATAAAGGGTGTTTTTCCCAATATTCTGGTGATGATAATATATGTATAGCTACTCACTCTTCCCCGCCCTCTCTTCTAGTTGAGTAGACATTCACAAGTTATGATAGTCAGAGGTCTATTATTGCACTAGGTATTGGCCTAAGTGTCTTCAGGTGGGATGTGATGTGACCGTACTTTGGGGAGACTTATGGTGGGGGTCTTTCATGGTAGGAGTATGGAATGAGGTTGATATCCTTCATATTCATGATACCCTAATACTCTGGTCATGGTTGTGATGTGATGAACCAAGTGTTTTTAGGTGATACATTATGTGATCGTGCTGTGGGGAGGTGGACCAGGTTTTTTTAGATAAGATGTGATGTGACCATGCTATGAGGTAGTGTTATATGTTATTTGGAAGATATGATAACATCATGACCTACAATGTTAGAGCGTGAGAGTGTAAAATTAATGGGAAATAAGTGTGGGGTACCCTATCATCAATGTGCTTATTATTATGTTTTTATACTTGGTTTGTGTTATTTTTTGAGCATGCCTTGGTGAGGCTAGGATGGATAGTTGACCTATTTTGATATTTTTGGTTATATTGTTTACTCATGGGTGTGTTTTTATGTCTATTTCACATGTGAACAAGAGACTTTGGTTTTCCTATTTAGTATACTTGTATTCTCACCCTACATATATAAACTGATTTTTAGGTTTTCAGGAGGACTAAATGGGCCGTGATGGTCATTACTAGCTCAGAACATTGGAAAATTATTATGTCACTGCATTATCTTTTCTTTTGGGTATTTAATTTGGATAATTTTATCTGTTTTAGTTTTATTTATCCATGCATTGTGGGATGGTTTTGGTTTTATTTTATATTATTTCCTGGAGTTGTTTTTTGGATGATTCATCTTATCTCCCGATTCTATATTACATTAGAGGGTAACACCTCCCATTTCATGAGATTTTTATATCCTCAATGTTTTTCTCCAACCAAAGTCTTACTAGAGGTGAGACTTTGGGGTCCTTATCAATATCCCTTCACTGCGGTATCTTTGGTGGGAGGGGATCATGATAGAGTGATAACAAAGGTGATGGTTGCGTGATCGGATGAAGTTTGGATTTAGGAATAGTGAGGATTATATGGATTGGTATGTAAAAAGTTACAATTGATCTTGGTGTGCAACATAGGATAGGGAGACCATCCAGGACATGGGATTTTAGGCCCCCATGATCTAGTGCACATACTCTAGACTTATTTAACAATCAAGTAAAGTGGAAGTATTTTCATGGTAGATACAAATTAGAAGTAAATTTATCATGATGACTTGCAATCTTATTTGATTTGGGTTGTTTTGGGATGGTTAAAATGGATAAAGCGAACTAAAATGAATCTAAATAAAATTCTATGCTCTTTGTATTAGGAAATTCTTGTTTTCTTTTCAGCTATGGTGCCTGGAAATCATTCACATGTGGATCAGGTAGTTTGGTTTTAGTAGGATGATCTAGTTAATAACTATAGGGTTGATCTAGAAGAGGAGGATGAAACTTGTTAGAGGAAATATCATGATTTTTAGTGGTAGTATTTGGGGAAGTATTAGGGAAATGTTATGGATGTGGAGAAAGAGAGCTGGCTAGAAGATCTTGAGATCTTTTTTAGTTTGATCTAAGACCTGGGGGGGGTATTGGGTCCCTTTATTAGTCAGTCAAATGTAGGGAGCTATATTTCAATGGTGGACACTATATATGGGTGAGTAGAAGGAGGAATATGTTTGATGGGTTTAATTTTAGAAATTATTCTTGGAAGATTTACTTTTATTGACCATGAAGGTAGTGAAGTGTCATGAGCTTATTTCTATTCTACATGGGAGTATGTTAGTGAAAGAGTTTAGAATCAAGTTCAAAGAACTTTTACATTTTACTCGAGATCCTTTTTCTAGATGAGGAGTCTCATTTAATATGTCTTGAGGAGTCAATTTTTCCTTATATCTAGTATGAATTTACTCATTTTATATTTCAAAAATATTTGGAGGTTCAAAAGAAGGAATAGGTGATCGAGTGGATGCAGTAAAAATGAGGTTTTTCATGAGAGGAGAACCATTAGGGTTACTCAAGGATCATAATTATTGGTGTAAGGTCTCAGGTTTTAGGGACTTTGAGGTTTTGACTAGTGGGAATTCCACCTTAGCAGATTCCTTTCCAGCCTTATGGGGAAAGTGGTTTCCATGATTTTCCTAGAGATATCAGGACCATGTTTTTTGGTTGTGGGATTTGGGTCCATTTCAAAAACCAGTTACTAGTGGTTCTTTGGACTTAGTTTGGTGGAGGAAGTCATGTTTAGTTCTATACTTAGTACAAGTTACTAGTGAGGGCATTTCAATAGTAGGGACATCAGGACTATGCTCCATTGAGGATAGATAGAGAAGGTATAGGCTGGACTTATGATGTTCGTTTTGTTCAATGACCTAGACCTGAGTGTGTTCATGAAGGTGTCCATTAGTAGAGTGGTAGAGGAGTTGGGTCTGGCTAGTTAGATGTGGTGGAGGTAGTAGCACTAGAGGGGCCAGAGATTATTTAAGGTGCACTTAGTTTGTCATTGATCCTTGTTACTGATTTTTTTATTTAAGATATTCATAATACTCTATTTTACCCACTCTATTTTTTTCACTGGGAATAGATATAGAGAGGCTTCTCATGCCCTTAGTGTTGACTACACTAGTTAGAGGACAGAACAAATTTTTTGATATATTCATAGGTTATAGACTGATGATGGTGTTACATTAGTCCCATGGGGATCTTTTTTCACTATATATAAAGCCATCTGATGTAATCCTAGGAATCAATTGATTGTATTCCATATGTGCTACTATCAACTGCTTTCAGAGGAGATTCATGTTCTCAGATGTGGATGGTTAACATGTAATTTTTATTGGTGATTTGGGGTTTCAAGTTAACAGTCAGTGTATGGATCCTCTTATTTATTTTATAGATAATTTTTCAATGGAATTAATGAACACTAGGATAGTGGTATTTTCCATGGTCATTGGGGAGTTTCTAGATGTTTTCCCTAAGAAGGTGGTGATGTTACCACTTTGACATGATGTTGAGTTAAAGATAGACTTAAAGCCTGATTCTTCTCTAATTTTTTATGGATCCTTATTTGATGGAACCATCTAAATTATGGAAGCTGAGGATTCATATAGATGATCTGATATAGAAGGGTTTTATCTGGCCTATTATATTGTCATGGGGTTCTCTAGTGTTGTTCTCTAAGAAGATGGGTGGTAGTCTAAGCTTATATATAGACCATTAGAGGTTTATTTAGGTGAAGGTCAAGAGCCATTATTCTATTTTGAGGATAAAATATATTTTATACCAATAAAGAGGTCTAAATTGGTTTTTTGAGATCTATATATGGTCTAGATATCACTTGTTGAGGGTGAAATAGTAAATTTTTTCAAAGACTATCTTTAGACGTATGTATGAGCACTTCGAGTTTATATTCATTTCATTTGGTGTAGAAATAAAACTATATGTGTTCATGGGACTCATAAAAGCTGTATTCCATGAATTCTTAGAATAGTTTATATTCATTTTCATTGATGAAATATTGATCTACTCGAAGTTAAAGGCGAAGCGTGCCAATCATCTCAGAGGCATATTGTAGGTTCTTCGACGCCAACAAATCTATGGTAAGTTTTCTAAGTGTAATTTTTGGACATCATAGGTGCATTTACTAAGGTATGTGGTGTATCATCAGGGTGTGGAAGTAGACCCATCTAAATTTGAGGTATTTATTTCTTGGGTAGCACCCAATAATGTGGAAGAGGTTTTCAGTTTTCTTGGTATTTAAGGCTATTATTGGTGGTTTGTGCCTGATTTATATCAGGTTATAGCCTCATTGATAGCATTGAAAAAGAAGGATTAGTTTATTTGTGTGGAAAAATCAGTTCCAGGTAGTGTTCAGTTAACTTAAGAGGATGTTAATTAGTTATCCAGTGATTCAATTTCCTAAGGAGGGTGTGATGTTTGAGGTGTTTTTTGAAACTTACCATCTAGGATTAGGATGCATGCAGATGTACAATAAGGTATTTATCTCTTATAAGTTTAGGCAGTTATTATCCCCACAAGTGTAATTATGTTACCCATGATCTATAATTATCAATGGTTGTGTTTGCGTTGAAGTTGTGGCAATATTACCTTATTGGGGAGTGATGTGTGGTCCTCACAGATCAAAAGTGTTTGAGGTATATCTTTTCTTAGTGTGATCTAAATTTGAATTAATAGAGGTGGATGTAGTTTCCTTAATATTATTATTATTAGATATTCTACACCCTAGGAAATGGAAATGTTGTGGCTGAAACATTAAGTAGAAAGTCATGAAAGGATGTTGTTCAAGAGTCTGGGGATGTTTGGAGAGTGATGGAGGAGTTGGAAGCCTTTTACTTAGATGAAAGGTTGAATGATGGTATATGGTGTTTGTTTTAAATGATGGTGTATTATTCTATGATACAACAAGTGGAGGAGTCTCAGTGGGGAGACTTAGAGGAAGAGGTGATTCGTGATTGTGTTAGCCCGGGTGATGCTCTAGAGGGATGGTCGTAGGATATTCAGAACTAGATATTATTTCCTAGGAGGTTTTTTGTTTTGGAAGTGATGCACTAGGGATTAATTTATGTGTTTAAAAGGTCAAATTTTTAGGTACAACTAGGAGTATCCAAGATGTACCATGGAATGAGGTTTCAGTTTTGCTGGCTTAAGATGAAATGAGTGGTGGCAGAGTTCATGGAAAGGTGTTTGGTTTTCCAGCAGGTAAAGGATGAGCATCATGTTCTTGGTGGTTTGTTGCATCCTTTGGATGATCCCAACTGGAAATGGGATAACATATAGATAGATTTATTTATAGTGTTAACCAGATCTCTTGGAGGTTGTGATTCTATCTAGGCGATCACTAATCAGTTGATAAAGTCTTCCCACTTATTAGCGATTAAGGAGTTGAGTGAAATTGATGCTTTATTTAAGAGCTATGTGGATTAGGTGGTGTAGTTTAAAGGAGTTAACAGGTCCATTGTCTTGGAATGAGACATATATTTTACTTTATGAGTGTAGAGGGATTGCATCATACTTTTGGCACTCAGTTATACCTCAACACTACTTTCCACCCTCAAAAATATGGATAGATGGAGAATAATATCTAAATGTTGGAGGATATGTTAAAAGAATTCATATTATACTTTAATGGATCATGGTATCCAAACATTCCCAGGGCTGTTTTTTCTTATAAAAATTGCTATCACTCAGCCATTGGTATGGTTCCATTTGAGGTGTTTTATGGTGACCATGTCATTATCTGTTGTGCTAGATAGAGGTTGGGGATAAAATAGTTCTTGGCCCTAATTTGGTATAGATAATGATAGAATAGGTTTATTTGGTTTCACAGAGGATGAAATAAATGAAGGATAGGTAAAAGTCTTATGCAGATCATAGGAGGATGACCTTGGAGTTTGAGCTTTTAGACCACTAGTTCTTGAAGATTTCCCCTCGTCATGGGTAGTGGAGGTCTATAAGGGGTAGTTAGAATTATACTAGGTTTTGTAGATCCTTCAAGGTGTTGGAGTGAGTTGGCGAGGTGGTGTATCAGCTGGAATTTACATTGTGGCTAGAGAGGATCTATGACATATTCCACATCTCTCAGATTAATCAGTTTCTTTATGATGACTCCCATGTCATTGGATGGAGGAGTTTGATATCAAGGATGATTTGACATTCATGGAGTTTCCAATAGAGATCCAAGATCATTAAGAGAAATTACTGTGAGGATGAACCATCCATTTGGTTCATGTGATGTGGATTGATGGTGTCCTATATGATAGTACATGATAATGAGATGTGCATATGTGTTCCTAATACCCAATGATGTTTTGATTTTTTTCTTCTTTGCTCTATTTTTTTGGGATGTTATATTTGGACCTTGATTTTTTATGATTTGTGTTTTCCCTTGATGTATGAAGTGTGATAAAATTTTAACATATGAAAAGGGGAAGACCTAATTCCCAATATATATTCATTATACTACTATGTGATTAAACCTGTGCATGCGAGTCAGTACCGCCTATAGAAGATATTATCTTGATATAGAGGATGGAATTACCCAATTCATGTGTTTGGGGGTGGTGGGGTTTTTTTGTAGAAGTTGTTGGTTTTGGATGCATGGATGTTGAGATGGTTGTGTAGTGTGTTTTGTGGCCATTTGATTTGGAGTGTTTGGTTGGTGCTATTGTTTGAAGTATGGCAAGATACTTGAGAGGTATCTCACAAGGTGGTTGTTCGAACCCATTTCCTTTTAGTATTGGTTTTTGATTCTCAAGGGAAAAAATCATTTGAGAGGTATATGATTTAATAGACCATTCCTTCTTAGATAGTCACTTTGTCTGTTTGGGGTGTTGGAGATGTTTTAGGGGAGGATTGAGGAGGTTCTATGGTGGTTAGAGGTGAAACAAAGGTGCTGTAGGAAATTCACATCATGTAAGGTTTACATGACATAAATTGGTGTTCCATGGCTTGTGTAGCCAGCTAGTTCATAGATTTTATGCGGATGAGGGGGAACCCATGAAATGAATTCATGTCATCAGAGGTGGATTAACGATGTGTAACTAAATCAGTTCATGGTGACGTGATTTTTAGCAAAAGTTGTAATTTTTAGAAAACCCAAGGATCTCATGCTGTGAATTGTTTACATGATGTGAAGGTACCATGATTATATATTTTAAATCCTTATGTTCAGATGAAACACTACTCATTTATACATACCGTTATTCCTCTAATTTTTGGTGAACCCTAGGTTCCCTGAGGAGACCTTCTAGCCCTATTTTCTCTTGATATGATCCCTTAGTTCTGGTGGTTGTTTATTGAAGATTGGAGGTAAGTTATTCTCCCTTTCTTGGTAATTTTTCCCTTGTTATTCTCACATATAACCAATATAGTGGTATATTTTTGGTTAGGGGTGTGAGTTGGGATGTATTTTTATGATCCTTGGGTTTGGTGTAGGTTGATCTCTGGTTTCCTGTGTGCATTTTTGGTTTGCGGGTGTTTTTTCTTTTCCCCACGGTGTGTAGCAAGTTGGAGAAGCTTCTTTGAGGTAGGGAATCTATAATTTCTCACTTTTTTGTATCATACGAGAGGGGTTTTCTCCTTTTTATCTATAGGTATTGGTTTTTTTGGATTAATTAAAGATAAATAATTGGCTAATTTAAATTGAAGTGGAAGAAGGAATGATTCACATTATTTTTTAGCATTTATATTATTATGATGTTGTGTTGTGTGGTTTGAATTCCCCACTAAAAATCATGGATTTTGGGAGCATTTTATTATGCTGTAGTTTTTGTGATATGGAAAATTTGTTTCATATTGTTGTGATATCACACCAAAATGGAAATTAGATAACCACTTATATTTAGATAATGAAATTATTTCCCTTGGATTATGTATTATGTGTATAAAAATCTAAAATAAATTAAAATGTGATAAAGACCATTTGTTAAATCTAAGAAATGATCTTGATGTGTTGTGATGTGTGTTCCCTCTATAGGGTGGTGATGTGTGGTTATAATGTAGTGTGGGGTGATGTGGGGTTGGGGAATGTAGTTCTGATAGTTTTTTTGGCAATGCTTTTGGGGTGTTGAGGAAATGGTTTGTTTGACCATGAATTTGGGGTGGTGAGATAATGGATTGTTTGGCCATGCTTTTCGGGAAGTGAGGTGATGGTTTGTTTGACCATGATTTCAGGGTTATGAGGTGATGGTTGTTGGGTTGTGCTTTTAGGGCAGTGATGCAATGGTTTGTTTGGACATGATTTTGGGATGGAGAACCACTAGTTTGATTGGACATGATTTTGGGTTGGTGAGGTGATGGTTGTTGGGTCATGATTTTGGGGTGGTGAGGTGATGGTTTGTTTGGATGTTCTTTTGGGGTGATGAGGTGATGGTTTTTGGGCTGTTATTTTGGGGTGGCAAGGTGGTGGTTTTTGGTCTATGCTTTTGGGGTGGCAAGGTGATAGTTGTTTGGACATACTTATGGAGAGGCAAGGTAATGTTTTGATGGTGATGATGAGCTACTTGTAACATGTAGTTTCATTATGCTATATGCCCATGCAATGATGGAAAATTTAAATGTTTAATAATTGTTGAAATGGATGGGGTTTTGTTTGGTTAATGGGATGAAAATGAATAATGAAAAAATAAATTATGGGATGTATGGTTAAATGTGGTTGATTCTAAATAATTAAATGATGGGATAGATAATGGGATTGGTTGGAAATGAGAAATGTGGATTTTATATTATTTGGTGTTATAAATTTAGAAATGGTAGTTAAATTAAGGATTTTATGAATTGGTTAGTGTTTTTTTGTAAACCCATAGGTTGGGATTTTGTGTGGCTATATGTATATACTTGTATATTTCTTGTGATTTCTATAGGCACCCTATCCATGTTGATTACTATGTGCTGATATCCATATATTCACATGGAGTGTATTTTTTCCAACATCTCTTTGATGAAGATGGATGGATGGATACCCTCACTTCCCCTTTCTCTCTTCTAGGTGAGTAGATATGCACAAGTTGTGATGGTAAAAAGTCTATTAGTGTACTAGGTGTTGGCCTATGTGTCTTTAGGTGGGATTTGATATGACCATGCTATAGGGAAGCTTATGGTGGGTGTCATGCATTATAGGAGGAGGGAATGATTTTATTTCCTTCATGTTCACGATACCCTACTACTTTGGTTATGGTTGTGATGTGATGGTCCATGTGTTTTTGGGAGATATGTGATGTGATCGTGTTTTGGGTTAGTGGACCAAGTTTTTTTGGCTGATATATGATGTGACCATGCTATGGGGTAGTGGTATATGTTATTCGGAAGATATGGGAGTTCCAAGAAATATTATTTTGGGGTTTGAGATTATAAAATCAATGAAAAAATGGTTCGGGGTACCCTATAATTGATGTGTTTGTTATTATATTATTATATGTGGATTGTGTTATTTGGTGAGTGTGCCTTGGTGAGGTTGGTATTGATAGTTGACCAATTTAGGTTATGTTGGTTATGTTGTTTAGTCACCGATGCATTGGTATTATTTTTTCACATGTACACAAGAGACTTTGGTTTTCCTGATGAGTATACTTATATACTATCCCTATGTATATAAATTGATTTTCAGGTTTCTAGGAGGACTACGTGGACAGTGCTGGACATTACTATCCCGAAACATTAGAAAGTTGTTGTGTCACTGAATTAGATTTACTTGTGGGTATTTAATTTGGAAACTTTTTTCTATATCAGTTTTATTTATACATTCATTGTGGGATGGGTTTGGTTTTCTTTTATATTATTTAATTGAGTTTTTTGTATATTATTCATCTTATCTCCCAATCCTATATTATATTAAAGGGTAATGCCTCCCATTTCATGAGATTTTTATACCCTCAGTGCTAGTCTTCAACCCAGGGCATATTAGAGGTAGGAATAAGGGGTCATTATATCTCTACCTTCCTTGGGGTATCTTTGGTGGGAGGGGGTCATGACATTGAGACTCACCCCACCCCTATCATAATTTCAACCAACAATCTCTCTCATTGGAGACATCATCTTTGAGTTATCTCAAATATCTAAAGTGATAAAGATAACTTATCATGATCCTAAAAGGCCCAACACCATCCTATATATTTCTCTAGGGAACTCTTTATCCCTATTCCTCTACTTGATCCCATGTAACATGTATGTAAGAAAAAAATCATAAATAAAAAATAATAACGCTTTGTATTAAAGGGAATACTTATGAGGATAGAATAGTTAACCCCTTATCAATCTTAGTTGAGCCTTATCCAAGATCATCTATGATTTTGAGCACCAATGTCATAACAAATGGAACACATAATTAATTATAATAATTTATAATTAATTATTAAATAGTCATATTTTACAAAAAATTCAATGTGCATCCTTATATCACTGAAACTACACCCAATAATATGAGTTTCACCTTCTCAGATCTCCTATAGATGCATCACACAAAATATCTGTCATATCAAGATGATTTCACCATGATCCAGGGAAATTTTCACCGAAACCCTATCCCAATCACACCAAATCAGAGGAAATGAAAATATAAGGAAATAAGAGGATGCCACACACAAAATTTCTGTAGAATCACCATGAAACCTACCCCATTTAAGTGGGATCAAAATAGGGTTTGGAGAAGGTTCATCCAGGATTGTGACCCCTCATCCACCAATTTTCCCCTCATTCATGAAGGGGGAAAATCCCTAAAAGATGGATCCTCCCCTGATTTAAAAAAAACTAGGATTTTATCATATAATGACCAGGGAGTCGCAACATGATGCCTCCATTTTCTCTACATGTTCATGGTACTATAAGGGGGAGGTACAGAGTGAAACCAAGGGGTTATAAAGTGAAAACCTAGATAGAGGGACTCCGATCAGGTTTGGACTCCATTGTGGTGAAACCCCTATGGTGCATGACATAACTAACTCTTATACAGGGGATGAGGAATTTCTTCCCTCCTTTATGGTGTGGTGCCTCCATGTTACACACCATGACACCCTCATGGCACACCCCAGTGGTAGATCATTATGGAATGAAATATAGGTCTTGACATGAATAATGTTTCTCTATAAAAAACAAAATTGATAAATCTATGATTTTTCAAACCCTATAGGTATTATCTTCCTACATGATGTGATGAACTCTATCATAGTATGATACCCATACATATGGGTTTTACTTATCCAAAAACTAAACAAAGAACCTTTCCATGACATGAAGTTCTCATCCATGGTGTGAGTTATCCCTCATTCTAGTTCATCATGACATAACCTAAAGGCCATAGCATAACCTGAGTGTATATCCCAAAACTAGCGAATGGGTCAGATGCACACCAAATCCAACCCAACCCTCACTTAAAAAAATTGGATCATATTTTGGGCATCAACTCACATCCAATTTTTTTATACATGTTCAAATGATCATATTCCGTATTCGAGTCCCAATCCATGAAATGAACCATTCTCTTGGGAAAAAAATCAAATTTATCCAAAACTATAATGAACATGAAATATGGAGGCTATTATTGACTCCCCAATAATTTTTTTCTCATCCTTGAGAAGTTGCGATAGTCATTTATCCAACAAAACCAACCTACCATTATCATCAATTAACTACCAACTCACCACATCTTATCCTGTAATTACAAACATGATTTTGCTATGAAACACTAACCACCACCATTTATTATCCACTAAAGGAAAAGAAACCCATTCACTATCAACACTAACACCAAGATTAAACTCACCAACATTATTCTCACTTGATACACTGAATCTCCATCAATCGATTCATCCCAAGGCTTATAGTTCTCCCCATAATAAGACTCCACTCACAATAGTTGATTCCAAACCATAGTTCCACCCCCAATAGGAATATGATACCAAGAATGATCTTTCAGTGTTCCATAAACATTATCAATATAGTTTCTTCCTCATTTCACTCAATTTTACAAAAAAATATAATTCGTTCCTTCTCTAGATAATATCTCTCAAAAATACTCAGCCTTAATCATTGACGCATCATTAAAAACTCAATCATGATGACTTAACTTCTAAATGCATCATGAGATAATTAAAACAACCACACCAAAGTCAAAATTTGGATATTAGTGTAATTAAATGTTTTAATCACCAACCACCCACACCTACCACCATGTTATCACCTTGATCACCAACACACCACTAATTCGACTCACTCTCAAATCAAACCAACTCCATCCTGAGCTCGATGCCAATATCCAAACTCCTTGAATAATGAATATAAATTATGAGTCTAGTATTTACCAAAAAACTATACAATCATCAGATCCACCTACACATCAACATCCTAGTGGCACCTTAATCATCCACTAACAAGTATCACCACATCCAAAACCCATCCAACATGAGGGTAATACACCCATGATTAGTTAAATGATCCTCCCCTAGTAGTATCCTCCTAATTTCTTTGTTGAACTAAAATACTTTGTATCCATATACCATGTACCATCTATTACTGAACATAATAATTGGACATGAATTCCCTACTCATACTCAAGTGACAATAAAAGACACTGACACCACCATTCCTAGCTCACCAGGGATTTCATCCCTAGATTCCACCAAAAACAATTTGCAACAAGGGTCACACCCTCTAACATCCAATATAGTTCTAACAACTATATGGATTCCCTTACACTACCCCCAAGAACCATCCTAGATAGGTCACAAAATTTCATAAATGTCGCTCCTCCTGACCCACACTCACCTATCTTATCAACCTATGACACCTATAATTCTCATCAAGACTCTATTCTTCCATGCCCATGGGTACCTTACAAACCCACCGGTCCTTGAACCAAACACAACCATTCAATAATCCATGAATATCAAGCATGATTCATAACTAGCATACACTCGACCTTGAATGAGGTGGACCAATAATTTAATTCATACATATTACACAATTTTACATTATTTTCATTTCATATCATAATAATTCACACTATAAAACCTTAATGTTTGATGTATTTTGATATTATATACCTAAAAAACTTATTTTAAACCATCTATAACATCTCCCACAAATATTATTCACAAATGGTACACTTATAAAAATATCTACTTAATATTATTTTTCATAACCAAGGGAATAGAAACATAGGAAAGGGTAAGATCAGATGCTCATAAAGTGTAAACTTGAATGCCATCAATTGAAGATCATAATTGAATGAAATATAAAAATATGGGTATGAGAATATAGTAAAAGTAAATGAACATATTATAAGGAAATTATACCCATTTAAGGATTTATTTATAACATAAAACATGAGACATGAGTCAATAATATGTGACCATAACATACACATAATGCATAACAAAATAATATAATGTGAATATAAGCATGGAACTAAACTTAAGGATAAACATAAATACATTAATGTAACAAATTTCCAGGTAATAAACTTGTTAATAACATAGTATGCTTAGTCTAACCACCCATGTACCTTATTGGTATTGGGCTTACCACCCATGTACCCTTGGGTTTGAGCTGACCATTCGCGTATCCTTAGGCTCAGGATAACCCCCCATATACCCTTTTGAGATCATGTGGTAAAAAACATTACCCAATTAATTGGATATATATAATGGAGTCACCCATCACATAATGATAAACTATAAAGAGTTTTTCTATAATAATATTAAGTCATTCATATTTACATCATAGATTAATCAACCCATGAAAAAACATGTTATAAAAAACATTCATTATAAATTATCATAAGACATACCGAGAAAAAATGGGGATGGTTTCATTAGAAAATATTACCATTGAAGTATAATAATCAATAAATTATGTTTACATAGAAACAAATTCTTATATAAGAGCATTAAAATATACTTTAAAAAATAAGAAGAAATACCTTTTTACATTTTTTTAAAATAAAATATTTTATAAATAAAGATATTTAAATTTCTTTGTAAAACCCCAAAAAATTGATAGGAGTTTTCTTAAAGAAACCTGAAAAAGATGATAGAAAAAAAATTATTTAAAAAGGAGATTCCTTTCACACTTTTTAAAGAAGGTCAAAGTTGGTAGAAAATAACTATATAGAAAATGTTAAAAGAAGATTAACTTTTTCAATAAATTCAATCCCATTGAATAAATCCTTAATTAATAATATAACTATAGATAATTAAATCCATAAAAAAAATAAAGAATATGGACATGGAAAAGAAACATTCTTGACCAAAAAGAAGAGGTAAGGTCGACTTCTCTTATAAACATCACTTTAATTGAATTATGAACCAAAGGGAAGTGAAATGGTAGGAGGACATGTAAAAATCATTAAAAATAATAGGATAATAAAATATAGGTGGTTTTATAGTGAAATATCATATAATTTTCCTAGATGAAAACTTAGTCATGACAATCTCAGATTAAAAATGAGATTGGAAAGAAAACCTTTACCTTTTACTCATGAATTCTATGTAAGAACTCTCAATTCCTATATAAAAAAACATATTAATCACTTATTTTATAAAATTATCCATATATATTACCATTTTATATTCCTTAATTATAATCATTCATTACACATAAATTAGTTAATTAATGTTTATTTTCATCATCAAATACTAGTGATTTTGATTGTTTCGCACATGCTTTGTAATGTCAACGTAAATCACTTCACTTTGATACCAAGATCATAATTCATATATTATTTAATTTAATATAATAGAAATCACATAATTATTTATAATGTTATAATTTAATTCCATGAGAGTTTTAGTTATGATTCATGAAGATGAAATTGGTGTCGAGCTTGTTTCTGTAATTTTTAACAAACAAAAGGCGATATGTTAATAACAGACTAGCTATTAATAGAATTCATAATTTATTTTAATATAAAATTAATAATGTTATAAATATAATTTTAATTAATTAAATATATTCTTATAAACATCCATGAAAGTACATGATGAAAAATGAAATACGTCATTCATGGTGATGATAGTCTACACATAACTTGAGTGACGTTTCCATTTTATAATGGATATGAGAGAGATAGATAATGATTTTAAATCAACATAAAAACATTTAAGTGTAATAATGGTAATTATTTAATTATATTAGTATTATTATAATAGTTTTTGAGTAAGTTGGATTATAAATATAGAGAAGAAAAGGTTTGGGAGTGGATAATACTCATATTGAGGACTAGAATATTATCTTGAAAGACTTCTTGGAAATAGCAGAAATGTTGCACTTTATTGTAAAAAAGGGATGAAAAAATGGAATAGGTATCTATAAAAAGTAAAATGGGTTAATTCTTAAGGAATTTTTTAAGGATGTGTGTGTTTTGAAATGGGTGGAAGTGATCTCCTTTTATAGGTGAATAGAGGGACCTTTACTTAGAAACTAAAGTTATGTGAGGGGTAAAGATGTAATCATATTAAAGTTAGGTTAATAAATATTGGTGACACATGTGATAAGTAATTTAATACCTAAAAATTTAGTTTATAATGTATAGGTTTCAATTTTTTTAGTAAAATTTGAGCCATGGTAGATTACTTCATTTTTACCATTTAACCTCGATTAAATATTTACTATAGTAATTATCCTCTTTACTAAAAATATAATATGGACATTCTTATAAAATTTTGACATCATTAATATAAATTTTTACTCAATTTAATATAATTCATTTTCTAAATACGTTAAAATCATATTTTAAATTGAAACATAATATATATATAGAAAAAACTATTTTGTAGAAAAATGAATTTTAAAACCCTTAGTGTTCTTAATATTATTTTATGTAAGTTTCTTATTTAAATGAGTTTTAATATATTTTTTTATAAATTTAAACATCAAATTATATTCATAATTTAATAGTAATCAATTTAATAAAAATACATAATACATAAAAAATAGTTCTTTGAAATATATTATTTTTAACATTATATATTTCTAACCACATCCTATTAAAAATAATTATTCATTCTTTAAAAATTTAAATTTATCAATCCATTGGTATTAAAATATTTATTTTATTTTTGTAAATACATAAAATTATTCTTTAATAACAATAATTATTATAATATGTAATTCATAAAGATATATATTTAAAATAAAATATTTTAATTAAAAATTATCATATAATTTAATTATTTATTATTATGAATTATATTATTTTCAATTACAAAACTTTCCCATTGAATATACCTGTTGGACATATATCAAATTACTATATTTACAATTACCATATATTCAATGACCATATTCCCAAATATCACATATATATATATATAATAGTCAAATTTCGTTCATATATATAGTATTTCATATTTAACTAAAATCATTCATCGCATTCTCAACATGTATATTATATTTCTAATACTTTTCATCCTTTCCATAGGTGCAGTTGGGTTTATGATCTTAATGGAAAACCACGAATATAATTATTTTATGTTTGAAGTATTTTTAATTATTTACTTATGAATTTATTCCACTTGTAATTTTCTTAATGTTGATTCATATTTTATTCTCATAATGTATTTGTCATGAACCAACCTAGGATACCCTCCCAAACTAGAACCCAACCCAATTCATGGAATACAAGAAGGGTGTTCCTGATCCCCACAGGATGGAGAGTAGAACCCGGGAATCAAAAAATCCATAGGGGATGATTTCTCTCAACCTGAATAAGATACATAGAATATACATACATAATAGAGAGAAACATAATAAGAGAAATAGAAATAAATATATTCCATAACCATGAGATAATATAGAAATATAAAACTCAAAGAATCCAGAGAAAATCTAAAGTACATGTCTAATATCAAAAGACTACAAAAAAAAACTGATTACTTCATATGATAATGTGGTCAACGCACCACCATCTCACCACCAGCTACTCATACCCAACTGGCACCATTGCCGATGAGTGATTTGGTTTTAAGTGTGATATTTTTATAAAAACATTGTGTATTTTGTAAATATTTATGTTCTTATTTTCTTCCTTAACTTTTTTATGATTATTTCCTAAAATCTTCACTTTTAGTCCTTTTTCATAATGTGATCTTCATCGTATAAACTACCCCCTTTCGAATATAAACCAAATAGGATCTTGTGTCAACAACACCAAGAAGCACCAAATGACCCCTTGAAGGAGGATACACAAAACACAGACACTCTTCTCTATCCTTCTTATTCTTTTGAAACAAACATCAAGGCTAAAATAAACTGGAATAATATTTCTGAAAATAACTAAACGTTAAAATAACTAACCAAAACCTGATTTATAGATCCAACCTACACACATTCATATACAAGGAAAAGAACCTAATTTCAAACTTAAATCAAGGCTCATTCACATATTAAAAATATTTAATGGACTATCTAGAGAAGACCCATATAAGAACTTAAAGTAATTCCATACTATATGTTCAACCTTAAAACCTACTAATGTGGATGAAGAATTGGTTAAGATTAGGGAATTTCAATTATCTTTAGAAGAAGCTACAAAATAATGATTATACTATGTTAACTCCCCAATTAGAGGATGTGAATACATAAAATACATTTTTCTTGAAAAATACTTTCCAGCCTCTTAAACTAAAACTAGAAGGAAATAAATTTATGGAATAAGACAATATCAAGGGGAAACACTTAATGAATACCAAGAATTATTTAAAAGGTTATGTTCATGTTTTACATACCATTAAAAAAGTGAGAAAATTTTAATACAATACTTTTATAAAGGGTTAATTACAATCGATCGTAACATGATTGAGGATGCTACAAGTGGTTCCCTAGTGGAAAAGATCCCAATCACTACAAGGACCCTCATTGAGAACATGGAACAAAACATGCATGGTTCAAGGTCTAGTATACCCATTCTTGGTGTCCATGAGGTGCAAAATTCTGAATTCGAGAAGAATGTGGACATGATGTTTGAATAGGTGAGTACCCTACTATGACTTGTAGCATAAAAATTACATTACCCTCTCAAAATGATCCAGACAAAGGAAGATTTACAATGTGACATCCAGTTACATAATGTGATAAGTGTATAAATTCCAAATATCATATGAGATTCATGCGATATACAAACTGATTAAAATACAACATAGAAAATTTTGGATCATTATTACACAATGTGAATACCAATTACACATTGTGTAATTTATTTTCTA
Organism: Viscum album; assembly: GCA_963277665.1. Taxonomy (NCBI): domain Eukaryota; kingdom Viridiplantae; phylum Streptophyta; class Magnoliopsida; order Santalales; family Viscaceae; genus Viscum; species Viscum album. The sequence continues at coordinate 757,263,505 of OY728129.1, read as the reverse complement.
TATATATGCTATGGGCATGCATAGTAATGGGAGTAAACATAATTCATTTTCTATCATTTTTATCTTCTTTCCCTTATACTCCCTCTACACAAACTCAAGTTTCTAAAATTAATTTCATTATTTTACTTTAATAAAAGAATTGTGGATCTATTTTAATGATGTTATTCATCCCTTTTTTCATTACCAATACTGTTCTTTACACGTTTTTTGAGAATATATCATCAAAAAAACGTTTCTGCACTTGTTCTTGTTCTTATTTCGAGTATGTAATTGGTTATAATTGTGATTAAATCCAACTATTTACTGATAATTCATTATTTAATGTTCATTAATTGATAACTCTCAATCTTTTCATGATTTTTAATTGTTAAAACCCAATTATTATTTGTAAACACTACATGTTTTCAACATTTTACCCATTCTTGATTAATTCTAACTTGAGTGACTAAACCACCTAGGGTAGGGGTTGAGAGTAAGGGTATATGAATTTAAGGAATCTATAATTATCAACTTGGTAATCCCAATAATAGTAAATAGGTTAAAAAAAATGTTTATCCAATCCGTTTGAGTGACCCTGACCATGGAAAGTTCAGATAAATGACCTTGACCTTGTTAGAGTAGATTAGGCTATGACTAATAGCCTATGACACTTCCTGCCATAGAAGGTAATCTTAATTCACTTTAGTTGTGATTACTTCCAGACCAAAGAGTATCCATCTTCTAGGTAGAACTAGTTGATTTGACCATAGTCAACTAAAGACCTCTTATTGCTTCACAACCTAGATCTTTGGATCATAATGAGTTAGGATAGATATTATCATTTAACTAAAACCCCAAAATTGATCTCGATCACTTCCTTATCTCTATTCCTAATTAACATTTCTTTAGTGTTAGTTTTTACAAATTGAAAAAACACATGAGGTATCATACACATAGGGTTATAAGTCATAAGTTTCTGCTGCCAGGTTAATTCCCCATGGGATCATCCCTAAACTACCACTATATTACATATCAGTAGAAAGTGTTGTTTGGGAAACAAATAAATATAATCTGATCACATCTTGTGTGAATTAAACGATGTGTTTGGGCATGTCAGACACACATGGAATTATTTAAAATATTAAATTATATAAATTTATTACTCAATTAAAATGGCTCTAATATTGCTCATATTAAAATATGATTATGCTATGGTAAAACTAAAACTAAAAAATATTGAATAAGAATTTTTTTATCATGAATACTTATATATTTATTTTTAACCCTTTTACACATTTTACCCTAAACCTAAGTGATAAATATTTACTACAGTAACTATTCATTATCATAAAAAATTAAGTTGAAATTATTACCTAATATTAATTATCCTGATTCAAAATATGGAATTAATTTTAAATAATTCAATTTATCTAACTGAAAGAAATTAATTTTAAAGGAAACCTTTAAAAATCAACCAAAATGGTTTTCCAAAATAATTCCCTCTTAAGTATAATTTTTTATACCAAATTGAACTATAATTTTGATTCTAATGACATTTGTTAAATTATTTATCATGAAAATGTTCTAATATAATTCTAAATCCAATACAAAATAAAATTATAGATTTTAAGTATTGGATATGGATAGATAATTTTATTGAAAATAATTGTTTTTCTCTATTCAAGTAAAAAAATTTAGATAAACATAAAAAAAACTAAACTTAGGTTGATATTAAACTGATTATTTCATAAATTATACTAATTTTCTTCAATAAAATTTCTAAAAATTATAAATTAGTCTTTAATCATATTCATGAATAAAGATATGTGTATTGTGATATTGTTTCTCTAGAAGTAAAAGCTTACTATAATTTAATCTTGGGTGTTACATTCTTCCCTCTAAAAATTTCATTCATGAATTTTTTAGAATTTCACCTCATGAATAGATTTGAGAGGTTCATCATTATAAAATCCTTAGGATCCCATGTCACATCTTCTATATTATGATTTATCTAAAGTATATTTACCATCCAAGTTGTTTGATTCCTTAACACTTTATCTGCAGTGTCAAAAATTTGGATAGGATCATCATAGTAATAAATCTAAGGTTCTAATTATATTTCCTCATATGTGAGAAAATTATTTGTATCTTGCATGTAATTACTCAATAAAGTGATTTGAATCACATCATGAACATTATAGAGGATAGGTGGAATTTCCAAATGTTAATATACAACTCCAATAATTTCCATAATATCAAAATTACCCACATTCCTAGGGCTTAATTTCCCTTTCTTGTTGAATCATATAACAACATTCCATGAATAATACATTAAGAAAACATATTATCCCACTTGACATGTTTAATCCTTCATTATTTTAGTAGCATAAACTTTTTGTCTTATTTGATCTACATTAATGTGATTCTATATAGTCTTAACTTTCACCAATTTATCCACTGGGCCAACAAATTTCATTTAACTACATTATCCCAATGTTTTGGATTATGAAACCCATTTTAATAAAATTCTTCATATGGTTCCATTTAAATTTGATAATGTACGATTCTTTTATATTCCAATTACACCAGAGTTAATTATTGATCCCAAAAATCGTTAATGTCAATCTAACATGAAATCAAAATAAATTAAAAATTATAAATAATATTGTAAGGCTACAAATCATTTTGAGGATGAAAGGAATTTCTGAAACATATATCAGTGTTAAGAGACTTTAAAATACTCATCCAAAATTTCTATGTAAGCCACATATCATGATCAGATTTAATTTAAATAGGTGTACCATGAAGTCTCATAGCCTCACTAATATATATTATTAAAATACACTAAATAGGTATATCTTCCATTATAGTGAAATTTTTTTATAATTGTTAATGATATTAATAATAATCCAGATATAATCCTTCATTCTAAGAGTCTTTATAATTATAGTGACAAATACCATAGTAATATCACCCCATTTCTATGTAGGATTTGGTATAGGTTTCATGAATCCTTTGGGATGTTTTCATGCAATATTTACCTATTGAAAAACAAATAATATTGGTACATATATTTCAATTTAAAATTTTATATTGTCCTATAAAATACGTTCCTTCAAATCCTAATAAATTTTAGTGCTTCGAGTGTGTATATAGAAATTATAAACATGAGATTAATCTAATAATTATCTCTTACACTCTGGTATATATGGGAGACTTAATCTATTTTAATTTTTTTAGTACACCATCATTAAAAAAAATCTACCAATTTACCATTATTTAAAAAATTAATGTTCTTTTGTAAAGGATTATCATCGACCTAGAAAACATTTATCTCTTCAAATAAGAATAATTTGGAAATAATTTTTAAAAGGAGTGATGTTTCCCCTTCCCCTATAATTACAATATCCAATTTTTTAATTCCTTGAATAATGAATTATTTTAAATCCAAATCTTAGTAAAAACTCCACGATCATTCCTACTAAATGCATCAACTACCTTATTAGCCATTCTAGGGTGGTAGTGTATTGAGAACACATATTCTTGAGTAGCTCGAGCCATATTAATTTCCTCATGTTGAGAAATTTCCAATACAAGATGTATTTCAAGTTCTTATGCTCTGCATATATCTGATATTTTTCACCATAGAGGTAAATCCAACATATCTTTAATGAATCAATTACGGATTGAAACTCAAGATCAGGGGTTGGAGTGTTTTATTCATGTATCATTAACCACCTTAATGAAAAGGTGATAAAATTATCATCATACATAAAGACACATGAAATAAAATTCTTTGATGTGTCTCTATATATCACAAATACATCCCATCATGATGGTAATGTCAACAACAGTTCATTGATCAAACTCCATGTATATTATAGAAAGCATTATTGATATAACCCCTTTATGTTTCAATTTGGTTAACATGTTTTCTAATCAAAATAAATTTTTATCAAATAAATGAATTAACCTACTAACCGAAAGAAAATACATACCTCATTTATGTTTTTCATCATAAGATATTCACTGAATCCCTTTCTCTTTGAATGATCAACAAATATTCCATATGTAGAGAAAATATATCCAATAAAAGGATCTTCTGAAATCTATAATTCAGACTCACTAAAATTATCATACAAATCCTTTTTTATAAGAGTATCAAGAATTATTCATAATTTAATCGTATGATCTTCATGAATTTTGGAATATAAAAAGATATCATCAATAAATACCACAATTAAATTGGTAATATATTCTATGAACAATATGATCATCATATCAATAAAAACAGAGTGTAAATTAGTCAATAAAAATGTAATTACTATAAAATCATAATTTCCACACAATATATGAAATATTATAATTAGAATATATTTCTTACTGGATATTTATGATACCTAGGATGAAGATAAAAATTTGAATAAAAAATCTCCTTGATGGTGATCAAACAAGTTATCAATATGAGAAAGATAATACTTGTTCTTCAAAGTAAATGAATTGATTTCATTTTAAGAAATTCACAACCTCATAGTATCATCTTTTGATTTCATAAATAGATCATGAGATACTAATGGTGAAATACTTGGGTGTATGAATCCATTTTCACATAACTCTTGTAATTGTATCTTTAACTCCACAAGATAATGTTTTTTAATTCCATATGGAGTCCAAGATATAGGTTTAACTTCAAGGGATTGTTTAATAAAAAATTTAACTTCACACTCAGGTGAATGTCAAAATAGTTATTCAGGAAGCACATTAATGTATTCTTCCACAATACATTCATCTTCTATCTTAGAGTAATTTTTCCCATACATAGTTTGTGTATTCTATTCTTCTCCTATAATTTCATTATATATATCTAATGGGGGTGGATCCATACTTGATTCAAATAATTAAGCATATGTTCTAATAAAATATAATTCCACATATATATCACATAACATGATCTCCTTATATTGGAAATAAATTTTTACACTATACACTAAAATACAATCCATAACAAGGATTATATCAATGTTTACCATTACAATAATAACCAGGATTGTGAATATGGTATGTTTAGGCATCATAAATGGGATTGTATAATATATTTTTTATGTAACAATATTTCTTATAGGCGACTTGATTGGTAACTCAATTCTCAGTTTGATATAAAAATATTTACTTTTCATGTCATAAATAGATGATATAAAGGAATATGAGGATCCATAATTGAATAAATAAATATCTAACATTGAGGTTATGATTAAATTACCTACCAACATATCACCGGAAACATTGAATTTTGTTAGAGTAATTGTAAAATATTGTCCTTATACTTTTATCATCATTTGTTGTAAGTTCCATTGTTGTTTGATACAATGGTTATCATAGTTGTCCACCTATTTATAGTTAAAGAATTTTAATTTAATTCCCCTACCTTACCCTTTAATTTGTGACCATAGTTGTTTCAATCTCTATAGTGGATGTAAACTTTAGTTCCCTTAAATAATGTATTCAGATGTTTCATTCGACAAGTACCACATGTTGGAAATTCAAACCATTTTATTATTCCATTTATACATTTTTTTTCAACATGAAATGCCTATCCATAATCTTCTCTCTATCATAAGACTTGAATAATTATTTCCCTTTCATAATAGAAAATTATATTATATCCTCATATGATGAGATTGTTTTGGTGACTACTTACATATGATTTATTGGATTTATCCCATTAAAGAAAAGAACAATATTAATATTTGTATTAGATACATAGTATACTATATATCTAATTATCATTCTAAATTTTCTCTATAGTTATAAAAATTTCCATCATCCTTTTTTCTTAGACTTGGGAATTTTATCTTTATATCATATTTTTTCTTAAAAGGAAAATATTTTCCTATGAAAAGTAACTTTTATTCCATCCACTCTATTCTCACTATTTCCTACAAATCCTTTGAATTTTGGATGAATAACCACCATTGATAAAAATCAATTATGAGATGACAAACATCCATGAAAACCTTCTCCTTTTCATTACATCCAAAAGATAGAAATATATTTTCTAAGGAACTTATACAGTACTTAGAAACTAATGGTGTTATGCTTCTATTTAATGATCAATTATATTGTAACATGAAATGGTCTAAAATTATTACACTACATTATAGATCAATAGGATGCTCCAAATAAGGAAAATTATTATTCATAAGCTTAGTTATCCTCCTGAATATAGTCATAATTTTTCCAGCTCCACATCATACTTCATTGCCTTTCCCCAAATGGAAATTCATATAAAGATTACATACATTGATAAAATTTCCATTACTTTTCCTATGTTCTATTTTAAAAAAATTCATATACTATATTCGGTCATAACATTATGAATAAAATGGATAATTTTAAAATAGGACACAAAAATAAAATAAATTGAAAATTTATGCATAGATAATATCATAATAATAAGCTTAGTAACATTTATAATTTCATGAAATCACAAAAATATTTTCAAAAAACTTATATAATGGTTTTTAAATAGAATGTGATTCAACTATAGCATATCATGTGGGAATTTTTTCTAGTTTTACAGTATTAGGTTGACTCATCTTACACCAGTGATAATCGAGTTAATACCAAATCCATGATTTTTATAGTTATTACCCTTTATTGAATCTATGCCAAAACTACAACCACACTCCAATGTATAGACAAGGATGTATTTTCTTGGAAACTACCTGTTCTCTACCTTACCAATGATTTATGATATTATCCTATACATAGACGAGTACTTACATTATTTCATATTATTATGTTCTCTACCCAATGTTTTCTTATATATTTGTTTCCCATGGTTTATATTAAACTTTATATGATGCATAATGTAATACCCTCACACTAGTATACTATATCTAGAAGTTACTTTATTACATTTTCTCTATATACAAGTGATCACATCCCATGGGATTTAAATTTTTTGTATTCATAGAATACTAGATACATGCTTAAATCTCATATCACATTTGAAAACATAATTTTTTTTATTTTGATTAAGATAATTATTATACTCCATGAATGTATATTCATTTTATTATTAGTACACTTCCTAATATCCTTGGGAATGGAAACAAATAAAAATGGTGAGCTGAGGTTCTCTATAAGATAACATGTATAGTAGAAGCTATCATAGAATAAGTAAGGCATGAATAATATGGAAGGAATAAATAATGATCAATTAATTACATACAATTAATCACATGTGATCGAAACTTATCCACAAATATCATAAAAATTTGAATAATATCATGGTCATTAATAACTGATTGCATAGTAATGGATTTCATAATGTTATACCTCCTAAAAATACTGGAAAGGCCCCATTACAAGAAATCATATATTAATGGATAAGGAATATTCCAAATACCTAGACTTTTTGTCTCATGACACCTATAGATACATCAAGGGGCTATGAATTCCAGGCTCTACCCATTAGTTAGTAAGAAACATTCCTTCATTATAAGAATAAATAATATAACTTAATCAATATTCCTTAATAATCATTAATTATCTTCATTGGAGGAACTAGAATATGAAATTTCATTACCTTCCATAGTCAAAATGATCATATACCATCTAGTAAAATGTGTTGAATGATATCAAAAGATTATTTATGCAGTATAACATTATATTCATCAAATATTATTGACATAGATGAAAATACCTTTAAAAGATCACTGAAATGTTTTATGAGGGAAGTACCCTATTTATCTTAAAATCATATATTTAAAATCATAAAATTTATAAAATATTAGATTTTTTTCTCTAGATTGAACCATGAAAAATTCTTAAGTAATATTAAAAATAAATGATAGTCATAGTGATGGGAATGGTCTTTTATTTAGTGTACATTAAAATAAATATTATGTTCACACATTCCATAAAATGTACATTGTTCCAAAAATAAAAATAAGTTTCCATTAAAACCATTTAATTGAAATTAAATAATGGATGAAAATGAATTCTATAATTCTGTATAGAATATTAAAACATTATTTTAATCATTATAAACCAAATATGGACTTGGAAGTAAAATATTACTTACCAAAGAGAAAAACATTGTCAGTTTTACAAAAAACATTCTTTTGGACTTTTGGGATCAAAGAGAGAGGAATATGAAAATAAATCCTAAAATTCCTTAAAATAAATAGAGGATAAAAAGAGAAAATATTTATAAGATATAGATAATATAATTTCATCATCATAAAATTTAATCATAGACAATTTCAGTAAAAATTAGATTCTAACATAAAACCCTTATCTTAGGTCCGACATGATTTTTAAGTGATTTTAACCTCCAGTATAAAAAATTTAAATTTATGATAATTCTATAATAGAACCATATAAATACTTATAATATCATATATTATCCTCATATAAAATTTCAATTATGATTTATTAATAATTCCTTATTAACATCATCATTTCCTAAAGTTAAATGTTTCATTTTTCATGCAAGTTTTTTTTGGTAGTTCGGTTCCTTAGATTATTTTCATGGTTCTATAATCTACATATTGGTAAAAATGATATAAATATCATATATATTCATTATTTACATAAATATAATCATTATTTAATATATTATATTAAAATTAAGTGCATCATTTTGTTGAGGTGGTGGTCCACATGCATGCATGAGTGACACTATAATTGTTCAACATCATTGGGGTAATAACATAAATGATATATTATATTTAAATGATAATAATTATTTCATTAATATAATATATGAAAATATATTCATAATAATAACCATCCATGAATGGTGGTGATGAAAAATTAAATACATCGCTTTGTATGGTAGTAGTTCTCACTTACACACCAATGATTATTTTGTTTCCCATTTGATAAAAAAGGAGATGAATAATGTTTTCACCATAAAAATAGCAATATATCACTGTATAATAAATAAATAGGTCATTATATCTTCATGGTTAGTATATAATTTATGAATTTATAAGAATAAATATATTTAAAACACCCAGTTATGAACTATACCACTTATTTAGACAATCAACAAAGGTTTATATTTAATGATTTCATCGGATGGTATTCTAATAAAACCATGACCTATAGCTCATCAGGAGGAATTTTAGTAAATTATTTAGGTAAGTATTTTCTATACTAAGGGTCACATGAAGTGTATATAATATAAGAGTTGTGATTTTATTTTATATGTGAGGGGGGAGGACAAAATTATATTTTTTAAAGACTAAAATATATTAATGTCTTACTCATGAAAAATTGAAAAAATGACATATATTTGAAGATTATATGGGTATGGTCATATTAAAACCAAATAATGTGGTTTAATAATTATATTTATGTTATCATGAATCTTTATCCCCTAATTTCTTACCCTTTTAACCCATTTTATCATAACTGAGTTGAAAATATTTACTTTGGTTACTATTCATTGTGACCAAAAAATAATTTAACCATATTAATTAATATTAGTTATTTTAATTATAAATATTTAATCTATTTTAAATGATTCAATTTCAATATGTGTAATAAATTAATTTAAAAATAAACTAGTAAAACATCACAAAAAATTATTTTTTAGAATAATTCATTTTAAAGTACAAAACATTTTATACCAAATTCAAGTAGAATATGGATCCTAGTTATATTAATTTAATTATTTATAAATAAAAGAAACTAATTTAATTTTAAACCAATATAAATAAAAATGATACTTTGTAAATACTTAATAAGAAAATAAATGTTTCTTTTTAATTGGTATTTTTCAATATTTACTTTAAAATAATCATTTTTATAAAAATAACAAAAATTCCTCATATGATAATACTGAAAGTATAATTTCAAAATTGATATTAATTTCCTTGAATAAAATTTATAATGATGAAAATTTAGGTTTTAATCATGTTCTTGAATCAATATTTTTTTTTGTTGTGTTTTTATTTCTCTAGAAATAAAATCTTACTATAATTAATGCTTTGGTGTCATAATGAAGGTATATTTCTTGTATACTCATAAATGTGAAAAGAATATATCTATTTTAGTATAGATCTAGGAAATATTTTCAAAATTAAGGAATCTTGTGCGGTGGAACGTAATCATAATTTTCATCAAAATGGTGGGAAAATTGAAGAGAAAAATAATGATGAGTTAAAACGTTTAGGGGTATAACATGGACATAATAATGGTTTAAAATATGATGAAAATAAAGAGTTCAGTGAATCTGGGTTAGTATTTGTGAGAAAATCAAATATCCTGGATAAAATTGATAATTAATTAATTTTCTATGACTGTTAAAAACAAGTTCAGACCAAAACAATTTAGTCAGTATAAAAAACTTCACATCTATCAAGATTTGTTCCTAAAAGATTTGAAGCAGTGTACATAGATGAAAATTTGATCAAGGATATACATAATGAACTTGTCCAAATTGATATATATCCTATCCATGAATTTGTTTTGGTTAAATAATAATAATATCATCAGAATAAAAATGGATTTCCATAATAAAATTGTTAAATAATATAATTTGATTCAAAATAAAGCCTGATTTTTATGAATGGGTTATTACCAGATTAAAGTAATCGATGTGGATTAGATTGTTTCCCCCAATGATATGTTTGAATATATTTTTATTTTCCTAGTGATATAAATATAGATTTCATTTAAGGTGTTGGAAATAGATACCAACCCATTATTCTTAAAGGGTGTCCTTGAAGAATATGTTTACATTGAAAAAATAAATGGGTTTCATATTTATGAAGACAAATGAAAAGATTTTATATAAAATAAAAAATTTATGGGATAAAGAAATCAATATGATCATGGTATTATAGTATTGATAATGATTGGATTTCAATAAGGTGGATTTAATCACAACCATTTCATAATGATGGAGGAAAATTAATGGATGATGGTTTACATTTTTATAAGTGAAAAAACTTTTGGATTATTTAATGAATAAAAATTCATGGTTAATAAATATGTAATGACCGGACCCATCGGGACCTTCCTAGCCAAAAGAAGACTCGGTCACCACAACCCACACCTGCCTCCATAGCCCAAGGACCTGGGACAAGTGCCGACAAGGGACAAATAAAATGGGAGGACTTTTTATAATTTACCTATATGTATGCATGCAACAATATCCTTTCATAACTACATATAAATAATAATAAAATAAAGTAACATATATGGGGAAAACTATGTATGCACTAACCTATAGGGAAAAAATACTGTGATAGTACAATATTAAATTTAAAGGAAAAAATACACACCCACAAAAAAATATAACCCAACATAAAAAAATTGAAATAGAAAATAGCTGAGAGATCTTGAATCCTAATCTATAAGGATATCCATCATATATAGTCTATTCACCCAAGTATCCCTATACTTCTTTGAAATAACCACTGATCTGTCTGTCATCCTCATAAGACATGACAGCTATGGTCAAACCCATAAAGGGGTGAGTATATACATACACAATAGGATGTTTTGAAAACTAAATAGGGAGTAATTGATAACATGATAGTAGTGATATCAAGCTAAAGTAAGAGGAAAATTATACCCAATACATAGTTATATGATCATATAAGAAACCCATATGAGAGAGAATGGGGATCTCCATCTCATAGCCCAGTCTAAGATAATGAGTCTACCTGAATATCTAAAGGCCCATTGTCGATGCCCAAAATATATCATGTCTATCCAAAGAATTCATGAGGAGGTCTTGTACATAACAAATACTCCACAACCTAAGGGAGCATAATATCCGAAATATAGAGGACCCATTCCCTAGTACAATAGAGGGATTCTACTCATAATATAGTAGAACCCCACCCAAGTATGGGAGTATCATATTTATATTTGTGTAAATAATATTGTTTACCCACAACCTTGTGATAAATGGGAGTATTCCCCATATATATAGGAATTTTTCCCATATAGGTGAGTAGCATCTCCACCAATAATAATGATTATGGAGGAATCATTCCTTAGTGTGATAAGGGAGTACCATCTCTATAGTTAGAGGAACCATTACCTGGTGAGACAAGGGTTTATTATCTATATATCTGAATAATGAGTATGGAGGACTCACAACCTAGTGTGACAGTGGAGTACTGTCTCCATGGATAGAGAAAATTTGTCATGGTTCAATAGGATAGTATCATCTCTATCTGAAATCTTCGATGATCCTTATCGATCACTTCTATCATCAAGAATCACCTATGGAAGCATCCAACTTTGAACATATCACCTCATGACTTGTTTTCCACAACTAAGGATACCATAACATTATATGTAAGAAAAACATACTATATGATACTTATGGGTCAAAATTTGAGTAAAAATGAAGGATATTCGAGAGGTACATGTTCCTCAAAAGGGAGGGGCGTGAAATTTATAGGGCCCACACTATATGTGGTTTTGCTGCGCTGCATAACCATATTCTCTTATAGACAAGGCTTGCATTCCATTTCACCATACACAATGTGTATGGGGAACACATGATGTGTCTCAGCCACATAAAGACTACCTGTGTGCTCCCAGTCATGCTTGTGTTTGTTAGGCCAGGACATATACTTGGCTGATACATACTTTTATACTCCCATAGTTCATGACATGTCCTTCCATAAAAGATACTAGGAGTGTGTAACTGGTATAGTTTTTGGCTACTCGGGTAGGGTCACATAGCCCGTAGCCCAACCTTATGGATTGTGATCCTTATCTTTTTTCTGAAACCCTAACATCATATTTGGGTGACTACACGACATGTGTCCATTCCAGAACATTATATGTATTTTATATTTTTATATAATCTAAATAAATATTAACACATCATCATTGTGTTTTTTTGGATGTTATTTCCACCTCCATTACACTAGGGGGTCTCGGATATGGAGACACCCATCCCCGATCCATCATAGATGGAAATTTTTTGACCATATGAACCCCTCACAGCTTCTCTTGTCACCAACCTTTCTGAAACCATTGCTTCTTCGGTTCCCAGATAAAAAAACCCATCACCTATACTTAAAATCCTTCCCGATTCATCCTCAAAATATATATCTAGTCATTTTTTACACATACACCATGGATCTGGGAGCTAGATCATGCTCAAACCCAACGAGTAATAGTCGAATCTGGCCCCATCATCCAATGATGAAGAACAAGAAAACAGATAGAGGAAATTTACTAGGTCAAATATGATATCATCATTGGCCAAGTATTGTTGACCAATGATAAATGAATCAGGTATTAACAAGGTTAATTTTATAGAATATAAGATAAAATTAAGTCAATAACTTAATTTACCAGAATTTGGATCATGCGAAGGGAAGATAAATCATATATCAAAATAATATTAATAAATTATATTCTAAATAATGTAATAAAGGGTGGAAACTGAAATTGACAATTCCTACCTCAATTATGGATTACTTTTTATTTGAATAACATGTTTTCCAATGATGAATATGATCTGTTGTTTCCTCTCTTTGTCAATCCACCTCGATCTAATCAATTTTTGTCGTTTGATGTTGATCATCCAATAAAGAATGATGTAGTCCTCCTTTCAAATATAGAAATTTTTATATAGAAAACCATTGTAAAATCATCATAATGGGTTATTTTATTGGATTTAATTAGGTTATTTAATAAAATAAATAATAATTTGTTTATTTATTATAATTTAATTCACCCACCAACAACTGCCTCAATCTGGAGTCTCACACCAACTAACCTTAGGTCACGTCGAGGGTAAATCCCACACTATATATTTAACCATGGAATCATATTTTGAAATTGATATTCTATTGAGGATATATTCAATTATTTATGAAAAACTACCTATGTTTGATATAAATATATTTAATATTTTTATAAAATAAATTCTACAGTCACTAGGATTTATAATCTCACACCGTCTTAGAACCTATCTATGAAAATATTCATTAAATTATTTCAAAGTCATACCAGGAAAAAATAGAGTCTCTACATTATTCACTCATTTAAATATTTTCATCTAATAAAATAATAAACTAAAGAAAAAGGTGGGGATATTGAGCCCGTATTTGGATCTCCCACTCCCAGGAGCTCTCTTGAATTATCCTATGACGCCACATAACATGAATCAAATTAATAGTCTTTCCTCATAGGAGCCTCTATAGACAATCCTTTATTTCCACTACGTACTCTGTGAAGGTGGATCTATCCTCAATGTCAAGCTATCCCTATTCAAAAATGTTCCTAGGATCATGCATGTATCTCCTCAACTAAGACACTTTGATTATGTTATGAACCCTATCTAACTATGGGGCTAAGGTAAGGTGGTAAGAAAACATTCCAACCCTTTAAAGGATGTCAAACGACCTAATAAATCTTGAGGATAGCTTGACTACTCAGACAAATCTCCATATTCCTCATCATGGGGAGGATCTCATGATAACATGGTCCATCAAGTCAAACTCCAAGGGCCTAGGACATTGATCTACATAAGATTTATGTCAGATCTGGGATTCCCTCATTAATTCATGGATCAAATGGATCTTTTCCTTCATCACCTATACCATATCTATCCCAACATGAGGTGCTTCACTGATCTCATTCCATCATAAGTGTGAACTAAATGGTATCTTTTAAACGGCCTTGAAAGGTTCCATGCTAATATTATGTTGATATTGAGCTTGGTATTCCGATCCATATGTGGGTAAAATGAGGTAATCATAGTCAACCTACCCCCAAATGCCTCCTATAGACCTCTCCAAAATTGTGACGTGAACCAAACATCACATTTGGAGAGAATCATCAAGGGAATCCCATAAAGGTGGGAAATATACAACATATAAAACTTCCGCAAACTCTCCAATGAACTATACTACCTAATAAAATGGAATTTTTATAAATTAGTAAGTCGATAAGTGTTCTAACTTAGTAAGTTGACTAACTAACACCTATATGGAATCCTCAACTATCATTATATTCAAAATAACTGCCACAAATTCCATGGATATGTCATAAAATTCTCACTATAAGATCTCAATAGGATACAATAAAGCTATTAAAAACTGGTGCACAACCTTAACTTACTGACATCTGAGATATTGAGAGACGAACTCATCAACACTCCTTCTCATGCCAGCTCACCAGAAATACCTATGAAGGTATTTATACATCCTACCTACACCCAGATGCATATAAAAAAGAGAAGTGTAAAAATCCATCATTATCTCCTCTAAAAACATGACCATAAACACCATCCAACCCAAGAAATGGATTGTGTGATTCCATCCTTCAAGGAACTCATCTGGTGAATCTAATAAGGATATATGGTAACATTGGACCACATAGTTGAGGCCTTCTAAATAAGCCTTCCTTATATGCTGGAGAAGTATAGAAGTTAACAACATTTACCGAAGATAATACTTAACCCTCTCCTACACTAGGGTCATCTATAAATAATCCTACAACTTAGACTCCACCTCCACCAGATGAGAACATGAATCCCTTCAAAGTGCATCTGCCACCACATTGCCCTTCCCAGAATTATAGACTATCTCATAGTCTTAGTCCTATAGGAACTCCAATCAGTGCCTCTGTCTCAAGTTCATATCTCTCTGTATGAAGACCTAACTTAGACTCTGATGGTCTAAGTAAACAAAAAATAACTCTCCTTAAAGATAATGCCTCCCCATCCTCAGCGTAATGACTATCACTTCAAAATCTAGGTGTTGATTCACATAGTTCTTCTCAAGGAGATAAACTTCCTTGACCTATAAATGATCCCTACCTATCTCTACAACAACACCCATATGATCCCATCACCAGTGGAATCTCAAAACACTATGTACTCCATTCTTTCCTCTAGTAATCTCAAAATAGGTTCTCTATTCAGTCTCAACCTCAACTCCTCAAAGGATCTATAATACTTCCTAGTCTAGGTAAATTAATTCCATTTACTTGTTGGTTAATTGAAAGGGGCTACAACCCTAGAGAGTTATTACAGAAACTTCTAACAGTACCCCACCAATCCTAGGAAACTCTGCACCTCTGACATGCTCTTGGGTGGATCTCAAGAAAGAACTGTATCAATATTTACTAGTTCCATAGCTAATCCATGATCATAAATGATATTACCTAGAAATTGAAACTCATGGGTCCAAAACTTACACTTCAAGACCTTACCATAATGATTTTACTCCCAATGAAAGTATAATACCATACTCATGTTCTCTATATAATTATACTCTAACATAGAGTGGATGAGTATGTCATCAATGAAGACAACCACAAATAGTTCCATTTATGGAAGGAAGATATGGTTCATCATAGCCATAAACACAGTATGTGAATTCAACACACTAAAAATAATCACCAACAACTCATATTTTCCATAGTAATATCATATTTCCAGCATCAAAATATCAATCTTGTGAACCCTCAACATGGGGTAGTCAAACCTGAGATCGATCTTCGAGAATCATCTCAACCTCACAAATGATTAAAGTAGTTTTTAATCCCCGACAAAGGGTACATGTTCATTAACATTTCCTAATTTAGGTGATGAAAATGAACACACATCCACAAGACCCTATCTACATTTTCATGAAAAAATGGAGCTACCTAGGGAGACACACTAGTTCTGATAAAACCTTTCTCTTGAATGTCCTCTAACTACACCTTCATCTCCCAGTTCTTAGTAGGGTATATTCAATATGCTATAGAAGATATTAGAGAATTATTAGGGTACAAGTCTATGTAAAAAAACCATCTCCCAACTCAAAGGGAGTCCCGTAATGTCTTAAGGGAAGGAGTCTATCTAATCCTCCTAGAGTGAGGAAAACCATATGCCTGAAGATCCTACTTTTCCAAGGGGTAAAATTTCCAACTGATAGGTGGTGGGTTACAACTTCCTACATAAATAAACCACTCACCCCACCATGAAATATCTCTCATGGAGAAAATAAAATCTCATCCCATATATATGAAAGAATATAACTCTTCTACAGTTATAGTCAATCTGGTCTCAGAACATGAAAAACAAGTCCATACCCAGATAATGTAATAAGGTATCATTGTGATTAAAAAGAGGTCCCATGAAAACACTCCCCAATAAGAAATAGCTCGCACCATAGGAAGATAAGTGATATCGAAGATTCATTCATTATACAATGCTCAAGCCAAATATACTGGGATAAAGTCTCAATTGGGAGATTTATCTCTTGAACTAAGATAAAGGAGATGAATGAATGACTTTAACCTAAGTATACTAGTAATTAATTAAGAGTATAATAAAAATAGATGATACCATTGATCATATTGTGAGTTTTTATGTTATAAGCCTACATGGCCAAAAAATTTCTATATCCCCAATATCCATCTCTGTAGAGACCCAAAGATTGATGTACATGGAAATTATATTACTTTTGAGGAATACTTAATACATAACAAAAATAGACACACAGTGACCGTAATAGTTTAGTGTCTTTGGAAACACAGAATATGATCTTCTAATCATGGTGAAATATCTTAAACATCTCTTATAAAGATCTTACCCTTTTTGTTTTCTTACCTAAAACCTTTCTTTAAATCCTGGGGAAAAGAAAACATATAAAGGTTGAGCTCAAATGCTCAATAAGGTTAAGTATAGAGAAAATAAAACAAATCATATACAATTGAACTTAAAAATAATGAACATAATGTTTAAACATCAAAATCTTGAGCAATGACATAAAACATGGCAGTACGTAAGGAATAGGTCATAAAGAAACATTAATCATGATAAAATAGCATGGGAATAAAAAATGTAATTGTGGAAACCATTAATCACATGATATGATTTCCATAGTAGCCAAGACGTTGCTTCCAAGACCATCTTAGTGGACAAAGTCCCTTTCTGAATCGAGTTCACTCCTCGTTCTAGTCCTGTAACACTGAACCAGATTAACTTATCATTCCAGCCATGTCTATCTCATGAGATATAAATCTTTACCCAATTCATTGGAGGGAGATATAGGTCCCACCCATCTCATAATGAAATCATTCTTACTTGTGCCACAACATGAACATAAATCATTCATCATTACCCAAAGTATAAAATGGGTTTCATAAACATCATCCCATAATAGCATAATCCATACAAAAAAATGGATATCATTTCATCATAAGAATAGTTAAACCATGTAAATCATAGAGACATTATACTTGAAACATACACATATGAAATAATGTCATCTTAGATGGAAAATGGTTTTGATAAAACACTTGAAATAAATTCTTGAGGAAAATATCCTTTTTTATTTAAAATCATTTTATTTTCACAAAATGCCATGAAATTTTAAAAGAAGAGGATTTTGTTGAAAATATTCATGAAATATTGTAGAGTAATATTCATGAAAATAAGGTGATATGAAACCGTAAAAATCCGTTCATGCCTTATAAGTTAAAAAAAACATTCTCCTCGTACTTTTGTCGGAAAAGTCAAAAAGTTCCTCATATGGTAAACAAAAGAAAGATTCCTTCCATAACATGTGGTAAAAGTCAAAAATGGGTAAAAAGGACATTGAAAATTCATGAAAACATTTTTATAAAACATCTACATGGATGATAACAATAACCATAGTAAATACTTATGAATAAACAATCTCAGATAAGAATGAGATTGGAATAGTTATCCCTTACATTTTGTCCAATTTCTTCTGTATGTGTCTTAGACTTCTGTATATTGGGTTTAAACATATTATTAACTTAAAAAATAACTACAATAATATTTATTATGTCATATATTATTCACTTATGACTTTATATTATCCATTCATTTGTTAATTCCATGTTAAAGCAGCATTTTGGGTAAAATCGTTTCATTTATCGTCCCTGTTTTGACTTGTAATTATTCATATGATTACTTAGATCATGATTACTTAATTCCAGAATATAAAACATGATTTATATATAATATATATTCATAATATACATATATATAATAGATCGATAAATGGAAAGAAATACACCACTCATGGAGACGGTATGCCGTAAGTACGCATGAACGCTGTTTTTGTTTCCTTATTAAATTTAATAGATGTAAGTAAATAACATATACATAAATCCAGTATCATTAATATGTCATATATTTCATGATTACTTATTATATATACTTTATAATCATTCTTGAATTGTTAACATGGAAAATGAATCTCATCGCGTCGTGGAGACGGTAATCCGTACGTACGCACGAGCGATGATATCGTTCCCATATTTATTTAATGGAATTGGACTGGATGATATAATATCATAGAATTAGTATGATGTTATAATAATAATATATAGTTATTCTTTACACCATTATACCCATCCAAGTAAGGTAGTGGTGGAAAAATAGATTACACCACGGCGTGGAGACGGTATTCCGTACGTACGCACGCGCGGTGATTTCGTTTTCTGTAGGATGGATAGAAGGTGAAATGAGGTTGTTTAATATTTATAATAACATATCAGTATATTATTGATACTTATGTTATTAATTTATAATGAAACAACTAAATAAGAAGAATTTTAAGAATAAAGAAACTTGAAAGAATCGGTAGAAGAGAATACATCTTCCTCGACGCACCTCCTTTAAACTTCTTCTTAGGGCACTAGAGTTTGTATTTTGAGAAGACCAGAACCACTATGATATAAATAGAGAGGTTGAGAAGTTTAATTTTCAGGGGTTGGCCGATATTCAAGGCTCAAATGGGTGTGAAGAGAAGTGGGAAGGGGTGCCCTTTTTATAAGGGAGGAGAGGGGCACCTTTGGTAACAAAAGAAATATTAATTTATAATAAATTCAACCTCACTTAAGAACCTCCAAAAATGACTCAAAACCGAAGAATAGATGATATAGGGTTGTAATCTCATCAACCAATAAAATTCAGACATGTTGGGAATTTATTTTAAACATTATCAACTTGATTTATCCTTATTTAATCTATTTAATTTTATTTGTGGTAATAAGATTCTAATTTTTAAATTGTTATATATAATTACTTATGTGTTGTTAATTGTCTATAATTGGATAATTTATGACATCTTAGACCATATATTTTTAAATTTATAATTTTTAAACATTTTTGTAATTTTTAAACAATTTTATAATATGTTATTTTTATAAAATAACAAGTGTCATATTTGACAATATTCATTTATTTTAATTTAAAGAAAATCCACACGAAAGATAAATTCTAACAAAAATATTTAATATATTCCTAACAAGTCAAAGTTGTCTAGAAAATTCGTGTAGAACATTAAATAGTTCATATAATATTTATTTTAATATTTTTAAAACCATTTATTTGGTATATCTCTTAATAAAATAAATAGTTCAACATATTTGTATAATTATTTAATATACTTATTTGTTTCATAAAAATTAAAAATAAAATCCTATGATGAATATAAATCTCATATATTTTATAATAATACTTTTACTCGAATTTATCATCTTAAAATCATAACATGTAAATTGTTATATTTGTTAAATTATGAAAGTGACAACTTTGGAACCATTTAAAATAAAATAATATAAGTGTCATAATATTCTTTATAAGGATCCAAATAGTCAACAATTATGCCATTGGATGATTAGGGTTTATATATACACTACCAATAGGACTTGGTCAGGTTTTTTGGCCTCTTGATGTGTATTATTATTTCAATAAAAACTATATTATTGATTTTTCACTAAATAAATAATTTCTGCATCATTAATGTATAAGCTAATAAGGTAAATAAATAGTTCTTAAAAAGTAAAAATAAATTACCATGATAAAGAAAAACATTTTAGATTTAAAATGAGTATTTATAACCGAATTTATATTCTGTATAACCATATATTAAAAATAGTTTAATTATTAAAGTTTGAGTGAGACATATTTCACTTTCTTTTAAATAAAATAAATTAAAGGTCTTAATCACATCCAAGTGGGTTCCAATGGATTCCATTTCGACCAAAATATGTCATAGGACTAAATATAATCATCCAATTATATTAATAAAAGTGTTAGGGTAATTTTATAATATTATATTTACCCTCAATTACCCGATTTACCTTTAACTATGGTAAATAAAATTTACTGCAGTTACTATTCATAGTGCCCAAAAATCAAAATAAGCTTATTAACATAATTTGGACCTACTGATTCCAAATATTGAATCCATATTTCCTAATTAAAATCATAAAAGTTTCAGAAATTAATTTAAAATTAATCTCGTTGATAAGAAAATCGAGTTTTAAAAGTTAAAAAATTGCAAAAGATTGAAATTATTTTACTTATGAATTCAATGTAACATAAATGATAATGACATACATTATATTAAATGGTAAAAATATATTCTATTCATAATTCAAAACTATTAAATATTATAATTTAACCATATAAATTTTTATTATGAAAAAAGTTGTTTTTAATTAAAATTTAGCGTGTTTTAACTATTCATTAAAATATGAAAGTTATCAAAATAATATGAAAAATTTATCCAAAGTAAATTTTTTTTATCTTGATTCCAAATAAGAATTTTATTTTGTCAAATTGAACTTATAAACATGCCAAAAACTAGATTTAATGTGGGTGCTCCATCAAAAGGCGACAAAACTGCATTTTTTGAAAAATACTTATTTTACCTAAAAATTTTATTTTGTTCTCATACCATGTTTTATAAAATGTTTAAGATGAATAATAATGTTATAAAATTCAAAATGTAGTTAATACTATTCATAACAGCTAGTCCAAAATAATATTATAACAATATATCATTGTTTAGTGAAACCCGATATTGCGTACAACACACGCTATCGAGGAAGGTCGTGATTGCGTGTAATGCAAGCCAAGTCAGTGTTGCGTGTAGTGAAAGACCCCTTTGTTGTTGCATATAACAAAATCCAACCATATTTCATTTATACATTGAATATATATATATATATATATACACTCAATGTTGCGTTGAATAACTACTATCAAACAAACTTGAAATTGTGTTTAACACGATCCAAGATTAGTGTTGCGTATACTGCAAGCTACTACGGTGTTGCGTATAGCGCAAGATAATCTTGGTGTAGCGTACAATAGAAGATATAAAAGAAATTAAAAAGAATATATCTTAGAAAATCTTGGGGTGTTACATTCTACCCCCCTTAAAATGAATTTTGACCTTGAAATTCATCGGGGTTATAAATGGTTTACTACTTGAAATTTATTTCATAGAAACCCACATCGTAAAAAGGAATACCAAAACTGAACTTTAAAAACTAAATTATGAAACGTAATGGTTACCCAAATTAACTTATCACTGGGTTTCCACGTAGGAGAACATAGGTGAAAATATGGATATGGAAGAGAAATCGAACAATCAAATTCTGATGGAGAGTTGTAGAGAACATGGCTATGAAAAATCCAACAATCACAAAGCCATAAATTTGTGATGATCTAAGGTGCCATCTGATTCATCAGATATGAGGACATTAAGACAACATTGTTCGTTTTCAAGATTATTCCCTAAAGTTAAAGAATAATTAAAAGAAATACTTACTTGATTTTGGTACAATCTCACTATTGTTTGTGCCTTGAACAATTTCCACTTCATCTCTTAAAGAAATGAAGTTGAATTTGTCTTCCGTGAAGTGTTAGCAGATCATGCGATAGAATGATAGGTCATTCCATCTATCTCAAACATAAGGTTAGAAAAATTTATATACATAAGTCCATCCATGGTGAGATTAATCATATATGGTTCCTAAAATGGACTTATACTTAATCTATCATACCGCTTAATAAAATAAAACTAGTTTCTACTAACCAGGGACTTCATGTAGGCCAGTGGTAGGTGATGAAGTTCTGTTGTACTTTGGTTGTGGGTTCAATTCCCACAACCTTGTCCGACGTGACGGGTATTCTCCCATCCTACAGGTTTTCCTTTTTCTAAAACAATATAGTCATAATATTTTAGAAATAAAAACAAAAAGTTATAGACTTAAGAAATACTATATGATGTCCATTCCAACCTTTAGGCTTATCAAAAATACTTCTGTCTGATTACTATAAATTTTATCTACCAAGCATGTGAATTCCATCATTTTCGCCCCATATATCATACGATATATATTTTTTGTCAAATTACAAACATGTGAATACCTTAATCATGTATTCTCTTGAAAAAGGAATTCCCATTGAACCTTAGTGAAAACATGAATGCTGTCAAAATTTAACACTTTCCACATACCAAAATCCCAAAATTTATATATACTCAAACCATGATATAACTTTGTCCTTATATCAGTCATGATATCATTTCATTTTTTCTTTATCCCTTCATTATGAACATATCATCTTCTTTCTAAAAAATATTTCAATCACTTTTCATGGTTACCGATACCATATAATTTTTTTAAACCAATACATAGATATTCCAAAATTCCATGATACCATAAATGAGATTCCATGATACTATTTTGAAATCCCATTACATAAACACTTAATCATTAAAAAACATCATTTTCATACTCAACATCACAAATAGTGATCACATGTGACTTCCCTTTATCCTTTTCCTTAAGAGGTTTCTCATGTTTATCATCATTAACCAATGGATTAGGGCATTGATTAGCATAATGCCTCATTTCCTTGCACTTGAAGCATTGAAGTGTTAGTGGTGCGTTCTCTGTAGTCTTTTCTTTATTCAAATCATTAGAAACCCTTTTTCCATTACTTCGAAACTCAGCTACTCGATGACCTTCTCTTCCACACTTAAAACATTTTCTAGTCCCTTTAAGACAATCTCCACCATGCTTCTTACCACACTTTGAGCATAAAGAAACATTCATCTTCTTTTCACCATTATTCTAAAATTTCTCCTTGAACTCCATCTTTCGTTTCTTTTCAAAACCATGAGATGGATATGTAACACCAACTTATATTTCTACCTTGATAACACAACGCACAATTTATTCATAGATACTGAAGTATCTTATAGCTAATGCCCTTCGAAGACTTGGTTTTAAACCACTGAAGAATCGATCAACTTTACTTTCAGGTTGGATGATAAAGCCAGATGCATACCTTGCAAGACTTGTAAAATTCACTTCATATATACCAACAGATTCATCATACTATTGCTTAAGCTCAAGGAAATACTTTTCCATATTTGTTCGAAGAATACGAGGGAAGTTCTTATTGAAAAATAATTTCTTGAACTCATCCCATTCCATGGATTCAATTTCATATCGGGGCCTCGTATTCTTAATTAGAGTCCACCATTGATCTGCTTCACCTTCTAAATGGTAAATAGCCAGAATGGCCTTTTCATGTTCTGAACAATGAAGTATGGAAAATATCTTTTCAATGGTATTGATCCATTGTTCAGCAACAATTGGATTAGAAGACCCACTGAAAGAAGGTGGACGTTGCCTCATGAAGAACTTAATAGAATATTGTTCCCTTCTCTTCTCATTTGGAAGTCCAGAATGATTCATAGCTTGTGTAAGTATATCAATAATGTTTTTTACTCCATCTCCCATAACATTGGTTTGTTCAAGAGGACAATAATTGCATTGTCCATTACATTTATCAACATGGTTCCTTCGGGTTCCAACCATTGTCTAAAACCCAAAAAGAATATTGTGAGAGTTAAAAATCATGCTAGGGAAAACAACATAATAAAGGGGTGGTACCTTCAATATATAACATCTTAGGGTTAATTCTAAGATTTTTACCGTAATTCTAGGACTATAACCCATACTTATACATAACCGTAGGGACATCCCTATAAATACCTTAGAAATATCTCTAGGGATCTCACTAAATTTTTCTCATCCTAGTTTACAAAGGTTAACTAAACCTTTCCTCTGATACCAACTGTAGAGACCCAAATCTTGACGTACATAGACATTATATTACTTTTTCAGAATACTTAATACATAAAAAAATAGACACAAAAGGACCATAATAGTTTAGTGTCTTTGGAAACTCGGAATATAATCTTCTAATCGTGGTGAAAGATCGTCAACATCTCCCATAAAGATCTTCCCCTTTTTGTTTTCTTACCTAAAACATTTCTTTAAATCCTGGGGAAAATAAAACATATAAAGGGTGATATCAAATTCTCAGTAAGGATAAGCATGGAGAAAATAAAACAAATCATATAAATTTGAACTAAAAAATAATGAACATAATGTTTAAACATCAAAATCTTGAGTAATGACATAAAACATGGCAGTACGTAAGGCATAGATCATAAAGAAACATTAATCATGATAAAATAACATGGAAATAAAACATTTAATTATGGTAACCATTAATCACATGATATGATTTCTATAGTATCCAAGACATTGCGGCCAAGAACATCTTAGTGGACAAAGTCTTTTTCTGAGTCGAGTTCACTCCTCATTCCAATCCTGTAACACTGAACCAGATTAACTTACCGTTCCAGCCATGTCTATCTCATGAGATATTAATCTTTACCCAATGCATTGGAGGGAGATATAGGTCCCACCCATCTCATAATGAAATCATTATTACTTGTGCCACAACTTGAACATAAATCAGTCATCATTACCCAAAGTATAAAATGGGTTTCATAAACATCATCCCATCATAGCATAATCCATACAAAAAAATGGATATCATTTCATTATAAGAAAAGTGAAACCATGTAAATCCTAGAGACATTATACTTGAAACATACACATATGAAATAATGTCATCTTATATGGAAAATGGTTTTGATAAAACACTTGAAATAAATTCTTGAGGAAAATATCCTTTCTTATTCAAAATAATTTTCTTTTCACAAAATTCCATGCAATTTTAAAAGAAGATTATTTTGTTGAAAATAGTCATGAAATCTTGTAGAGTAATATTCATGAAAATAAGTTGTTATGAAACTGTAAAAATCCGTTCATGTCGTATAAGTTAAAAAAAAATTCTCCTCGTGCTTTTGTCAGAAAAGTCAAAAAGTTCCTCGTATGGTAAAGAAAAGAAAGATTCCTTCCATAACATGTGGTAAAAGTAAAAAATAGGTAAAAAGGACATTTAACACTCATGAAAACATTTTTAAAAAACATGTACATGGATGATAACAATAACCCTAGTAAATACTTACGAATTAATAATCTCGGATAAGAACGAGATTGAATAGTTATCCCTTACCTTTTGTCCAATTTCTTCTGTATGTGTCCGAGACTCCTATATAGTGGGTTTAAACATATAATTAACTTGTAAAATAACTATAATAATATTTATTATATCATATACGATTCACTTACGACTTTATATTATCTGTTCATTTGTCAATTCCATGTTAAAGCAACGTTTTGGGTAAAATCGTTAAATTTATCTTTTGTGTTTTGACTTGTAATTATTCATATGATTACTTAGATCATGAGTACTTAATTCCAGAATATAAAACATGATTTATATATAATATATATTCAGAATATACATATATATAATAGATTGATAAATGGAACGAAATACACCGTTCATGGAGACGGTAGGACATACATATGCATGAACGTTGTTTTCGTTTCCTTATTAAATTTAATAGATGTAAGTAAATAACATATACATAAATCCAGTGTAATTAATATGTCATATATTTCATGATTACTTATTATATATACTTTATAATCATTCTTGAATTTTTAACATGGAAAATGAATCTCATCGCGTCATGGAGACGGTAATCCGTACGTACGTACGAGCGATGATATTGTTACCATATTTATTGAATGGAATTGGAGTGAATGATATAATATCATAGAATCATTATTTTGTTATAATAATCATATATAGTTATTCTTTACCCCATTATACCTATCCAAGTAAGGTGGTGGTGGAAAAATAGATTACACCACGGCGTGGAGACGATATTCCGTACGTACGCATGCCCGGTGATTTCATTTTCCGTATGATGGATAGAAGGTGAAATGGGATTGTTTCATATTTATAATAACATATCAGTATGTTATTGATACTTATGTTATTACTTTATAATTAAACAACTAAAGAATAATAATTTTAAGAAGAAAGAAACTTGAAAGAATCAGTAGAAGAGAATACCTCTTCCTCGGCGCACCTCCTTTAAACTTCTTCTTAGGGCACTAGAGTTGGTCTTTTGAGAAGACCAGAACCTCTATGATATAAATAAAGAGGTTTAGAAGAGTAATTGTCAGGGTTTGGATGATCTTCAAGGCTCCAATGGGTGTGACGAGAAGTGGGAAGGGGTGCCCTTTTTATAAGGGAGGAGAGGGGCACCTTTGGTAACATAAGAAATATTAATTTATAATAAATTCAACCTCACTTAAAAACCTCAAAAAATGACTCAGATATGAATATTAGATGACATAGGTTTGTAATATCATAAAACAATAAAATTTAGACATGTTTTGAATTTATTTTAAACATTATCAACTTGATTTATCCTTATTTAATCTATTTAATTTTATTTGTGGTAATACGATTATAATTTTTAAATTGTTATATATAATTACTTATGTATTGTTAATTTTCAATAATTGGATAATTTATGACATTTTAGACCACATAAATTTCAAGTAATAATTTTTAAATATTTTTGTGATTTTTAAACAATTTTATAATATGTTATTTTTATAAAATAACAATTGTGTCATATTTAACAGTATTCATTTATTTTAATTAAAATAAAATCCACACAGAGGATATATTCTAACCAAAATATTTAATATATTCCTAACATGTCCAATGTTTCTAAAAAATTAGTAGATCATATTAAATAGTTCATATAATATTTATTTTAATATTTTTAAAACCGTTTATTTGGTATATCTCTTAATAAAATAATTAGTTCAACATTTTTGTATAATTATTTAACATACTTATTTGTTGCATAAAAATTAAAAATAAAATTCTATGATGAAGATAAATCTCATAGATTTTATAATAATACTTTTACTAGAATTTATCATCTTAAAATCACAATGTTTAAATTGTTATATTTATTAAATTATGAAAGTGACAACTTTAGAATCATTTAAAATAAAATAATATAAGTGTCATAATCTTCTTTATAAGGATCCAAATAGTCACCAATTAGGCCATTGGATACTTAGGGTTTATATATATACTACCAATAAGATTTGGTCAGGTTTTTGGTCTTCTTGATGTGTATTATTATTTAAATAAAAACTATATTATTGATTTTTCACTAAATAAATAATTTGTGTATCATTAATTTATAAGCTAATAAGGTAAATAAATAATTCTTAAAAATTAAAAATAAATTACCATGATAAATAAAAACATTTTATATTTCAAATGAGTATTTATAAATGAATTTATATTCTTTATAACCATATATTAAAAATAGTTTAATTATTAAAGTTTGAGTGAGACATATTTCACCTTCTTTTAAATAAAATAAATTAAAGGTCTTAATCACATCCAAGTAGGTTCCAATGGATTAAATTTCGACCAAAATATGTCATAGGACGAAATATAATCATCCAATTATATTAATACAAGTGTTAGGGTAATTTTATAATATTACATTTATCCTCAATTACCCGATTTACCTTTAACTATGGTAAATAAAATTTACTGTAGTTATTATTCATAGTGCCCAAAAATCAAAAGTATATTATTTACATAATTTGGACCTACTGATTCAAAATATGGAATCCATTTTTCCTAATTCAAATCATATAAGTTTCAGAAATTAATTTAAAATTAATCCCGTTGATAAGAAAAATGAGTTTTAAAAGTTAAAACATTGCAAAAGATTGAGATTATTTTACTTATGAATTCAATATAAAATCAATGCTAATAACATACATTATTTTAAACGGTAAAAAATATATTCTATTCATAATTTAAAACTATTAAATATTATAATTTAACCATATAAATTATTATGATGAAAAAAGTTGATTTTAATTAAAATTTAGCGTGTTTTTACTATTCATTAAAATATGAAAGTTATCAGAATAATATGAAAAATTTATCCAAAGTAAATTTTTATATCTTGATTCCAAATAAGAATTTTATTTTGTCAAATTGAACTTATAAACATGTAAAAAAACTAGATTTAATGTGGGTGCGCCATCAAAAGGCAACAAAACTGCATTTTTTGAAAAATACTTAGTTTACATGAAAAATTTATTTTATTCTCATACCATGTTTTAGAAAATGTGTAAGATGAATAATAATGTTATAAAATTCAAAATGTAGTTAATAATATTCATAACGGCTAGTACATAATAATATTATAACAATATATCATTGTTTAGTGAAACCCGGTATTGCGTACAACACACGCTATCGAGGAAGGTCGCGATTGCGTGTAACGCAAGCCAAGTAAGGGTTCCATGTTGTGCAAGACTCCTTTTTTGTTTCATATAACAAAATCCAACAATATTTCATTTATACATTGAATATATATATATATAAACTCAATGTTGCATTGAATAACTACTATCAAACAAACTTGAAATTGTGTTTAACACGATCCAAGATTAGTATTGCGTATACTGCAAGCTAATACGGTGTTGCGTATAGCGCAAGATAATCTTGGTGTAGCGTACAATAAAAGATATGAAAGAAATTAAAAAGAATATATGTTATAAAATCTTGGGGTGTTATAATCTCTCTGATCCTGATATGGGCCTTTGGGTGGTGGTGGTGAAAGTACCTCATAAAATCACCCACCACTCACATATTATCCTTTGAGAGCCCCAAATTCTCCTATTCAAGCTTCATCTCCCCTAGGGCCACCCTAGACATCCCTAGGAGAACCATGATCAAGGAGATGTCTCTAACATGGTAATTCATCAACTATCTACCCACCCTCATCAGCATGTCAGGTTGGGAAATCAAATTCCATGTGACCTCTCCCATAACTTTCAAAGAATATCCCCTCTCTAGGATACCCTAGTACTCTACGTAGTCCCTGAGTTTCATGGCCACATTCGAGAGATAGATCATGGGTATGGATCCTTTGTATCGACACATGTCATATTCTAGCTATTGCAGATGTCTCATCATTAGGATGCCTACTAATGGCCCCAACCGAATTTCGTCCCTCAGAGAGGAATCTATCCATCACTAGTTCCCACTCCATTACTTTGTTATACATGGGAATTTATAGGGGTACCACACTGGCATAAATTTCTATGAGGATACTATTCTTGAATTTCCTCAGCTAGAAGTAACCATCTCAAATCATGTGAAGGGAGTACCATATAAAGTTGATAAACCTCACAGTATACTCATAAACTACCACCCCTCCTAGTTGCAACTCCAAAAGCTCAAGAATCCTAAATGAGCACAAGCATGAGGGGTAGTAATCTTTAGAAAACATTTGTTGGAATTAATTCCATGAGAGTGGAATCTCATATCACATTTTTTGACTAGACACCACATGTTCCCATCTTCTCCATGGAAAATACTTGATACTAGTGAAACCATCTAATCGATCAGGTCTGCACAAGTATAAAAAACTGAATCATGGACTCAAGAAAATCCTCCGCTACCAGGTGAGATGGCTCACAATGGATCCTAAGTATCTTATGGCACTACAACTCATCAACTATAATAATCCTACATTCATCCTCATCCTGTTTGACTGCTATAATCTACTACTCAATTTGTGGGGTTGATTTTACCTTCCCGCATGGAGGAAAGACCTCACAAGATATCCCCTGAACTAAGATGTAATTACTCATCAGATCATCATCATGATCCTAAATAGGTAACCTGGATGGCTATCATCATAAGGAAATCTGGAAGTTAATCAAGACATACCATGATCAGATAAGCATATATGTATGGGTAAATAACTGGAAAAGGATAGTCAAAGGAATCAATTTTATATTATGTTTATACAAACATTACCTACAACCAATGTAGAAATATTTCAAGTCGAAAGGCAGGTAATTAGATTCATAATGAATGGATACATCAGATGAAGCACCAAAAATGGATTCACTAGCTTGAAAGCCACACTCAATAAACATTGAAACCATTTACCAAAATTCATGACCAATCCCCATAATGGGAAAGAAACTCCTAACACCATCCTAAGGTCTAAACATCTATGATACCACTTTTTAATGATAATACCCCTCATGTCATACCTGGTATGTGAAATATTGCGCCACCATAACCCCATTCTCAACATTAGAGGCCAGGGGCTGGTGATAAGCACTGGGAAAGAATAACTAAACTGGGAGGCATTTTTCTTAAGTAAATGTATGAATGAATGAAACCATCTCCATGCAGAAGTGAATATGAATAATAATGAAATATAGTAAAATACTAAGTAAAAAAAATTCATGTAATAACCTAAAGGAAATACAAAATAGTGCAATAGTGAAATATGGAGTGTAAAGGATAAAATACATACCTACTTAGAAAAAGATTCCCCACCTTTAAAAAAACAAATATATAAAATAGCTGAGAGAGCCTGGCTCCTGATCTCTAAGACCGATCATTTTATGTGATCTAATCACCCAAGTATCCATATTATCCTTTGAAATCACCATCAACCTATCCATCATCTTCATAAGATACAACAATTGTGGGAAAATATATTTTAAGGGTGAGTATATACAAACCTAGTATGACACCCTGAAAAATGATTTTAGAGAAATATATGACATGATATAAGTAGTCATAAAAACCCAAAGAAAGTGGGAAATGAAACCCTATACATAGATATATGCTCACATAAGATACCCATGTAAAAGAAATGGGATCCCCATATCACTTCCGAACCCAAGAGGATGAGACTTCCTACAGCTCTACAGGTCCATCATCATTTCACAAAAACTTGTGTGTCTGTCCAAAGAATACATGAGGAGGGATCACACCTCTTCACTACTTCAAAACCTAAGGGAACACAATCTCTAAAATATAGAGGACATACACCCTAGTGTAATAACGGGTTTCCACTCAGTAAATAGAGGACCCATTCCCTTGTAGGGGAGTAATATCTCTATATCTATATATAGAATATGGGGGACCTATTACCTGGT
The DNA here is from genome assembly GCA_963277665.1 of Viscum album. NCBI lineage: Eukaryota > Viridiplantae > Streptophyta > Magnoliopsida > Santalales > Viscaceae > Viscum > Viscum album. Next base: position 757,231,456 of record OY728129.1, on the reverse strand, counting down.
GCGAAAGTGGAGTTCCATCCCCATAGAGATAGTACTTGTAATAATATAGGGGATAACCATATATTCCTACCAGAGTGAGTATGGAGGAGTTTCACCTTGGTGCAACAAGGGGAGTACCATCTCCATGGATAGAGGACCCATGTTGTGGTCTGACAGGGGAGTACCATCTCTATCTGAATAATGATTATGGAGGACCAACACCCTAGTTTGAAAGGTTAGTATCATATCTATAGATAGAGGGCCCATGCCCTAGTGTGAGCGGGGAGTATCATCTCTACCTAAACTCTTTGATGATACTACCAAATCACTAACATAGTCAAGTCTCTCCTAAGGATTAATCTTTCTTTGAACATCTTAAATCATATTTCATTTTCAATAATTAAGTCTTCCATTTCATTCTATGGGAAAAAATGTTAGGATATGCTACTCATGTTTTAGAATCTGAGTCAAAATTAAGAAGATACAAGAGGTAGATGTTCCTCAAAATGGGGAGTAAAAGGAGTGTATAGAGTCCACATGATATGTATTCATACTCCTATACCTATAAATGTTCTTTTATAGAAATATATTGGTGTCCATTTCACCATAAATAGTATTTATGAGGCACACATGGAGTGTCTTAGCCACCCGAGGCCTGTTCATTTTCTCCTAACTTTGCATGTTTCTGTTAAGATGTTTTGTGTACATGTACCTAGCTTGTATATGCCTATGTAATCCTAGAGCACATGGTGTGTCCTCCCACATGGGGTATTAGTAGTGTACATCTAGAACATGTTCTAGATACCCAGGGAGGTTCACATGGCATGTGGCCTTACCACACAATGTGTGATCCTAATCTTTTTTAAGAAACCCTGGACACTGCAACTCAGCGACTACATTGTCTATGTTTATCCAGTATACAATGTGTAGTTGGAATTTTTTTTCATAATATAAGGAAAGATTCATGTATCATCATCATGTTTCCACTAATATATTTTCCACCTATCATCATGTTAGTGGTCTCGGATTTGAGGTTGCGCATTCCCAACCTATCTTAGATGGATGGATTCTAGCCATCCAAACCCCTCGTAGCTTCTCTAAACACCACCAATTCCACTTCCATTTCAACTTTGGATCTAAAATACATGAATACAAGCATGATACTAAAAATAATATCTGATTCATATACCAAAATCTGATCCATTTTAATTTTCACACAACCATCCTGAATTAAGGAGTTCAATCATGCTCAAATACACCAGACAATAGTCAAATCGTGACCCCATGGACCAACCATAAAGAACACATAAAACACATTGGGGAAAGTCATAGGAACAAACGTGATATCGTAATTCTCCAAGAATTATTTTCCAATGATCATAGAGTAAGGAATTATCAGTGGTGATTTTATGGCATAGAAGATAAAATTAAATCAACAATTTAATTTACCAGAATCAGGATCATTTTAAGGGTAGATAAATCGATGATCAAAAAAATATTATTAAACTCCATACTCAATCATTTAATCATGGGAAAATCAAAATGGATGGTCCCTACCTCAATTATGGATCATTCATTGGTGAAGAATGCATTTTCTAGTGATGAGAATAATTGGTTTCACACACTTCTGTCAATCCACCTCGATCCAATCGTCATTCATCATTCGATGTCGATCCTCCAATAAAGAACAATCTCCTCTCCCTATGAGATATAGTAAGGGTTAAGCGTATAACCATTGGAAAATAATCATAATAAGGAATTTATAGAGGATTTAATTATTTCATTCAATAAAACAAATAAATAATTCATCTTTTTATTTTAATTAAACACACCTGGCAATGGATTCCTCCACCATAATTCCAACACTGACCAAACTTATGTTATGAATAGGGTAAAATATAAACTCTAGATTCAATAGTGGTATCATATTTTTTAATCTATACATTCTAAGGAGATATTATATTGTTTCTAAAAAGCTACATACATGTGATTTAAATATATTTAATATTATTATAAAAAAATTCAGGATCATTATGATTTAGAATCTCATGTCATCTCAGCACCTGGATTCTAAAATATTTCTTAATATTTTTTAAAGTCGTATAAGTAAAAAACAAATTCACTACAACAGAATTTATGAAAAGTAATTTCAAAATGTTACTGATTATTGATTTAACATTTTTATATAGATTAAATGTGTTATAAGGAATACATGGACCATTAATTTCCCATTCTAAATATGCCAATGATAAACTCATTTTTTTTATAATAGAGGATTTAAAAGTGATTAAATAACTAGTTACTACATGGATAAAGTCTCCAAGATATGATGATGGAATAGAGGTAAAAGAACTAATTATATAAAAAAATTGTGAGCCTATTATTCTTAAAAAATAATGAAAAAACTTATTTTTCACATTTTAAAGTGAAAAGGTACTATTTTTTTCCAAAATAAATCCACCTATAATAATTGAAAGGAATAAAATGGTTTATTTAATGAATGATAATTTTTAATTTTTTTCATGAAATTTCAAATAATTAGATATTAGGATATACAAATGTCGGTTGGGATAGTTTACTGGAAAATAGAAAATAAATATCAATAATTTTATTTTTTTGGTGATTCATATATTTCTTAGTTATGTGAGAAGTGATATTGAATTTTTTTTGTGTATTGCAGAAGTTGGATATATAGTGAGAACTCATACTTATGCACAATAGATATAGATGAAGAAAATATTCATGGATATTATACTTAGGTAAAATATAATATCTCTATCATGTATGAAAACTTAATTTTTATTAATAATAGAATACATGTTTTATACCATTCAATAAAAATCATAGGGAGACCATGTTTCACTTCATCTAGGAGATTGTTGAGCAGGGTTTGGAGAGATCAGAGAATATGCCTATAAAAAACATGTTGTGGATATCTTAAAAAATAAATCCCCATTGAATTGTTTCATTTGAATAAACTATATCTAAAATAGCAATAGTATATGTCCACATAGGTGTCTTAGAGAAGTATTGGGACATCCCTTAGGTGTCTTTCATTTTATGGTTAGAGATTCATTATTCTAATTGACAAGTGGTTTTATTTTTAAGTAGTTTATGGAATGGTATAATTTTCCTCATGATATAGTTTATTTTTGAATATATGTATCATCAATAAAGATTCATTGAAGTGATCCTTGTTTTATTTAAAATGATAGGGATATGGTTGTTCTATTGTCTAAGGGTGAATTTTTTTGCATGATAAAAAATGGAAAAAAGTTCTTAGAGATTTTTTTTATGGGAGAGCACAAGTATAATAAATTATTTGAAGAAAACTTGGAATTTTTTATGTTATTTTATTTTTTATTACTCAATTTAAAGAAAATGTTTTTTAGAATCATAAAAAATGCAACTATTAAATCTCTAGATTCTTGTGTTGGACTCTGTAGATCCATATATCACTAAATAAATTATGAATAATATGAAATTATGAGAATAATTACATATAATGATTATATATAGTCATATTTTTATTGACATATGTTAATAATACTTGTGATAATCCCATTTTTTACCACATGATAAATGGGATATTTAATATTTTTCTAAAGATGAGATCGAATAATTAAATCATGAACTAGAAAAGTATAAAAATTATTTGGAATTACACTAATACATGTAATTAAATGTTTTAGTAGGATTTTAAATTTTAATGAGTTTCTTTTTAATTTTTATAATATCAAAGGTTACTAAATGTTGTTTTTATTTCAAGTTAATTGAAGAAGTTATCTCCGAGTGTTTTTTTTGGAATGGAATTTTTTATTGAGAAGTTCAAAAAAATTCCATCTATGGATAACTACATGTTCATGTTTGACCATAGACATTACTTTACATAGAAGAAAAATCAACCATAGTGTTTCCATGTAGGTTTTGGGGAAGGATCAAAGAGTTAGTGTGGTGTTGACACTAGTAGTAGAAGCATGGGCTGTCATAATGAAAGCGCACAATCATGTATAGAGGAATAATGATATTGTTCTTATTGTGGAGTGGGAACACTAGAGTTAACAAAAAAGTGATGGAGCACTCCTAATAATAATATACATCACAAATTTATCAATGTTTGATGCATCAATCACTCGATGTGGTAATAAATTCTTTTTATTAAAATAAACTTGCATAGTGGATGAAATGATAATGGTTTTGTAAGTTTCCTCACATACAAGTGTTTTTATGAAATAAATACATGTAGTAGTTCCATCATTCAAGGATATGTTTGTAATCAAGATCATGGAATTATAATTAATAAAATTTTGTGCCACACATAAATTATTTGATATCAATAGAATATAAATATAGTAATGAAAATTGATAATTTTATAATATTCACATACATCCTTCATGAACATCTATTTTTCAATGCTCAATATATACAGTTGGTTTGTGAATCCCCTATAAGATGAATACTATACAAAGAATCTATAATATGGTTTGTGTGATAACTCTATTAATGATGTATATAGTAAATTATGATAATGTATTTAGTGTTTAATGATGGTGTTCATTCGAATATTCCATTTATTTTTTCAGTGAGAAGTTTTGCATGAAATTGAGAGAAAACATATTAATCAATGTTAAAAGTAGGTGATAAGTTAACTATAATTTTCAGAAGCACAAGGGGATATAAAATTTTTCTATGGAGGATAAACAACTTTTAATCTGGTAGTTTATTTGGAAACTATTATTTGAAAAAATATTAATAGAGGTGATGATCATGCTCCATATTCACCTAAGAGATACACAAAGCTACATGTTGAAAAGTATTCTTCATTGTGAAAACTATTTAATAAAAGATACATGTGTTATGTATCATTCTTATAGGGGAATAGATGTTATATTCATGTATCCTTGTTATGATAATTATTCACAATAATGAAATTTTATATTATAGTTTTCAATATACTATGTGGTATGAAATGTTCAGTATATGAATCCATTATCATGTGTACTTTTTGTTACATGTTAGAAATTTGAAAAACTCACAACAAGATATTGCACAAAGTAATAGTGATAAGAACTTACACTAAATATTTATTTAAATCATTATATGAGGAAGAGAAAATTAGAGAGAGAAAATAGGTTATATCTAGGAGTTTTTAAAATGGAGGAGAATACTTGCAGTCTAGAGAATTTATTGAACTAGTGAAGGACTATATCATAAATGATCATAAGATAAAGATTATGGATGCTTGATCTAATTATATATTTTTGACATTAAATTTTGTGAATAAGTGAGTTTTTACAATTATATTTATCTATAATGCTTGATAATGGTGATCAATATCAACAATTGAAGAAGAAACAAAGAGAAAAGAAGTTATATTTTTTATTTTGTTTAACCTTTTTATAATGGTAGTAAGAAAAATTTATTTCAATGGGACTCTAGAATTAAATATTTTCAATTTGTACTGATAGATATTGTATACATGGATTAATAAGAATCATGGAGTAACCACTTATGTGTAGTGAAGAAACTATTATTGGAGCAATTAACCAATCACAACAATTATTAATCTATCACATTGGGACTGTACATTGTAATTGTTTTTTTGATTATTGTTAGATTTAAATTCAACAATATTTGGGTTAGTATAAGAGATATAAATTGCGAATATTGGGATGTTAAATTATCAGAGAGGTTTAATTAAAAATAATATTTAAATAAATGGGATCATTGATTCCCCAACCTTATTAGTGATCAAACAAATTCTAGGTAGTTCAATTTTATCATAACGAGGTTCCAACTATTTGATCTAACAGTAACTGAGGTCTTATAATCTATATTATGTTAATTCTAGGGGTGATTTTAAATTTTATGGAAAAAACTATCAAATTTTAAAAAATAATTTTTCCCTACCTTTTATCACTAGGTCTGGAAGTGAGGGATCCATTAACAGTGGTATTTACATCCATTTCTACGGATAATCCTTTGTCATTTTTTGATAACTGAAATATGATTTTTTTTGGAAAAGATCAAAATTCCATTTTTATGCCACATTTAGAAATGATATAAATAAAATTCATGAAACTCTAATCTGCTAAGAAAATTTTGGACTATTTAGAAAGAATTTATAAAGGTAATATGAAATTCAAGGAGATCATATTCATATTTTCTAGGTTTATCTATGAGGATTTTAAAATGTAAATTCCATAAAATATTTATGACTAATTTTTAAGAGTCAATGAAATTTCTAATAATATCTATGAATTTGGATAAATGATGGACGGTTCCACTATTTAAAAAATTTGATGGGAATATTTTCAAATATGTTTGACCCCATAATAAAAAATTTGGAAGATAAAGTAGATAATTCTTCATAGTAATTACATAATATTATCATTACTTTAATAATGGGAAATATTTTTTCTTTCAAATAGAAGATAAGATATAAAATGGTTTTTAGTAATGAAAATGATCAAAATCAATGATGTTATAGATAAAAAATGAAGAAAATTTGATGATCATTGGTTCAAAATTATTATGGAATTATAACTCATATATGAAGGAAATGAAAAAAGGATAATATTATCAGTAAATGGGAAAAAAATATCAAGGTGCTAGAATTTTAATTTTAGTGGAAACTTATTTATAAATTGTAAAATGAAAATGGATACTAGATATGGATAAGATGAAAAGGTAAATAAACATTAAAAAATGAAATGGAGTAAAATTTCAATGTAAAAAACCAAATCTGGTTAAATAAAGATAAAATTATATATAATTAAGAGAAAAATTATAATGTTAAAAGAATAAATTCTTGACTCCCCATTAGGCATCCAATTAGAAGATGAATCTATTGATATGTTTATTAATTTTATGCATTATCTTTAAAGATATTTTGAAACATCAATTTTTGATAATAATTAATGTAAATAAAAATATCTAGAGAGCTTGTTGATGAATAAATTAGAATATATTATTAACAAAAACAATGATAAATTAAGAAATAAAATGTGTTGATAATGAAGGAAAAGGAAAATATGGCTGAAGGAATGGGAGAGTATGTCAGAAACAAAGTAGTATACATAATGACATCAAGAAATATAAACTAAGAGTTTCTTAGAAATAAATATTTGTAAAATACCATGATTTTTAATTTTATGTATGAGATGAAAAATTTTATAAGATAAAATTAAATTTTCTTTAAGATCAAAATAATTTTAATTAGATCATTGAGTACATTAATAATGACATTGAGGTAAATAAAAAATCATCATAAGGTATGAAAAGGAGGGTTCAAAATAGGTAGGTTAATATTGGTCCTAATAAGCCTCAAATTATATCATCTATCTCTAATAGTAGAGGTTATAAACAAACTAGACACATTTGTACTAAACAGTCTATCAAGAAGCCTTCCTCTGTATCAAAAGACAAGAAGAGTATCTTAAAATTATAATTTCACCCTTGGAAAATATATCCACCAGTTATTGAAATAAAGTATAAAAAATATTCAAGACAAAAATATTGTCAATATGGAAGATCAAGATTCAATGTATACTATTTTTTAGTAGGGTTTGGAATAAATCATACCCATGTTGGTTTAGTATGTCAATATATGAGAATTTTCTTGAACTGATAGATATTTATTCAATGAAAATGAGAATATATTATCAAAGTAATAAAGTTATGATTAAATATTTATCTAATCTACAAGAATAGAATAAAAATTACGTCATTATATAAATTTATAGCATATGTGATCAGAAAGGTCATAGAGTTGTGGATTACATGAATATTTTACTAAAAAATATCCCCTATAGTGGGGTAGGAAATTGAATTTAGATGACTAAGGATGAAAAATAATGACTGGAGGAAGTTTTATTGAAGGAAATCGCAATATCCAATTCATGTATACTTGACTATGGGTGTTTCTAAAATGTGACTGGTGACTTAAAGAAACTAAATGTTATTGATATCTATTATAGGAGATCAATTTATTTCTAATATTATTATTCTCATATATTCAAAGGATCTGAGTTAAGAGAAATATATTCTCATAAATATATACATAATGAGGTTTTATTTATTTTAGGGATAAAAAAATTAATTAGTTTTAGTAAGATTTTTCAATATGCTAATGATGTTATATTCATAAAAGATCCATGTATTATCAAAATAGAAAATGGAGGATAGATCATGAGTCTAATTAGAAGGGAAATGGAATCTTATTTAAAATTATTGATCCTACCAATTATTGTGACTTAAGTACCAAAAATGAAATAATTTTATATAATTGATGTCTTGTTAATCATGGATAAGGAATGTTGAGAAAAATTTTAAAACATTATATTTTTAGAAATCAAAATAAAATAAAAATTAAAAGAGTTCATGTTTATGAAATATTTCAAAAAGGAGAGTTAGCTTAATATTCTCACAACATAGAGGATATTTTTTCTACTATACCACAAGATCTCATCCACATTGGATTATATATAACATTGAGTAAAATTTATAGTATATGTGATGTAAATTTCCTTACCATCATTGATGATTATACTTAGTTGAATAATATCATGTTAATCATGCACAAGCATGAAGATGTTCATATGTTTAAAATATTAAGATCACATGTTAAGAAGGGTTTTTACTATAATTCCAAAAAATGAGATCTAATAATGGAATGAAGTATATAGGTAATTATTTCTAAATAAATAATGTGAAACACGGAATAAAAAAATAATACATTAAACTATATACTCCCCTAAAAATAGTGTAGTATAGAGGAAAAATACGATTATTGTTTATATGGGTAGGACTATGTTAGCTAAATCAAATCTCTCAAAATAGTAATTGAGAGAATATATATGTACTTCTTTAGAAAAAACAGAACAGTTTTCTATATATTCACGAGATCGAAAAGAAACTATATTATATATGTTATAATAGAAATCCAACAATAAAATAATTCATATTTCTTTGTAGCTTTTAATCATGAAGAGGAAGAATAGAAAACTGAAAGAATTGAAGATAATGTTGATGAATGGATCTTCATTGCAGACATATAGAATTTAATTGGATGGAAATTTTGGAATAAATAGCTACACATATTGGATGACTACTTTGAGGTAATAATTAATTAATATCATGGTAATATATATTTTATTGTTGATTTATACTAATAAAATTCAAAAAAATACCTTGCATATCCTAGAGAAGAATAATGAGGAAGAATTTAATAAAGGGAAAATCATAGTTTATGTTGATTCTAAAAACCCAACGATGAAGAGAATGTGAAGGTTATGTAAAACCATAATTTAATAGACTAATGATATATATTGTAGCTAAAAATATAATTTTCAATTAAGATCACTTATTTAAATAATAATAAGTTCAATGATTGAAAATAAGACTACACTCAATTAAAAATTTGAACCTTAAGAAGTATACGAGTAATTTGGGCATGGGGAGTGGATAAAAGAAATGAACGAGGAATTTGATTAGATTGAGAATAATATAATCTTTTAGATTGGGTGAAGTCCTAAAAATAAAAATGTGATTATAACCAAATGAGTTTTTTTTAATAAAATAAATGGGAAATGTGAGGTATTAAGAAATTAATCATGCTTAATGTGGAATTTATATTCTCAAATAAAGGGAATTTACATCAAATAAAAATTTACACTAGTAACAATGTTGGAAAATATTTTGTTTTTCTTGGTTGTAGAGGAACACAAACATTATAAGATTTATCAAATTGATATGAAATATGTATTTCTAAATAGTGATCTTGAAGAAGAATTTTTCATTGAAAAACATGAGGGTTTCATATTAGAGAGTGACATAAACATAGTCTTCTATTTATGAATGATTTTTATGAATTAAAAAAGGATCATAGTGCCTAAAATTTACCATTGGATGGATTTATAAGGGAAATTAAGTCAAAAAAAGGTGTTACACCCTGAGATTTTATGAAATATGTTTCCCAATTAAAATAAATATTTTTATATTTTTTTATACAAAAAACTAAGTTTTTCTTGTGTTATATGCAATGCTGAGTTTATATTTCATTACAAAGAATATCAAGTTTAGATGAATCATAAAATACTATTAAAATATTATTATTTAATATGAAAATTATCACAAAGTTGTTGGAATGGTGGGTATAAATAGGATTAACTATATTTTGAAATTAAATGTTTTAAACATGTATATAAAATGAAATCATTGGTTTTCAATTAATCATAGATAAAAATAAATACTATTTCAAAATAAATGAAATTGTTTTATAAAAAATTATTTTTTCGAGAAAAAATGAATTATGAATTAATAAATTAGACAGACCACATTTTGTGAATAATTTTAATGAAATTTATATATTTTATATTATATATAATTTTTAATAGTCATCTTATGTGTTTTCTAAATAAGTGATAAGTATAAATCCAATTATATGCATAAAAATTGTATTTTTATAAAAAGTAGTTTTGTCACATTTAGTGCACTTATTATAAAATTATATTATGAAAATTTTTGAAAATTAATTTTAAAAAATAAATATAATTTTTTAAATCATCATTTCAAGATTATATTATGGTGAATTTTTATGAATTTTGTAAGAATATAATTTTTTTTGTGAATAATAAAAAATAATGATTTTTATTAAGAATTATCATTTCTTTTAAAGATTTTAAAAACAATGAAATTATTTTAATATGGATTTAAAAGAAAAATTATTTCAATTATATATCTATTAATCTAATTTATGTTATTGGAATCATTTTAATATTTAATTTTCATATAAAAACCTTTTGAACTTTTAAACATTGTCTCTTTGAAAATCCTCTTTCTCGTTGTGTTTTCAGGATTAATTTTAAATTAAAATTTTCCATTTATGGAAATTAAATTTGGAAAAATGGATTATGTATTTGGAATCATAATAATTTATATTATCTAATAAGGTCAACTTAGTTATTTACCACAATTAATAGTAAAAATATTAAAAAAAATATCACGGTTAATGTAAAAAAGGGTTTACTAAGGGGTTAAACTAAAAGGATAACGGTTAAAAATGACCCAAAACATTTAAAACACCGAATATATGGACATATATAGACCATATATCTTATATACTATATAATGGACAATTTTGGAGTCTTTTTTTAGGTAAAAAACGTTTTCACACCTTTTTATTTTCAAAAAATTAAAAAGTGTACACTCACCTCACTTATAAAGGCCACCTCCTATCCTCTTAACTTAACTCATTAAAAAACCATTTTATTGGAAAAAACCTTAAAAATTACTTTATTAATTCCCATATATAATACTATAATAATTAATTTTTTGGAAATCCAACCTAGGAAGGTTTTTGGTGAAAACCAATGGAGGTTACTTAAAGAAGAGGTAACATTCTTCAACAAGAGTTTTATTTTATTTCTTCCTCCACCTCATTAAATTATTATAAAAAACTATTATATATTAAAATTAGTATACTATATATACTAATATTTTTTTAATGGAATGACCTATGATAATATCCTCTTCCATCAAATGGTTTATGAAATTCTCATTCATCTGTATGGCAGACTACCGCCCTGTGAAATTATTTCATTTGTTTTTCCATTTACACCTATCACATATAGATATGAATACAGATTAAATTATTATATATGATATTTAGGATATTATTATACTTATATAATTATTATATCTCATATAACTTATTATATTCCATTTTTTGGGAATATGATAACGTCATTCGTGTGTATGGTAGACTACCACCTCGCGAAGTGATGTGATTCATACAAACTTTAAATGGAATGTTATAAGGATAGATTTAATTAACACATGTGATATATATGAAATAAAAATGATTCTGCAATTATAATATATTATTTAATTTTCTTTCTTTCTTTCCTTTAGAAAAAATTAAATAACGTTCTTGCATACATATGGCCCACCGTCTCCATGAATGGTGTACTTTATTTTCTATCTATACCTTTAATGGATTACTATAAAAATGTGTATATAGAATATATATATGATATTTATTTAATGTTTAAAATTATTTATTTTAGTGATCTATGATCAAATTAAGAGGAAAAATAATAAAAAAAATCAAAACATACATGAAAAACAGAGGAGTTATATCCCAAAACATGAATTTAACATGGAATTGTTAATAAACACATAATAAAATATCATAAGTAAATAATATATTGTAGGAGATATATATATATATATTGTTATTTAATATAGTTATAATAAAATTATATTTATTATACTTGATTTTTCAACATGTTTGAAGTGATTCGAGACTTACGATAAGTTATTTTTGTCTCACTTTAATTTACTGTGAGGAAAAGATATATTTACCATATATTTATTTTATATGGTGTTATATATCCCTTTAATTTATTTTACAATTATTATCCTAAAAATTATTTGGATTTAAATATCTATTATAGGATCTATCTTTCATGGGGTTTACTATTATAATGTTTCCAAATTGGTAAGGGATTTATGTCTCAATTTTCCTTCTATGAGACATAGGATATGTTATGCACCTATCTTATTTTATGAGATGTATAAATAGCCCCTTTGACATGGTATATAATGAATATCCTTATTTTGATTAAATTTAATATTTTATTTGATGATATTATTTAATGTTACTCATGATTCAATGTTTCCAATGTGGTAAGGGTTTTATGATAAAATATCATCGTTTATCGGGATTATTTATCATTATGATTCCAATGATGAAATATTATGATCCATATCTAAATAAATTCATAATTTATATTATCCTATTTTTATGTCATGAGAATAAATTTTTTTCCTTCATTTTATACTCATTTTGTACTCATGAGTTCAAAATATATTTTTAAGAATAATATTACTTATTTCTCTCTTTGTTCGAAAACCCCTTTTTCTTCCAAATCCATATTTTCTATAAAAAAATTAATTTTTTACATTATATAAATGATTTATTAACGAAATTTTTACCCTTGTTTGATTTTTTACCAATTTTTTTTAAAGTAATATTCATGTTTTTATCCGAACAATTCCTTTTTAGCTTTTATCGAAAATTTCAAAGGAGTATTTGTTTTAATGTGTACGGAATGAATGTGATTTCTTATCATCAAGATCATTTTTTTCTTTGAAACATACTTAACATATTATCAAGGATTTTTTAATGAAAATTATTTTGAAAATTTTATGTTTAAAAAAAAAATTTGAACTGAAAAGTATATTTTCCATGAGAAAACTTTTAAAATTTTAAAATCATCATTTAAAAGTTTTCAAAGTTGATTTTCAATGTAAATTATTTCCAAAATATTTTATGAAGATTAGTTTTAAAAAGTGATTTCAAAATAAAGGTTATTTTACTCATTAAATGTTCTAAGTGGTCTTTCAAAATAATTTTTCATCTAAGATGTCATTTTTTGATGTTAATTATGATTTACTGGAGATATGATCCAAGGATAACATTCTTATTTTATTTAAAGGTTTGGGACGAAGCCTTATTTATTATTAAAGCAAATCAAAGACCTCTTTAACTGGGTAGAGGGAGACCCATTACATAGCCCGAAGGCCCAGTGGGCATTTAGCCCATTACATGGTCCGTAGGCACAATTTTTTGGCCCAAGGCCCATTCTGTGAATAGTACTACTACAGTACCCGTGCTGCTACAGTTCCGCACAGTATCCGCCGCTGCTACAGTACCCTACCGCCGCTACAGTGACCTACCGCCACTACAGTGCCACCACTGCTACAGTACCACCACTGCTACAGTGCGCTACAGTACTGCTATAGTATCTTGTGCCCAATTGGTTTTGAACCCCCATTTTTCATGTAGGGTTAAGGATAAAATTCTTATTCATTCAATGGATGGTTTATGTTTATGATGAAATTATTTTTATGAAATTTGTCTCTCTTCCACATGTTATTCCATGATAAACTTCTTATTAAACCCACTTCTTTTTCCACAGGTTATAATTTGATGAAATGATGAAATGATTTTTAAACCTGTTTCTTTTCCATAGGTTATGTCATGATGAAATATTTTTGAAACCCAATTCTTTTAATGGGTTTTGCTTTAATGGCTGTTTTATAATCTTGTAGCACACATATGTATGATTTTCATCATGTGATATGTGGGATGTGTATCTCCCCACAGTGAATTTGGTAATAATTAATGTTATATCTTCTTAAAGGGTACACGAGAGGTCATCCTATGATCTAAAGAGGGTATATAGGAGGTTATATCAAGATTTAATGATGGTACATGGGTGGTTACCCCTAAAACACCCTAAAATTACGAAATAAGTATATTGTATTTGATATCATATATGACACGAAAACCTAAGCATATAAGAAAATATAACACCTCAAGACTTTATTATAATTTTTTTTAAATAAATTAAATCTATTCAATATCTTGAGTTACATTAAACACTGAGTTATCTTTTGTTGCACACAATAACATGTTTCTTCAATGGCTTGTGTTACACGCACGACCGAGTTTTTCCGAACAATAATATACTATTAACATTAATATTTAATATATCTCTTACTAATTGGAATGTTTGGTATGAATGAGATTAAATAAATTATTAAGATATATATTTTAAACATATTTATTATATACATATTTATTATAGATAAAAAAACAATCATTTAAAAAATAAATGTTTTATGAAAAACTGTATTGTTTCTAAAATACAGTTTAGTTATGCTTTGTGAACATATTTTAAAATTAATTTCTACCCATTTTATAAATTTATTTGAAAAAATGAACTTTAGTTAATAAATCATCAAATCCAAATTATATTAGGGTTAATTTTTGCGATTTTTTTAAAATGTTTCATTTTTTCATGAATAGTGAAAATACTGAAATTTAATTGAAAACTATTTTTTTAGTTTATATTATTTATAATGTTAAATTATATTTTCAATTGTTTTAAAATTAAAATTAGATAAATTATATATCATTGAATTCAATTTATATCATGGGAATCATTTTTATATTTAATTTTGATATAAAAACTTGGTGAATATTTGAACATCTTTTCTTTAAAACCCCACTTTCTCATCATGTCTGCGAGAATAATTTTAAATTAAAATTTTACACTTATATGAATTAAATTTGGGAAAATGGATTTAATATTTATAATAATATTTATTTATATTTTATAATAACATCAGATAATTTTTTTTAACAAAAGTATAAAATAATTATCACGGTTAAGGTAAAAATTGATTTACCGTGGGTTTAATTAAACACATAAGGGTTAAAAATTACCTACCAACATTTAAAACACCAATTTTCTAGAAAAATTCTCACATTATATATTATAGGATTGATAACGTCCCATTTTTTAATATGTTTCCATGCCAATAATTTGGGTATGACTGAATCTTTTCAAAAATTACAAGTATTCCACTCACCTCACTTTTAAAAGGCCACTCCATATCCTCCACTATTAACACATTAAAAAAAATTGGATCAGAAAATAACTGACAAAATGTATTCCCTAATTTCATCATATAATTATTTTTTTATAATTCAAACCTAGGAAGGATCTAGTGAAAACCTAAGGAGGATACCCGAAAGAAGAGGTAACGTTCTTCAACAAGCATTTTAATTTTATTTCTTCCTTCACATCCTTCAATTATAATTAATCCATTATGATATAATAACATAAATATATTCCATATAATTTTATTTTTTATAAAATTTAAATGACCTAATACCATCTCCACTTCAATGAAATGGGTTACTAAATAATCGTTCATGTGTACAGAAGACTATCGCCTCACGAATCGATGTCATTCGTTCTTCCATTACAAACATTCATGGTAGGGTATGATGATGGATATAAAGTATATATATATATATAATATAACATATTTTTACCAATTTATTCATTATGTAATAGATATATTTTTTACTTTCCATTCCTTAGGAGATATGATAACATCACTTCTGTGTATCGTGGACTACTGCCTCATGAAGCGATGTGATTCTTCTATAAGTAACGATTTGTATGGTATGTAATAAGGTTAATGTTAATAAATATATGTCATATAAATTATATAATTATGATATTAATGACATAATTATCATTCTAAAAATATAACATTCTTTCTTACCTTTACAATCACTTAAAGTTGATAACATCGTTCGTGCACTTTTGGACTACCGCCTTCACAAAGTGATGTGACTCTCTTTTCATCACCACACCACATGGATGATATATATAAGTATATTTAAAAACATAATGTTATATATATTATATTATTATCATTATTTAAATATAAAATATTAATTAAATTGTTTCCATAAATATCATTAAAAATGGATATGTTACTCATGCGTACGTACAACATACCATCTCCATGATCGTAACATAATTCATTTTTAATAACAATATTTCATGATTGGTTTTAAAATTAAACTTAATGTAAAAATATAATAGCTATTTCATTATTATTATTATTATGGATATGATTAAAATATTTAATACATGTAAGAACTACATATTTAATGATAAAACACACATGATAAAACAAGGAAATTAACACCCGAAATAATGAAAATAATGAAATATTATTAATGAATGAGAGATAAGATGTTATAAAATGATAATATATGAAATTATAAATATTTATATGGTTCTATTATAATTTAATTAAATCTTTAAACCCACTATACACATGGTTGAAGAATGTTAAACCAAAAGTAAGTGTGAGGTAAGGGATTCTTATCTCACTTTTTAGTTCTATGAGATACATTCCATATTAACCATAAATTTATTTTATAAGGTGCATATACATCCCATTAATGAATTTTACAATTATTATACTTAAAATTATGGTGATTTACATATCCATTTGAGTATCTCTCATTCATGAGTCTTATTATTCAATGTTATGAAATTGTTAAGGGTTTTATGTTATAATCTTATCGCTTATCCGGATTACTCATGATTATGAAACCAATAATGAAATATTATGATCCATACTGAAAGAAAATCATTAATTTTCTTAAAAATTGGTTATTTATGATATTTTTAAGTTATATTACCACTTTTTCAACTATTTGGTACATAAAATTACTGAGAAATGTTTTTTAGAAAATATGACTTTATTTTTCTCTTCAGTCAGAAATCTGCTTTCTTATGAAACCATATTTTCAAAAAATGTTTTAAAAAGGTTTTAGCATTATTATAATGGTTTATTAAAGACATTTATACCCATGTTTGGATTTTTTATATCACATTTTGAAATTAACATTCTTATTGTTTTCTGAATGAGGAACTTTTCTAAGGTTTTTGTTGTGAAAAAGGATTGTTGTTTTGAACTTATACAACATGTATAGAATTACCCATAACCATGAACATAATTTCATTGAATATTAATTTAAATTTTAAAAGTTTATTTTTAAAGAAAAGGTTTTTCCTTATATTTTTGAAATTATTAGTTTGTTAAGGTGATTTTCAAAATGAAATGGTTATTTTCCTTAAGAATGGTTTTAATGATTCTTTATGGTATCTATATTCATAAATGACATAAAAACTTTAATGTAATTTTGAACCACTATGGATATGTTGTATTAATATCATTCTTATTATTTTTATTGATTATTTATGAGGAGTTTAATTTAGGATGTAAAAATTTATTATCATTCACTATTTTACTCAGAATGGTTTATGATTATGTTTATTTATTAGGGTAAGTATTAAAATTTTGTATGTTAGTTTTTTTTTCAATACAAATATTTATGTGAATTATGTTTTACCCCTTTAATATGAGAAATTAAGTAGACTTTGTATATGGTTGGTGGGGGTCTCTATATCCCCTGGATGGATAGATATGTCTCATTAGACAAAATCAATATGGTTTTGGGTTCAGGCCGACCATACCCATTTATATAGATATCATGGAATAAATCCTTGAAAACATTAAATGTATTGGCATAAAGCCTCAATTGTATTAGATTTCATGGAACAAGGCATTGATAATATGTTTTAGATTTCTATCATTATACCATCCATCATTATGAATTCAATTATTGATATTCCATGTGATTATTCAATTAGTTAGATTACCCATGGTTAAGTTTTATGCTCATGTGATTATTCATATGGAATTATTTGATCATCATTTATTCCTACCATATTATGCTCACGTTACTGATTAAATGGAATGTGTTTGGTTATTTACCTTAATATATTGATTATTACTTATTTATTCATGGCTTATACTATATGCTTACCCTTACTGAGTATCGGGTCTCACCCCTTTATTATGTTTCATTTTTACCCAAGATATGAGGAAATGTTTTGTGATTAACATGTAAGGGTTCACTAAGGGGAATAATGGCATTCAAAAATAAAATTATTTGTGTATTTTATATTTTAAAACGTCATGTGAGTTTTATATATGAATGTAGTTTACCAAGATAAATTAAACAATCTACCCTTCAGGTTGTGATTCCTTGTATATTATGACAATGTAATAAAGTAGGCACAAACTTCAAGTTATTGGGGTCAATATCTCTATAGTTGGTATCAAAGTAAGTTTACTAGAAACTTTAGGAACTGAATTTTGTAAAAAATAGCTTAGGGAATATAACCCTATGATATAATTTGAGTATGAGTGTAGAAGAATGAATTTTTTAATGTAGTTATTAATTGGGTTTTATTAGAAATAAATCCATTTATGGACACTAAAAGTGGATTTGGTTCTAGAAAAGATGTACCTAGGGTAATAACTCTAAAAGGGGTGCATTGGGATTAGCCTGATCATCAATTGGTGCATGAAAACGGTCCTTACTGGATACTAGATTTGAAACTCCTAGGGGATATTCTTATGATAATCAAAATTTTCTTTAAAAACCATTATAAATAATTTGAAATAAATATATCCCCAAGGAATCCTATTTTATGATTCTGAGATTATCTATGCATATATTTTTCAATTTATGTTAAATATTTTACTATTTTTGAAATTATACATTATGTTTCATAATGTTATGATATAATATTATGCATTACATTATTTATAAATGTAATAAAATGGAAGAAATTATAATTTTATCAATGTATGTACTTTATGTAGGGATTTTCCTACTAGGACAGATAATGAAACTAGAGCTGGAGATGTAGTTGGAACTGATCAAATTATAACTATATTGAGGAAACTGACTCTGGTTATGACTAATAACCATTTCCATATAGAGAATCCTATTGATCCACCATGAGGTGTAAAAATGTTATACCAATTCATGCATCAGGAACCTATATCATTCAACGGGACTAAAAATCCATTTTTTGGGAAATGGATAAGTTCTTTAGAGAATATATTTCCCACTCAATGAAGTAGTGAAAGGGATACATTTTTCATTCCAGCTTATCATATCTCAGGAGATGCAGAACAATGGTGATCATTGATTAAAAAACTAAGGATAAGGATGAAATAGAACACATAGAGTGGAAGGATTTAAAGGTAATATTATTTTAAAAACATGTTCATCCTAAGCAATGAGAGGATATGGAAAGAAAAGTCTCGAGTTTATGACAAAAATAAGAGGAAAATGTTTCTATGTGTGAATCCAAATTTAAAAGGTTATAAATCCATGTTACAAACTATGTATATAATCCAAAGATCAAGATTGACCATTTCATTTATGGAAAAAATCCAATCCTTCAGAAGGCACTAGTCTTCCAAAAATTCTCATCATAAGAGGTCATTTTGTCATGTTCTATAAAAATAGAGAAATAATTCTCCAATTATTATGACATCAAAGGTATGTAAGAGAAGAAAATAATGGTAGTGAAAGATTATCATAAAGTAAAGGGAAAAATGATTTTACAACATGTGACACTTGGGAAGTAAGAAACTTGGTAAATTCTTAATAGGTAAAGGAGTATTCTTTATATGTGAAGAAAAATTCACCCATACTCATGATTTAAAGTAAAATGAATAATTTTCCAATATTAAATGATTCAAATGTAAGGATACAGGGAACTATGCAAATGAATTCTCCAAGCATCAAGGTAATATATATAAAAAGAAATCAGTGGATCATGGTAAAGATTATGCTATTACTACATATAATGTGGAATGATTATTGTGGTTGTGTTTGGATTCATGAATTATGTCATTTAAATATTTTATCTGTGATATACTAGTTATAAGAATGATAAAATGTATAAGGATTTTACTATAATAATTTTTCATTATGGATTTTAAAGAACACATTGAACAATATAAGTTACCAAGAAAAATTATTTAGTGGAAAGTTGAACTTTTTTTAGACACATGATTGAGGGAGAGATAACCCTTAACATATTTCTAATGTTAGGATAATGATATTGGAAAAATATATGATTATTATGGATAAAGTAAATTAGATAGTATGGAATACCTTGTAACTAATTAATGATTTGTTGAAAAAGTACTTTATTCTTGATATAGTTTACAATATTATTGGATTTAAGGAATATATCCAATAACCCATGCTTTAAATAAGTAATAAGGAAGCATGCATGTTTTCAATAAGTTTTTATTGTAATTAAAGTTATTACCATGTTTCATGAGAATATATGAGGGTATTCTCATGTTTGTTATGTGATGATTAAGAGATAATTCATATTGTTTTGGGGATTAATGATAAGTTCATTTTGTAAGTTTAGTGCCCTTATTTCCAAATTTATGGATCTTAAAATTTTGGAAGCTCTATAAGGTTAACCATTTATGAAATGGTTTAAGTTGAATTTTGGTAGACGTTTTATATATTAATGTATTACTTTACTATATGTATATTTATGAATATTGGTTAAATTGTGCTAAACATATTTGTTTTTTAAAATAATTTGAGATGGATGGAAATACATGTAACTCTTTTGTGGATATTGAGATCTGTTAAAAGTGAATTTTAATGCTTTAAGTATAAAAAAATCATTCATGTATATCCATTTATTAGAGAATATATGAATTAGAAATTGATTGAAGCACAACCAAAGGATGAAGTTATGATTATGAAATATAAATGTATCAAGTAAGTATATTTTCTTATATTATTAGATAGTAAATGAATTCCAAAACATTATAAAAATGAACTATAATAAAAAAATATCCTATTACATTCAAATCTGATAAATTAGATAATCTTATATCATAAAAATTTTATGGTTTTAGAGGCCCTAAAATTTACATTGATCATTAAGTTTATTATAATAAATGACCGAAATCACACTATATAATTATTTAGTCATTTATTCTATGTACATATCTTCACTTTCCACCAATTTTCTTTTACTTAGAAACCCAGTTTTTTGTTTTTCCATGTATCCTTTAACTTACATTTCTCTCTTATTAAGAGGATGTTTTATTGACTCTCTTCAGATGTGGGTTTTCAATAAAGTTATTTTCAAATTTCAAATAATTTATTACTGAGATCAAATTTAAATTGTGAGAGGATGGAATTTATTTAATCAGGGGGAATGTTACACCCTGAAATTCTAAAATAAGAATATTTTATTTGCTAGAGTCAATGACACACAAAACCAAGCTTAGAAGAAAATTTAACACCATGAGAATTTAAGATATATTTATTTTTAAATAAATTAAAACTATTAAATATCATTAATTACATGAAAAACCTAGTTATATTTTAATACACACAACAATTAGTTTCCACAAATAGCCTGTGTTACATATAATACTTAGTTTTACCAAACAAGAATATACTATTAAAATTATTATTTAATACATCTCCTAGAGGTTGTAAAGGAGGTATGAATAAGATTAAATAAATTATGAAAATATATTGTTTACACACATTTATTATTTATCAATTTATTAGATATAAAATAAGAATCATTTACGTGAAAATGAAATAATTTCTGAAAAACTATATTTTTTTATCTAAAAGGTGGTTTAGTCGCCCTTTGAGTTCATAATTTAAAATTAATTTTTAACAATTTGAAAAAATTTATTTGAAAAATAAAATTCATTTTTGAAATAATAATATCAAAATTGTTATATGGTTAATGTTTTGTTATTTTCTAAAATGTTTTTTTATGAATAGTGAAAAATACAAAATTTTAATTCCAAACTACCTTTTTCATTTAAAATTTTATAATGTTAAATTATATTTTAATTTTTTATAAAATATAAAAAGATCAAATTTATATAATTTAATCCAATTTATATAATTTTAATCATTTTCACATTTAATTTTGATATAAAAATGTTGTGAGATTTTGAACATTTTCATTTTAAAAACCCAATTTCTCATCACGTCTAGAGGAATTATTTTAAATTAAAATTTTACACTTCTCTAAATTTAATATGAAAAAATGGATTTAATATTTGGAATAATAATATTATATATTTTATAATAATTTAGTTTTTTTTACTATTATAAATAGATAAAATAAAAAAAATTAATTACCACTATTAAGGTAAAAATGAATTTACTGTGGGGATAAACTAAGAAGATAAGGAATAAAAATGACTTAAAAACTTGTCAAAAATAATTTTTTGGACATATTTTAATATTTTATATTCTATTTTTGAAAATGGACAATTTTTGAAGATTTTTTAATGATAGAAACTTGGGTATAATTGAATATTTTTAAAAAATTACAAGTGTTTCTATCAGCTCAATTATAAAATTCCACCCCTACCCCCATTTATTAAAACCTTAAATCCACTTTGTTTCTACCAATAACATACCAATTAACTTCAAAAATTCCATAATATCATCCTATAATACTTAAATTCTTCTGATTAATGATTTAGTGCAATACCAAGGAGGATACTAGAAGAAGAGTTAGCGTTCTTCAACGAGCGTTTTTATTTTATTTCTTCCCCCACCTCATTCAATTATTATTAAAACATTATGATATAATAACCACAATGTATTACATAAAATTTTATATTTTTATAATAATTTTATTACCTAAAACCATATATACTTCCATCAAATGGGTTATGAAATAATTGTTCATGTGTGTGACAGACTACCGCCTCTCGAACTGATGTCATTCGTTCTTCCATTACCAAATTTCACGATTAGGTATGATGATGTATATAAAGTATATATATCATATTTATAAAATATTGATAACTTTTTAGTAATTATATCATATATATATATATATATCTAATTTTAATTCTGTAAGGGATACAATAATGTTTCTCTTTTTTTATGGTGGATTACCAACTTACAAAGAGATGTGATTCATCTTTCACTAAAACTTTACATAGAGTGTAATAAGGGTAAAGTTAATAAATATATGTGATATAAATGAAATAATTATTATATTAAGGAAATTTTTTATCATTATTAAAAGATAATAATCGTTATTACCTTTTCACTCACTTAAAGATGATAACAATGTTTGTATACGTGTGGACTACCTCCTTCACGGAGCGATGTGACTCTATTTTAATCAACACACCACATGGATGATATATATAAGTATATTTAAAATACAATATGTTATATATTATATTATTATAATTATTTAAATATAAAATATTACCTAACTCCTTTCCATAATGATCATTGAAAAATGGAAATGTTACTCATGCGTATATACGACCGACCGTCTCCATGACCGTAACATACTTCCTTCTTCATAACCATCTTTTATTATTTATTATAAAAGTAAAATTGATATAAAAATATAAAAATTATTTAATTATTATTATTATCTATATTATGAAGCAATTCAATATGTTGAAGAACTAGATCTTTAATGAAAAACCCACATTAGAGAACAAGAAAATTAACACCTGAAACAATGAAAATAATGAAGGTTTATTAATGAACACATGATAATATGTTATAAAACGATCAAATATGATATTATAAATATTAATATGGTTATATTATAAGTTAATTACATTTTTAAAACCACTATACATGAGGTTACATAATTTTCAACAAAAAGGAATCGTGGGGTAATGGATTTTCATCTCAGTTTTTTTACTTCTATGAAACACATGCCATATTCACCACCAATTTAATTTATGTGGTGTATATAATGACCATGAATTTATTTTATAATTATTAAGCATAAAATTTTGGGTATTTACATATAAATTTTGGGATATCTCATTTATGGGTCTTATGATTCAATGTTTGATAGTGGTAAGGGTTTTATGTTACAATCTCATCATTTATCAGGATTTCTCATGCTTATGCATCCAATAATGAAATATTATGATTCATCCATAAAGAAACTCTTGAATTTTATTATACTATAGTTATTTATGATATTTTCATGTAATAGTACTATTTTCTAAACTCTTTGTTACTTAAAATAATTGAGAAAATGTTTTTAATAAAATATGACTTTATTTCACTCTTTGATCGGAAATATGTTTTTTCCCAAATTTTTTTTTCAAAAATATTATATAATTATAAAAATGATTTATTTAATAAAGTTATACCCATGATTGAATTTTTTATAAAACTGTTTAAAAGGAATATTCTTATCATTTTCTGAATGGGTCACTTTTCTAAACATTTTTTATTGAAAATGAATGTTCTTTTTAACTTATAAAAAATTTATGTAATTAACTTTCAATATAAACATAATTTATTTTAATCTTAATTTTAAATTTTATTGTTTTATTTTTAATTAATTCTTTCTATAATATTATGGATATTCTTAGTTTTTTAAAGGTGATTTTCAAAATGAAAAGTATATTTTCCCCAAGATTTTTTTAAATTTATTTTTATTGAATTTCTATTCACAAATAGAATCATCCCTTTAATTTACTTATGAATCACTTGGTATATGTTATATTGATATAATCCTTATTCTTTTCCTGGATGATTTATGATCAGTTTAATTGAGAATGTATAATTTTATTACTATTCACCATTTTCCTCAGAATGGTTTATGATTATGTTATTTGATTGGGGTATATATTAACATTTAGTATATTAGTTTTTTTTTCAATTTTAATATTTATGTGCATTATATTTCACCCCTTTCATTTTAGGAATGGATTGAACTATTTAAGAGATAGGTAGATCCTTTTATCGCCCCTCGATGCATCAGTAGGTCTCTAGAGACAAACTTGATATAGTTTTTCATAGGGGATTTACAAATTTATATATATGAATTGGAATGTGGTATCAATGGTGTTATATGTATTTTTGAAAATATTTTATGGTATTAGAAGTATGAGCATGTTGTCTTGATGGTATGTTTTATAAGTCCATCATTATTCATTCTATCATTATGTATTCTGTTATTGATATTCCATGAAATTATTTTATTATTTAGAATATATGTAGTTATGTATCATTATCATGTGATTATTTATATGGAATTATTTGATAATCATTTATTCCTACCATATTATTCTCATGTTATTGATTAAATGACATTTTTTAGTTATTTACCCTTATATATTTATTTTAACTTATTTATTAATAAGATTTCATTATATAATTACCCTTACTGAGAATATAATCTCACCCCTTTATTATGTTTTATTTTTCACAAGATATAATGAAGTATTTTTTGATTGACATATAGGGATACTCTATGATGAATAATGGAATTCACAAAGAAAATTATTTGTGTATTTTATATTTCAAAAAGAAATTTTAATTTCAATAATGTATCTAGTTTACCAAGATAACTAAAATTTTTAGTCCTTTAGGATGTGATTACATTTATCTTATTCTAATGTAATAATTCAAGCACCTACTTTAGGTTATTGGGTTCAAGGTTGCTACAATCCCAAGCCTAAAGTAGGTACATAGGTATTTCCCCCATCCAAACATGTTATGAATGTCTTGGTGGGTAGCCTTGATATACCATTTTATATTATTATGTATATGGAACAAATATATGTCTTATTAAAATGTTATGCTATCATGTATCACATTATTTGATTGAATTATGATTTATATCTTATTAATTTACAAGATTTATATCAGGACTCAAGTTATGATCTATGATATGCATGGTATATTTTCCATATTTTATTTTAATGTTATAATAACAATAATAACATGTTATATTTATATATAGCATGTTAACATTACTAATACTCTTATATCACCCTTTCTTATGTTTCCTTTCCCCATGATATGAATATTTCTATTATAAATGATATGTCTATAAGGGTGATAGTTATGAAGAACATAATGAGAGATGATGTAAATCACTTATGGATGAATTTTTTATGTTTCCTTATTTATAAATGCATTATACCTTTACAATCCTTAGGAATGTGTTTTTTTTATTTAATTAATTTTAATCTAAAAATATGTTATATTTATATATGAAAATACTTTCTCACTAGTGTTGGTATCAGAGGTAAAGGATGAAATCCGATCCCTGGGAACTCTCATGTGTGAATGTTAGATGAAGCATGTCTATCTTCCCAAGGGCTTCATGAGGAAAGTTATACCATAGGGGATAGTGGTGTGTCCCACTCAAGAGGTGTAGCCACACATATAGTTCCCTGAAAGGTATCAATTATATCCCAATGTAAATAATTATAGACTATGATAGTTGGTATTATAGGAAAGGAATAATTAAAATTTTAAAACTAGGATTAGAAAACATTTGTAATATACCTAGGTATATTTATAAGAATATATATAGGGATACGTCTAAGGATAATTATAAATATGGTTCAATATATAATAAAATTTTATTGAATTTTGGTAAAGGATAGATTGATTGGTTTTCAATAAATTACATTGATGTTTGGATACTAGAAGTGGATATGGATTTGGAAAATAGGTACCTTGGGGTAACAACTCCAAAAATGGTGAATTGAACTACACTTGATCTTCACTTAGTGCCCAAAAATGGGCCTGGATAGAAACCTAGTTTGACACTCCCAAGGAAAATTATTTGGAAATTCACAAACTCTTTATAAGCCATTATGAATGATTCAAATAGTTGATGATTATTAATGACCAAGAAAAAACCTATGGTTTCATATATTAAAAATAAGGGGTCATGATTTATGTATCCTATAAATGATTTTTAATGATTATGTAGTTCCCCACTATTATTAGTGTTTGAAATATGATTTTGGTTTCATTCGATGGCTAGAAGCTGAAGAAGTCATGTTAATAATGAAAGAGATAGAAAATTTAATTATTGTACTCCTGAGAAACCGAATGTTATGGGATCTTGAATACAAAATATTATTGCTATTATCATTCAAATTTCTCATGATATGAATCATAATGGACTTAAAAATTAGAAAAGGAGTGAACAAAATTATATTTAGTCATTCATGAGGAAATATCAGCCTTCTTCAGTGGGTCTTCTGATCCACTAGTTTCTGAGAAATGGATTAGCACCACTAAATTGATATTTTTTGTTATCTAGTGTTTAGAGAAAGAGAAATTCATTTTGTTTTTCTACCATTTATAAGGTAATTCAGATCAATGGTGGACTCTTATTAAGAATATGAGAAAAAGGATGAAATTGACTCCATGGATTGGGATGAGTTCATGAACTTGTTTATCAATATATACTTTTCTCGCATTCTTTATTTAATGATAGAGAATGAGTTCGTAAAGATAAATTAAAAGTATGGCGAATCTATTAGTATCTATGAGGAAAGTTTTACAAAATATATGAGGTACGTTTCCTGTAGTATCATCAAACCTAAATATAAGGTTGATAGATTTATAAGTGGCTTAAATCCAAGTCTCTGAAGGGAATTAGTCATAAGAGACTTCAATATCACTAAAGATATTGTTCTATGTGATATCAAGGTATAAATGGGGCTTGGAGTTATGTATCAATCTCATGGTTTTTATAAGAAGAGAATAATTGAATTCAAAGGAAAATATAAAAACCATGGGGATAAGAAGATGATATTTCCATTATACTCAATGTTTGGGAATAAACATGGAGGAAATTTTCTTAAGGTAACTAGTAAATGTTTTAAGCATGTAAGGAAATGTTATTGGGAGATTTAATACCAAAGGGATGGGAATAATATGGTTAATGATTCAAATAGATAGAACTCTTAATAAATTACACCACCCACACTCTAGTGTTTCAAATGTAGTGAATATGGGTATTATGTGAATACATTCCCCTATCCAATAGCTAACGAGGATGATAATTCACAACAACCTCTTAATATAAAGTAAAAATGAGAAATCTTATTCAATCATGATGGTTGAAGTGAATAATTATAATTTGATAACACTAATCCTTCACTCCCTAGTATGGAATTTCATATTTTTATTTTCATGAATAAGCCCTATGAAAATCTAATTTTTCATCCTTTAGTGATGTTTCATGTGATTTTGAGCATTGATTATCTCTATTTACATGGATTTTGGAATAATGAAATCACATTTCATATTCTATCTGTATAAGGTCAAACCCAAGCTTCTAATGGATATTTGTTTTGTATAAGATAAGATCATATCCAAGGAATAAAGGGTGAATTATCTTTTGAAATTATATATGTCTTGAGGTAACATTCACTTAAGAGTTATGTATACCATCATGGGTTTACGAGTTTAAGGTTGATCATAAGTTCAGAGTCAATGAAACCCCTTTTGAGGATTTATGTTATGGGATGTTATCAATATGAAGGATACTTTAAGATACATTTATTTCAATACAAACCTTTGGGTTTGTATATTTTTTAGTGAAAAAAGTTATTTTAAGAATAATACCTTTACACTTAATTGACATATGATTAAAGGTAATGTAAACCTTTAGGGTTTATATTATCTTCAATGTTGATGTAATTATGGTTTGTAGTTAATCAACTTAAGTATTCCGTATAATTCATTTCTATTAGATAATGTTTTCATCTAGATCTACTCAACAGAATATAAATTAAGTGGTAAGGCCGCATGGAGTACCAATTTAGATTTTATTTGATTGAGATATTATTTTTAACTTGATGTTCTGGTTATTTATTTAGAAGGATCTTGATACGAAATTGAGTTTTAGCACCGTGTATCATCATTATACATATGGTTAGTCTGAAAGAAAATTTTAAAACCTAGAGGATATTATATGATATTTTTATATGGATTTTAAATTTTTTTAGGATAAACACCTTCATATAATTTAGTTTTGTTACAATAATATCATTCAATTGATGATTGATACTTCTCATTAAGAATCCCTTTATGGAAAGAAGTGTAAAAATACAATGTACTAGAATGAAGTTGTAGAAAGAAAGCTATTAGGTCCTGAGATATTTGATGAAATGGAAGAGAAAGTTAGATCAATTCAAAAACACATACATGAAAATTTGAAAAAAAATAATTATTATCTTTTATGTGGTCTTGAATTTGAAGATGGTGAGAATATATTTCTATGAATTTATCTATGGAATAAAAAAGGAAAAACTAATACCTGGGTGTATCAGTCCCTTTGATATAATTGATCATATCTGGATAATATCATATTTCTTTGGCCCTTCCGCCAAACCAATATCAAGTTCATGATGTGTTCCATGTGTCTATCTCAATGAATTATATACTTGATCCATCACATGTACTAAACATAGAGGTTTTACTACAAGATCATGATATTTCATATGAGGATCAACTGATGGAGATTGATGATTGAAAATAAAAAGTTCGATGAAATAAGACCACTCACGTGGTTAATGTTTTCTAGAAAACCCACCAACTTTAGGATGAAACATGGGAAAAATGATGTAATTAGAAATAACTATCCTCAGTTATTGGTACCAAAGTGATGAATTTCAATGGAGAAATTCATTTTAATGAGGGTAGAATGTAACACAACAAGATTTTGAGAAATATGTTTTTTCAAATAAATTTTATTTTTTAAAATTTTTTGTATACACAACATTAATTTTGTCTTTTGGTATACAAAACATATATTTTGGATTGTGTTACATGTAATACTGAGTTTAAAAGAAACATGACTTACTATTAAAATATTATTTTTATTAATTTGATAGTTATCACATAGAAATTTCAATGGTGGGTTTGAATAGGACTATTTATATTATTAAAATATATGATTTACACAAGAATATAAAATGAATTCAATAATGAAAAATTAATTAGAAATGAAAATAAAAACTATTTTAAAATAAAGGATATGTTTTTATGAAAAACTATTTTTATGAAAATAAACACTTTCTACCTTAATAAATTCAAAAAACCACTTTTGGTGAATGATTTTAATGAAATGTATATATTATATATTCAATAAAAAACTTAACATTAATTTTATGTGTTTCCATATAAGATATAAGAATTAATCTTATTTTATGCTTAAAACATTATTTTTCTAAAAATATATTTTGTCACCTTTTGCACAATTATTTTAAACTTAAATTGGGAAAAAATAGAAAATTTATTTTAAAAAATAAATTTCATTTTTTAAATAATCATGTTAAAATTATATTAATATTAATTTTTTAAAAGTTTCTAAAAATATAACTTTTCCAATGGATAATGAAAACACTGGTCTTTATTAAGAATTTTCATTTATGTTAAATATTTTTAAAATATATAAATTGTTTTAAGATGTTATTAAAATAAAAATTAGTTCAATTATATATATTAATAAAATTTAGTTAATTGAAATGTTTTTATGTTGAATTTTTATATAAAAACTTTTTAAACTTGGGAACATTTTCTCTTTGAAAACCCACTTCCTCATCACGTCTATACGATTATTTTAAATTATTTTTTCCCACTTAAATGAATTGAATTTGTAAAAAATGGATTTAATATTTGGAATCTTCATAATTTATATTACCTAATAATATCAACTTATTTTGTTTCCCTAATGAATAATAAAAACCGTAAAAATTATTTACCGCGGGTAAAGTTAAAATTGGTTTTACTGGGGGTTAAACTGAAACGATAAGCTTTAAAAATAAAAGAAAACATTTTAAACACCACATAAATGTAAATATTTCTAACTTATATATTGTAGGTTCAATAATGGACCATTTTGGAGCATTGTGGAATGTGAAAAATAGGGTCACACCTTTTCTTTTAAAAAAATTTCAAGTGTCCCACTAACTTCACTTATAAAAGGACACCGCGTATCCTCTTCTATTAGGAAATTAAAATCACATTGGATCAGAAAATAACTAAAAATAAATAAATTTGTTAATTCACTATTCTCATCCTATAATCCTTAGTTTTTTTAGAAATCCAACCTAATAAGGCTTTTGGTTTTATCCTAAAGAGTTTACTCGAAGAAAAGGTAATGCTCTTCAATGAGTGTTTTTATTTTATTTCTTCCTAAAAATAATTTAATTATAATTAAACCATACTATTATGATAACCTTATTATATTACATATAATTATATTTTTTAATGTTATTTTAATTTCCTTAAAAAATTTATACTTCCATCAAATGGTTTACCAAATCATCATTTATGTGTACAGTGGGCTACCACCTCGTGAACTGATGTCATTCATTTTTCCATTTACACCTCTCATATATGAATATTATTATAGATTAAATATTTATATATTAAATTTATGATATTATTATACTTATTTAATTTTTATATCACATATACCTTCTTACTTTCCATTATGTGGGAATATGATAATGTTGTTCATCTGTACAATGGACTACCGCATCAGAAAGTGATTTGACTAGTTCAATATTTAAATGGATTATAAAAAGGATGTGTATAATGAAAATATATAATATATATGACATAAAAATTATTTTTTAATTCTAATATATTATTTACCTTTCTTTCATTCATTATTTTGGGGAAAATAAAACAACGCTCAAGCTTACGTATGACATATCATCTCAATGAATAATATCATTGATTTTTTTATATCTACCATTTATGGATAACTATAAATAATTGTATAATGATTTTATATTATATTTATATCATGGTTACCATTATGTATATTATGGAACCATGATTAATGTGATAATACCAAAAATATAAAATCAAAACATACATGCAAAAGAAAACATTTATTACTTGAAAGGTGACTTTAACATGGAATTGTTAATAAATGTGTAATAAATGGTCATAAGTAAATCATATATGGTATGATATAAATATTTATGGTTCTTTAATATATTTATAGTGATCTTATATGTATTATATCAATGTTCCGATCATGTATGAAGGAATTTGAGACTTAAGGTAAGGGATTATCGTCTCACTTTTATTTTTTGTGAGACTAATATCATATTTACCACATGTTTCTTTAATGTGACTTATATATTGAACATCAATTTATTTTATATTATTATCTTTACAATTACTGGTATTTATATATATATTTTATTATCTCTCTTTCACGGGGTTTATAATTCAAATGTTTCCAAAGTGGTAGGGGATTTATGTCACAACATGCCTTCTTTGAGACATGTTATATATTGAACTTATCTTCTTTTATGAGGTGTATGTACAACCCATTTGACATTTTTATCATAAATTTCCTTATATTAATGAAATTTAATGTTTTAATTGATTTTTTTATTTAACGGTACTCATGATTCAATATTACCAAAGTGTTAAGGGTTTAACGATACAATCTCATAGTTTTTCAAGATCATTTATGTTTACGATTCTAGTGATGAAATATTATGATCCATATAATGAAATATGACTTACCATACCATTATGTTGTCTATTTTGGGGGTTGGAGGTGTTTTGGATGAGGCTTGATGAGGTTCTTACTACAGTGGTAAATTCACATAATGAAAGGGGTATATGACATGAATTGATGGTTCAAATCTTGTGTTGAAGGTCATTTTCACATATTATGTACGAATGAAGGGGATACCATGATGTGTATTCATGCTGTGAAATTAATTCATGATTTAAATTTAAATAGATTCTAAGGTGATTTGAATTTTAGAGGATGTTGGTTTTTGGGTAATTCCTATGGAATTTACATCGTGAATGGATTACATGATGTGAAAGTGTTGAGTTCCATGTTGTAAATAGTTCTTTAAGCAAAAACCATCTTGATTCATACATACCTTTTTTCCATATAATTATTGAGAAAATATAGGTATCAATTAGAGGATTTTCATTCCCTTTCCTTCTACTTTGATCTATTGCTTCAGGTGGATGTCTGTTGGTAGTCGGTGGTAATCCCTTCTCTTCTTCTTGGTTTTTTTCTTCCATTATTATCCTGGGGATTCACTATGGTGGTGAGGTTTTGGTTTGGGTTGTGATTTGGAGTGTATTTTTTAGAACCCTCTATATGGTTTAGGTTGATTGATTTTTTTCATGCAGATATGGTTTTTAGTTGTTTATTATTCTCCCTACAGTGAGAAGAAAGATGGAAAAGCTTCTTTGAGGTAGGAAATTCCTTCACTTCTCATTTTGTATATCATGAGGGATGAGTTTTGTCTTGTTTGTCTAGGGGTATGGTTTTTCTCACTTAATTAAAGTTAAATAATTGGATAGTTAAAATATAATGAGGAAATTGTAATTATTCACATGAATTTATAGAATTTATATTTTTATAATGTTATGAAAGTACGGTATGAATTCCCCATTGAAAATTATGGTGTTGGGGGGATTTATTTTCCATGGTTTTTTATGTGGTATGGAGATCTTATTTTGTGGTTTCTAAGATATAACCCTAAAATGGAAATTGGATAAACACTTATATTTGGTTAATAAAATTCCCCCTAGATTTATAGATTGTGTGATAACACCCCTATAATAAATTGGAATGTGATAAAATATCCTTTATAAATTTGTAAAATGATCTTTGATGTATTTTGATATGTGTTCATGTTGTGGGGTAGTGATGTGTGATTGTGATGTGGTGTGGGGTGATGTGTGGTTTTTTTGACTATTTTTTTGGGGTGGGGAGGTGATGGTTTTTTTGGACCTGCTTTTTGGTCAGGGAGGTGACAGTGTTTTTGCCATGATTTTAGGGTGGTGAGGTGATGATTTGTTTGGCCTTGATTTTGGGGTGGTGAGGTGATGGTTTTTCAAGTTGTGCTTCTAGGATGGTGAGGAAATATTTTGATGGGAATGATGAGATGCTTTTGATGTGTGGTTGTGTTGTCCTAGAAGATTGGGTTGGTATGGAATAATTATTTAATAATGACTAAAAGGGATGTGATAGATTACCCTAACCAATTTAGCCACCTAAATAGTGTTATAAGTTGAGTACCATTAGACCTTAGGTGTGCCTCCCTATATGAAAAATCCTTACAACTAGTAGTGAGGTTGTAAAGTGATGTTAGTGGGGAGACTATACCCTCAGGAGGTGTTAATATAATATTATATATATACACACACAAATATATAAATGTGGAATGGAAAGACCAAAATCAAGACCAGTAACCCTCCCATTGAAGAATCATGAAAATAGTAAAAGAATCAATAATATAAACAAGATCATAAAAAACCATCTATAGAATTAAACATCAAAATATGCCATTTGTAAAACATGCACCAAAAATAGGTTATATAAGCAGTAATATAAAGGGTCACCAATGGATGACCTTAGTATATACATATAATAGCATGATGATACAAAGAAAAACTAAAAAAAGGAAACTCCAACATAGGAAAGAACCCACAGTCCCTTTCCATCCATCCCATACTAGCTCAACCACTAAGATCCATCTCCTAAGCACAAAAATTTACCTGAATGAAAATCCATAAAGTCTACACACACCCCAAACATAACATGTAGAGTGTAAGAAAAAAACTCAGCTAGCCACCACAAATGTGTTCCTATCTTATATTTGTGATTTTGAAGGGTTATCTAAATAACGAATAAAATATCACATGCACTAAATATAAATAAACTTTCTCCCATTTTTCTCAATATCCACAATGAAGCAATCACTTTCATTGATTAATGCCAAAATAATAGTAGAGAAGAGGATCCTTAGAGTAAAACCCAAGGCATACCCTAATGTAAATCAATCTAGGTGAACCCTTAGGTTCCACCTCTAATAAAATTATCCGACACCTTATTCTAATTGACACCTCATATACAAATAATATATGACATCTCCAATGAGAACCCTAATAATCAATACTTGTTCCCACAAACTTCAGCTCTTATAAAACCCCATCAGATCAAGCATGACAACTGAGGCACAATGATACATTTATTCTAAATAATAACATCATCAACTCATCCAATGACATCTTAAGAAATGGAAATGTATATACCCACAAATAGTAATTATCCAACAGCCTCAATTATGGTGAGCCTCATCCCCCAACATATAGTATAAACATTGACAATTGATGTCTCCTCACCATCCCCATGGATTTCAATGGTAAGAAACTCTAACCAGTTACCTCAGCCATATTTAATGGAGGCCACTAAATACATGATTGGTCTATACCACCTTATTATTTGAGTCCTTCTGTGTGCACATGACTACAAATGGTGCATTTACCAACATGGGTGAGCAACAATAAATAAAAAAGTCCCTAAGGAACACCATTTAGAACCTCAAGCCCCTGAAACCATGTCTCTCAACCTGATGGTCAACACCACCTAAAATCACAATTTCCAAGCCCAGAACTTGATAGCCTTGCCACCTCAACTCAAGGAACAAGGCTCCTAACCTATGATAAACACCACTCATGGAATCCGGGGCTCTCCCAACCTGATGATCAAATCAACTTGCCTCAGGTGGTCATCACCACCACAATACTCAGGCCAAGCCCATCTAATTCCCATAGAACTCATCAAAAGAAATTCATATATATATATATAACAATATGATATAATTAAAAAAACCCAGTCTAATATTACCTTGGTCCAAAACCTATCACTAGTATCATAACATTTGTAGTCTCTATTGAGAATTCCCATAGGCATCTTGTGGGTTCAATTATATTAATTAAAAATAAATATTTAATTTTTAGGGTATCTCTCAAACTACCCAATGGATCACACAATGTTGCACCCCCAAACAATCGTAAAATAATAGAGAAAGATAAAAACAACCTACATCATGTTGGTAGATGCTCTCATGTATGATATTATCCTCTAACTTGTGATGATTTGGAAGAAATCCACATTTTAGAAAAATTCCATAAAAATAGGGTAAATTAGCTTGCACAATTTTTTCACTCCTTAAGGTGGTAGAAAATGATAAAATAAGAAATTGGATTTAATAACTCACTAACACCGTTACAATACACATTGTAGCTTAAGGAATAGAGCTCATATAAAGAATCGAGCTCAATGCCTAAAGGTGGAAGGGAGATCCATGGACACTAAAGAGGAATCCCACACATGGGAGAAGAAAATTGGATAATAAACTTAAAATAAAGGAGGGAATATCATAATTTTTTCTATTTTAAAAAGTTTCATGGTGGGATGTCATGATTTGGATAATTGTGGGATAATTTTATGAAACCCACTGTCCAAAGGGGTACCTGACATGGTTGACCTACACGGTTATCAAAACCATGCGGTAAACGTGGGAATAAACTCTTCTAGAAATAGAAAAGGTGTTTGATGGTTGTGCTCCCCCTACTACATAGTTTGTAAAACCACACAAAAAGGACCTAGAGGGCTGCATGTTTACACCTGGGAGGACACACAATTTTTACAAACCATGCTCCTCAGTCTATGCACCTCGAAAGTTTAGGTGTTTTGGCCTTTGAAGCACCTAAAACCCAACCAAAACCCTAATAAACTATCTAAGCATTGGGAATAATCTAAAATAAAATACCCAGATCAAAGAAACTTTAGAAATTAAGTTCTTATAAAAAATAAAATAGTTGTTTTACCCACCAAACTCCAAAAATTCAAAACATGGGAGGAAATAAACCCACTCCAAAAACCTGGTACATTGCAATCTCTCCTCCTTAACATATATCATACTAGAGATATACATAATAATTCCTAGATGGTAACAAACATAACCATATCATTTAATGTAACCCGGACTACCCTAGTCAAAACGTGCACATGTCAAATCTCTCAAGGTGATCCTTACCTTAGGAGTTAAATACCATGGTTGATTCCTAACCCAAAACACAAATAAAACTGATGGTTCATCAACCATACCTAAACGAAAACATCTCCTTTGATTCATAACTCCTCCTTCACTTCATTAAGGTACCCTGTTTCATACTTGGCACTCATCATGTCTCATATCTCATCAGATTCCTGTCTCATGTCCATACCGCACATGATGCCTATGAGGTCCTATATCTCATCAGATTCTAAAAATTAGTCTCAGTGCCTTTCACCTCAAACAATTTATGCATAAAAATGATTCTTACACACCAATTCAACTCAAAATCCACTCACCCAATAATTATAATAAAAGATCTTGGTTCCACGCACCTCATATATATATAATGCATCTGATATGATTCCAACCTACTAACTAGAATCTAGTTATTCCATATATAAATCTCATGCACCTTATTCAACCAAAATAGGCATTCCTAGACAAGGGTCATTCCAAAATTCAACAAAAATTGGTCACACCAATGATGTACCTATAATCATCATTGGATCACCTTCCTGCTCTGATCCTAGTATCTCGATAACATGCACCTAGCCTAAATATTTAATTCCTAAAGCCTGAACTCCCTGTGGTAATGCACCAGCCACTATCCACTAACACCACCATTAGTCCCCTATATTTCTTCCAAGTCCTTCACACATAGCTAAATCTCATCTACTATATCCTAGTACCACTCCCAATATGATATCATAACACTGAGTATGATCTGGTCCCTAGATTCTAGATTCCCAAGAAGGATTCCTGTAGAAATTCTTGAGATGCCCAACCTACTCACACGCTCAGCACTCCTTTAGTGTTAGATCACACTTCATCTACACATGACCTAATTTCTTTCACTAGATTCACCCCATCGATAACCCACTCCAATATGGTCTTCTTTAATCTATGACCTGAACGACCAACCAAGATTCATCTTAGCCTCACTTCTTTCTATATAAATCAAATTTATTGTAATAACCTAACACTATCACCAAAATCGAGTAAGACCAGTCCATAAAATTCCCCCCATATTTGAGTGCCTAATTCACCAAATCTAATAATTATTCCACAAAAATATGTTTACCTTAACCTGAATGGTGTGTCATAAACAAAACTCGAAACTATTAACCCCTGAGTTGTCTTCTCCCACCATACCAAGTGAGAAATGAGACAACTCAGTAAATATCACTGCATAGTCCATGATGGAAATTTCACCCTATTGCAGGTTCAAGAAATAATGATCTCTCTCTTTACTCATCATCTCTAATAATAATTTCTTGAAGAATTTTGAACCAAAATATTTCCAAGATAATCCCTCGTGTTTTCTCACCATAACTTTCACTTCCCACCAACGCTTAGTTGGTCATCAGAGAATGTATGTAGAGGGTGCATAAAACTTCTTTAAGACCATATGAACATCCTAAATCTAGTTCTTAATTTCTTTTGGTCCACCCTCACCCAAAAATGTGTTTGGTGATGTGACTATAACTCTTCAATCTTGTATTCCATCGAAGGCTTTTCTCCACGAGATTCTCTGTCCAAACCTTGTATAACACCTATTTGGATCACTCTAATCTTCCCATCAAGCCACGAACCATAAAATATCAAATATGGTACGAGAAATTCCTACAATAGATCCTTTAATTGATCATGTACTTATGGATCATGCTATTCCTAAACCTCTGGGCCTCATCTCGACCCTCATGGGTCTGAAATTATGCCCTCTCTTTCTACACCAAAACATTGCCTACCTAACGCTCCATTGGAGCCTGTCAAGGTAAAATCCCATAAAATACCTATATAATAATAAAAAATTCATAATAATATATATAATATAGATAAGGAAATAAATAATAGATAGTGAAATCTCACTACCCTTCCCCACCCCCATTGCAAACATGTTTCATGACATCTAGCCTCATTCCCCTTTACCTGCCCATATCAGATCCAGGTATCAGATATGCCTCCGGCCACGACCATCTTAAAGAATCATGGAACCTCAATACGACGACTTGGTCACCCAATCTAGTGATTAAAATCACTCTAAATCATCATTTCTTCCTTCTCCTATAAGATTTAGGCCTATTATTATAGGTATCACAAACCAAAAATCATTTATCACAACACTTGTAGATATGTATATAAAACATCCTATATGCATAATCAAAAAGCACAAAAAAATCTTGTGTAATATCATGCCAATGGTCAAAAAATACTTCCTTTACTTAGTAGTCAAAGGGTATCACATCATAATATCTAAAAAACACATCCAAGTACACCACTTGGGGTGGAAATCATATCAACTATAAAATGAGAAAAGCAGAATAGTTGTTCCCATC
Organism: Viscum album; assembly: GCA_963277665.1. Lineage (NCBI taxonomy): Eukaryota > Viridiplantae > Streptophyta > Magnoliopsida > Santalales > Viscaceae > Viscum > Viscum album. Next base: position 757,192,156 of record OY728129.1, on the reverse strand, counting down.
CCTATAAACTTGGTTCACCCCCTATTTATGGGGATATAGAAACCCAAAAACAAGATATAAACCTATATTTGACAGCATATTAATCTCTATTCTACCATATCCCAAATATTAAGACCCAAAAATAGGTAATAGAAAGTCCTTTGATACCACTTATAGCACCTCGAACTGTTTAGGCACCCGAATAGTGGTACCTTTCAAGTGCCACTGGGCCTTATGCCAAAGGTTGTCGACTATTTTTAAGGGTGTAAAGAGGTGTTAGTGGGGAGAATATACCTTTATTAGTTGATAATATAATTGTATAATATATATATATAAGAAGAAAGAAAAGACCAAACTTAAGACCAGTACCCCACCCATGGAAGAAGCACAACAATAGAAGAAGAATCAATAATGTAAAAAGCTCAAAACAAACAATTCTCAGAATTAAATATCAAAAGATACCATTTGTAAAACATACACCCAAAAAAATTTATACAGACAGTAAGAATAAGGGTTTCCAATGGATGAACTTAGTACGCACACATAACAGCATGCTAATACAAAATAAAAACTCAAAAAGGAAACTCGTGGTGATGAAAAAACCCATAGTCCTTTACTTTACATTCCTTTCTAACTCAAACACTAATATCCAACTCTTTAACTTGAACCTTCACCTAAATGAAAATCGATAAAGTTTAGACATGTACTAAAAGACCCATGTTGGTTGTGAGAAATAATATATGTAGGTTTTCACCAATGTGTTCCTATCTTGCATCTTTGATTTAACAGGTGTATCTAAATAATGAATAAAACATCACATTCACAACATATAAATAAACTTTCTTCCCTTTTTCTCAATATACACAAGTAATAAATCACTCGCTTCATCCAACACTAGAATAACCATAGTGGAGAGGATCCTTAGTATAAAGCCTAAGTAATCCCCTAATGTAAATCAGTTCAGGTGAACCCTCAGGTTCCACATCTAATAAAATCTCCTGGACCCTCATGCCAACCAACACCACATGTCTAATATATATCTGATATCCCAAAGGTACACTATATTAACCAGTACTTGGTCCAACAGACCTCAACTCATATGGAACCCATTTACCTCATGCATGATGTATGAGTCATAATGATACCTATCCCCTAAATGATAACATCTTTGGATCATCGGATGACTTCCTAATGACTAGTGATTTTCTTCATCCCAAACAGTCGTGGCCCAATGGCTGCATGTACAGTGAGCCTCAGCCCCCCAACTGACAGTCTCAACACTATCAACCTATGTTTCATCACCATCCTTATGTCAATCTATGGGAAGAACCTCCAACCATTTCCCAAAGCCACATCATTTGGAGGCCTTTACCCATATGAGTGGTCAATACCACCTCATCATCTAAGTCCTTGTGTGTGAACATGACTCCAAATGGTGCATTGGCCAACACAGGTGAGATACAATCACCAAATAAGTCCCTAAGACACACCATTTGAAACCTTTTTTCCTCTATGACAATGTCACTCAACCACATATTCAACACCATCTCAAATCACTCAGACCATGCCCGCAACATGAAGAACTCACCACCTCAACCCGATGACCAAGTCACCGATCATATGATCAATATAACTCATGGAATCTGAGACTCACCCAACCTAATGATCACATCATCTCATATCAAGTGTTCATCACCACCCCAATCCTTGGGCCAAGCCCATCCAGTTTCCATGGAACTCATAATAATAAATTCATATATATATATATATATATAACAATTAAATTTAATTAAAAAAACCCTATCCTAGACTTCCCAAGGTCCAAAGCCTCTCATTTGGATCATAACATGTTTAGTTTCAATTGATCATTCCCATAATAATCTCATGGGTTCAATTTAATTAATTAAAATAAATATTTAATTTATAATATCTCTCCTAAAATTCCCAATGGTGTGCTCAAAGATGCACCCCCAAAGAAACCATAAAATCACGGATAAATATAAGCACCACATAACTCATGTTTGTGTATTATTTCATAATCTATCTTATACACTAACTCAATCTGATTTGTAAGAAATTACCATTTTAGATGAATGCCCTAAAAATAGGCTAAATCATCTCACATTGATTTAAAGATCCATAAGGTGAGAGAAAATGAGAAAAGAATAAATTGGTTTGAAGCACTCACTGATGCAGTTTCAATGCACCTGATGACATTAATAATGAAGCTAGAATAAAGGGTCATGATCAAATCCTAAAGGAGGAAGGTAGATCCCTGACCATTAGAGAGGAATCCCATGAGTGGGATAATAAAATTAGAATAATAAACTTAAAATAAAGGAGGGAAATCTGTATTTTTTCCTCTTTAAATGATCCACTTGGTTGGCTTGCACAACTTGACTAACAGTACGATAACCATGTGACGCCCACTATCCAAAGGGGAACCATGTGTGGTTGACCCACACAATTTTCCAAACCATGTGGTAACCATGTGGATCACCTCTGCTAAAAACTATTAAGCTGCCACATGGCTGTGTACCCCCTCCTACATAGTTTGGTATACCATGAACAGAGCACATGAAGAACCACATGGTTACACCTAAGAGGTTGCAAAGTTTGCTAAACCTTGTAACTCAATCTATGCACCCCTAAAAGTTTGGATTTTCAGCCTTCGACCCACCTAAAATTCAACCAAACCCCTGATAAATTTTTTTAGATTTAATAATAATCTAAAATCAAGGTCTTTAATAAAATAAAATCTTAGAACTAAGATATGATAAATAAGAAAAGAGTTTTTCCACCCTCCATACTCAGAAAATTTAAAATAGTAGAGGAAATCGACCTCCTCCAAAAACCTAGGATGTTAAATTGGGTTTGATTTAGTTAATGGGATGGAAATGACTAATGAAAAATCAAATGATGGTTTTTGTGGTAAAATTCAGTTGTGGGTAAATAATGAAATCAATGGGTTAGATAATGGAATTGGTTGGTGGTGTGTGGTGTGGTATGTGTTTTGTGTGGTGTTATGTATTTAGAGGTTTAAATTAAAGTTGGGGGATATTGTGATTTGGTTAGTGATCTATTTTGAACCCATATTTTGGGCTTGTGTGTGGATATTTTTATACATTTATATTTTCTTTTTGATTTATATACACACTAATCTATGTGGATAACTATGTGTCCACACCCATATTTTCAAATGGATGGGTTTTTTTATAACATATTGTCGATGAGGATGGATGGTTGTCTACTTACTCATACCTAGTCTCTATTTTAGAAGAGTATATATACACACTTTGGGATGGATGGAGTTATTTTAGTAAACTAGGTGATCGACCATGTGTCTTCAGGTGGGTTGTTATATGACTGTGCTATGGGGAAGTGGTTGAGTTGTCTATAAGAGGGATTTGATATGACCGTGTTGTGGGGGAGGCTTATGGTGGGGTTTGTGTATGGAAGGAGGATGTAACAAGGTTTATTACTTTCATGTTTGTGATTCCATACTACTATGGTTATGGAATTGGTTGTTATGTGATAGCCCAGGTGTATTTAGGAGAGACGAGATGTAGCCATGTTAAGGGACGGTGGTCTAGATTTCAATAGGTGTGATGTGATTTGATAGTGTTGTTGGGAGGTGGAATGTGTTATTCATAAGAGATTAGTGTTCCAGTATGTACAATGTTGGGGTGTAAGAGTGGAAAACTAGTGGAAAAATGATTTGGGGTACCCTTTATTGATATGATTATTATTATATTATTAAAATTTTCTTGTGATATTTAGTGATCATAACTTGGTTATATTGGGATGGATAGTTTACTTATTTAGGTGTTGTTGGTTCTAATGTTTTCTCAAAGGTGCATTAGTATGCTTCTTTCACATGAACACAAGAGACTTTGGTTTTCCAATAAAGTATACTTGTATCTCCACTATATATATATAAACTTATTTTTAGGTTTACAGGATAATTATGTGGATCATGAAAGATAGTACTAGATCAAAACTTATTTGACATTTTCTATATTTCTTCTTTATCTTTGATTTTGGTTATTTTATTTTGGATACCTTTATCAATAACTATTTTAATTATACATACATTGTTGTATGGTTTTGGTTTATTTGAATTTTATTTCATGGATTTACTTCAATATGATTAATCTTATCTCATGATCCTATATTATTATTGAGGGTAATGACTCCCATTTCATGAAATTTTTATACCCTTGGTGCTATTTTCCTACCCTAGGGACTACTTGATGTGGTACTCGTGTGATATTATCTATCTCACCAAATTTTGGTATCTTTAGAGGGAAGGATCATGAAATATTTGTATCAAAGGTGATAGTTAAGGGATATGATGAAGTTTACATATTGAGGATTTCATGGGTTGGAATGGAAACAATTCTAGTTGACCTTGGTGCGTAACATAGGCCATGGATATCGACTAGGACTTGAGATTTTTAGGGCCCCTGTGATCTGATACATAGACTCTCAGTTCTCTGAATGAACAAGTGAGGTGGACCTGTTTATAGGGTATATAACTAGGAGATATATATTAATCATGATGAATTGTTTTCATATTTTAGTTAAGTTATTTTGGTAAGTTTAAAAAGAATAATGTAAATTAAAATGAATCTTAATAAAATTCCATAATGCCAGGCTTATGAAGACCATGTTATATTTTCCTCTATTTCTCATAGACATAACCCACATGGGGCTCATATAGATGATGTTTTAAAGATTTATCTAGTTGATAGTCATAGGTTTGATCCAGAAGAGGAGGATGAATATTTGAATAGATAGTTTAATGATTTTAGAAGTATTCTTTGGGGAAGTATGAGGGTAGTCTTCCAAATGTGGAGATGGAGAGATGGTTGGAAGATCTCAAGATCACTTTAAATTTGATACAAGACCCAATGGGATATTGGGTCCATTTGGATGTTAGTCAGATGTAGGGAGTTGTGCATCAATGGTGGATATTGTATTTTCTTGAGCAGAAGGAGGAAGATGTCTCATTTTTTAAAATTCTGAATGTGTTATGGGTAGAATTCTTTTCGTCGAACATGATGGTAGTGAAGCGGTAGGACATTATTTCTTTTTAACAAGGGATTATGTTAGTACAAGATTAGGGAATCAAGTTTAAGGACCTTTTGTATTTTCCATATATCTTTTTTTATGTAGATTCTCATGTGAGATGTCTTGAGGGGGAACACACTCCTTCTATCAAGTATGTCGTTACAACTTTTTTTGTTTCCAGCATAAATAGAGGTTCAAAAGAAGGAATATGTGATAAGGGGATGCAATAACAAGGAGGTTTAACATATGAGGGGAATAATAATTGTTCCTTAAAGATTAGGGTTTTTAGTTGTAGGTCTTAGGCACTAGGACATTCGAGGTTTCAAGCAGTGGGGAGTCGACCTTAGTAGATTCCCTTCCATCATTATATGACGTTTGGTTTCCATATCTTTCTTATAGATATTAGGATAGAGTTTTTTTATATGGGGTTTATGGATATCACCATAATCAGTGACTTGTGGTTCTTTGAGCTCAGTATTGTGGAGACTGATAGGTTCAGTGTTGGCCTCAGTAGTAGTTTCATGTAAGACTATATCAACTATAGGTGTTGTAGTCTGATGCACCCCAAAGAGGATATGAAGAAGGAATATTCTAACCTTGGGATATTAATCATGTTTAGGGACCTCTACTTGAGTGTGTTCATGAAGGTGGCCATTAGTAGAGGGGTAGGGGAGTTGGATGTGGTCATTTAAAGGTATTGGAGGTAGCAACACTATAGGGACATAGATTATTCAAGGTACACTCAGTTTGTCATCTAACCTTGTTTTTTTACTTTTTTATTCATGTGATTCACACTTCTTTGTTTTACCAAATCTAGTCTGTGATCTAGGAGAACATGTAGAGAGGATTCTCATTCCCATATTATTTTCTATGCCAGTTGGATACTAGACCAAATTGTTTGTTGTGTTCTAAGAGTGTATACTGATGATGGGGCCACATTAGTACCATGGATAACTTTTCATACTCCAGATAAATCCATATTATGTCATTATAGGAATATATTAGTTATATTCTATATGTTCGATTATAGACTGATTTTGGAGGAGTGAAATGTTCCAAAATGTAAATGGAAAACGTGTTATTTTCATTAGTGCGTGGGGTTTCCTAGTGTGTAGTCTGTGTGTGGATCACCTTATTTATTTAATGGATTATTTATCTATGTAATCAATGGATGTTGGTATAGTTGGGGTCCCTAGGTTCATTTGGTAGTTTTTTTATATATTCCCTATGGTGATTTTGATGTTACCCCCTATACATGATGTTGAGTTCGGGATAAACATATACCCTAGCATTTCTCTAATTTTGAAGGATCCTTATCAGATGGAAAATTCTGAGTTTTAGGATATGATGATTTAGATATATGATCTAATTCGTAATAGTTTTATCTAGCCCAATGTGTCATCATGGGGTGCTCCATTGTTGTTCTCCAAGAAGGCAGATAGTATTCTAAGGTTTTTTATAGTCTATTGAAGGTTGAATCGGGTGATGGCCAAGAACTATTACCCTATTCTAAGGATAAGCTATATTTGTTTACTATATGAGAGGGGTGAGTTGGTTTTCTAGGATTAATTTTTAGTTTGGATATCACCAGTTGAGGGTTAATGATGGATATACCCCAAAGACTTCATTCAAATGAAAGTATAGGCACTTCAAGTTTGTAGTCATGTCATTAAATGACACAAAGATACCATATTTGTTCATGGAACTAAGGAACTCCATGTTATGTGAATTCCTAGAATAGTTCTTAGACATGTTCATAGATGGCATATTAATCTACTTAAACACAGATTAGTAGCATGCCAATCATCTTAGAGCTATCTTTCTAGTACTTTAATGACACCATATCTATGGAATGTTTCCCTAGTGTACATTTTTTACATGAGAGGTGAATTTCATTAGGAATCTAATGTCTCATCAGGGTGTGGCAGTGTACCCATCAAAGGTCAAGGTAGTTTTTTTCTGGGAACCACGTAAAGAGATTTTATAGGTTCATAGCTTCCTTAGACTCTCGAGATATTATATTAGGTATATCTTTGATTTACCTTGAGTTAAAGCCTCGTTGACATCACTGACCAAGAAGGACCATGTTTTTGTGTGGAATGCTCAGTTCCTGGAAGTTATTGGTTACCTGAAGGGTAAGTTGGTCAATGATTTATTTTCTAGAGGAGGGTGTGATATTTGATGTATTTTTTAAATCTTCTCATCTAGTATTAGGATGTGTGTTGATGAAATAGAGTGTAGAAATCTCTTATAGGTCAAGGAATTTACATCCCCATAAGAATAACTATTAAACCCATGGTTTGGAATAAGAAGTGGTTGTGTTTGTACGGAATTTGTTGTGTAATTACCATATTAGGGATCACTTTGTGGTCTTCATGGATCAAAATAGATTAATTCACATCTTTTCTTAGAATAATATGAATTTTAAACAGAATAGGTGGATGTAGTTTCGTTAAGATTATGATTTTGGGATCTCATATATTTGAGGAAATTCTTTGAGAAAACAATTCATAAATAGATGTTTTTCTGGAGTCTTAGGATATTTAGAGATTGATGTAGGAGTTTGAACCACTGTACTTAGATACATGGGTGCTTGATGGTAGAGTTTGTTTGTTGCATATGACATTATAACATTGTTTTATGTAGCATGAGGAGGAGTTTCAGGGGGTAATCATATGTAGAGGACATGTGTGATCGTGTTTTCCATGGTGATGCTCCAGAAGGATGTTCAGAGGATAGTTGGAACCAGATGAAGTTTCATGGGAGACTATTTGTTTTGATGGTGATGCATGAGGGATTCCTTCAGAAGTTTCATAACTCACCTTTTTTGGTACACTCGGGAGTATCCAAGATGTACTATGGATTAAGGATTCACTTTTTGTGGCATGTGATGAAGTAGGTGGTGGCATAGTGTGTGGTGAAGGGTTTTGTTTTCTAGGAGGTAAAGGTCAAGTATCATGTTCAAGAATATTTTTGTAGCCTTTAGATGTTCTTGTATTGAAATGGGATGACATCTAAATGGATTTATTTATAGTGTTACCTTGAGATCATGGAGGATGTGATGTTATCAAGGTTATCATGGATCAATTGATGAAATCATACCACTTCATAGTGATTAAGAAGATGGGAACATTGTATTATCTGGATAGTTGGTATGAGAATGAGGTTATGTGGTTTTATGGAGTTACAAGGTCCATTTTCTCAGATTAGGAAACAAGTTTTACCTCACGAGTCTAGAGGGGAATACATCATGATTTTGGAACTTAGTTACACCTCAAAACTTATTTCCACCCTCAGATAAATGTTAATATAGATCAGACAATCCAAATATTGGAAGATATGTTACAGGCATCCATCTTAGACATGAGTAGATCATGGGAATGACACTATACCTTGGTTCGTTATTCATATAACAATACTTATCACTCATCCATAAACATGGTTACATTTTACTCCTTGTAAGAGAGGCCCTGTCATTCTATGTAATCCTAGATGGTAGTTGGGGAGGCAGCAGTTCTTGGCCATGATGTGGTTTAGAGTAAAATAGAGAAGGATTAGCTTGTTTGTGTGAGGATGAAAGTAGAGAAAGACTAACAGAAGGGATATTCCAATCACAGGAGGAGTTCATTGAAGTTTTATATAGGGGACCATGTGTCCTTTAAGGTTTCCCCTCAATACAGTAAGATGAGGTTTGGAAAGTGGGTAAAATTTATCATAGTTTTTTTGGTCCCTTTGAGGTGCTGCAGAAAGTTGGCGAGGTGGTGTATCAGTTGGCATTTTCATCGTAGATAGAGAGGATCCATGAAAACATACATGTTTTCAATATCCTTTAGTGTCTTTAAGATGAATCCCCTTTCATTGACTTGGGAAAGTTGGATAATGAGGATGATGTAATATTCATGGAAAAACATTAGAGATCTAGGATCATCAGGATAAAGTGTTGTGAGGGTGAACCATCCCTTTGGTTCGCTTGTTGTGAAGGCCTGGTGACCTAGAGGAGAGTACTTAGGAATTTGGGATGAATATTCATGACTAATACCCAATGTTATTTTGAGTTTTTTGTTACTTTTATTTTCTCGATATTTGATGTATAGATCTTTTTGTGTTAGGATACTTTCTATTTTCTTGATGTTTAATGTGTGATAAAGTTTAGACATATGAATAGGGGAGGACCCAATTCATCATTGAGACTCATTATACTATGATTTGGTTAAACCGATGTGGTTGAGTCAGTTCCATCCAAAGTGAAATAACTACATGAAAAAGTAGATTTAGCGATGGTTTTCAAAACCACCATTAAATGTCATTTTTTTATAATTTTATATTTTATAAAAAAAGTCTCTTTATTTTTAGTGGCATTTTTTTAGAAACCTCTACTAAAAATGAAGGAAAAATATTAAAAAATAAAATAAAATATATTTATCATTTATTATTGATTATTGATTATTTAATATAATATATTTTTTATTATTTATAATTTTAATTAATTATAATGTTTTAATTAATAATTGTTTATAATTATTAGTTAATAGTATTTTAAAAGTTAAATTAATTTTTGGATGAATTTGAAATTAGAATTTGGCATCAACTGACCAAATTTTTTGATCTGGGAGTCCATTTTAACTCTACAACCTGTCAATTAGAAGCTTATGAAATGAACTAAAAAACATTAGATAATAATTTTTTAATAATTAAAAGAATAAAATTTAATATATTTTAAAGAAAAGTAATAAATTAAACATCAACTTCAAATGACCAAAACTAATTATCCGGGTGTCTGTTTGGGCTCTACCATATATTAAATTAAAGAATGTGAATATCACTATGAACCAGTGACTATGGTACCCACAATCACATATTTTGAGGCAAAAAAGGCGTATAAGGCCTCTAAAATTGAGTTTTTAGTTGGGGTATCCCAATTTTTTTTAACATTTAATGGAACTTCAAACTCATTTAAGGGGGTTTTATTGTCTTTTTTTGATGGGGAATGAATTTATTATCAGGGATTATATTCATATAGATATTATGGTTTTGAAGTTTTATTATTTTATACAATGTAGTTTTATTTAAAATTAAATATAATCATATTTTCTTCTATTTTCTGGTAAAAAATCAACTATATAAATACATATTTAGATAGAAATGTTTTTTTAAACATATAAATCATATAAAAATAAATATTTATTATTAAATTCATTTAAAATAAAGAATTATTTAATTTACTTACCTTGTAAAAATCCATTAATATGTATATATATACCTATACATGTAATGCTTATATATAAACATGTGTGTGTTAGAATATATATGTATATATATATATATATTCATGTGTATATTATAATATATGCAAATAAATACACACACACACAGACATATATATGTAAATATTTGTGTGAGTATTTGAGAAATATAAATGTGTACTTGTGTGTGTAAATATGTGTATATGTGTGTGTGCATTAATAATATTGTGTGTATACATCATATATTAATGTATTTTTATGTAAATATATCATTATCATCAAATACTGTATATAAATGAATTTATAGTAAAACTATATGAATATGTATATATACACATATATAAATAATGTTTATATATACATATGCATGTGTATTGATAAACACACACATATATATTTGTATATATTTATTTATATTCTAATATATGTAAATAGATATTAATATATAAGATATATAAATAAATTTAAGTATATATATCATACACATTCGATGAGATCTGATCTTCATTTAAGAGTGTATTCATATGATTGTTATGTCATTTATGATCTTATTCCATTGATTTACATTTCTATTGATTTAGTGGTCTTGTAATTATTGTGGTTTTCCCTCTTTTGGTGATTTATTATCAATTATATATATATATATGTGTGTGTGTGTATATTTGAATATTTTTGTATATTTATATATATTTTTAAATATTTATATATATTTATGTATATGCATTTTTCTATCATATGTTTAAATATATATAGAGATAGTTATATTTAATTGACTACACACACACACATTAATATACAAGTATAAATATGAGTGTGTTTATATATATTTATGTAAATTTCATTATATTTATATATATTTATAGACATTTATATCCATTTATTATTTATTATTTATGATTTAATATTTAATAATTTATATTTTTATTTTAATTTCATATTTTTTATTTTTTATTATTTATTATCACTTATTATTTATTTTTTATTTTTTATTTATTACTTATTTTTTAAATATTAATTATATATTTAATTATCTATTTATTATTTTTTAATTATAGATAATTAATTATTTAATTATCTATTAATTATTATTTATTTTCATTATTATTCTATTATTTATATACTGTTTAATTATTTATTATTTATTATTTATTTATTATTTACTATGTGTTATTTATTACTTGTTGTTTATTATTTATTAATTATTATTTATTTATTTATTTATTTATTACTTATTTATTACTTATTTATTATTTAATATTTAATATTTAATATTTATTATCCACCAATTAGTTATTTATTATTGTTCATTTATAATTTATTAATAATTAATTATTTATTATTTATTAATCATTATTTATTTATTATTTATTATTTACTATTTACTATTTATTTATTTATTTTTATTTTTATTTTAAAATTTATATATTATTTAGTTGTTCATTATTTAGTTATTATTATTTATTTTTTATTACTTATTATTCATTATTTATCATATATTATTTATTATTCATCATATATCATATATTACTTATTATTTATTATTTACCATTTATTACGATATTATATATATTTATTTTATTTATTATTCATTTACATTTTATTTATTTATTATTATTTCTTAATTATTAAATATTAATTATTTTGAAAAATTACCAAGAGGTAAGGGGTTCAAATCTCACCCAATATAGAATTTCTGCATTACGTTTATGGAATGTGCATGTGCAAATTCATGGTAATAAATAATAATAGTAGAATAATAATAATAACAACATAAATACATAAATAAATAAAAAATAAATAAATTATTAGAATTTAAAAAAGAAAAAAATTATAAAATTATAAAATAAATTAATTATGATAATGAAGAAAATAATATATATATATATATATATATATATATATTGAACTTATTTAGCTGTAGTTTCAACCACCACTAAATGATTCTACCAATTTTAAAACCCCACCACTAAATCACTTCATAGTAGTTTTGAAAAACCGCAGTGAAATTATTATCGACACAGAATTTAGCAATGGTTGTTCAAAACTGTCACGAAACGATTTAAGAGTAGTTTAAAATTCCACTAAATTCTTATTTTTGCATAGTGAAAAATGATTTGGGCATTATAATTTCTCATGGAAATATATTCCTCTTTGGAAGTAGAAAGAGAAGTTGAATTTTTCTTCTTTCTACTCCATGAGACAATGGATTTTCCAAGTAGGTGGTAGGTCCTACATTTACTCTTCATATCAAGTTGGCAACCACCTAAATCTACATAAAAAATGTGAATATTAAAAATATATGTCTTTTGGATAAAAGAAACAATAGTTTTTAGATCCTTTAAAATATTTGAAAATTATTTTGAGATATTTTAAATGGAATTTTATTGGATTAGTATGAAAAATTTCTCAAAGGCATACACTAAAAATGATTTATGGTTGGTTCATAGTAAGATAGAGAAGACTCTCAATCATACCTCTATAAATATTATTGTCAACTATCTTACCAACTTCATCAAGAGTAATCTTACAAGTGGTGCTCATTGGAGTACTGATCTCCTTAAAATGATCCATGTCAAACCACTTTAAACTCTCATTACATTATTTTATTTGTAAAATAAAACTTCCATACAAATTTTCATAAATTTGAAAACCAAGAAAAAATTTGAGTTCACCCATAAAACTCATTTCAAACTCTTTACTCATTAAATAAAAAACTTCATTGCAAATAGATTCTCAGGTTGAATAAAAAATAAAAATGTCGACATAAATTTAAATAATAAAAATGTCCTATGAAAATTGTTTTAAAAATGAAATTGATTTATCCTTTCCCATTTAAAACCATTTTCTAAAAGAAATTTAGTTAACCTCTCATATAAATACCAATGGGATTGTTTTAATAAATGAAGTTATTTGGATAAAATGAAAACAAGGTATGGAAATTTAAAATACTTAAAACTCGGTGTTTATCTACAAAAACTTTTCATGAAATCTAACCATTTAAAAAATCACTCTTAACATTAATTTAGAAAAATCATAAAATTTAAATTAGATGAGAAATATAATAAGTTCCTTATGTATTATAGGCTAGTGGTCGGGGGAAAGCTCTCACCAAAATCAATTTCATCTTCTTGATTCTATCTTTTAGTTATAATTTGGGATTTTTATGAGTGATATTACCTTGCTCAACTGATTTATTTCTAAATACCCATTTTTTTCTAACAATGGGATGATCATTGGGTCTTTCCACAAGAGTCGTTTAAATTTATTTATTTATTCTTTCATGAAAATAGCCCAAATATCATCACTAATAGAATCATAAATATTTTGGTGATCTTGGTGTGACACAAAATATCAATGTTCTAGTTCATTTTAAATGTACCTCCTAAAATTAGTACTCTCTTGAAAATCCTCCAAAATGTTTTCAAGAGGATGTTCATTAGATTTTACCCATGCCTTAGTTAAAGGTCACGGTTCTTTTATAACTTCATTTTACTTAGGAGGATGTGGTTCATTTAAGATCAAATTATTATACTCCACCTAAACATCATCAATTGTACCATGAGTTTTGTGAGAATTCTCATCAAATTTAATGTGAATTGATTCTTCAACAGTCATGGTGATTTTAATGAAAACTCGATAAGATTTACTTGAGTTGGAATACCTGAGAAAGATGCCTTATTCCGATTTATAGAAAAAATTACCAAAGTTATCTTTAATGTGAAGAATAAAACATTTAAAACCAAATACCTTAAAATAAACAACCTTAGGAGATATATTTTTCCAAAGATCGTATGGTTTCTTTTCAAGAATTTCTCATACAAGAACATGGTTAATTGTATAACATGCTATATTGACCACCTCGACCGAAGAATATTGGGGAAATATAAAATTATTCAGGAGTGTTTGAGTAATTTTTCTAAATGTTTGATTCTATCATTAAACAAACCCCTTTTATTGGATATTTCTAGGAGTAGAAAAAGAATTGTGATAACATTTTGATACACAAAAATCACCTTATTCATTATTTTTGAACTCTCCCTTGTGATCACTCTCAAGGTAAATGATCTTATAATCTTTTAATTTTAAACATTCATGGTATATTTAATATACTTTAAAAGAATCACTTTTCTGTTCCAATAAATAAACCCAATAAAATCATTCATAATCATCAACAATAAAAAATGGGAAATATTTACCTCATATACTAGAAATGTGGGTTAGTCCAAAAATATATAATTGTATATGTTTTAGTTCCTTAGATGTTGATTCTTACTTAATAGATTTAAATGATGAGTTTTTTAGTTTACCAAGTTGGCATGTTTCACAAAAAATGTAATTTTTAAAATGATTTTTTTGTAAATCTCATACTATATGCTTCCAATTATGTTTCTCTAGTCATTGTGTTCTACAGTGAAAAATGCATCTATCATATAGATATAACTTTCTATCTTATGCATTAAAGAATTTAACATTTTGAATTAAAAGATATTTCTAATCAATAACATAAATATTTTGAAACCTAAAAGTTAAAAACAAAATATTTTAATGGGAATCAAATACATTAAAAACATCATTTTCAAATGAATATTTAAAACCACAATCACATATTTGAATTCTTCTAATAAAATACTTCTTAAAAACATTAACATATTAAAATATTTAATAAAATATTAGATCTAAAAGAAAACAGTACATATACTGATGATCTTACTCCATGATTTTTCAACAAATGTGACATGTCCACCTTCATTCCCCTCAAAGGTGGTTGGACATGCTTTATCCACCACATATGTGCCTTGATTACCCATCATCCATGAACCATATAGTTCCATGAGAATAACACTTGATAATTGTTTTCTATAAAAAATTTAACATACTAAATATTTTTGTACCCAAAATTTCGGTAAACCAATTTTATCCAAAAGATACTTTGGAACCCATAATTGATTTGTAAATTTTTTTCAAGAATAAAAATTTCAAAAAAGATGAATGGATTTGGTCCTTTCATAATGGTAAATTTTTTATCACATTTGTAAAAATGCCAACCTCAGTAGTCGAGAAGGTTCATGTTGCTCATCCCCAGTTCCTAGTCATCTCGCTATGTTCGAAGGTTCCTGACATCTTTGATTGCTCACCTCAACTTCTATTATTAGTTTTAGAGTTCATTGAAGATTACAGTCTCTTGGATCTGTCTCTGGTGTCTTTATTTATTCATCAAAGACCCTCGGTGAATGATTTTGATCTGTTTGTCTCTGAATCCCATGGGCTTCATGAGAGCGTGATTTTCGGTCTTATCGATAATTGACATCTGTTGATTTGCTTCTGCCCAGAGGTTGATTTGATATGTATGTGGTCCAATGATCCATGAAAGTGCCTTGGTTTTAGGATTTTCCTCTTCCACTAGACATATTATTTTCAAATGAAAAGGGATCCCTCTTTAATTTCAGTTTGGGTTAGTTTTCCTGAACTCCCCTTGTCATTAAAAAACCCATTAGTACTTCAAATGTTAGGGAATATGGTAAGATGATTTTTGTGTTATGATGATAAAACCCTCTCTATAATCTATCTAGTTAAACCAAGAATATGTGTGGAGTTCAATGTTTCCAAGCCACTAGTGATGTGGGTGTGGCTTACGGTTGGTGAAGAATTCTGGTGTAAACAACTAGTTTTTTTTGAATCAGGGGTGGATCATTACATGCTGTATAGGGATTGGGGCACCTGGAGTTCATTTTTCCATGAAAAACCAACTAATATGGAGTTTCTATAAGGGGTAATGATGTGCTAATGTCTCAGTTGGGAGGTGCTGCAGTGATTCCAAACTCCCTGGTGCAAAAAGTGTAACGAACGTTGACTAATATGAAGGTTGTAGAAATATTTTCCTGCATGGAGATGGATTTGGTTGATTGTAATTAGACTGAGTAGGACCTAATGGAAAGTGGGAAGTCCAAGGGGACTTTTGGTGATGAATCTTTGATCAACAGGGTGGTTTTACCTAATCTGGAGGTAGTTCCTAAATATATGGGAATACCTTTGGAGGCAGTGGAGGAAGTTGGATGTGACAAGGTTCTTGATTACTCAATACAAGGCACTCCAATTACTGGTGAATAAACTCACAATGACTCAATGTAGGGTACTCCAACTGAGCTGGTGCAACATTAGGTTTCAGTCTAGTAGCAGACTCAAGAGGCTATCCGAACCTATAAAATATTTGAAGTTCTGGTGATTGAAGTGTTGGATCAATACCGGGGGAATATCATTTAAGAACATACAAAATGTGGGATAGAGTCTGTTGAGGAATACCCTTTATATTTTTGAGAGTAAAATGAAGGAGGGAAGCATAGTAAAGGAATGTACAATGCAAGGAATAATAAGGGGAAAAAATATAACTGAGACCCAAGAAGTTTCATATTGACTAAAGGGAAGAATAGAAGAGGGCGCAAGGATTTCTCATACCTTACAAAGCCAATGGAGACCAGGTCAGGTAAGAAAATTAAATACATGGTGTTGGAGTGAATTACTTATTATATTTTTAATATATAGTGAATCCCCAATGTAGTGAAGCCCAATTTTAGTGAGACTGGTCTAGACAAAAATGGTGTGGAGGAGGTCAGTAACAGGAAATCCCTGAGACTTATTATGCACTGGGAGGAAGAAATAGTGAAGGAGTTTCTCACAATCAATGCTACACAAGAAGAGGATGACAAGGTGATGGGAAGGATGCTTCATGAGAAGCTCCCTAGATTGGAAAATAGGACCTTATACTGATAAGGGGTTTCAATGAATGGAAGATATGTAAGGAGGAGTACATTCAAACCTGGGAGAAGATGGATGATATATTTGAGGTCATTATTAACAATGATCTATATAAATAGGTGCACACTCTCTCTTGGAAATTATTTAGTGACGAACTATGTAATAGGATTAAGTTCTATTTCAATGATTTAGGGATTTAATATGAGGTATATCTTCCTAGTTGAACTTATGAGGTTTTTTCGTTTTCCTCAAAAGTGTTAGCTAATAAAAAGTTAATTTTCAGTAAGAAAATATCATGGATATCAATGAATGAAATCTTAATGAAGGTAATGATTAATTATTTTATGTCATGTATCTAACACATTAACCACTACCATTAAGACCTTTCAAAATAAATTTTAAGTATATGGATAGAAACCCATCTGATTATGCATGGAAACAAACTTGAAGTGTTTGTCACCAACTATCTTGTCTCATGAGACCTGTCAATGAATTGAGGGGATATCTATAACCAGGCCCCGCCCATGTCTGCAAGCCCAAATCATTCCCAAAATATATGAATTATCTATTTAATTCATGAATTTATATTTTTATTAACAAATATCTTTTTTGAGTAAAAGATATAGATTTAGAATTATTTTCTCAGTTAGTCAAATAACTTTCAAAGTAAACACCATATGAAAAATTGGTATACGAATTATGAAATAATTATATCTATGAAATAAAAAATAAAGATATTTAATTAAACTTTCAAAGAATTATGATCTTAAATAGAAGGGTAGTACACAAAGTTATTAAGTGATGACTATGGTATATGTCCCATAGAAATTAAAGTGATATGGAAAACCCTTACCGCTTGTAATCAATCGAATCATATTCCCCATAAAATTAACAATAATAAAATGAAAATTTAATACCATGAATATAAATAGTTTCATGGTAATATACACCAAAGGGTAGTATACATAGACCACACACAATAAATAAGTGGTGAATAAGGCATGTCTCACAAAATTAAAAGGAATATGAGAAACCCCTTACCTTATGTCTGAAAGATTTATGTACTTTTACTTAATGTCCTAGATAATAAAATTATATTTATTAATTACTTAATATATGACATATAAAATATATATTTTATTTATAATAATTTTATTAAGTTCGTTTATGACTATTCAATGAGTTATAATGTTTAATTTTGTTCTTCTGGGAGCATTTGTTTCCTGGTTTTATGGTCAGTTCCATTGTGTATAATTATGGGAGTTCTTATCAAATGGAAGAAAAACATAATAATTGGAATGGAATGATATTAATATAATTCAAGGATTTTAAATAGTCCTTATATAACATTTTTTATATGGTATTATTATGATTCATTAAATAAAACATTAATGAAAAATGATTAGTTTATTTTGGCGGTTTTTATGATCATTATGAACTAGTATTGTTTTTTTAATATTATATTAACATAGTGGTTATAGAACCTTAAATAAGTTTTAATAAATATATTATAAACTATTTTAACCATAAAAATGGTTTTATTACCAAACATGAAGGTGGTAATGAAATTAAAAAACTCATCATCCATGAAGGTAGTGAATCGATACCTCATAGACAATGTTTTTATTTTAAGAATTAAAAGGAGAGGAGAAGAGATTTGGTGACAAATATTCGATTAAAACAATAAAATTATAGTATATATATCATAATGAAGTTACCATTCCACTTTTTATAGGTGAGGTGAGGATAGGATAAGAAAATAAAATACATTAAAAGAGAAAGAAGGATGACTTTACCTCTCAAATTTCGTCTCATTGGGAACCTCCTTAAGACACTTGGATTTAGTATTTTCGTAAGAGTAGTAGGTATTGTAAGTTTTAAAGATAATTGGAAATGGAGTTGGACATAATTTAGACAATCCTCAAGGTTTAGAAGGTGTGAGGAGAATTGGTGGTGAGAGGTGGCATTTAGAGTGGGAGAAGAGGGGTGTTTTTTATTATTTTATTAATTTGTTTATTAGTTTGAATAAGCACTAACAATAGAGTTAATTATTATGAAAAAATATAGTATATAGTGTATGTGAGTTCAAAATAATGGTTTCTTACATTATCCAATACTCAAAAATTCATGTATTTGGCTTAAAATGTTAAATACTGTAAATTATCATATTTTACTATTCACAAAAAAATTCAACTATTTCAGAAAAATCCCAAAAATTCACCAAATTTTTTTTAGTGTGTATATTTCAAAAATGGAATCCATTTTATGAAAATAATTTTCTAAATATGAAAAATTTAATTTCAAATTAAAATCATCATTTATTCAAAAAGTACCGATTTTAATATTATAACATATTTTACAACACATTTAAAAACTAATTATCATCTCATTAAATTATAATATAATTATAATAAAACAAAATATTAATTTACGAATCTATTTTATGAAAACAAATTTTATTTAAAACAATTTTATTAATTATAAAATTGTAAATGGACATTTACATTTCAAAAAATACCAACACTTAATTTATCATTTCTAAAACATTTATTTACTTATTCCATGATATAAATATATTATATATTCGATTATGAGATACCTAAATTTTATTTATAAATTCATAGGTGAGGTTATTATTCCAATGGCCAAGTAAATATTCCTAACAATCCCATTACTATTCCAACAACCATGTTAATATTTAATGATATATCATGGTTTGTTTAATCTCAATGTTTCATGAAACGTAAGATATGAAATAAATTAAATTTATTTAAGAAGATTCATATTATAAAATCTTAGGATTTTATATTATTTCCTCATTCTTAAATTTCTTCCTTGAAATTGTTCATGAATATTTCCTTCTAAACAGACAAGGTTGGTTCTTCTTTATAAATCCTATAGTTCCCATGTTGCTTCTTACATTTTAGGGTTTCTCCAAAGAACCTTTAACATTCAAGTTATCTAATTTCTCAATACTTTCTATCTAGTGCCATTAATCTTGATAGTCTCTTATAAAAAAGACAAATTAGGTTCCAGTTCAATTTCTTCATATGTGATTACATGTGTTGGTTCTGACATGTAATTCTTTTACAATGATATGTAGAACACGTCATGAACTTTGGAGATACTTAGTGGAATTGATAATCGATAAGCTACGACTCCAATTCATTCATGAATTTAAAATGCTCCAATAAAAATAATGCTAAATTTCCTCTTCTTAGAAAACCTTATGATACACTTCCATGGTGATACTTCTAGAAAGACATGATCTCCCACTTGAAATTCTAAATCCTTTCTCTGGTTATCAACATAACTCTTTTTACTAATTTGATATGATTTAATATAGGACTAAATATTCTTTACATTTATCATTGTTTCCTAAATAAATTCTGGTCCTATAAATTTCCTTTCACAAAATTTACCCCAACATGTTTGATTAAGACATCTCTTTCCATGTAATGCTTCATATAGAACCATGTATATACTTGAATTGAAACTATTATTGTAGTAAATATCTTCCAAATGTAAATACTGGTCACACATACCTTGAAATTCAAGTGACTGTGATCTCAAAATGTATTTCAATGTTTTAATTGTCTTTTAGGCTATCTTTTAGTTTGAAAATGGTAGGTGGTTCTCAAGTAAATCTCGATATCTGTGGAATTTTGAAGACTCTTCCAAAATTTTAATGTAAAACGAGGATCTAGATCAGAAAAAATTGATAGAGGTACACCATGAAGTCTTAAAAATTCATTAATATATAGTCTTGATAGGCACCCAAGATATAAATATTCTCTTATAGCTATAAAATGTTTTGATTTTGTAAGATGATCAACAATAACAAATATCGAATCATTCTATCTAGGAGTCCTTGGTAGTCCTGTGACAAAGTTCGTCTTAATTTCACCCCACTTATACATAGGAATAGGTAGAGGTTTCATGACTCCCCATGGATATTTTCTCATAGTCTTAACACATTGAAAAACGAGGAATCTTGAAAAATAGTCATCAATTTTCCGTTTCATATTATCCCACCATAAATGATAACTCAGATCTCTATACATCTCGGTACTAACATGATGTATAGATAAATTTAAGCTATGAACATCATCTAATAGTTCCCTTTTTAGTAGATTTATTAATGGAACACATATCCTCTTTCTAAATTTCATAATTCTATCCTCATACATGAAGTCTTAGAAATTTCTATCCTTAACGACTATAATTTTCTTTTGAAAATTATCATCATTATATTGAGAACTTTTTATCTTCTCTAGAAAATATGGTGTAAAAATCATTTGTAAAAGGAGTGATGTTTCTTCTTCCTTAACAATTCCCATATCCATATTTACGAAATCTATGAATATTGGATCACTATAAATCCTCATCTTTGTCATAACTCCACGATCTTTCCTAATCAATGCATCGACTACCTTATTTTCTTTTCATGGGTGGTAGTGTATCGACAAATCATAATATTTGAGTAACCCTAGTCATCATCTTTGCCTCATGTTGAGTTATTTATATTTAATAATTTATTTCAAACTCTTATGTTCAGTATATATTTCACTTCTTTCCCCATATAGATATTGTCTCCATATCATCAGATAAAATATTATGACTACAAACTCAAGATTGTTAGTTGAATAATTTTGTTCATAAATATTCAACTTCATTGATGTATATGCAATAACTTTATCATTTTCCATAAAGACAAAACCCATTCATTTCTTCGATGCATCAATGTATATCCCAAAAAATAATTTTCTAATGGTAGAGTCAAAATCAGAGTATTGACTAATCTTCTATTTGATTCTTCAAACATTATACATTTTCTTTTTTCCATACGAACTTAAACCCTTTACATGTGAACTTATTTTATGAGTTAGAAAATCATGAAAATTTATATGAAAAGAACTAATAGTAACATGATAAACCAATAAAAATACATAACTCCATTATTCTTATTAGAATTGACCATTCATGGATTTCCTTTGTATTCATAGGACCAACTGATATTCTATCCTTAGAGAGAAAATAGCCAAGAAAAGAAATTTCTTGAAGCCATAATTCACACTTTCTAAATTTATCATATAACTCTTTCCTTTTTATAGTGCCAAAAATGGTATTCAAGTGATTCTTATTGTATTCATATGTTTATGAATATACCAAAATATCATCAATTAATACCAAAAATAAATTCAGCAATATATTCCATGAATATTCTATTCATTAGATCCATAAAAATAGAGGGTGTATTAATCAATCCAAATGGAATTATTATAAAATCATGATGTCCATACCTCATCTGAAAATATATATTTGGAATGTACTATTTCTATACTCGTAATTGATGACATACAGAATTAAGTTAAATCTTAGAAAAATATTAAGATCCGTGAAGTTGATCAAATAAATCATCAATTTGTGGCAGTTGATACTTTTTCTTTATCATAATTTCATTGATTTATTTATAATTAGTTAAAAACCTCATGGATCCATACCTCTTCTGAATAAATAGAACATGGTCTCCCCATGAAGAAACCTTAGGGAAAATAATTCCCTTATTACTCAAATAGTCTAGTTATTTATTTACCTACACTAATTCTACATTGGCTATTCTATAATTATTATTTGATATTGGATTTTCATCATGGATTAAATAAATGGTAAACTCAACCTCATGCTCTGGGTGGTTTCCATGTAATTCCTTAGGAAATACATCAATTTATTCATGTACAACAAGTACATTATTGATTTTAAGATTACTTTCCTCATTACTAGATATTTTTTATCTTCCTCCGTAATAATTTCATTCAATATAGTTACTGGGGTTTGATCTAGACTAGAATCAAATGAAGAATTTTCTTCTCTAAATATAAGTAAATCTACATCTTCCTCAAAAATTATAATTTTATTCTTATTGGAATATAATTTTTCATTATATTTTGAAATCCATCTCATCCAAATGATTATATCAAAGTAAACAATAGGTATGATTAAATAGTCATCAAATAAATCATGTTTATTTTTCATAATGGGGAATTCTCGACACATTTTTTTGCAATGATACTTCCCTTAAGAGTTTTGACTAATAAATATCCCTTATTAAATAAAAATTGAAAAGTTCAATTTTCATGGAAAATAGGTAGATATCAAAGAGTAAGATGATCTAGAATGAAATAAAGAATTGGATAAATTTAAATATAGGATTAATGTACATGATAAAATGTCATTTGGTAATTATACCTCAGCTGTAGTGATCATATACACTTGGTCATGTACCCTTGGGCTCTTCTTTGGTAGATTCCCATGGTGCTTGTGAAATTTATTTGAATAATGCCCCATTTTTTATAATTTAAGAATTTAACATCCTTGATTTTTGTATTACCCTTTCATTTACTAGCTCAATGAACCTTTTATCTGCAGTTATAACAAACTCCCATGTATTTCCAGCATTTCTCAGGATGATTATTTCCACAATTTTCTCATAAAAGGAATTTCTTTGTTCCCGTATTATTATTTGATGATTTACCTTTTTCATGGTTATTAGAATACCTTTTATTCTATTGATTTACCTAGAACATATAGTATCTAGAAAATTCCTTCTCAGTTTTGATGGAACTTAATACTATATCATCATATGATGAAAATGTATGATAATCTAGTGACCTTCAGAGACTTGGCTTAAGACCTTTAAACAAATGATCAGTCTTATTTTTAAAATCATTTATATAATCTATAGAATAATTGGACAGTCTTATGAAGGTAGCCTCATATTATAAAACCCATTATTCTTCCTTTTTCTTTAATATAGGAAATTTTCTATTCATTTTAGTTATTTTCTCATGTGGGAAATCATTTTTGAATAATATTTCTTTAAAATTTATCTATTCCTTATCTTCTATTTAATATTACTCCTTAGTATTTTGGATCAATGGACACCATTTATTAGCATCTCCCATGAGTCAATATACCTATATAAATACCTTTTCTATTTCATCACATATCAATGATTGAAATATGTTTTCAGGGGACTTGATCCATTGCTCAACTACCACTGGATTAGTAGTCCCACTAAAATATGATGGATTATACTACATGGAATGATCCTACATAGGTGTAGCCGGGTTATTCATTATAACCTTAGTATTTTTTTCTTAATATGGTAATTATCTTATCAGCTTCAACACCAACTATGTTGACTTTCCTTGTGGGGAAATCCCTACATTTCCAATTGGTATTGTTTCTCTTTTTTCTATTTCACTCCACTAGTACATAATTATACACACTGAGTCAGATCATAATCATCCTGAGTATTGCACAAAAAAATTCACTATAATGAATCATTATAATTCTCATGCCTATTTAACACCTAGTTCCCAAGTTTTCTAAAAAACCTTCTTTGATACCAACTATAACAACCGCAACCCCAGTAACCCAAATTCAGTGGTTTTTTATTAAAATGGAATAGATACAAGATATCACATCACCAAGGATCAAAAAAATTTTAGTTTTCAATAACTATATACATACATGGTTTCCTTATCACATCGGTAATTAAAGATAAATCATTACACAGGGAAAATAAATTTCATCCTTAACACTTATTCAAAGACTTCATCTTCATAACTTGGGGAAGGAAAAAAATAAAAGGATTAGCTAAAATTATCAAAAAGGGTTATATAATGTAGAAACATGAACCAATAATAAGTGAATCATAATCAATAAGGCATAATCAAAATGGTATGATAAATAACTGAAAACACATTCCATTTAATTAATAAACTGAGAATGAAAATAGATCCATAGATTTTGTCATTTTGAAAATCTCATGGATAGTAATGAATAAAATATTTTTGTAGGAAATGATTAATTATTGAACTTCATTTATCTATCACATGAAACACTAACATGAAGACCTTTCACAAGGTGGTTTAAATCTATGGGCATAAACCGATCCGATTTTACTTGAAAATAAATATGAAGGGTTTATCATAAACATTTTTGTCTCAAGGGACCCATCAATACATCAAGGGGATATCTATAACTGGGTCTAAACCATGTCTTCATGTCCAAATAATTCTTAAAATATATAAATGTTCAATTTAATTCATGAATCCATAATATTTATCAACAAATATTCATATTTAGTAAAAGATACAGATTTATCAAAATTTCCCTAGTTAATCAAATAACTTTCAAAGTAAACACCGTATGAAAAATTGATATACATATTAGACAATAATAATATAAATTATATAATAAATATTTATATTTAATTAAATATCAATTAATTATGATAATAAATAAATGAGCGGTTCACAAAGTCAATAAGTGATGAATATGGCATATGCCCAACAAAAATTAAAGTAAGATTAAAAACTCATTCCACTTATAATCAATAAATTATATGCCCTGTAAAATTTAAAATCATTAAATGAAATATTGAATACCATTAATATAAATAGTTTCATGATATGATATATCAAAGGGTAGTATATCTCAAAAACATAAAAATGAGATGAGAAACCCCTTACCTTATGTTTGAAATTATTCTGCACTTGTACTTAATATCCTTGGTAATAAAATTAGATTCATTAATTACTTAACACATAACCTATTAAACATATATTTTATTTATTATAATTTTATTAATTTCATTTATGGCTATTTTTATGACTTATATTGTTTAACTTCTTTGTTATGAGAGTGTTCATTTCATGGTTTTATGGTCGATTCCCTTTTGTATAATTATGGTTGTTATTTTAAAATGGAATTAAAACTCCATAAGTGAAATGGAATGATATTAATATAATTCTAGGATTTTAAATTCTCATCATATATCATTTAGTTATATGGAATGAGTATTATTCATTAGATAAAATGTTAATGAAAAATGATTAGTCTATTTTGGTGGTTTTTACACCCATCATAAACTAGTATCATTTTATTTAATATTATGTTTATATACTAGATATAGAATAATTAGTAATTTTTAGTACACAAATTATAATGTAGTTTAACCATAAAAATGGTTTTATAACTATCCTTGAAAGAAATAATGAAAAATGAAAATACATCATCCCCGAAGGTGGTGAATCAACACCTCACAGACAATGTTTTCATTTTTAGAATTTAAAAGAGAGAATAATTGTTTCCACACGGATTACGGGGATGACCTCCTGGACAGGAGATTCAAACGTTCCGATCGGTTTCTAGCGGGTTTGTTCGTAGAACCGGAAACATCCAATGATTCCACATCCGTTTGGACCTACTTTCCAAAGGCAGGCGCTCATTAGCTTGTGGACTGATGAGGCTTAGGAATTTGCATTGGTCGAGAGGATGGGAGGTCGGACTCATCACACCTTTTTGAGGGGAATTATTGTCTACTCTGGGACTCTCTTTATAGATTTAAGTTATGTTCGTGAATCCTTATTATATTACCAAGTATAAAATGAGCTTTCCTTTAGTTTTAACAATCAATGATTAAATATGCAAGAAATTTAGAGAATCTTTTATATGTATTTGAGGTTCTTCATCAATAGAGAATCATCCATATCGGTTTAGAGATTCTTGGTCAATGGTATCCTTCAAAATATTTATATAAAAGTCTCTTGGTCATTATGATGACCAGGCTGGTTTTAAAGCCACTCAGTGGGGCACTTGAAGTTTATCGTCATTCAGAAGGACATAGATTATTTCAAAGTTGGGATCGAACCCATAAATGGGCTACCTACGTATCCTTTGTTTTGGAAAAGGAATTAGAACCCACGTAGTTCGAGGAATGGGGTATGATGTTTATGATTGATGGCTCAAAGATGAATGTCATAATTACTTTTACACTCTAAGCTCACGTGAGTCATGCTCGGTGTGAGAAACAAGAGGTATTGGTAAAATTTAGACAATTGTGCCATGAAAGATGCAATCATAAGAATTTGTTTGGGGCTTATGTATGGATGACTGCCCAGATAGATGAAGGTTTAGGATTCACTTTTAGGGAGAAAATCCAGGAACAGGGTCCATAAAGGTATATGTGCTTTATGGATATTTGAATACTCTAATCTTGGGGCTTACTCCTAAGGAGGATGCCCAAGTTAGGAGGGTACTTATGACTGGGGCTTTATTCCTGAGAAGGAAGCCCAGGTTAAGGATTAAGGCTTGGGGCTTACTCCTAAGGAGGATGCCCAAGGTTTATGACTGGGACTTATTCCTGAGAAGGAAGCCCAGGTTAGGGGACTTGGGGCTTACTCCTGAAAAGGAAGCCCAAGGTTATGACTGAGTCTTATTCCTGAAAAGGAGACCCAGGTTAGGGATTAAGGTTTGGGGCTTACTCCTGAGGAGGATGCCCATATTTGAGGTTGGGGCTTATTCTTAAGAAAGATTCCCAAGATTAAAGGACTTGATTGGGGCTTACTCCTGAGGAGAATGCCCAGATCAAAGGTTTTATAACTGGGGATTATTCCTGAAAAGGAGACCCAGGTTAGGATTCTCTCATCTTTAAAGGATGAGGTTGAATGAATGAACTCTCAATCTTTGGTGACATAAAGATGTTTAAATCACTAGGTTTTGAGAGATATTTCACAGAATTCCTTTCAGATAAGGATGTCAATTCAAGAAATCATGCCATAAATGGCTTTGAAGAGTATCTTGAAGACTGAATCTTGAATAGGAAGGGTGAAATGGCTTAAGAGGGGTAAAATGGGCAAGATGGGCACCCAAAAAGATAGGGGCGCGCAAGTATTAAAAGTCGCGCAAGTCTTGCGGCGGCGCGCAAGTACTGTTCGCGCAAGTATACTTGCGCGACATGAGGGATACTTGCGCGATTTTCAACCAGAGTTGAATTACTTGAGCGACTCTTTATAAAACCCTTTACAATCCTCTTGAGGTTCTTCCAGAGAAGGGACGCGCAAGTTATATTGAAGGAATTAAGTCGGCGCGCAAGTGTTTGATAAGTTTCAACACTTAGGCCTTCCTTCTTCTCTTTAGATCTTCCATTCTAGGTAAGAAATTACCTTAGAAGTGTTATGGAAGCTTTAAGAAGAGACTTGGGCGTCGGGAGCTTCAATCCGTGTTTCTGGAAAAAGATCCTCACGAATGGGGGGCCCACAGGGTCTATTTATAGGCAAAAGAAGACCCCGGGCGGTTACTGGGCGGTTACCAGGCGGTTACCACATATGTCGCGCAAGTCCCTTGCACGACCATGAGGAGTCGCGCAAGTGTTGAGGCGGCGCGCAAGTGTACTTGCGCGACCAAGAGGGAACTTGCGCGACCTCTGGGCAATGTTCTCCTTTTTCATCCTTTTGTCGATTTTTGATGTTTCTTCAAAGGATTAATCACTTTGAGCTCAGATATTCCCTTTTCCGATCTTTAGATTCTGTGACGAAAGGAGCGTCAACAAAAGTCCCCCCTCAGAGTTGGATCCGGAAAGAAATGAGGATTTGACTCTGAGGAAATTGAATATTTCCAAAGGAAAAGGGAGGGCGCGCAAGTCTTCAGTGCGCAGAGGGAGGCGCGCAAGTCTGCGTCGCGCAGGCCTTAAACCCTCTGGGTACGGCGCGCAGGTAGGCTTCCTGGCCTATAAATACACGGCCTCACCTCCGTACAAGTATCCGGATTTCCGGACTTCATACCTTCTCGAGCTCTCGCCGCGCAGGTCACCTAAGCCGCGCAAGTCTGCTCTGTTTTCCTTGATGTCGCGCTCCTGTAAAGGTATTCGTACTTGCGCGGTTTATACTTGCGCGGCGAAAACTAGCGCGGCACGTGAATACTTGCGCGCCATTTTGTAGACTTGCGCGCCTTAATGCCTTAGCCATTTTTTCAAATTTCTTCACAAAATTTATGAAAAATAAACCCATTTAAGAGTTAGTTTACTCATCTTTTGTGCAGATTCAGTGGTTCCCAAGGGAATTGGAACGACTTATGAACTGGCTAGCAAGCGGATTGATGACATGATGAACATCATTGGCCATGATTACTATGATATCTGCGATAGCACTCTTCCAGATTTGGCTAAGTACTTGAAGAAATATCATCTTAATTTCCCACAGAGCATCTACCTGTCTCTATGTGGTCATGGTCACTTGCAAGGAGTCAATGTTTCAAATGCAAACAACTATACACCTGAAATGCAGCTGCGCTTCTACTTCTTCATTTCGGTTATGCTGTGCATTAAGAGAAACAACAATGGTGTGAACCTTCGAATTCTCCTTGCATGCCATTTCCTTGCAGATATGAAAATGGCAAACCCATGGGCTGAAATGTTTTCCACTACTGGTTGGTGGAGAGAAGACAAACATGGTATTAGAGCAATATCTGAAAAGAGTACACTCTCCAAATGGCTCTTTACTTCCAATGCTCCATTCTCAAATCCATGTATCCATCTTCCAAGTCTCTTGGACAGAAACAGAGTCACTGTTTGATCAGCAGAAAATTTTCTCAAACCGCACTCAAGAACATCCTTTTACAATTGTTCCAAGAAGAGCTGGTATCACTGCAACTCTTTTTTGTTTCCAGTTGAATGAATGAATTCCAGGTGGTTGCTGATGAAGCTCGGGATGCCGTAAATCAAATGAAGTGTTATGTTGAAAGCCTCTTGTAATTCTTGAAAAAGAGAAGAGACTCCAATATGTGGATGTCCTTCTAACTCTTGTGTATCAATGAAAAACACTTTCGTCTCCAATCATTTGTACCTGCATTCTTCCATTACCTGCTTCAAATTTACTTAAGCCAATGGGCTTAGTAATCATAGTTTGATTTTTACTAGGATTATTACAAATAACCCTACAAACTTTGAATCTTTTAATTGCTCAATATTACCTAAATCATACAAAAAAATGTATATTTAGTGAGCTGGAACTTGACTTTTATTCAGAGTTCCTTTGTCTTTTGTGTGGGCAGTTTAAAGTCATGCATGCCGGACATAAAGGGGCTAATGTTTAAGGTCGAAATAGCTTTGACCGAAAATGGATTAAAATGGATTCAATTCCTTGACAATTTATATGAAAACATATTTACCATACTCAAGTATGAGGGAAAAAAATGTAAAATATGGCTTAAGAATATTCGAATCTGAGGAATGATATGAAAAAAGAGCTAAAAGGCATTAGAAGAAGTAGTTTCCAAGAATGAAGTTACTATTATTTAACAAAACCCGTTAGGGGGTTGAAATATGCAGGGCCACCTATGGGCATTGGCTGCATAGTCAAATAAAATAGCATCTTTTGGCTTGACAAGTCTGTTATGTGGACTGTTTATGCAAGGCCACCTATGGGCACGTGCTGCATAGTCAGACAAAAGAACTCCCAGAAATTTACTTTCCTAGTGCTAAAAGCCAGTGAAAGTTTATGGAGATTCAAATTTTCTAAAGCATAGAGTTTGTTGTATGGAAAGAGGTACTTGAATATGGAGAAGATATTTCCAAACAAGAATATCGAAGAACTGGATGAATATCACTCCTACGAAGGTCTGACCCAAACGTAGGGAAGAAGAATAAACCATAGATTTGAATACTTTCAGATCATGAAAAAGGATATGGGACAAATACGTTAAGGATGGCTATTTTTTCGGATCCCTACATACTGTCGTTTAAGACAAATAAGGACAAAAGAGGCATTCTTCCCAAGAATGAAGTTACTATTATTTAACAAAACCCGTTAGGGGGTTGAAATATGCAGGGCCACCTATGGGCATTGGCTGCATAGTCAAATAAAATAGCATCTTTTGGCTGACAAGTCTGTTATGTGGACTGTTTATGCAAGGCCACCTATGGGCACGTGCTGCATAGTCAGGCAAAAGAATTCTCAGAAGTTTGACATTTTTGTGACTAGAAGTCATGAAAAGGGTTATGAAGATCTGAAAATATTTAAGGTTAGGATTATAACACATAAATATGGGTATTGTCCAATGTATGTAGAGATACATAGGTCAATGATAACCATAATCATGTTGTGGCTGGGTCCTAAATTGAAATTTTGGACTTCACTACGTATCTCATAAGAATGAGAATCAAGCCATACGTAGTTCTTGAAATGTAGTTTAACGTCGTGCAGGACGAAAGTATGAGTGATCTTAGTTTAGGGTCATAGAATTCGGACCATAATAATGAATACATAGTGTGTGTTTTCATGAGGACTTTTCAGCCAAGGGACTGAAAGTGAAATTTGGGGTTAGGCCCAAAAGACTTGGGACTGGATTCGAGGGACACTCGAATGTTCCTACGTATTCCATAAGGATGGGAATCAAGTCCACGTAGTTCTAGAACTACCCTTTGTACAAATTTGGTTCGTACATGTGAAGGGTGAAAGGGGACTTTAGTGCAATGATGGTTTAACCTAAGATAAAAAATTTAGGCATTACCATGTATGTACGTAGTCTTTTTGAAATGAAACATGATTGAAAAATCAATGTCAATAATAGTTCTCTCTCAAGTGAGGAGATCAAAGAATATTGTAGTTTATTGTCGTACCGGACAAAAGTGTTGTATAGTTTAACGTCATATAACAAGGACGAAAGTGAATCAATGTGAAGATATTGATTCCAGGGGTGGTTTCACAAATCATCATTATATGAGATGGTGGTGAACCGATGTGAAGAGATTGTTTTTGGGACAATGATCTAATAAAAAATGTTGTTGGGACTTACACATGGTTAGTGGCCCAAAGGGAGTGTTATGGTTGATGTTCACTCTAAGCTCACGTGAGTCATACTCGGTGTGAGAAACAAGAGGTAATAACAACCTTAACGATGCACAGTTTAATGTCATGTAGGACATATCAAGGACTTTCTGTACAGTTTAGCGTCATGTAGTTAGGACGATGGGGACAATACAGTTTAACGTCATATTGGACGAAAGGGGGATTGTGCAGTTTTAATGTCATGCTGGACTTTTGATGATTATATAGTTTAACGTCTTTGCGGACGTGAGGGACTTTTATACAGTTTAGCGTCATGTAGTTAGGACGTCACAGTTTAACGTCTTCCTGGACATAAGGGATTTGCAAATAGTTTATGGTCATATACATGGACCAGGGATGATGCAGTTTAAGGTCATGCTGGACGGTTTAGAGAACTTTTTCACAGTTTAATGTCGTGTGGGACGAAGTTGCAGTTTAAGGTCATATTGGACCATTACTGTACAGTTTAAAGTCATGTAGCTAGGACTAACTGGTGATGTACAGTTTAAAGTCATGTAACTAGGACTAAGGTGAACAAATATGAGGATATCAGTTCTGGGGACTTTTTTTTTTTTTTTACAGTTTAATGTCATGCTGGACGAATTAGTAACCAATGTGACAGTTTAATGTCATGTTGGACGATAAGGGAACTGACACAGTTTAACGTCATGCTGGACGATGAAAGTGCCAGACAGTTTAATGTCATGTTGTTAGGACACAATATAGTTTAATGTCATCTCGGACAAAATACAGTTTAGTGTCATGTAGGACAATAAGGGACTTAACACAGTTTAACGTCATGCTGGACGATAGAAGTGCCACACAGTTTAATGTCATGTTGCTAGGACACAATATAGTTTAATGTCATCTCGGACAAAATATAGTTTAATGTCATCTCGGACAAAATATAGGAACTTCTATACAGTTTATTGTCATGTAGGACAAAATCAGGGACTATGCAGTTTAAAGTCTTGCAGTTAGGACTATTGGTGCTGCACAGTTTAGTGTCATGTTGCAGGGACATAAGTGCGAATAGTTTAAGGTCATATGCATGGACCGTAGTGCGAATAGTTTAAGGTCATATGCACGGACCGTACAGTTTATCGTCATGCTGGACATATTTGCAGTTTAAGGTCATACTGGACCATGGTGCAGTTTAAGGTCATACTGGACCGTTGTGCAGTTTAAGGTCATACTGGACCTTTGTGCAGTTTAAGGTCATACTGGACCATTGTGCAGTTTAAGGTCATACTGGACCATTGTGCAGTTTAAGGTCATACTGGACCCTTGTGCAGTTTAAGGTCATACTGGACCATGGTGCAGTTTAAGGTCATACTGGACCGTGGTGCAGTTTAAGGTCATACTGGACCGTGGTGCAGTTTAAGGTCATACTGGACCTTTGTGCAGTTTAAGGTCATACTGGACCATTGTGCAGTTTAAGGTCATAATGGACCATTGTGCAGTTTAAGGTCATACTGGACCATTGTGCAGTTTAAGGTCATACTGGACCATTGTGCAGTTTAAGGTCATACTGGACCATTGTGCAGTTTAAGGTCATACTGGACCATTGTGCAGTTTAAGGTCATACTGGACCATTGTGCAGTTTAAGGTCATACTGGACCATTGTGCAGTTTAAGGTCATGCTGGACCATTGTGCAGTTTAAGTTCATACTGGACCATTGTGCAGTTTAAGGTCATACTGGACCATTGTGCAGTTTAAGGTCATACTGGACCATTGTGCAGTTTAAGGTCATACTGGACCATTGTGCAGTTTAAGGTCATACTGGACCATTGTGCAGTTTAAGGTCATACTGGACCATTGTGTATGAACCAATTGTAAGAGTCTTGGTTCTGGGAATAATATTTTGTGTTTATACAAAATACTTCTTCAGAAATCTGGCATTAGTTGGAGTCGTGATGTGTTCTCCATCCATTGAGATCAGAGAATACGCTCCATTGGAGTAGACCTTATGTATTGAATAAGGTCCTTCCCATTTTGGTTCAAGCTTGGGAGGTTTCTTTCCTGGTATCATTGGTGCTTTAAGAACCAATACCAATTCTCCCTGAATGAATGAACGAAGACGAACTTTTTTGTTAAAAGCTCGTGCTATCCGATTCTGATAGATTTCCAAGTGGTGCAAAGTGCACAATCTCTTCTCATCTAACTGTTCCAATTCATTTAAACGCTTTTGGGATTGCTCATCTGTCGATAACTGATCACAAATGGCTATTCTGAGTGAGGGCAATTGAACTTCAATTGGCAAGACTGCTTCTGTTCCATATATCAATGAATATGGAGTAGACCGCGTTGCATTGCGAGTGGTAGTCCGATAAGCCCATAAAGCATGAAAGAGTTTATCAGGCCATGACCTCTTATCTTTATCCACCATCTTTTGCAGTATATTTGAAAGAGTCTTGTTGAAGGCCTCTATCTGGCCATTAGCCGCTGCATGATATCGAGATGAATGGTTGGACTTAATGTTGTATTCTTGATACAATTTCTTTACCTCAGAAGAACAGAAGTTGGTGCCGTTGTCCGTCAATATGGTATGAGGGACACCAAATCTAGTAATGATGTTAGACTTGATGAAGCTAACAATGCATTTAGAACTGACTTCTTTGAGAGGTACTGCCTCTGCCCATTTGGAAAAGAAATCAGTAGCAGTAAGAATGTACTTAAACTGCTTGGCCGTAGCTGAAGGGTAAAGTCCCACCACATCCATTCCCCATGTGGAAAATGGCCATGAGTATTTAGCTGTATGAAGCAACTCTGGAGGTTGATGAATGAAGTTGGCATATACTTGGCATGAATGACACTTCTTTGTGAAATTAACACAATCTTGTATCATTGAGGGCCAGAAGTATCCAAGCCTTCGAATTTGATCAGACAATCTATGTCCAGACTGGTGGGCACCACAGACTCCTGCATGCACTTCTTTTATGACAGCCATTGTCTCTTCACCATCAATACATCTGAAGAGAACTCCATCAAAACCACGTTTGTAGAGAATTTTCTCGAGGTGGTTTGGACCATCATAAAGAGTAAAATTGACCACACGTCGCCGAATTTTTTCTTTCTCGGCTCTATCAGGTGGTAGTGTTCCATTTTGAAGGTACTCCCTGATAGGTGACATCCATCCTGTAGTATGACCATACAGTTCAGGAATGGGACTAATTTCATTAATTTCCTCTGTTCTGACTTGAACATAAGGTGAAATTGTACGACGGTGGGCAATACCGATGGTTGTCTCGTCCCGATTTGGATCTGCTAAAGCTGTGGCTATATTAGCCAGTGCATCAGCTTGAGCATTTTGTGATCTTGGGACATAAGAAAATGTC
Organism: Viscum album; assembly: GCA_963277665.1. Classification (NCBI taxonomy): domain Eukaryota; kingdom Viridiplantae; phylum Streptophyta; class Magnoliopsida; order Santalales; family Viscaceae; genus Viscum; species Viscum album. Next base: position 757,157,094 of record OY728129.1, on the reverse strand, counting down.
GGTTCTGAAGGGAATTCCGACATTAACTCTCTGACGTAATCATACAAAGGGATTAATTCTTCTTTTCTGATGGTATAATCCCCATTGACTTGTTTGATTACCAGGTCTGAATCACCTTTCACCTTTAAGTGATTCACTTGTGCTTGAAGTGCTAACTCCAAGCCTGCAATGAGAGCTTGGTATTCAGCTTCATTATTGGTACCACCTTCCCACAACAAAAAGGAATAAGGTAATACTGCCTTATCTGGAGAAATGAGCACAATTCCTAAACCAACTTTGTTGAATTTAGGATTTTCCATTTTCTTCCCTGTTGGACTTCTAGAAGCACCATCAAAATACATTTCCCATGTTTGAGGACTCTCTTGAATAGAAAAAACTTCCTCATCAGGGAGTTCGATATCTGAATATGTGTCTTCCACTGAAGGGTGTTCAGCCAGGAAATCAGCCAGATCTTGGCCCTTAATTGCCTTTTGAGACACATACTGGATGTCGAACTGCTGTAGAATAACCGCCCACCTTTGCCAGACGTCCTGTAAGCATTGGACGACTAAGGATGAATTTGAGTGGATTATTACGAGATGCCAATTGGACCTCGTGATGTTGCAGGTAGTGTCTCAGCTTCTGAACTGCAAAGATTAATGCTAGGCAGCACTTTTCAATACTCGAATACCGGGTTTCTGCTTCAAGCATAGTTCTACTGAGATAGTAGAGACTATTTTCATTCCCAGCATCATTCTTTTGAGCGAGAAAGGCACCCAATGATCGCTCTAAAGCTGTCACATAGAGGATAAGAGGCCTACCCTCAACAGGTGGCATGAGTACTGGTGGACTCAAGAGGTATTTCTTGAGAACATCAAATTCTTCTTGACATTCTTTAGTCCACTGGTAAGTGACTCCTTTCTTCAATAATTTGGTAAAGGGTAAACTTTTGCCTGCCAAATTGGCGATGAAACGCCGAATATAGGCTAAGTGTCCTTGAATTCCTCTTAATTCTTTCAAATTCTGAGGAGGTGACATACCAAGGATTGATTTGGTCTTCTCAGGATCGACTTCAATACCACGATGGCGTACAACAAAGCCGAGGAATTTTCCTGAGGTTACCCCAAAAGCACATTTTAAGGGGTTCATCTTCAAATTATGTTGTCGAAGCTTGCGGAATATGACTTCCAAATCAGCCAAGTGATCAAAACGTTGTTTGGATTTAACCACCAAATCATCTACATAGAATTCAACAAACTTCCCTAGAAAAGGTTTGAAGATACGATGCATGGCGCGTTGATATGTTGCACCTGCATTCTTTAAACCAAAGGGCATCACCCGGTAACAAAACACACCTTGAGGAGCTCTGAAGGCTGTATATTCCTCATCTTCTGGGGCCATTCGGATCTGATTATATCCAGAATATCCATCCATGAAAGAAAGTACTTCATAGCCAGCCGTTGCATCAATTAAGAGTTCTGTAATCGGAACTGGAAAATCATCTTTGGGACAATACCGATTAAGATCTCTGAAATCGATGCAAACCCTAATTTGTCCGTTCTTCTTCTTTACAGGGACAATATTAGCCAACCACTTGGGATATTGAACTTCTCTGACGAAGTTAGCTTTGATAAGCTTATCCACTTCAGCCTCGATTTTGGAAGCATAGGTTGGGTGTGTTCTTCTCGCGGCTTGCTTGAATCCTCGATGTTCTTTTGGCAAACCCAAATGATGGGTGGCAACATCAGGATCAAGGCCAGGCATCTCTGTATAATTCTAAGCAAAAATATCTTTATTTTGCTTTAGAAAAGAAATATACATCTCTTGTTCTTCAAGGTTCATGGCCGCACTAATTAAAGTGGGGCGTGGATCTTTCTCTGTACCCAGATTTACTTCTCTGAGTTCATCCACAGTGGTAGAGATACCCTCTTCAAATGCTGGAGGAGCATCTCTAAGATCTTCCTCTTCCTCTTCATCATGTGTTATTTCTTCCGTTTCTACTTGCAAAGTAGATGAAAAAACGAAATTCTCATGATCATAAGAGATGTCAAAATTTTCACATTTTGAAGAAGAAGCTTCCATTTCCGACCCTATTGATGATAAAGGGTCTTCTTTGGGAATCAAAGAGGAGATGATGGATTGAGAATCGACATCAATATTCACCTCTGGTGTTGCTATAACTTCTTCTGGCCTGATTAGCGAAGTATAGACTTGTTGGATTTCAGCAGACGAAATGAAAACGTCACCACTTATGCTTTCATCACTGCTTGGTAAGTTACCAATTTCTCCCATGTTGTCTGGCTCGATTGCCGTAATTGACATTATGGATCTTTCCATAAGAGTATTTTGATTTGGGCCTATTTTGTCAATTTGACTGATAGGTAACACATAATCTGTACTCACATGTGAAAATGGATTTATTGGAATTTTTTCCAAACCATATGGAGCATTAACTTTGGTAATTTCCTTCATTGTAGATTTTTCTCTTCCCTTCATGTGATAAAATTCCGCCTCAATGTATTGAGACTCACATGTCTTGAACGGGGCTTTATCACCATACAATGTTCCAACTTGACCATCGAAACAGTATTTGAGACATTGATGGTATGACGATGGAATAGCTGCATGCTGATGTAGCCAGGGTCTTCCAAGCAAGATATTGAAAGCTGAGTCTTGATCAACAATCATGAAATCTGAATTGGAAACAAGATCTCCAAACTGAGTTCTGAGTGTAACTTCTCCCAGTGGTTCTTGTTCATTTTTATCATATCCTTGCAACATCATAGTAGAAGGAGATAAATCAGATTCCGTGAGGCCCAATCGACGAAGTGTACGAATGGGCATGAGGTTGACTCCTGAACCATTGTCAATAAAAGCTCTTCGAACATCTATACCATTGACTTTTCCAGATAAGTACAAAGGTTTTATGTGCCCATGCACAACATCATCTTCATCTTTATCAGTAAAAGATATCACTGCATGGCATTCTGCAGGATTATTCTCTATGTGATAAATTTCAACTGCAGCAATTTCAGCTTCAAATTCCTGAGGACTTGACAAAGCTTCGATGAGTGCTTCCCGAAGATCTCTTGATAGATTCAAAGCATCCAAAATTGATAATTTGGCTGGTACTTGGGCCAAGTGTTTCAATATATCATACTTTTGATCTAGAGGCCTGCGTTTCCCAATAGGAATATTTGGTTTAGCAGGTACTTTGGAAGCAGATGCTTTGGAAGCTGATGCATCTTGTATTGAAGTTGGCAACATCCTTGGTTTTGGAAGATTAGACTGATTAGATCCATTTACTTTCTGAGATAAATAAGATGGAACCTTTAATCGGTCTTCCAAAATAACTGTGCCGAAGCTGAGTTGGCCATTGGCAGAAGAACTTGCTTGTTCTTTTTGAGCTCGCTGAAGGGCTCTACCACGAGTTTCTGCTGCGTATACAGTGCTAGCAGGGGTAGAATTAGAGTAGTGGCTTCGGAAAGATCCACGTCTTCCCCTATATCTTGAACCTCTAGATCCTCTTCGGATTCCCTTATTTGATACAGGGAATTCAGGCTCATCAAGACTGGAATATGGATCTGTTAATTGAATCATATTAACAGAACCAAAGATCAATTCTTCGTCTGATAAAGACTCTGCCTGGTTGGCCTGTTTAGGCTGTGCCGTTTGGTGGGACGGTGCCCGTTGCTTTGAAGTAGATGGCATGAAATCTGCCAGAGTCAAAGACAATTTAGGCTTTGATACATACTCATCTTCTCCTGATTCATATTTCTTCTTTGAATTGCGCTGCCCTTTTGAGGATTTGTCCTTTGATGGAGGCTTTACTGCAGCTTTTGTAGGAGACACAATTGGCTTCTTCAATTGTGTTCGCAAAATGGAATGGGTCCGATTGATTGTCTTTCTGACCATCCAATCATCATATTTTTTCGCAGTTTTGCTTTTGACTTCCTGCCACTCACCTCCTTCTTCTGGATCTGTAGCGGTAATACATGCTACATGAGCTGAAGAACCCTTCAATTTGACTTGTCCCAAGTCGACCATATTTTGTAGGAGGTCTTTAAAGACAAAACACTCCTGGATGGGATGCCCCAACATTTGATGAAAGAGACAATAATTGGGATGGTCTTCATCTCCTTCCTTGTTTGGTTTCTTCGGCACTGGTAATTGAACCAAATTATTTTCCAGAGCTGAAATGAAGTAACCAGGAACTTGATCACTTCGGAAAGAGTATGTTTTACTCTTCATATCCTCAAATTGTTTTCGTCGTTGATCTTTTTGATCATTTGGACGAAATAGCCTTTGTTGTTGGCATTCAGGAGGTGGAGCCCTTCGAGAAGATGAAGGTTTTGAAGTAGAAATAGGTACAGGTGCCTGTTTAAGCATAACTGTAGCAGTTTCTGCTTTACCCATTCTTCTTCCTGGAGCTGATGGAATTACACGAGATTTAACCTTAGCCTGTATAAGGGAATCTTCAATCTATTGAGCGATTGAAGTAAGGTCTCGAAACCCTCCTGTGTATTTCACAGGGATCAATGGCGTGCGTAATTCGTCACGCAAATTTGCCACACAGATTGGCAACAATTCCTCCTGAGGGAGTGATAAACTCAAGGAATATGTTAATCCCTTCCAACGAGCAATGAAATCAGAGACTCTTTCATTCTCCCTTTGCTTTCAGTTTGTAAGATCGAAAACTGTCGTTTTTGGCAAAGTTGAGCTAAACTGAAGAAGGAATTTTTGACGAAGATCCTCCCATCCGATGACTGACCGGGATTTCAAGCTTGTATACCAGACAAAAGCTGGTCCTTGCAAGGTTCGCACGAAGCATCTGAGTTTCACTGCTTCTTGCTGCTCTGGAGTTCCCATCATAGGATCACAACAAGATACGTAATGCGTCAAATGTTGTTCAGGGTCGCCTGATCCATTGAAAGTAGGGAAAATAGGGTTTCCAAAACTGGATGGAGGAGAAATTGAATCTACCCATTCAGGGTAAACTTTCTTTTCAGGTTGAACTTGCGCCCGTTTCCCTTCCATAGTTTCTAACCGAGCTGTTAATGACTCAATAGTAGTTATTAACTTTTGAGAAACGTCAGATTGAACTTGGTTTTGGGTAGGTGCAATGAATGGAGCTTGGACAGACGTGGTGGTTGGTGCTGCAACTGATGGTAGTGCTGCCAACCGTTGTTGTGTTTGACCTGTAGGATTAGACCTCTGTGGGTGTACTGAAAAAGGAGGATATTCTTGATCCATCTCAGTAGTTACAACAAATTCCTTCGGCTGTCGGACTTCAGCATTCTTAAGAAGAAGACTACTCTGAAGTAGTTCTGCATTCAACCTTCTTAATTCTTTCATTTCTTCCTCCTGTTGTGCAAACCTTTGCTCTAATGAGAGCGATTGACCTCCTTCAGAGGAAGGGTGAGAAATAACCTGATTCTTTCCTTTCCCCTTATTGGATCCTTTTCGGAGAGGGGGAAGTGGGTTACTTGAAGGAATACCCAGATTTTGGGTAAGCCTTTGATTACGTGTACGCACACCTTCTTCATTTAGGTCTGTGTGCACAACTTCTTGAGTAGGAACCTCTTCGTCTGATCCCTCTGATTGAGCCTCATCTGGTGAATCAGCAGCAACGGCATTGATGACATTAATGGATGCATATTGCATGGAATCCTTTCTATCAGCATTTCTGTGATATTGTCTTCTTCCATGCCCATGATGAGACATGGAATTCCGTTGACTTGATCCCTCAGGAACTTCTTGGAAAACCGTCACTTGGAGAGAATCTCCTGATAGCTTGGCTCTTCGTTCCTCTTGAGACTTATTCCCTAATCGAGAGAATACTGACTTTCTATGAGGGAGGGATTGAAGATTTGAAAAAGTCCCCAGTCCGGTGGACTGGGGGTGTTCCTGCTGCTTCCGCTCAACTCCTTGAATCCCATTCGTTGATTCTGAGGGTTGGGTTAGAGAAGTCCCCAGTCTGGCAAGCTGGGGTGTCTCTTGACATGCTATGTCTGAGATCTTCTTGAAATCTCTTTTGATCTTGCGAATCTTAGTTCGGAAATTAGCTGGATGCATTAACCTGTATCCACTTTTATCACCTGGTTCAACAGACCGTTTGATGATTTCCGAAACTTCTGTCATTTGATGACGTGTTTGCTCCAGACGAGAGGCTTGTGCAATATTCTCGCCTGCTTGGTGTAGGAGAAATTCAACAACCTGTTCTCTATATACTTGATGTTGAGAGGAACTAGTTGAAGCTTGATCTCGAGCAAGATTTTGATTATGAACAAAGCCCATTGACTGTGGCCGGCCATGGGCAATAACATTGCATGAGACCATTTTCGGCGGGCTTTGCTGACCGGAAAGCACTGTGAAATGTAGTGCTCCGTGAACACCCCATCCTCTGATATGAACATTAGATGGAGCATTAGAAATTAACTGACGCAATCTTCTTAGTGCGCCAAGGCATGAACGTTGAAGGGTTCTCTGTTGCTTTTCAGCCTTCGGATACCGAGAGACTGATAGAGATGCCAAATCAATCTGGCGTTGTAACCCTTCTATTATCTTAAGATGATTTTCATATTCATCGTAAGATAATACCTTCTTCTTTAATTGACAAAGAGTTTTCCATATGTTGAGACGAATATCATGGATTCCATCATCCGTCAATATCTTTGGAATGTCATACTGGGAATCAGCCAAAGGCCAAAACATGACTGGTACTTCACCTTTTGCCAGTTTTTTCCTCATGTTCAGCATTTCCTCTTTATCATTAAATGAAGATTCTTCTACCTGTTTGGACCAGAGTTGGTGTTTCCTTGTTGCTTCATCGGATTCAACAAGATTGGTAGAGAAATTACTATTCATGCTGGAAGATGAATGACCCAGGGAAGGTTCGGAGAATAACTTGAACCCCAGGCTATCTTCTGATGGAGAAAGAGTTTCACCTGCCGATAGTAAAGCATCAGACATGACTGGTTTTACGTTTGCAAGTGCCTCGAGATAGGAGGGCTTTCTCGTCACTACATTGCCTTCTGAAGAATTTTCGAGACAATGTGAATCACTACTGCGGAGAGGACTTTCGCAGCGAAGTTCATCACCATGAGGAGGACCATCATGGTGGGTTACAGCAAAAGATGAGATCTCTTGCTCCTTAGTCTTCTGACCACACAGAGGGTTCCTGTGGCTCTCATCTGAAGAAGAAACTTCAAGATTGACCGAATTTTCATGAAGCAAGTCTTCATGAGGAAGTGTCTGTTGAAGACCTTCGGGATTAATGTTCCTGTTATTGGGAACTGAGGGAGTAGAATCTTGAATTTCGACAGATAAATGTCTGAGGGCTTCAAGAACTCCAGCATCGAGCAAGGCCTTGTTGCCGATTGGCCTTTGATCTCCTGACTGTGCTGGGCGGATCTTTTTCTTAGATGCCTTCTTACTCGCTTTAGAAACCACTTGATGACGAAAGTGATTGCTCTGAGCAGGTGTATGTGCCTGATCAGGAAAGATGGTCAGGTTAGGCTGACGATCATCGCTCAAGTCAAGTGTATGTGTCTGACTTGGTTGTCCGTATGATATGGGGGAGTATGCCCCATAACCCTCTTGGACTGGAACAGATGTGTGTGTCTGTTCCGGAGTGAATTGTTGATGTGCCACTCCACTGCTAGGGATAGATTTATGTGTCTGTCCCTGAGATGATGCTGAAGTTGTTATGATATCCTGGCAAGCATCCAGAATATGAGCAGGAATTTGCTTCTGCTCCTTCACCATTGACAAAATATGTTTGGTGACTTCAGCCGCCGGAACGGGGATATACGTCCATTCCGGGCTTGGAGTAGGTGTATGTGCCTGCTCCTGTCCTCCTTTTCCTGTCAGTGAATCCTGAAAGTACTCAAGTGTGGAGGTAGAGAGTTTAGTCTGCCTCCTGTTTGTCGTCGGGACTTTCCGACTGACTTCTCCGTGCACTACCAAGTGAGACTGTTGGTAGGCTTGATTAGTATTAGCAGGTGTATGTGCCTGCTGATTACACTTCGCCAAACGCGGTTGACGAGATCCATCATATGTAGTCAGACGAGCCTGCTGACTAACTGCTGATGTATAAGCAGGTGTATGTTCCTGCCTATGGTACTCCGCCGGAATTGCCTGGCGGGATCGGCTTGATGCTGCCAGACGAGTCTGCTGGACAGCGGGATTAAAACGAACAGGTGTGTATGCCTGCTCGTTATTTGCCACCAAGTTAGGTTGGTGGACTTCTCCGGAGATGGCAGGGATGACAACCTGCCTATTGTTAACCGGATTCCGTCTCTGGCGGTTCATCTTGCCTGCTCGGGTTCGAGGAACCTGAGCTGAATGCCTGGAGTCGGTACCCTCATCATGTTGAGGGCGCACTACCGCACGAGTCTGGCGGCGATTGTTGATGGGAGCCCTTGAGAAGGACTCCTGTCTTTTTGAATTAAGGTCCTGCGGGACCTGCACATTCACTTCCTCAGAGTAAGGGAGTGAATGGAAACTGCGTTCCGGGGATAACGACCCGAAACGGTTAGAGACGGTAGTCAGCACCGCCTGCTTCTTGATTGCTGGTCGCCGTTGTCCGGACGACCAGGTAGAGTTTTTAACTTGGAGGGCTTGACGAGCGGCCTCCAGAGTTGGGATAGTACCGTTGCGACGGTACTCCTTAACCAGTGCATTAGAAACACAGCGTTGAAGACGCTGAGTTGGTGATGTCATCCTCAGAGCGGATGATGTTCCAGCAGGAGTAGCAGCATTGGTTTTTACAGCAGCAGACCTCACAGTAGAGGTGTTCACAGCAGCAGTATTCACAGGGGTGAATTTAAGGAAAGCCATTTTTGCAGAAGATCTTTGAGAAAAGAGTGTCTGTTCCATGTAACAGACATAATCAAGATGAATCTGGCTACTTCATCTTTTGGATGAGCATATGTCAATGATTGCTTTGTTGGCCCAAGGGGCCTAACAAATAAGAAGAACATCACTTTAACTTGGTTAAGGATTCACGTCGGGTTCACCATTTTTGTTTCCACACGGATTACGGGGATGACCTCCTGGACAGGAGATTCAAACGTTCCGATCGGTTTCTAGCGGGTTTGTTCGTAGAACCGGAAACATCCAATGATTCCACATCCGTTTGGACCTACTTTCCAAAGGCAGGCGCTCATTAGCTTGTGGACTGATGAGGCTTAGGAATTTTCATTGGTCGAGAGGATGGGAGGTCGGACTCATCACACCTTTTTGAGGGGAATTATTGTCTACTCCGGGACTCTCTTTATATATTTAAGTTATGTTCGTGAATCCTTATTATATTACCAAGTATAAAATGAACTTTCCTTTAGTTTTAACAATCAATGATTAAATATGCAAGAAATTTAGAGAATCTTTTATATGTATTTGAGGTTCTTCATCAATAGAGAATCATCCATATCTGTTTAGAGATTCTTGGTCAATGGTATCCTTCAAAATATTTATATAAAAGTCTCTTGGTCATTATGATGACCAGGCTGGTTTTAAAGCCACTCAGTGGGGCACTTGAAGTTTATCGTCATTCAGAAGGACATAGATTATTTCAAAGTTGGGATCGAACCCATAAATGGGCTACCTACGTATCCTTTGTTTTGGGAAAGGAATCAGAACCCACGTAGTTCGAGGAATGGGGTATGATGTTTATGATTGATGGCTCAAAGATGAATGTCATAATTACTTTTACACTCTAAGCTCACGTGAGTCATGCTCGGTGTGAGAAACAAGAGGTATTGGTAAAATTTAGACAATTGTGCCATGAAAGATGCAATCATAAGAATTTGTTTGGGGCTTATGTATGGATGACTGCCCAGATAGATGAAGGTTTAGGATTCACTTTTAGGGAGAAAATCCAGGAACAGGGTCCATAAAGGTATATGTGCTTTATGGATATTTGAATACTCTAATCTTGGGGCTTACTCCTAAGGAGGATGCCCAAGTTAGGAGGGTACTTATGACTGGGGCTTTATTCCTGAGAAGGAAGCCCAGGTTAAGGATTAAGGCTTGGGGCTTACTCCTAAGGAGGATGCCCAAGGTTTATGACTGGGACTTATTCCTGAGAAGGAAGCCCAGGTTAGGGGACTTGGGGCTTACTCCTGAAAAGGAAGCCCAAGGTTATGACTGAGTCTTATTCCTGAAAAGGAGACCCAGGTTAGGGATTAAGGTTTGGGGCTTACTCCTGAGGAGGATGCCCATATTTGAGGTTGGGGCTTATTCTTAAGAAAGATGCCCAAGATTAAAGGACTTGATTGGGGCTTACTCCTGAGGAGAATGCCCAGATCAAAGGTTTTATAACTGGGGATTATTCCTGAAAAGGAGACCCAGGTTAGGATTCTCTCATCTTTAAAGGATGAGGTTGAATGAATGAACTCTCAATCTTTGGTGACATAAAGATGTTTAAATCACTAGGTTTTGAGAGATATTTCACAGAATTCCTTTCAGATAAGGATGTCAATTCAAGAAATCATGCCATAAATGGCTTTGAAGAGTATCTTGAAGACTGAATCTTGAATAGGAAGGGTGAAATGGCTTAAGAGGGGTAAAATGGGCAAGATGGGCACCCAAAAAGATAGGGGCGCGCAAGTATTAAAAGTCGCGCAAGTCCTGCGGCGGCGCGCAAGTACTGGTCGCGCAAGTATACTTGCGCGACATGAGGGATACTTGCGCGATTTTCAACCAGAGTTGAATTACTTGAGCGACTCTTTATAAAACCCTTTACAATCCTCTTGAGGTTCTTCCAGAGAAGGGACACGCAAGTTATATTGAAGGAATTAAGTCGGCGCGCAAGTGTTTGATAAGTTTCAACACTTAGGCCTTCCTTCTTCTCTTTAGATCTTCCATTCTAGGTAAGAAATTACCTTAGAAGTGTTATGGAAGCTTTAAGAAGAGACTTGGGCGTCAGGAGCTTCAATCTGTGTTTCTGGAAAAAGATCCTCACGAATGGGGGGCCCACAGGGTCTATTTATAGGCAAAAGAAGACCCCGGGCGGTTACTGGGCGGTTACCAGGCGGTTACCACATATGTCGCGCAAGTCCCTTGCACGACCATGAGGAGTCGCGCAAGTGTTGAGGCGGCGCGCAAGTGTACTTGCGCGACCAAGAGGGAACTTGCGCGACCTCTGGGAAATGTTCTCCTTTTTCATCCTTTTGTCGATTTTTGATGTTTCTTCAAAGGATTAATCACTTTGAGCTCAGATATTCCCTTTTCCGATCTTTAGATTCTGTGACGAAAGGAGCGTCAACAATAATATATTTGATGGTGAATATAAAATTAAAACAAAAATAATACACTATATATCATAATATAGTTACCATGAAACTTTTTATAGGTGATTTGGGGAGAGTATAAGGAAATAAAATAAATTAAAAGAGAAAGAAGGAGGATTTTACCTCTTGAATATCGTCTCCTTGGAAACCTCCTTAAGACACTTGGATTTAGTATTTTGATAAAACCAAAAAGTATTGGTCATGGGGAAGAGTCTTTTTAAAGGATGTTTTAAGAATTTATATTGTAATAAAGTCTTATAATGTGTGAGTGGAAGGTGTGGTGAGGGGTGATATTTATAGTGGGTTGAGAGGGGTGTTTTTGATTATTTTATTCATTTATTTATTATCCTGCATCAAGAATATAAATAGTGCTTATTATTATGAATACATATAGTAAATAGTTCATGTGAGTGTTAAATAATGGTTTATTACATCATCTATGACTAAAAAATTCATGTATTTTAGTTAAAATGTTAAATACCGTAAATTACCATATTTCACTATTCACCCAAAATTCAACTATTTTAGAAAAATTCAAAACATTCACCCTAACCATTTTTCTATATGAAGATTTCAAAAATGGACTGAATTTTTTGAAAAAAATTTCTAGATATGATTAATTTAATTTCTAATTAAAACCATCATTTAGTCAAAAATACGGATTTTAATATTATAACTGATTTTGCAAGGATTTGGAAAATTAATTATGGTCTCATAAATTTATCTTATTATTAAAATTAAATTAAAATATTAATTTATGAATCTATTTTATAAAAATAAATTTTATTTTAAATCAATATATTACTAATAAAATTGTAAATAAACATTTATATTTCATAAAAAATACCAACACTTATTTTATCAATTTATAAAAAATTATTTACTTATTACATAATATAAATGTATCATATTTTCATTTATTATATACCTAAATTTTATTTATACTTTCATAGGTGAAGTTATTATTCTAATGGAAACATTACTATTCATAATGATATCATTTCTATTCCAATATCCATGTTAATATTTAATGGTATATTACAGTTCGTTTAAGCTCAGTGTTGCGTGCAGCTCAAGCTGTCAAATAAATTGAATTTATTTAAGAAGATACATAGAATAAAATCTCAAGGTTCTATAACATTCATAAATGATATTCCTAGTTTTCTAGAGATAATTGTAAAATATATATTTAGGGAACCCTTTTAAAAATGTTGTATTATATTTTGAGACGATAACATTATTTTAAAACCCAAACCCAAAAGTACCTTCCCCATTCCATTTGGAACCAAAAATAAAATTCATTTCCCCCCACCTTGAGTGAATTTTGTAAGATTATTTTTTATCTCTTTGATTTTATTTTATAATTTTTCAATTTTGGGATCATCTTTAAAACTAAACCTTTTACATTTAATTATATCTAAATTCCTCTTCAGACCTTCATTTTCCTCTAATAAAATTTTGGCTCCGCTATTTTGATATTCACTATTTTTTGAATGAATATCTTTGGTCTTTTATTTTTATTATTTTAACTTATCATTAAATTTAAAAATATGATATTTATCCTTAAAAACTATATTATATTTCTTTTTGATCTCTTTGAAAAATGAGTTAACCCCACAAAAGAGTTCATAAATTTTATCTCTTGTATATCTTATATATTTATTATTTAAACAACTATGTGATAAAAAAAGTGGAAAAATTTTCCTCTTGACAAAACTCAATGTCATCAATGAGTCTCTTGGGGCTTCCATATCTTGTATAAAATTAGGAGAAGGAGTCATAACTTGCACTCCATTTTGATACCTTTAAGGCATTTTTCTTTATTTAACTTCTTTTTAATATTGGGACACATTAGCTTTATGTGAAACTTTTTATTACACTGACCGCATATTACCTCTGATTTTATTTATTCATTTTCTTTTTTTATTCTTGTAAGCCTTATTATTATTAAATAAGTTTTTCATCTTCTTTGTAAGATGAGAAATATCCTCTTAACTTATGGAAGATGTTTTATTGTTGGCTTTGAAGGAAATTATATTATTATCTTTAACCTCTTTTTCTTCCTTATTCACTTTCCTTTTCTATGTAATCTCATATGTCATGAGTAGCCCTATGAGTTCTTATACTTATATTTGTTTATATCCTTATCTTATTTTATTATTGTAACTTTGGGATCCCAAGAACTAGGCAAGACACAATGGATATTTTTTACATGCATCCCTATTAAGAGTTCCTCTCCTAAAGACCTTCTTCAATTATAAATTTCAGTAACAAAAGTGAATACTTAAATAATATTCTAATTATGATGCATACTAAATCTCTCAAAACCATTTTGGTAAATATCGAGCCTTGTATCCTATACTATGTTTATACCCTTATGGTAACCTATAATAATTTTTAAATTTAATGGGAAGTTTGACACATGGGAATTATATTAAATTCATTCCAATATAATCTATAATGTATAACATTAATAGATTTTCTATCAAGATCAAGTGTATCTATGTCATCTAATATCTATTTTTCCTTAATTTCTTTGGTGGTGGTATATCCATGAAGTATAATTCTCCAAATTGGATATCCGATGTTTTTAAGAAAAGTATACATTATTGTTTTCTAATAACCATAGTAGGTTCCATAAATATAAGGGGATCTAAACATAGGGTGTCCTTCTGGATCACCTTGGACATTATAGTTAGAGGACATCCTTAAATGATCCTTCCTTAAAACTAGATATGGTTTTGAAATTAATTTTGGCGTAGATACTAATTGTTTTTTTGGGTAAATATGACAATAGTGGGGGTGAATTTTCATTTTAAAATTTTTTAAAATTAAAAAAATATATAATTAAAAAAAATAAGATATATAGAAAAATTAAAATGGTTATGTGAAATAATAATAAAAAATAAAATAAAAGGCATTATAAATTTCTAAAGAAGTTTGGAAATATTCCACAAGACATCCCAGGGTTTTCTCCCCTCAAGTTTACTTGAAAGGTTTGGTTTTAAACAATACTTTTCAATGGTTATAGAATGAAACTCAATATTTTTTGAAATTTTATTAATAAAATTTATGCAAGAAGTAAAATACTTTTTTTATAGTGATTAATATCAAGGAAACCCAAATCACAATTATCATTTTAATAGTTGTTCCTAGAAACCTAAAACCCCTCATTTTAAAGGTAGTGATCACATGTACCCCTCACACTCAACGGTAGTGAGAACAAAATAAAAATAAAAAATCATATGATTTATTAGCATATTTCATTTCAAAAAAACTCTCTATCCCATAGGAAAAATACAATATGAAATTAGTGAGATAAAAAGAGACAAATGTGGGAGATCACAAGATTTAGGGAAAAGTGACCGGATATGAGTCTTGGATGAATCTTCAACAAAAATAATAGATTTAATATACCACTAGGAGTGTATTTATATCTTACCATGGATTTAATAAAATTATATATGTCATTTGGGTCAAGTGGAGATATTTAGAGTCGAGTTAAGGCATGAAAGACCCCCTACTAGTGGGTATTTGTTTTCTATTTGGGTACCATCAGGTTCCACAGACTAGCCATAGGCACCTATATAGAACAATAATTTAATCAGTCACCACTGGATCCACAGTGTGGTCCACCAACTATCTATTGGTACCGAATGAGTAGATATTGATGGAATTCTACAAAAGTTGTCTCCATAATATTTTTCATCCCTTTGTTTCATCCGGTACCTCTATGACAAAATTTAGAAAATTTAAATGATAAAAAACATCGAAGAAAATGGTATATTTTTTTTTGATTTTTGTGTTCATTAAAAATTACCTAAGAGATAGATGTACAATACTATATGGATAGAAACAAATCTTATGTCCCTTAAAAATGAAATACCTACAATTATCATTTCATTTTCAAGCCCTTTCAAATTTGAGACTTGTGCTAACATAGAACTCTCTTACAAGTAGTTGTATGATATATCAAATACTTAATCTAGACATTAGTACCACCAGGGTTCATTTACATTGTTTGATTATATTTTTTAATCTCAAATATCTCACATTTATTAACAAGGAAGGTATCATCATGGGATTCTCAATTTTTTGCCTTATCTCATGATATTGAAGCATATTATTATTTAAAAGCAATTACAGAAGAAGAATACCACTACACAATTTATACTTATTTAGTTTTAACCAATTGTATTCTTAGGTATACAATTGATACCTTATAAGGAATTTTTATTGAAATTTTAAATGATGACTCTATTAGGATATTCTATAAAAATAGGTTGAATCAATTATTTTTGAAATTTAATATGAAAAACAATATTATTTTTAGATAAATTTCATTATTTTTTGTACCAATAAGACCTAAATTATTTGATATTTTTTTGGATAGATGAAGGAGAAGGTTTTGAAGATGATTTAAAACACTGTAGGATAGAATTGACCATCTATCATCATAAAAATGTAACCACGGTGGTGCTGAGAAATCCTAGTAAAGAAGATAAACATTACGAAATAGAACACTGAGGTTTAGATTAAGGTAATATTATTTTTCTTATTAAATTTAATGGATAATAAAAAATTTTAGGTTATTATTTATTTAATGAGAAGAATGTGACATTTTTAGTTTGAGTACATATGTACTATCTTTTTAAATAAATAAAATTTTGGTAGTATGTTTTAAAACTTGATCAAACATCACTTTATTTCACTAAGAAAATATTAAAAACTAGATGGGGTGTGAATCATCCTAAAACTACAAGTTTATCATTACTATGTAGATAAAAATACAAACATGAATATTACACTTACATGTGTGATTGTATGGTACACGAAAATTAACATGAAAATTAAAATATTATAGAATGGATCATCCACAATAATAATGATAATACCTATAAAGATGAATATATAGATAAGAAGGATCAGTAGAATTATAGGAATTATTTTTAATAGTGTAATATAATAATTCATAAAGTATAGTTATTTATAAAATACAACATAACCATTATGAATAATGATGTTTAAAATTTATATTAATGGTAATTATTATAGTATCCTTTCAAGAAAAGGGATTTTCAAATTCTAATTTATAAATATAAAAAATAGAGATAGATGTTTCTTACATACAAAGCTATATTTAATATGTTACAATTTCATAATCTCAACATTAATCATAATTGAAATTATTATATGTAATTTAATGTTCTTATATAATAATTTATTTTTCAATAATATAAAATTATTGAACATGAATTAATAAATAATAGATATAGATTTTAATAGAAATATAAAATTTAATTTTACTATAGAAATAATGGTAAATAGAAACTTAATTTAACAATAGTTATGGGTAGATAAAATTAATTTATAACAAAAATATAGTATTTATCAGAGTACATTGATTTTGAACATATTCTTTGTATTATCAAATATAAAAAATATAATAGAATGTGTTTGTAAAAGTATGTAATTATAAAATAGGGGAATAAATATATGTGAATATATATATATATATAAGATAATAATATACTTATACCCATTAAAGTATAACACATAAATTTTTAAAATATAACTTTTAAAAAATTGGTCTTAGGTACCCCTCAACATAATGGGATATCATGCCAACAAGGTAGATAGAATAAGTGAGAAAGAAAAGTTTCTTGCGCATGGTGAGGCATAGGTGGGCATGGATATGGGTTGGCATGATGAACAACAGACGTTAGTCTCACTTAGGGGATAGACAGAGCAACTATAGTGAACCTTTGGAGCCTGTCAGATTTAATTGGCATGTTATTCCACTAGTTTAAATATAAATGATTTCCTAAATGAAAACAAGTTTTATATGGGATCGATATATCACAACACTATTAATCAAAATTAAATGATATGGACATAATGAGGCTATGCAAGTTTAAACTGGATAACTCCATTAAAAATTCATGTCTCCATCATTAAAATATTCTCCTTCCTCATTCATGACACTGTTTAGGGTTATCTATGCAAAATATACACACACATATATAGATATAATAAAACAATACAATTAATATATTTTCACAACACATGGGTGAAAAAAGTGATACATGACTCGTAAACTCAGGACAATAATATAAAACCCATTTTTATTTCATTATATTTTCTCAAACTATAAAGAAAATGTCTATATGTTTTTTATTTAAAAGAATATTAATGTGGAATGTCATGAAAATTAGATTTTAATAAAAAAATCGTAACTTTCATCGTTGTCTTCTCCTTTAAATGAATCTATTGAGAGGTTCCTAGTTATATATATATATATGTGTGTGTGTGTGTCTACTATAATAAATTATCCACTGTCTAAAAAAGTTTGTAAAACATTATGAAGTTGCATGGATAGCTGGTGATAGATATACTACTAAGCTATTTTTTGAGGTTCAGGAAGCCATGGTTGATGAAAATGAAGCCATTACTATTTTACAATCCCAACAAATAGATTGTTAGATGTTATATGATGAAATATATATGTAATATAACTATAGGTTTGTTTATATAATAGGGGATTCTTCAAGTTATCGTAATGAAATTATCCTTTGTTCGAATACTTGGTTAAAAAATACATATTTTCACTAGTTGTAGTTGTAGAGAGAGAGGTTTTGGAATGATAGTGTGTTTATATATAATGCGGAGAAGGAGTTTGAAATATGATAATACAGTAATGATTTGTTAACACTGTAAGGTAAATGGAAATCATTTTAAAATAAAATGTTTTTCAATTTCCAATAAATGTATATTTTTTTAAAATTAATTTAAAAGAATTTAAAGTTTACATTTTATGTGAAATAAAAACTATTTTGAAACATTATTGTTGTTTTTTAATATAATTCATATATTTAAAACTAATATCTCTTTTTCATTAGTATTTTGGAAATAAAAATCCTCTGAAGAATTATATTTCAAGATGGTATTAGAGGAATACCATATCCTTTCAAAATTTATCATTTCATCTCTAAAAAATTATTTTAAAACTTATAACTTTTTTATTTTCTCAATTTATGCCTTATTTTGAAAATAAGTTTATAATCATGTATTTAATTTATGAATAAGTTGTTTTATGGTGATAAACTAAATTTCTCATTGATGTTCCATGTTTGTTTTCATTATTATATTTTAGAATTTTATTTCAATGGATTTTCATTATTTCTGATCCATGTCTATATTTCCTTAATAATATTTATTTCAATAAAAATATCCCATATAAATCCTCTATATACCAGCCTGATATTTATTTCTATGTATTTATTTGTATGCATCCAAATTTATTTTTAAATAATAAAATGGAAATCTACAATTTTTTTATTAATATATAACCCGTGAACATTGTAAAAATTAATGGGAATAAGGTATGAACCTAGAAATAAATGGAATTTTTACACCATGTCATTTGTGGGACCTATATAGCCTTCAATGTTCTAGGCCACCTAATGGTTTTGTTTTCTGACCTTTCAGTGTTATGTTATTTGAAAATCAATGGAATCATTCTATAATGATTTATTTTTAAACTATCTAAATTTATAATTTTTCATTAGAAAAATGGATCTCATGATTTTATAAAATATCAAGGGTTTTAAATTTAAAGAAATTGGTTTTGGAGTCTTTTAAACATATTATGAATGTATAATTTTTAGAAAGAATATTTCTCTTTACTTAATTTTCAAAAATGTATATTATGAAATCCGTTTGTGGATTCTAAAGGAAATGGCGAATTATTTTCTTAAACAAATGTTTTTATATTTTAAAAAATCTTTTTTCACGAAACTATTTTTAAAGAGTTTTCAAGGATTTTTCAAATTGCTTATCTCACCTATTTTAAAAACCCATGCTGAGAAATTTAATTCTCACCATATATTTTTAAAATAAATCATAGGTATTAACGATGAGTATGGAATAATATTAAGTTAGGATTAGTTTATGTGAATTTATAGTACAACTTTAATATTTTATAGTAGTAAATAAAATAAATTATCTATTTAGAATTAGTATGAGTTTGTTATGTTATATAATTTCAAATTCTCTAAATTTCTATACAAAAATGATCCTTAGAAAGGTAATGACTTATTATTTAGAATTTAGTTTTTAATTTTATATATATTGATTTACTTTAGTCATTTCTTCTAATATTAAATCCTTTTAAAATAAATTAAATGAAAAAGTTCACGTGATTTTAGAAATCAACCCGAGAGTGAGGGCCTAGGGTGTTATAGTTTGATTTGTCAAACCTCTCATTTTCTTGATCAATGCGCATAAAATTCAAGGAAAGATAGACTATATAACAACACTCTTAAATGCATAATATGATTGTGCTTCTCACAAGACAATACACCTGCTGACACAAAATTCTTATCATAAGGGATCAAAATCATATTTTCATTCATTATATTCTATAATTCAATGTTAAAATTCCATAAATTTTTTATTTTAAGAGTAATTTTCACATTTTTTAGTTTTAGGAATATCTTTTACATTGTTATGAAAATGAATTAATTTAGGATTTTTATATTTTTTGTATTCACTTTATTATATTTTTCATTAATATTTTTACTCTAGTTAAAATTAAAAAATTAATTTTTTTAGGATTATGTGCATGATGGGATACATTTCAATATCTTGCTAAAATTTTTAATCCAAAACATTAAGTGTAAAATAACTCTCACAATAGGGGCCTCAAAACCAATGCACACTTTTGGAAAATTTTATTATGTCATCCATATCTCAAAACTTAAACATAAAAATGAGTTGAATGAATACATGAGGATAGAGGATTAGAAAAGGAAAAAAAATATATTTACTATGGACACTAAAAATTCATCCATTTCATAGGCCATAAATTCTTGGTATATAATATCATGGGAATTGGAATAGCCTTCCATTCTAGAATGGTTTTCTCTTGTTATTTTGTTATACCTTTTTCTATATGTGTCCAAAGAAGCTTAAATTTTTTTGATCAGGAGTATTAATAGTGGATCAACATAACCTAATATAATATTCAATGATTTAAAAATTTTATGTGAAAAACACACCTGATATTTTGGGTAATATATTTAGAGTGAAATTAAGTCACCCATCATCCATATAAGTTTTTATTTCCACATGGTTTCAAGGAGTTATCAATTTTTTTATCCCAAAATAAGGTATTGTTATTTTAATTTTCTTCTTCATTTTTAGTATATATTAGATTACTATTTATATTATATTTTTTTATCTTTTTCCCCATAATCCTTCTCTCATATCCATGCTTATAGAGAACTAACTCACACTATTGTTTGAGAGGGGTAATAGTGATGATTTGAGTTAATTTATCATCAATGTAATTTTTTTGTAATTTAATGATTCCATTTGTGATTAAATTGATTACTTTTATATTTTCAATGATTTTCACTCTAAAATCTTCTTCTTTTTGTATATCTTTATTATAATACTTCATCATTATATTTTTGTATATAGTGGATTACCATTATGGTGGCGATTTGTGAAGAAGAGGATTAATATCCATAGAATAGAGAGATATTTCTCTATATAAAGAGGAATCAGTGTATAATAATTAAATTTCAAATATAATGGAGTGAAATGATATTTTTTATCTATAAATTGAATTAAATTTTTAATAAAAAGGATTTCACCACTGAATTATTTTCATAGTTTTTATTCCATTTCATTAATTTATATTTATATATATATATAAACATATATATCAATTTCATTTCATAAAATACTCATTGTTTTTGTTTTCATTTGGTAGTATACTTTTAGATAATAAATTGTGAAAATTGAAAATCAGGGTTTCCATTGGCCCCTTCATGATATCTGCTGTAGGATTTCATAATATTACATTTTTAAGTAAATAAGATAATATTGGGTTGGGATTCATTAAAAATCGCAATATCAATTTATAACTTTTACCAATGAATCAAAACACATCCACTATATTAAATTCTTAGGTAAGAAGTAATTTATTGACAAGGGTTCTAATAAAAACCCCTTGCATTAGTGAGAAAATAAAATACAAGATACAACCATCTTTTTTGTATGATTATGAACTGTATAGTAAGAAAATATTTTTCTCTTGACTATATACTGAAAAAATAGTCCTAATTTTATTTCTATAAAATACATAACATAAGTTATTTATCACAAGATATTAAATTTCATGACACGTGGTCCATCCCACTTGAAAATTAAAATTTATAGATTATTCTACATTATATAACCCAATATTCATATATGAATGTCTGGTCTATATATGTAGCACCCTGAGATTTTATGAGATAGATTCTTTTAATTTCATTGATGTATTGTGCTGTTTTCGACAGCAAGATTAGTTTTCACTATACACAACACTGTATTAGCTTGCAATATACGCAACGATATTCTTGGCTTGTGTTGTATACAATTTAAAGTTATTTTGATAGAATTTATTTCATGCAATACTGAGTATTGATTTTGTTCAATTTATAAATGAAATAATTTTGGATTATTTTATATGAAACACCAAAGGAAGATTTCACTACACACAACACTAACTTGTCTTTCATTACACGCAAGAGAAACCTTCCTTGATAAAATTGTATGCGAACAAAATCAATTTTTCGGTTAAAAGAAATAAATTTAATAAGGTCAAAGGGTAAATCTTGATTCCATATTTGGAATCAAAAAGTTCAAATTGTTTAAATTGGTACCTTTTATTTTTGGACATTATGAATAGTAACTTCAGTAATTATTTTATTTACCATGGTTAAAGGTTAAATATGGTAAATAAGGGTAAAAAAAATATTATAATAAACTTAAACTACCATAAATCATGTGTTAATCCTATTTTATTAGATATTTCAGACCATGGGAATCCTTGGGTCGATTTTGGGACACCCTGGATTCACTTGGATGTGAAAATGACATTTTATAATAATTAATTTAAAGTAAAGATAATTATAACATAAACATATATATTTTACAAAATAGATTTTAATATAAGGATATATAACCAATCTTTTTTTTATAAATAGTCATTAGAAAGATAAAAAAATTTCTACATCATGATATTTGAATTATAATTTTTACACACCAAATAAATAAATTTATTTATGACACAATGATGATGTGGTGATTACCTTATTAATGAATAATTTAAATAAATAAGATTATGAATAATAAAATAAATTTATTTTGAACTTTTTTATGCCATACTATAATTTTATGGATGAGTATGAATTATTATATTTTAATTAATAAGGTTTCTTTAAAATAATCATGTTGTTATGTGTTTCTAAAAATTCATGATATGAATAGTATATAAATTGACATAAATGAGTTTTTAAAACAAATACTATTTTAATAAATGAAATAATAGTCCAAAAAATATAATATTCGTCACAATGACTTATATAATGTTTAAAATTTTATTAATGAACCACTTGAGGTTCTATTTTCATTTTATAGTAACTATATTAACCATATAGTATGAATATAAAAGAAAACCTGGTAAGAATTAAATTAGTTAACTAAGGGTTAAATATAAAAGATTTGGTTACTTTTATGACCTAAATTTGTCTAAAACCTATTAGTTGAGAGTATTTAGAAACATAATCATCATATTATCTAAATAATTAATTTTTGATCCATTAGAAACTGAAAATCGATTTATAATAAAATAATATTTTAAGATTTTTATTAAAGTGCCCCTCACCTCTCTTATAAAAGGGAACCTCCCTTTCTCTTTAACTCACACCCCTAAATCCTTTTTGTTCAGAAAAAACCTACCCATTTATCTTCCCAACCTCCATAAATTAACCATTGAGGAATAAATTTGGGTAGATAGCCATCCGATGAAGCCCTTTTGTACAAATCAAAAGGAAACACCTGAAGAAGAGGTAATCGTTTTATCCCCTTCTTTCAAAGATCTTTTATTCTTCTACTTACTCTATATTTATTGATTCTATAATAAAGTAATAAATCCAGTATATTATACATTCACATATGTTATTATAATTATTGTTCAACCTTATAACACCTTTTATCCATCCTACAAATAACAATAATACCATGTCTGCGTACGTACGACTTACCGTCTCCACACCGTGGTGCAATTTGTTATTCAAAAATAATTTATTAGGATGGGTATAATGATGATTATAATGGATTTTAATAATGAATATAACATTATAATTATTCTTTATAATTAATATATCAACCAATTACAAACCATTTAACCATCAAGATAATGATATCGTCGCTCGTGCATATGTACGGCTTATCATCTCCAAGACGCGATGAGATTCATTCTCCATGTAAACCATTAAAGAAGGATTTTAAAGTATATATAATAAATAATAATGAAATATATGATATAATAATTCTATGTGATTTATGTATATGTCATTTAATCACTTCTATTTAATTCAATAAGGAAACAAAAATAGCGTTCATGCGTACGTACGACCTACCATCTCGATGAACAGTGTGTTCTATTTTATATATCTATCGATTATATATATTTATATTATGAATATATATGATATATAAATCGTTTTATACATTCTGGAAGTAATTAAATCATGATATATTAAATATTATCAAGAATAAAAAGTTAAAACATGTACGATAAACAAAGCGATATT
Source organism: Viscum album (assembly GCA_963277665.1). Lineage (NCBI taxonomy): Eukaryota > Viridiplantae > Streptophyta > Magnoliopsida > Santalales > Viscaceae > Viscum > Viscum album. The sequence goes on along the minus strand of OY728129.1, from coordinate 757,133,171 downwards.
ACCTAAAATGTTGCATTAACTTGGAATTGTTAATAAACGGGTAATATAAAGTCATAAAAGAATCATATATGATATCATAAATATTTTTATGATTCTTATATAAGTTAATAATATGTTTAAAAACATTATATAAGAGTTTTGAACTTGTATGGAGAGTACCAGACCTAAGGTAAGGGATTATTTTTCAATATCATTTTTATCCGAGATTGTTTATATGTAAGTATTTACTGGGGGTATATTTATCATCCTTTTCCATGTTTTCTAAGAAAATTCCCATAAAATTTTTACAATTATTCTATGTATCTTTAAATTAATTTTTACCTATTTTTACTTTTACAAAATGGTTTGGAAGGAATCCTTCTTACTTTTACCATACGAAGTACTTTTTAACTTTTCCAGAAAAAGTATAAGAAGAATGTTTTTTAACTTATATGGCATGAATGGATTTTTATACTTTACAGAAACCTTATTCCATGAAGCTTCCACTACATGGCTTCAATGTTATTTTCAAAAAAAATATTTTCTTTTAAAATTTTGTGCCATTTTGAGAAGAGAAAACATTTTTAAAAAAGAGAGGTTATTTTCCTAAAAAATTAAGTTCAAGGGATTTATCAAAATTATTTTCCATATAAGATGACATAGGGTTATTTTTCTATCATTATAATTACTTTTATTTAATTTTATTATTTTTATTAATTCCATTTTTCTTATATGGATTATGTTATGATGACATGATGTTTAAGAATTCTATTTTATTTCATAGGTTATGCTATGATTAATGATTTATGTTTTTTGTGGAACATGTAAGAATGATTTCATTATAATATGGGTGGGAAATATATCTCCCTACAATTAATTGGGTAAATATTTATATATCATGCGATATAAATGACTAGAAAACAAGTAAATCTGGTTCAGTAATACATGGATGGAACGATAAGTAAACCCGGTTCAGTAATGGACCTTGTCCACTATGATGGTCTTGGCAGAAATGCTTTGGCTATTATGTAAATCATATCATGTGATTATTATTTTTCCATAATTACAGGTTTTATTACAATTCTATTATATAATGTTTAATGTTCCTTTATGATATATCCCTAACATACTGCCAATATTTATTTCACAACTCAATACTTTGATGTTTAAACATTATATTCATTATTTTACATTCAAATGCTTATGGTTTGTTTCATGTTATCCATGTTTATCCTTAATGAGCATTTGAGATCAACCTTTTTAGGTTTTATTTTCCACAATATATAAATAAAGGTTTTAGGTAGGAAAAAATGGGAATATCTTTATGGGAGACGTTGAAGATCTTTAACCATGATTAGAATATTATGTTCTAAGTTTCCAAAGACCCTAAACTAATATGGTGTTTGGGAATAGGTTTGTGTGATGTATTAAGTATTCTGCAAGATAAATGGAATGTACATGTACTTCTAGCTTGGGTTGTTAGATTTGGTATGAGAGAAAAGGTTTAGTTATCCTTTTGAAACTAGGATATGAAAACTTTAGTGAGATCCCTATCTAAGGTATGTCTACGGATGTCCTTAAGGGCATGTATAACTAGAGGTTAAAGTCCGAGAATTATGGTAATGATAATTAATAACCTATGATTAAAACTAAGATGTTAGAGATTGAATGTAATCCCCCTTGATTATTCTTTTTTCCTAGTATGATTTTTTCCTCTCACACTATTCTTTTTGGGTTTTAGAAAATAGATGGAAATAAGAGGATTCATGTTAATGGAGAATATTATGGGAAATAGAATGATATTATTCATGAGAAACCAAAAGAAATGGGAGTTTTAAGGGGAAAAATAATTATTATACGTAATTATAAATCTCAAAATATGATCAATAATATCAACTTTGGTGAGTTTCCTGACCCATATAATAAGAGAAAGATGGAGTTTCATAGTGATCATGGAGAAAATAAAGTTTAATTTTCCTCATGTAAATCATGTGGGAAGAGGCATCAAGGATAATGTTTTCAAAGGAACCGGAATATACTTTGGGTGTGAAAAAGAAGGACACAAATATAGTAATTTAAAAGGAAAAGTTTTAGTTAACAAAATGGACAAAGATAATAGTATTTCTAATACATCAACAACAGTTAAATGTTTTAAATGTGGAATGTATGGGCATTATACAAATTGATTCCCTAAGGTAGAATCTTATAAAGTGAATCATCATGGTTATATGGGTAGTATTTATGTTGATGATGATGAAGAGACTAAAAATGATATATGAGATGAAAGATGTGTTAAGTAATAACACAACAAAGATCGGTCAATAGTTTAACAAGATAGTGGAATGATTGCATGTTTATCAAGAATCTTGTTGTATAAGTAATTTTATGGTACTATGGAATAATGAAATATCTAAGGATTGTTACAATATTGTTTTTCCTTAAGTATTTTAAATTATATGTTTAATAGTACCAGTAACCTTGAAAAGTTATTCAGATATTTTTAGAATGCACATGATATGCACATAATAAAGGGATAATGAGATATTGAGGTGTTTGATAGTATTAATGAGATCATGACTAACATTAGGACAAAGTGATATCATGTTTTGATTATATATAATTTTTTGTATTTTGTGTGTGTGTAAAGAGTTAATTTTTACTATATTCATGTTTTCACTAAGGTTCTATGGCAATTCATGTTATTATCATGTTTCAAGAGAATACATGATTAAGGTATTCAGATGTTTGGAATGTGACAGCCAAGAACTTCTAAATGAGATATGGGAGAAAAATGTTAAGATGATTTAGTTTACCTATTTCTAATGTTTTATATTTTCAATTTTTTAAAGGATTGTAATATAATCCATTTATAGATAGTATAAGTTATATTTTGGTTGAAGTTTGTTAGATTAATGTATTATCTCACTATAGATGGACTTATGCATATTTGATTACTTGTGATAACCTTTTTGTAGAGACAGTTGGAATGACCTATCATTCTATCTCATGATCTGTTAACACTTTAAGAATGAAAAATTAAAATTCATTTCATTAAATGATAGATGAAGTGGAAATTGTTCAGTGAACAACCAGCGGCAAGATTGTACTAAAATCAAGTAAGTATTTCTCCTCATGCAAAAAATCATCAAATTTAGGAAAAGGATCTTGAAACCAAAGATGTTATCATAGTAGATTCTTATCCAATGAATAGTATGGGATCCTAAATAATCTCATATTTATGGATTTCTGGTAGTTAAGTTTCTCAAAACCTTATTCTCTATCACTATCCATGAGAACTTGATGGTTATATTTCTCTCCCATATCCATGTTTTCACTTTCCACCTATGTTCTCTTATGTGGAAACCTAGTGATAAGTTACTTTGGGTAACCATTATGTTTCTAACATTACTTTTTTTAAATGTATTTTTAGTATTTCTTTTTACGATGTGGGTTTCCATGAAAGAAACATTCAAGTAGTAAACCATTTATAACCCCGATTAATTTCGAGGGCGAAATTGATTTTAAGGGGGGTAGAATGTAACAAACCAAGATTTAATGAGATAGATTCTTTTAATTTATTTTATTTCTTGTGTTTTATGCTACACCAAGATTATCTTTCACTATACATAACACCGTATTAGCTTGTAGTATACACAATAGTATTCTTGGCTTGTATTGCACACAATTTCAAGTTCTTTTGATAGAATTTATTTCACGTAACAATGAGTATAGATTTTGTTGAATGTATAAATGAACTATGATTGGATTATGTTATATGAAACACCAAAGTAATATTTCCTTACACGCAACACTGATTTTTCTTGAGTTACATGCAAGAGAGACCTTCCTCGATAACTTGTGTTGTATGTGATACCGAGTTTCACTAAACAACGATAAATTAGGAAAATATTATTATTTAATGGGATATAAACTAGCTGTTATGAATATTATTAACCACATTTTAAATTTTATATAACATTATCATTTATCTTAAACATTTTCTAGAACATGACATGAGAACAAAATCAATTTTTATGATAAAAGAAGTATTGTTTTTTTAAAAATGAACTTTTACCCCCTTTTGATGGCGCACCCATTTTAAATCTAGTTTTTGATACATTTATAATTTAAATTTGACTACATAAAATTATTATTTTGGAATTGAGACATAAAAATTTACTTTTTTTTAATTTTTGGTATTTTTCTGATAAAATTCAAATTTTAATGAATAGTGAAAAATACTACGTTTTAATTCAAAACTGCCTTTTCATATAATTTATTTATATAGTTAGATTATATTTTTAATTGGATTTAAAGCATAATTGGATTATATTTTTATCATTTAATCAAATTTTTTTCATTGGAATTAATTTTACATTTAAATTGGACATAAACACAAGTTAATCTTTTGATAGTTATTACTTCTTAAGAACCTGCTTTTTGGTTTTGACAACTGGAATAAATTTTAAATTAATTACTAAAACTTCTATGTTTTGAATTTTGAAAAATTGATTCCTTATTTGGAATCATAAGGTTAAAATTATGTAAATTTGTAACTTTTACTTTTGGACATTATGAACAGTAACTTCAGTAATTATTTTATTTACCATGGTTAAAGGAAAAATCTGGTAAATAAAGGTAAAATATAATATTATAATATTATTAAACTACACAAAAAAATGTACTAATACTATTTTATGATATATTTACGATCATAGGAATCCTTGGGTCTATTTTGGGACCACATGGATTCACTTGGATGTGAAAATGACATTTTATAATAATTAATTTAAAGTAAAGATAATTATAACATAAATATATATCTTTTACTAAATATATTTTAATATAGGGTTATATAATATATCATTATGTATATAAATATTCATTATAAAAATAAAAATATTTCCTACACCATGGTATTTTATTTATAATATTTAGACACCAAATTAATAAAGTTATTTATGACACAATTATTATGTAGTGATTACGTTATTAATGATTGATTTAAATAAATTTGATTATAAATATTAAAATAAATTTATTTTGAACTTTTTTATTTCATAAAAGAATTTTGTGGATGATTATTATTTCTTATATTTGAATTAATGATGTTTTTTGAAAGAATCATGTTTTTATGGATTTTTAAAATGTCATGATATGAATAGTTTAAAAATTGACAAAAATGATTTCTTAAAAAAATACTATTTTATTAAATAATATAATAGTCCTAAAAATATAATATTCAGAAAAATGACTTAGATAATTTTTAACATGTCATTAATAGACCACTTGTGGTTATATTGAAGTTTTATACTAACTATATTAACCATATAGTATGAATATACAAGAAGACCTAGTAAGAGTTAAATTAGTTAACTAAGGGTTAAACCTAAAAGATACGGTTGCTTTTATGAAATAAACAAGTCTAAAACCTATTTTTTAAGAGGATTTAGATCCATAATCATATTATACTACATTAAACTAATTTGGAGATATTAGAAACAAAAAATATTTTTATGATAAATTAATATTTCCAGTTTTTTCCTAAAGTGCCCCTCACCTCTCTTATAAAAGGGCACATCCCTTTATCTTTAACTAACACCTCTAAAGCCTTTTGGATAGGAAAATCCCAACCCATTTCTCCCCCCAAGCTCTTTAAATTCATCTTAACAGAATAACTTTGGACATAGAGCCATCCTAATGATCCATTTTGTTCAAATCAAAAGGAAACACCCGAAGAAGAGGTAATCATTTTAACCCTTCTTTCAACGCACTTTTCTCCTTCTAATTACTCTTTATATACTGATTCCATAATAAAGTAATAAATATAGTATATTATATATTCTGATATGTTATTATAATTATGGTAAAACCTTATACTTCCATTTATCCATCCTACAAATAACAATATCACCATGCGTGTGTACGTAAGACTTACCTTCTCCACGCCGTGGCGTAATTTGTTATCCAAAAATACTTTATTAGGATGGGTATAATGATGAGTATAATGGATTTAAATAATTAATATAACATTATAATAATTCTTTATAATTAATAAACCATCCTGTTTAAATAATTTAACCATCAAGAGAATAATATAGTCACTCATGCGTACTACGACTTACCATCTCCACAACGCGATGAGATTCATTCTCCATGTTAACCATTGAAGAATGATTATAAAGTATATATAATAAATAATAATGAAACATATGAAATAATAATTGTACTTTATTTATGTATATGTCATTTACTTACTTCCACTCAATTCAATAAGGAAACAAAAACAATGTTCATGCGTACGTACGACCTACCGTCTCCATGAATAGTGTATTCCATTATATATATATATATATATATTATATTTATATTATGAATATTAATGATATATAAATAATATTATACATTATTGAATTAATTAAATCATAATCTATGTAATATGGTCAAAAATAACAAGTCAAAACATGTACGATAATCAAAGCGATATTACCCAAAATGTTGCATTAACAATGAATTGTTAATAAATAGGTAATATAAATTCTTAAAAGAATAATATATGATATCATATATATTATTATGGTTTCGATATAAGTTAATAATATGTTTAAAAACATTATACAAAAGTTTTTGACTCGTACAGAGAGAATCATACCTAAGGTAATGGATAATTTTTCAATATCATTTTTATCTAAGATTGTTTATACATAAGTATTTACTGGGTGTATATTTATCATCCATTTCCATGTTTTCTAAGAAAATTCTCATAAATTGTTTACAATTCTTATTTGTATGTTTAAAGTCATTTTTACCCATTTTTACTTTTACAACATGTTTTTGTAGGAATCCTTTTTACATTTACCATATGAGGTACTTTTTAACTTTTCCAGCAAAAGTATGAGAAAAATGTTTTTTAACTTATATAGAATGAATGAATTTTTATGCTTTCATGATGCCTTATTAAATAAATATTACTCTACATGGTTTGAAGTTTATTTTAAAAAAAATCCTTTCTTTTAAAATAGTGTCTCATTATGAGAAGATAAAACATTTTTAAAAAAGAAAGGATATTTTCCTCAGGAATTAAGTTCATGTGTTTTATTAAAATTATTTTCCATCTAAGATGACATAGGGTTATTTTTTTATCCCTATTGTTAATTTTATTTTATTGTATTATTTTTATGAATTCCATTTTTCTTATATGTATTATGTTATGATGACATGATGTTTAAGATTCCTATTTTATTTCATGGGTTATGCTATGATGAATGATTTATATTTTTTGCGGCACATTTAAGAATTATTTCATTATGATATGGGTGGGACCTATATATCCCTCAAATTCATTGGGTAAAGATTTATATCTCGTGATATTTATATGGATGTAATGGTAAGTAAATCTGGTTCAGTAATACATGGTTGGAACGACAAGTAAACCTGGTTCAGTAATGGACTCTGTCCACTATAATGGTCTTGGAAGCAATGTCTTGCCTACTATGGAAATAATATTATGTACTTATTAGTTCTCCAAAATTACAGGTTTTATTATAATTCTATTCTATCATGGTTAATGTTCCTTTATGATATATTCCTTACGTACTGCCAAGATTTATTTCATGACTCGTGATTTGGATCTTTAAACATTATGTTCATGCTTTTACATCCAAATTTTTATGGTTTGTTTTATGTTATCCATGTTTACCCTTACTAATAATTTGATCTCACCCTTTTTTTGTTTTATTTTCCCCATGATATAAATAATGGTTTTAGGTAGGGAAAAATGGGAAGATCTTTATGAGAGATGTTGAAGATCTTTCACCATGATTAGAAGATTATGTTCTGAGTTTCAAAAGACACTAAACTAATATGGTATTTGGGTATATTTCTGTGTCATGTATTAAGTATTACACAAAAATATTTTAATGTCCATGTACATCAAGATTGGGTCATTATAATATAATAATTACTGGTGTGATGTTTACAAATTTAGGGTGGACTTCTGTTAGATACCATATAATTGGGTAAAAATTCCTCCACTATTTCATATTTCACCCTATTGATGATGTTATTACCAATTTACATTATATATGAACTATTATCTATTATCAGGGTTCCCCACTCATATCATTTACAATTTAACCTATGTATAATACATATCTACATAGAGACCTATTTCCAAGAACAATGTGGGTATAGAGTCTTATTATTATAGGATAAAAAGTGATTCATGGATCTCATTTCCCTTTCCCATACACCAATTATATCATCTCATATTACTACATCTATCCTAGTGTTTGAATTCTCAAAAATATACATCAGTGTTCCTCTAATATGCTGTCATTATGATGGTTTCATTTAATTTTTTCCAACATAAATTGTATACATACACAGAGTTGATTCCAGTTATTATGGGATATATAGTGAATGATAGACCTCATATATTGTGTCCAATCATTAAAATAAATATTTAATCCCCTACTAACACAATATGCCTTTATCAATTCACATCATTTATCCCTCCCCAACCTTCTATTATAACAAGACTCATTTTATCATTGGGTAAAGCAGTTAAATCATAAACCATCATCGCTTTATCTTCTCTTATTGAATGAGTATTAAATTTTAGAACCACCCTCTCTAATTTTATTGAAAATGTTTTTTGGACCCGTCATCATTTTGGATGGAAACTCATGGAATTGGGTGTGTAAACCTACATTTTCTAGTCTAAATATTTTGACCTAAAACAAAGAAAAATCATTTATCAAAGTTGTATGACCTGAAAATTTAGCATTTCATGGTAAAAAAAGAAACAACATTATTTTAAAACAAAATAAAATGATACATAAATATTTTCAGGATGAAAACCAATAAAGGGTGACCTAAGAAATTTTTTTGTTTATTCTAATAAATTTAATTCATTTATTGACTTAGGAAAAAGTTAAGGTGTTCAAGGAAAATAATAAAAAAAAATTGGGATCAACACTCAAATCAAGTAATTATTGTGGAATTTCTCATTAGTTTTAATTGATCACAGAAAATATTAGAACACATTTTTTCACATATTCTCCCTTAAACCACATAAAAAGTGAAATCAGACATCCACTGTTGGGTTCTATAACCAATATTGAACATTAACTTCAATAAAATCAATATTATTATCCTAGTTTCATTGATCCTCAAAAAATATTTCAAACCAAAATGGTTTTAATTCAATTTATAGTGTTTTTGTAAGTGCACATGACCTTCCAATACCAATCTGATTGGATACATCCTCGATGGATCCCTAATCATTTTTTTCCTAAATAAATAAAATATAGATTTTGGGATGGTATAAACATAAATAAATTTTAAATTCATACTAAAATGTATGCATCAAGGAAGTAAATAAATTTTAACTGTCAAACTAATTAACTAGCATTGGTTTATGGTGGTGATGTATGTTCATAATACATGCTAGTAACCATATAAGTGTACAAATATAAAGGACAAGTATAAATTTCTATTTCTATCTTCCCTTGAATCAATAAAATTTCATCCATAATTTTGGACCAAACAAATCTCCCCTCATGTTAAGTAGGATTCAATAATCTTATAGGTTACTTGTAAGGAACTTCATAGGAAATAAAGATGAAATAATATGGGGGATCATAAAGTTTCACATTAAATAATTTTATAAGTTTGATACATCATTCAAAAATAAATTATATAATCCAATCTAAAAAAAATTATAGAAATAGTTTTATAAAATTAGTGTAATTAAATAATGATGAGTTACCAATAAAAGAATATCATTAAAAATAGTAAAGAAAAAATAATTCATAAATAAATATTCAGAGAATAGAATCACTCTACTGTATTCTTTAACTCCGTTAATATATAATCAAGTGCATTGATCCACCCTTTAGGTTCTTTCAATAGAGAAATGCAAGTGTAATGTCATAGACTTTTTCAGGTGTTTTATGAGTTGATTTTAATATTTAATCAAGTTTTTTAACTATAAATTGATTGGATTCAATTTAGGGGTTTCTAGTTTGTTTCAAAGAGTTTTAGAGGTATTTTTGAAGGTGTGTAGTTTGAAAGTGGTTTTATAAAACCATATTGACACTCTAATAAACCATGTGGATGGTGGAAGTAGTAGCTAGAGAGGAACATGGTATAGTCCAATGGTTTATCAAACCATGTTTCCTCACCTGAAAAAGGGAATAACTTATTATACTGACCAAAATAATGGTTGGAGAAGGGTTTGGAAACCCATGTGACCAAACAATGTAGGTTCCTAGGAGTGGTAGTAAACCTCTCATGGTTGATGCATAGTTTGGGAAACCGTTCATTCAAACTGTATACACACGATTGAATTATCGAGAAATAACTTTTTAATGGGTATTTACTACCTTTTTTTGACACATTCCTTCTTATATTTAAATCTTTCTAAAATATTGAGACTCCTTAAGACTTACCTAACATTTTATTTCTCTTCTAAGATTGAATATAGTGGATCCATGGGTGTTGATGATCTGGAAATAATGTATGTTATCCATGAACCTCTATTCATTGGGTTTAATTTAGTTCTACCTATTTTACCTTGAAAACAAAAATCATAGATCCAATATTTAATACTCAGATCTATGGATTCTGATGCTATTTAATAAGGTAATAGTTTATTTTTTTATAAAATAAGCACATGATTCATAGATTTGGCATTTATACACCATTTAGACCAAGACTCTTGTTGACAAAGGATCATATCAGGTATGTGTGATCATGTACTACATTTTTGGGTAATTATTCTACTTACCCTTTATCCTAGAGTCTAAATCATGGTAGTTTTGGGATGGTTCTATGTTTTGGTGTGGTGTATTAAAACTTTGACATATACTATTGTCACTAAAAAGAATTTCACTTATGGTAGGTGGTCTTTCATATTTTTGAATATTTATACAATTTATTAGCATTATTTTTTATCATGTGTGTGTATCTTGTGAGACCTATGTTTGATATTTTATCATATGTGGTGTACGTGTGTAGCCACATGGACCTATGATTGGTGTTTTCTCGCATATGGATTTTGTATGGCTGTGAAAATTTATTGTTATAACAAGATTTTTGGTCTTTAATATTTTGTGTCTGTGTGTATGTTTCATGTTATTTTCCTCTAGAATTTAGGTTTAACCATATCAAATGTTTCCCTGATATGGATGTTTTATAAATTCAGTCATCATATACATATATAATCACTTTAAATGGGATGTGTCAAACATGTTTTTTGGACTATCCCATCAAGGGGGAATGTGTCAGACATTTCTTGTTGAATTTTCTTCTAGAATGGATACAAATAAGGTAATGTTAGTCTCTATGTACTTACACATTTTTTATGCTTATGTTATAAAATTATTTTATCTTTTTTTTTATATTTAATTTCATAGAATACACCAATCTATCTTATGAACTCATGTTAAGGATTCATGGTGGTATCCTACTTTTTTTCATACTCACACCCGACTTAGGAATCATGGTGCATGTGTAAATTGCATGATCATGGATCTAGTGATATAAAATGGCCCTGTAGTGGGAGGTTTTTCCTATTTTGTAGGAGGACGCCAACATTGTAGGATTAATTTCAGGCTGGATAAATGCTGCTACTTTATCTTAGTTTCATTTATCTCATACATTGATCTGCCACCTCTGGGGATCCTTTTCTCATTTTAGTCAATGTTTTTTGAAATATCATACTTCCATTTCATGGATTGATAATTTATAAGTATTATGATTCTTTGATGAATTATTTATTTAGTATTTATTCATTGATTATATTTTTATCACTTCAATTATGTACTCTGATGTTTACCAGATACCGAATGAAAAGTGTCCCCTTGATTTCCCTCTTGGACCTTGCCTCTAGTTGGAAACCTCCTACGTAAGGGGAGGCATGCATGGGGTCATGTAGTATTCTAACTCAAACCCAATGATTTGGGTTGGGGTGTTACAAAATGGTATCATAAAACCACATTCAATAACTTGTTTAATTTATTTTCCTTGATTTAGGATTGGGTAGATTAGGGATAGGATTGATGGGGATCTAGAAGGGGAAATGTATCAGTGTCTGGCCAACACTATATAACATAGATATGATTTTTCATTAAAAGGATAATTTATGTTCTTTTGGTTTGATGTTACCATTTATTTAATTCACCTTGGATGATTCACATGATGTTGTATTTTTTGGGATTTGGTGTGCATTCATGAATCATGTCTCAGCATGTAGGATAACATGTCACGTGCATGTTACATGTAATAGATAGAGCCTAGATATTTTAAATGTCTTTTGAAATTATGATATGTAGTTTTGGTGAGTTATTTATTTCATTATTTTATTTGATCCTGAGTATTCTATATGTTAGTGGGTGTGTGTATGTGTTACTATGTGTGTATGTGTCTGGATGTGACTAAAGTGAAAGTATTTGAGGCTTAGCTTATGCCATGGGTAGTGCTTTGGAAGTTATGCCTTGTTTTGTGGGTAACCTCTTAGGTTAAACCTTGTAACAACTTGAGACATTAATGATTATTTCCCCTAATCAAGTATTTTTTATTATATTATGTTATATACAATAACAAATAAACTAAAAACAGTGTAACTTTAATAAAATTAAATTATTCAAGACCATTTTTGTAGTCGTTAAACAAACTGGAATAGATAATAGTAACTAAATTTTGAATTAATATATTTATAATAAATATTGAAATTAAATATGAACAATCTAACTTCCTTTTTGGATTTACTATATCAATAATAACTAATTATTTTTTTTTCTAAAATAATTTATTTTCAGTTGAATAGTAAAAATACAAATTTTTCTAATATAATTGATTTTATGAAAATATGAATTGAACATTTTTTAAATATTTTTACAAAAAAATATATAATATAGTGAAAAATTATTTTAAAATACTTTGTTGGATTTTTAAAACTAGTGTATAACATTATAGATAATTTTATAATATTTAATGAAAACAATTGTTCATCAATTTATTTTATTAAGTTTAATCAGGGTGAAATTGGGTTGTGGATTTATTTTAGAATCAAAAAAATATTATTTAATAAATAGTAATATTTTTAATATCCTTGAAATAAATAACATTGATAATTCTTACCTATGCATAATAATTATGATTAAAAATACACTTTTCCTAAAAATGGGTTTCTATTCATTACATGCACTAAAGACAAGATAAATTTACCTATATAGGGAAATTTAGCTTGATAAAATGATTATTATATTTGAGATAATATTTTTCATATTATTTAATATGTTCAATTTAATTTTTTAGGAATAAAATTTATGCTATTTAGAAAAATTATAATTACCACAATAATGGTGAAAAAATTATTTTAAAATTAATATTTTATTGATATCCTAGAACTTATATCGAATTAATTAAAAAAAATTAAAAAATTAATATTATATTATGTATAATAACATAAATAAATATATTAATACCCATTTAATTGGTAATAAGTACTAAATAAGATTAAGAATCCATAGTGGTTAAAATTTCATTTTTCAAATAAGACAATTTTTCTACACATTAAATTTTATAATTTCAAGGTTAATTTTGTAATATTTATAAATTTAATTCAATTAGACAGAGAATAAAATTTTTTCCATAAAACCCAATTTCGGTTATATGGGTTACATTATATTTAAAAAAATATAGAAAATCACTTAGTGAAAATCTAGCTACCATGTTTAAAAGTAAAATAGTAAAATGTAAGAACATAATGGTAAAAACATTATATCATGTTTATAAAAGTGTGTAAATAATTTTTTGAGTCTTTCTATATTAAAACACACATATCACTCTATTATTTCTAAAATTGTGTGTCATTGACAATGGAATAGTGTCATGGAATTATTAAAATGCAAAGGGTGTTTCCAAAAGTTAGCTTTTCCTTTCTCATAAACCCTTTCAAACAAACACCTCACATTAGAATTTGACTTGAATTTTAGACCAAATATCCTATCCTTGAAGTGTATAATATTTTATTAATCCCCTTTCAAAATAATTTGGCGTAATACTTTAATTTTCAATGATTTTCCAAGGAAAGATCAAGTATCCAAGGTAATTATTATCTCCTTCTTACATTTTTTCATTAATATTACTCTTCCAAGTCACTTATATCCATTACAATATAATAAATTAAGTATAATTATTATACTGATTATTAATTATATTAATAAAATAACTATGATTTATTCCCCTCCATCTGCTATGAAAAAATGTCGTTAGTGTGTTGCGCGGACTACCGCCTTCACAAAATGGTGTCTTCTGTTATTCATCACCACTATTGAAAGATGATAAAAAATATGTAAAGGAGGGATAAATATGATAAATATGTATATATAATATAAATATAATTTATACATTCTAAATTATCGTAAACATTATTTCCCTCTCAGTCATTGAGAAATAGTGTGTACATGTGAATTATTACCTCCACAATTAATGATTTTTCATTTATCATCACCGCCCATCATGGTTAGATTTAAAAATATATTTAATATATAAAAATTATTTACATAAAACTATTAATATTATATATATTATGAAACTATTTTATAACTCTTTATACCATGTTCAGTATATATAATGAGTTATGAAAATTATCCCCAAATCCTCAAATAACCGATGTAGGAAATAAAAATATATTAAAAATAAATAATAAATGATTATTAAATGGACTTTACATATGAAAAATATTAGGATAATTTTATTAATTAAATATTTAATAAACTCAATATGGTTATTCTATAAGTTAATCACATGCGTAGAATGAATCAGGAACTTGGGGTAAGGGATCTTCTGTACCTGCTTCATGACTTGTTGGTTATAAATTATCTTTATTTTTCTCTATTTTATGAAATATTATTATAATATACCTCTCTATATGTTTATATATTTCCTTTATATATTTACCTAGTTAGATATCCCATCCATTTTTATGGATATATATATTTTGAGTTCCCTTCAAAATTCTAACTTTTATGTATACACAGTTTAAGGGAGATTTCTTATAACATCCAAGAATTTTAAGGTATTTTGTATTTTAATAAATAAAATAAAAATGTCTTAAAAAAATATAAGTATAATTATATTATTATAAAATGAAAATACACTATCTTTGATTTAAAATATTTTCAATTTTATACTCTAAGAAGGTGGAAAAAATAAATATACAGCGAACATCCTTAATAAAAGATGAAAAAATAAAATAAACATGAAAACAACAAGATTTTATCCCACTTCATTTGGATCCATCATGATTTAGATCCCTCCAAATATAATTATTTAAAGAATAAAATTATGTGAAAAAAAATAATCATCCCTATGGGTGATAATACTAAAATATATAGAGTTTGGTTTATTAAAATGTCACTTAAGTCGGGTATCTATAGGATAAATTACATGGTCAATGATAAATAGCCATTGTTTTCTTTTTGAATGAAATAATTTTTAATAAATTTAAAAATTAAAAATTAAACATTAGGATATTTTTTATAATATATATAAGTTACGTTTATATTTCGGATGTGTATAAAAAAAATTAGTTAAAATGTAATTTTAAGTTTTGACACAAATACATGATGTATAATATTTTTTATTATTTAATAATAAATAGAAATAAAAAGTGTGTAATGTTTCAATAATTTAAATACGCTTATAATTAGTTAAAATTTAATTTAAGTAAGTAATTTTTGTTGTTTTTAATAATAATTTTTGTAACAAATTAATTTCTAATCAAATTATTTTAAAATAATATAATAGTAATATAGTAGTGATATAATTCAGGTAAACATTAATAAAATGAAAAAATAATTAAATGTACAAAATATGATTTTGAAATAATTTTTTTTAAATTTGTATATCTATGGTCAAATATAAATTTAATATACCTTTTTAGATATTTAAAACTTTCCTTGTATAATTAAATACAAGTAATTAATAATCATTTAAAAGTACTTCAATTTTGATATGAAAATTCATATCTTTCGATGTATTATATTTATAATACTATTACTTTTGAATAACTAATTAGTTTCAATTTAAATAATTAAAATCATTAGTAAATTTGTAGAAATAATTTTCATTAAAGAGTGGTAAAATATAAAATTGATATTGTAATTAATAGTATAATATATTTTAAATAATTAAAGTTTTAATTTTAAATTATTATGAAATTTTAAATTTTACTTATATAAAAGAATTATCTAACCAAGCCCACTAGTAACGCACATCAACCACACATGTGAGACTAGGCGTCGACCGCGTGGGAGGTAGGTTGACCTAATATGCTTGACAGTAGGGTGGGTGCATAGCACCCATATAACATGTCAATTGGTATACATAACACCCACATAGCATGCTCAAGTGATTATATGGGTGTGGGAAGTGTGGGTCAGCATGAGCTGTGAGCATGGGTGCATGTGTGTGTGTGTGTGTCCAGGTACCGATCTCTTGGTTCCTTGGAATGAACTACAACTGCAATCATTTTTAATATATAGATCACTTAGACCAATAATTGTTTCAATGTGGGATTTGAAATTCAATTATTGTTATCCTATTCTAAAATATTCACTTTTATCCCATAGTTACGACCTATAAACTATTTGAATCGATGCCACCCTATACTACCGAAATCATTTTTTCTTGGTGACAAACATATAAACCAAAAACAATCAAACAAGAGGTTGGGCCTTCAAACGTATTTTATCCATATAGACCAACTACCCTTTTACTATTGAGAAATGACTTCTAAAAAAATATTTAAGAAACCAATCAAGTTATTTTGAAAATTATAATTACAATAATCATCCACTATTCATTTTATATTCCTCTATTTTTGTTGATTCCTTATCTGTTTAATGCATCCATGGAGATGATATATATATATTTATCCATAACAATAAAAACAAAGTAATTTTTATAATCTATATACTTCTTTTTAAGACAAAATAATATTTAAAACTTTGAAGCATTAATCCTTATAGACATTTTTTATCATTTAATATTGATAATATACTATGACTTAATAAGAGTACTCTGTCATCATTTTTCTAGAATGTTTTCCTCAAAATCTGGCTCGACAAAAACTTCTTATTTATGATGATTTAGAAATAAGTTTGACTAGGAAATGTGTACGAACTATTATATATATATATATGGAAATACTTCTCACCCATTGGAAAAAACCCCAAATCCTACCCAATTCCTATCTCATTCCATACTCTAAACTCTGGAAATATAGAACATCACTTCAAAAGATCATTTTAATTTTGGATTTTATGTAATGAGAAATATATTTCCTTCAAACTTATATAATTTTAAAATCACTTCTATAAGATTTTATTTCTATTTTAGGAAACTTTTAGTTTCAAGAAAACCCTTCTATAAGAGAATTTTATTTTTCAACTCTGTACTTTATTTTCAAAGAACATTTTATACGAAGGAAAAATTATTTAAATATCATTATTTATGGTTTTTAAGAACTCTTTTATGTAAGGTAAATTATGTTTTTTTAAATTATCAGGCCATATTTATTTTCAAAAAACCCATAATTATGAATAAAATGTTTTATTTTTTAAATCTATTTTCTATGAAAATTTATTTAAACAATTTTATTTAAAAATTATAATTGGATTTTGTAGTTATAAGTTTATGTATGAAATTTAATTTTAAACATATTGATGTTAATAATAGTTATATATATCTCCATACTCTATTATTATCATTAACATTCTATATTTTTTTATGAAAATAATTTTCTTTTGTACTATTCCTTATTTACAAAAATTATTATAAGCATTAATTGTGAAATATGTATTTATCATTACAAATATGGTGTTTTATTAAAAATATCATTTTCTAAATTTTATGTGATATAAAATTATTTTTTATATGAATTAATTTATATTGATTATGAAAGGGTGTTTTAGTGGAAATAAAATTATAAAACCAAACCCTTCAAAAATATTTTTATAGAAGACTAGGAACTTGGGTATCAAATTTGATGATAAATAATGAGGATTAAAACCATGAACATAAGGGGAAATTATTATAAAGTTGTTAATGTTAGTAGAATTATGGATTTATTAAGGGTTTCTAAGTATTATTTATTCCTATAAAATTTATTATTTTCAAAGAAACGTTTTAAAATTTTAAAGAGAGATATAAGTACATATTTCAAAGGATATTTTATTTTTAAAATAAATGGGTTTCCAAAGTGGTATGTATTTTTAATGGCTTTGAATATTATTTTCCATGGTTATATTATGAAACCCCAAGATTTAAATTTTGGAAACTTTTTTATCAAATGTTTTATATTTGATATAAAAGAAACTGTTTTCAAAAGAGTTTTTATATAGTATTTATAAAATAATTTTACCCATGGTTTTAAAACCCCTTTACTGGGAAATTTTATTCTCACCCGATATTTTAAAATGTTTTTTATAGACTCATTTGATGTTCCAAATGTGGTTGATTTTGTTAGGAAGCTAGTGCAAGTGAATTCAAATCAATGATTGTAGATCATTTTTTTTAGACTATAATATAATGTAAGGTTTGGACTAATCCTCCAAAATATAAACCAAAATAATCCTTTGATGTGTAAACGACTACATATTTTTTAGATTCTTTTTTAAAGACTGTATATTCAATGTTTTTTGGAACTAGTTCTAGGATTACTGGTCTCGAGCTATCTCACTTCCAAATTCTTTCCCCATATCTAGCATCACCCACAACAAATTTTTTTAAACCTTTAATTGTTTCTAAAATACCAAGTTATTTAATGGAGAAATATATTGGTTTAATTTTAGTTTTATTGAAAAAATAGGGTATTTATATATTTAAAAAGATTATTTTATTAGTTTATAAAGCTCTACCCAAGTGGTACATTTTTATTCTTGATTTTCCTAGATCTTCCTCATAAAATCCCTATATTGTAACTCAATGGTCAAGAAATTAGTTTAATTTTAAAATATGATCATATAAATTATTTAATTAATTCCTCTCATAGAAATCCTTATGATTTATCCTTTGATTATTCCTTAAATCCTAATTATCAAACCCACTTCCTTCTTATGGGTTTGATCATGATTATGATTTATTTATGGTTTATTTTCCTTATATGGTATGGATATGTATGATTTTAATTTATGTGATGGGTGGAAATATAATTATATGTCCCACCAATGAATTGGGTAAAGATTTATATCTCATGGTATGAAATGTATGGGATTAGGGAGTGAACCCAAATCAACCATTTGACCTTCTACACTTTATAATGATGGCCTTAGGAGATACCCTTAACTTTAGGTTTATTGTATCAAGTTTTATGTTGTTACCATAGTTTTATGATCTTATGAAATCAATTCCTTACACCATGCATTCATGCTTATGATCATGCTCTTCATGACATCATGTTATTCCTATTGAATCTAATGATATTCTTCATTATCATGTTTGTTCCCTTACTGGTTTTTCTAGCCCACCCATTTCCTTATTTATTTTCCCAAGGATATCTTATACAGTTTAGTAAGATAAAATAAAGGTAGTATAACTATATAGAGTTCTAAATAAATATGATACTTTTATTTTTAATTTTATATATTTTTATATATAGTCTTCCAAATACACTAGACCACTAGACCCTCAATGTGTATTTGTTGGAAAATAATGTTAGGAATTGGGATTCATGATGCGTTGTGTGTATCAAATTTTTACCCAAAAAAATTAAATTAACAATTAATAATAAATTCAATATGAAAATATATATTTAAATTAATAAATAAAATACATCTACACAAGTTTATGGAATCATGGGTAAATTTTTAGTGTTTATTGACACCTCATTTAATCTTGTTTCTTTGAATCATGGGTAAATTAATTAGAAAATTTTACAAATGATACTAATATTAAATAGATACACTGATAAATATATTTTTCTTATTGTGATCAAAAAAATTTCAAATTGATTTTTTTGACATTAATTAGATCACAATCGAGAACAAGTATCATCTACCATGTATTTTTGACTTGTTCAATCAGTTGTGATGAGCTAAATACTTATTAAATATTGGAATTTTATTTGTATAACATCAATTACCAGTGATGATGGAGGATATATCCAACATAGTTTTTAATAAAAAAACATCAATACTTTGAATTTATAGTGATTCCCTTCAGAATTACAAATTCCAAAACTATCTTTATTGATCAGATGAATAGATACTTAATAGATTACCATAATCACCTTTTGTTACTATTTATAAATGATATTATTATATATTCCAAGAGCATGGAAGATATTTTTAATCATTTTTGAATTGTCTTGAAGGCCTTGAGGATGGATGAACTCTATGAAAAATTTATCAAGTGTTATTTTTGGCCATATAAAGTATCATTCTTAGGATATTTAATTATAAATAAGGGTATATTTGTAGATCCTTAAAAGATAAGTGATTAATGAATGGACCATACTGAAAAATGTAACTGAGATCCATAGTTTTCATGGATTTTATGGATACTATCAATGTTTTTTATATTTATCTTAATCTCCAATTATATGAAAAAATTTAACTCGAAATGGGGTTAGGTTCCTTTAATAGTATAATGTGAATAAAACATCAAGGATATAAAGAGAAGTCTAGTAATGGGATTTGTACTCAACTACCTTGTAGTGGGAAGGGGGTTTTGATATAAAATGATGCATAAAAAAAATTATTGGAATGATTCCTTATGTAAAATGAAATGGTGATAGAATATTCCTTGTATTAATTAAATGATCATGTTTAAAAATACCCTAACCATGGTTTGGAACTAAAAGTAGTGATATTTTCATTAAATATACTAAGGGTTGGGGAAGGATTGTTATTCCTTATCCATGAATGGGGTTGAAAGAGACAAAATATTGATGGATTTTCATTGTTGGGACATTGAAATACTAAGGGTTGGGGAAGAATCCTATCTTTCCCATGTGATTTTTGAATAATTATTACTTAGGAATATTATAAAGCCACATAAGGGAGATATGGAGCTATATAAGAAGGTAGGAAAAAATTTATAGTTAAACTTTAAAAAGTATGTAATGATATGACTTGGGAAATAAATATGTGTACCATAAATACAATAATTGAATAAGTATTTCTTAGATGATTCACATATATCATTGTCAATCCATCCAAGAATTATAATGATGTTTAGAGATCTCAAGAATCATTTATGGTGGGATAACATGGAGATGGAAATTCTATATTATATATCTCAATGATTTGTGTGTAATAAAGTCTAGGAAAAATGAAAAAAATATAAAGGGATGATAAAACCATTGATCAAAAACTATATGGAAATGAGAGAAAATAACCATGTATTTTATAATAGGTCTTACTAAGACATAATTTTTTTATTCCATAGGAATTTTTGTTCATTATGGTATAAATTATACAAATTTAATTATTATCCAAGAGTATATCATTAACGATTATCTTGACAAGATAAATTTATGAAAAAATAAATACTTCATGGGGAATCGTATTCCATTGTATTGGATATGGATCCAATGTTTACCTTATTTTTTTGCGAAGTCTTTAGTATGTATTAACTGTATAGCTGAACTTCAATACTAATATCATGCTCAGATAGAAATGAAGTATGAAAGTAATATTCAAAATCTAGAAGGCATTTTGAAATCCTATTCAATGGATTTTAATGGAGGTTTAGATTGACACCTTCCCATAATAGATTTCTTATATAACATCACAATAATAACATATGTGTATCAACGTGGTTAATAATTCAATAGGAATATAAATTATTAATTTGGTCAATGGTTTATTTAGAGAACTAGGGTTCATATTGATAATCCAAGAGTTTGAGCATCTTGAGATAATTTTTTTGGATACGGTTCAGGGTTCGAGAGGTTCCAAAAATTCTCAGGTGACTCTCAGAATCTTCATGTTAAATTTTAGAAGTTTTGGAGTTATCTATCTAGGGTGAACAAATTATTTTTCATTATTTGGAATAAATTATGTGTAATACTATGTGTGATTTGGTTTTCAATTCAATTTCTATAGATCATGGTTTTTTTTGAATGATTGTAGCATGATTCTGAGAAAACTATGCAGATTACTAGGGTGAATCTTGTGGCTTTGTTTGGTCTAAGAACATGTCACATTATTTACAAATAGTTGAATAAAAACTATATTAAATGATATATTTTGAGAAATTTTTTTTCAGATGGATGTAATATATTTTGGAAAAAAAATTAATAACTATGGGATATGGATTCACTTTTACAATTAATACCACACAATTGGTGCACAATTTGGAAAACAATATCTTCAAACTATATCTACCTTTAAAAAGGGGTATTTTATAATTTCCCTTTTTAAAATTTAAAGGGGAATCCCCCTTTCTCCCTCCTACATACATGTACACCATATCTAGCTAAGCTCCGTCTCCACCATTCATTCCTCCTCAAATTTAAGTGACTCTAAGTGTGATTTCTTTGGAATTTGAGGTGATTTTATCTTCTTACTTCCTCCATTGCTCCTTCCCATGGGTTTCTTATAATCTTGGATGTTTGAGTTTGAGAGGAACAATTTGGGATATACTTAACACTAATACGGGTGAATTAGTGTTATGAAATTTTTATCCAATTATAAATTTTTATCTCATTCCCTATTAGACCATTAAGATCTTTATTCTCTTATTCTATTTTACTTATTAAATAAAAGTATATAAAAGAAAGTAAAATATGAAGCTTGATATATTTATAAGTTTCAATACTCAATAATATTATCTTATACTTGATACTAATAGGGAAGGCTAATGGGAATATTTTACACTATAATATGTTAAAAAACATCGTAGTGGGAAATTAAATAATCCCTATCCAAAGTGGGAGTCCTTGCACTTTATTTGGTTGGATGGAAACAGTACTTATTCCTTAGACTGGTAATGAACTTATCTAACTATCACCCCTCACTAGTTCTTTATACCCCATCTAAATACAATATTCACATTCTTCATAATTCAATTTATAAATACAAGTAAGTATTCCACCTATTGATACATCTAATGGATATCATACTGATACTTTATTAATCACTTATTACTTTCAAAACATTTGAAAAAAAACTTTCCTTCTTCATCCATAATCTGGAACCTTTCCGTTTTATTATTTATTTGGAATTTTTCATTTGTTCCTATATATATTATGATTTTCATCCAATGATGTTTCTCTTAATGATTGATTGAAATATCCTTCTTCTCCTCTTCTAGAAACATATATTTGTTCGGTACTATCCATCATATTTTTTTTTGTTCAATGGAAATTAATATGATCCTTATTCTATGAAATATCCTTCCAATATCAAATAATAAGAAAAATATTTCATGTATCTGAGTGATCCCTTATTCTTCTTATTGGTCACATGGTACCTATTTTCTGGTGCTACTTCTCCATCTAATACAATATGATCAATCTGGTACATGTGAATCCAATAATTCTTCTTCATTCCTTCGACCAGTGCACTTAGTTCTCTATCCAGAACTTCTCCTCCTGATGCTTTAACCCCGTTTATAATAGCTCTCAAGATTCATGTTTGGTACATCCATACATCAATTCAATTTATTATCCTAACACACATTCAAAATTATTTACATGTTAAAAGTGTTCAACAAATTTTACTATTTCAAGATCATCATTATATATGAACACTTTCATAGGAAATTATGGGAACTCTAATATATTTTACCACCTAAGTAAAAAATGAATTTCAAACATCCCACTCATTTTATATTTCACTAGAATGCTTCTCAAGCACTTTAGAACATTTGATATGTTTAAAAAAAATTCTCAAACATCCTTAAATTTTCTAGAATCAAAAAATTACTTCATGATTATTGAAATAACGAATATCCCACTTAGAATTTCCACAATAGATGAATTTATTAAAACTTCATATATACATTTAAACCTTTCACCCAGAACAACTTCATAACACCTATTCCATCTGGAAAAATTCATCTTATGTTCCTTTACAACTTCATAGGATCATCTCAGAAGTCTTTAAAAAGACCTTTCCGCTAATGGATGATGGGCTTTATAAACCTTTTTCTATTCCCTGGAATGGAAACCTCTTATAGATTAACTTCATTAAAGAATGTTTATATGATGATCTTGAACATTTTCATTTAGTAGACTCATCCTGATAAATTATTTATCTTATTATTTTTCTTAATGACTTTATAAAAGTCCATCTAATGACTTTTTAATACTCAATTTGATGTCTTTATAACACTTTGTTCAATGAAATCACTCAAAAACCTTTGTCTAATGGAATCTATCTAAAAAATTTAGCAACTTCTATCTAATAATCTTGCATGGAAACTTTAATATAATGAATTCCACTCGGAAACCTATGTCTGATGACTTCATATATAAATGTTTGTCTAGTCCAACTATTTTGAAACTTCATAAATATATATATGAAAATATACATATGTTTAATTTAACTATTTTTAGGAATTTTTTATGACCATACATAATTATTTATAGGATGCTTCAAAACCATTCTTCTATTCAATGAATTTTTTCATAAACTTATTCTATATCTGATGATTTAGAAACTTTTGTCTAATAATTTTGAAATTTCATAATTCTATGATCATCACACATTTAATTTAACTATTGACTTCTTTAGGAGTCATGTGCTTAATCAATCGATAAATTATTCAATTCAATTTTCAATCATTGTACAATTCTATCTGATGGAATTTATATAAGTCTTCATTCATCTTCAATATAAATCAATATTTTTGATGGAATTCATACTCCCATTTGGAATTAATATGATCGATCTACCATTAATAGCCTTTTCACTTATTCTAAACTTCATATTTAATCACAATATAAGTAATTTTAATATTTGATTGATAAAGAACACATTACTTAGTAGTTTATGATAAAGTTATTTGATCATTTCCTCTTTGATGTAATAATGAATGTAATTAGGAAAACATTTTTTTCCACCTAAAATATAATTGACTTAGTCAATTCAAATTATTACAATGTTATTGTAATTGTTCCTAGATCTGATCATCATGGTCTACTTACCATGGTCTGATCATTTCACCCATCTCCATATTTTTGGATTCATGGCTACCCTTACTTGAGAAATAACCTACTTTTATGTGAACCTTAAAACTCACGGGTTACCCTTAATATGCCATCATATTTCCCTTATAAAGGCATTGGAAATCTTGGAATACTATTGAGAGTTCTAAAATTACCTTTAGTCAGTGAGACTAACCTTTAAATGGCCCTTATGTATCCTTACATAGTGTATTATCCACTCATGAATCCTTATCTGATTACTTTGGTCTAATCGACTTGATATGATCAACTTAGTTCAATCGACTCTGTCAAATCACCTCATTCCACTTTCCTCTATCTGATCATCTTCACAAAATTTTTTAGGAAACATCATTTGATTATATTTGTAAACTTCTTAAGGTAACTCCTTAAGGAAACTTTTGTTCATTCAAATTTTCAAACTTATTAAGGAATTCTCATAGTACAGGTAACAAATGAAATTCTCCAATAAAAATGGAACATGTTTTTGACATTAATAAAATATCACCAATCATCATTTTCAAACTCAAAGTTTTCACTTTCTTCTTTATTCATTCATCCAAGATACAACAACTTTGCTGCCATGTTTTTGTCCATCCACCTAAATTTCCAGTAGGCACTTCTTTGTAAATTCTTAAATATATTGAAATTAATAAAATATTTATATTTTATTTAAAAACATTTAAAACCATGGAAATTAATTGAAAATAAATACATGTGAAACTCCAAGTAGGATATTCAATCTATCCTTTTTTAATTTTATGACAATACCTTCAAAGAATGTGTGAGTTTGTGAATCTTTCTCTCATTTTATTCTCAACCATTCCCTACTTATTAATTTTACAACATTATTTCATTTCACATTATCAACAACTTATTTAAATGAAATATAATGTTCATGTTAAAAGGTTATATGGTAATTCTTAAGTAATGTGGCCCATCATTTCACTATAATCCTACATGATCCATATTCGGTGTAGAAAACAAGAGGATTTTATTTAAAAAACATTGATGCACCTTACCAATTGATCTTAATACAAAATTAAATGAGAACTCATAAACATAAATTCAAGGTTTTTACAATTTTATTCTAGGATGAAGATACTTATTGAGATATGAAATTTTATAATATAGATAATACTAAGACTCCTATACTCACTCAAAAAAAAGAATAAAAAAAATTCAATTTAAACTGGAAGGATTAGTTTGATTAGATCAATTTTTATACTTTTGATTTTCTTATGTCATTAATTAAATAAATTTATACTCCTTTTTAGAAGGATTTTTATCTTGGGTAACAAAATATTAGTGATTAGTGAACATATACCTTATCTAATGATTATATCTTCAAAAAATTTCCTAAATAATCATATTTTAATTATGTAATGATTCTAGTAGTTTTGTCAAAAATATCCAAATGTATCCCCTCATAAGAAAACATTACTTTTGATATTCATAATGATGAATATCATCAATATATATATTCTTAAGGATATTTTTGTTGAGAAATAACCAAAATGGATCTTACTTATATGGTTGTCCAAAATTTGATAACTCTCACATATTCATAGAGATTAATCCATTTATAAAATATTTCAACAAACTAAAATAGGAAACACTCCATGATGGAAAATTATTTATCTTGGAAAAAAAATTGGTAGATATTAACTATCTCATGTTCTCCCCCAAATATTATCACTCACCTTTAATTCCTTATTTTTAAAGAAAGAATACTAAAACACAAATGTTAATGGAATAAGGTGTCACTTTATTTCTTTTAGCATGAACAGTTAGGCTGAGATGGTATTCTCATCCAATTTTCTCTATATCCTCCACTCTTCCTGATTGAAAGTATAAACTTAAATTATAATTTTAGTTGCATGGATATTTTTAATTCTTCGATTTATTTATGTATTCACTGTATTTTATCAGGATATTTTAAATCACCTGTATCACCTGATTTAACATTCATATTTTTTGGGAACTCTTCCTATACAATAATTATTATAGAATAATATCTATGAGTATTTCTTACCAATTTGTACCCCCACATATTACTTCTTTAATATAAAAGTTTTATTTTTTTAAAAACCTATCATTTACTTCAACTCCATCATGTGGAATATTTTCTCTCTCTTTAAAATAGTCTTTGCCTATGCTTCTTCTATTTCCACATTCTCACTCAAAATATTCTAGAAAGAATACAATCATATAGTTGGTAAAATTGGATGTAAGTTTGGATTTTCCATAGGGATTCTTTTTAGTTCCATACTTCTTGTCAATTATTTTTGATGATGCACTTTTCTTCATCTTCTTGTATTTGGAATCCAAGGACTCCCCACAACTCCTTCTTAAAATATTCTTGGGAGATTTTTTTAACATTCTTTTCTACATAATTACCATGGTTTATTCTTATTTATTATCCAAATTATATGATATTATTTTATTATCATCTTTAGATACATGTCAATATGACCATGTACCAGCCTTATGACCACCATTTTTTCATAAACACAAGCATCTTCAAATAATCTAAATCTATTGGATGTTCTTACATTTTTCTTACACTATAGAATTTTTTTATTAATCTCCACCTTGACCCCCATTTAAATGGGTTTCCTTTATTCTTTTATATTTATAGTATTGTACCAAAAATCTAATGCACAATGCTTGAATCTGATGTAGCACCAACATTAACCCACAATCCTTTATCTTCTTATCTCATCTATAATTTTTTTGGTATTCTTCATAAATTGTTGGGATCTTTATGAGGAACAAGATTCCAAACTCTTTCTCATATCCACCCTGGTCATGGTGGTCAATTTATTATCAAAAGTTTCATCCATAATTGTACAAATATTGTTTTCCCACCTACATTATTCAAAATAGAATGTTATGGATGGTAAAAATTTATATACAACTGATTCAGATATATTATTGAATGAAGTTATGTTATTCTAATCACATTTTGAATTTCTTTTAACATTAAAATACTCTATTGATAATTGTGTACAAGCATCAACTTACACATTATTTTATGAAGTCTCAATATGTTTATTCTCAAAATTAGACAACGTAACTTCAAATTCTAGACATCTCATATTGATGATTTTTTTTCTGATATTCACTCATAACCACCTTATCCTTTCAAACCTTCCTCATTCTTTGAATGACTTCTTCATGTAGTTTAAATTTTTATTGTAACAAAGATCATGTTCCTTGATCTTCTTGGATTTTATTTTCAATTATAAATCCTTGGAATCAATTCTATTTCTTAAAATTTCTTTAATTGCATAGATATTTTCTTCCATATTCTTCTTAACTCTATATTTCTCTTCAAATTCATTGAGCCATTTTGAGGAAGATATTTCAAGCACCACTTTTCTTACTTCGAATGATCTAACTTCCTTATAATTCTTTATATATTCATGAACATTTTTCTATAATTACTTATATGTTTATTTTATTTTCCTTCCAACTGGGTGACCTATTCCTTCATAATTTAAAATACTACACCACTAATAGAGGATTTTTTTGGGAATATAATACATAATATATCTTAATCTATTAGTGGATATATATTGATATGTTTTAGATCGATCATCATCACCACATAGACTGGGATATTAATCTTATCTACAGTCTGTACAATAATTCTGACATACCTCATGATCAATTGATATAGGAATGTTTTCCTTATCCTTAGTGGAAACATAATACACCTTCACTTCACTTTCCATGCCTGATTTATTTTCATTATTGGAAGGTTATAAAGAATCTGGTACTTCCACTTCTTTAGATAAGATGGATAACTTCTTCATATTTTTCTATATTCATTTTTCCTCTTCTGTATGGTCTTGGTTAAAATAGAATTCTTCTCAGAGATAAATAAATCTTTACTAAAACTGAACTTCATTGTTAATATAGGAATGAAAAAAAAATCTTTAAAAAAGAATAGTTGCAACATATAGAATCCAATAGAGAGGAACCGACCTTATAATAATAATTGAGAGTACCACTTTGAGATATATATAAAACTAAGAGGGGGTGAATCAGTGTTATAAACTTTTTATCTAATTATATATTTTTATCCCTTTACCTCTTAGACCTATTAAGATCTTGATTCTCCTATTATATTTTCCTTTTCATATTAAATTATATGAAAGTAAGTAAAATATGACACACAATATTTTTATAAGATCACTACTCAATAAGAGAAGTTGGTGCTTTTATCATATGGTGATGAAAGGTATATGGATTATCCATTATAATTTGATACAAAATATAGTAGTGTGGCTAGAAAATAATCCTTAGATAATGTGTGAATTCATACACTTTAGTAGGGGGATGGAAAAAATCTTTCTCACATAGACTGTGGACGACCTTGTCTAACTTGTAGGTCCTCACTAGTTTCTTCTACTTCCTCTGAAGATAGTATTCACCTTAATCTTAGGGTTATTTTTAACAAAAATAAAATATTCCAACAATTGATACTTCTTATGAATTTACTAGTGTATCATTATTCTCCACTTCCTTCTTTTTAGCTTGTTACTTAAATAGAATTATGAAGAGAAACATTCCTAATTCATCCTTCATCTGAAAAATGTCTATTAAATTTTCTATATGATCATGTCTGTCTATCCATGTCTAATGATGGTGATCTTCAAATGTTTTTTAACCCAATGAAATATAAAAAGATCCTTCTTCTCCTCTTCCTATAACACCATTTTGTCTAGTACTAAATGTCTGATATTTGTTTCTTCAGTGTATGTTCATCTGATCCTTATTCTATGCACTACTTATCTAATAAAAAATAATATAAAATCTTTATATGATATCTGGGTGATCCCTTATTCTTCCTCTTTATCACCTATTACATTTCCATCCGATGCTTCTACTCATTCTAATACAATCTGATTAGTATGGTACCTTTATATATAACATTTCTTCTTCTTTCCATTGTTTGTTGCATTTATTCCTATATTTAGTACATATCCTTTTAAGGATTTAACCCAAATTATAATATCTATAAATATTCATGGTCTAAACTTCTTTATGACACTTCAATTGATCAACATAAATAATAGCTTCAATTATCCACAGGTGAACAGTTTTCAACGCATTGTACAGTTTCAACACCCTCTTTATACAGGCACCCTTCCATGGAAATGTGTAGGAACTCAAATATATTTTCCTACCTAGGTAACACATGAGTTATTAAGTGCCTAATCATTTTATATTTCATTGGAAAACTTCTTAATCATTTTAAAACATTCAAGATGTTAAAATCTTACTCAAAAATATTTAACTTTGGTAGAATTGAAAAATTAATTTCTGATTATTGAAACATTAAATGTCCAACTCAATATCACTGTAATAGATTAATTAATGAAATCTTATTAAAGAAATTTAAACCTTCCATTTGGTAAATCATCATTATAACTCTTCCATATATGAAACTTCATCTATTGTTCATTCAAAACTTCATAAGATTATATAAAAAGTATTTCATAATACTATTCATATGACTGATGATGTTCTTTACAAACCATAATGTAACACCCCAAGCTTCCATGATACGTTTCTCTGTGAATAATACAGTAGCGTGGGTTGTACGCAACTTCGAGTTCTAACACACACCATAACCAATCAAACTAGTCGTTATGAATAGTAATACCCAATTCTTGAAATTTTATACATCTTATCTTTCAAAATGGACTTCATTTTTGGGTTCAGAATATCGAAATTAGTTTAGAGTGAATTTTTAGTACTTTTCTGATAACTTTCAAATTTTGATGAATAGTGATGATTACAAAATTTTAATAAAAAACAACTTTTTTAATCAAAATAATTAATAGTGATAAATTATGAATTTTAGTGGTTTCAAATTATATTTAGAATATATTTTTACAATTTAATCCAATTTTCATCATTGGAGATAATTTCACATTTAAACCAGTCATAAACAAGCATTAATATTTTGATAGTTATTGTTCCTCAAAAACACGCTTTTTGTTTTGATAGTGGAAATTAATTTCAAATTAATAAATTCAACTTCTATGTTTTGAATTTGGTAAAATAGACTTCATTATTGAATTTGGAATATCAAAATTAGCTTAGGGTAAATTTTTGGTATTTTTCTGAAAACTTTCAATTTTTGATGAATAGTGATTAACACTAAGTTACTGTTTAAAACTGGCTTTTTATTTAAATAATTAATTATATTATTTAATTTTATTTTAGGTCAAAATAGATACATAACACCTATATAATTTCAATGTAATTCATTGGAGGCAGTTTATAATAATTTTAGATATATAAAAATTTTATTGAACTTTTTCACCGTCTTTTACCCACCTCCTAGGAGAATTTGTAAATTCACATAAAACTTAATTTTACCACTTCTGTGAGTGTAATTTCAAAAATATGAGAGACACGGTTAATATCAAGGAGTAAAATTTGGTTCAAAAAGATAAAAATAATTTTTGGTTAATAGTAACTTTTTACTTTTATTTACGACGGTAAAAAGTAAATAGGGTAATTAAGGGTAAAAATGATAATATTATTACCCTAACACATGTCATAATTCTATTGGATAAGTTTAATTTGACCAAAAACAACCTTAGGAATAAAATATGACACTTTAGGTCCACTTGGATTAGATCAGGACATTTATTATTATTTAATTCAAAGAAGAGTTAAAAGAGTTAAAATCAAAGTTTAATAACTAAAACATTTTTAATATAGGTTTATACATAAGATAAATTCAATTATAAATATTCATTAGAAAGATAAAAATATTTCCTACATAATGATATTTTAATTATAATTTTTAGACATTAAATAATTAAATTTATTTGTGACACAATGATGATGCAGAAATTACCTTATTAATGAAAGAATCAAATAAATGGTAATATAAATATTAAAATAAATATAATTTCAAAGTTTTTATGACATAAACAAATTTTATCGGTGACTATGACATGTTAGGTCTGATTCAATGTATCGTGTTCTAAGTAATCAAGTTTTTATGACTTTCAAAAAAACAAAATACCAAATAGTGTCAAAATTGACATAAAAGAGTTTTTAAAACAAATATTATATTATTAATTGATATTAAATTTTTAAAAATATAAGGTTCGGACAAAGGACTTGTATCATGATATGTGTATCATTAATGGACCACTTGGGGGTCTCTTGGAGGTATATAGTATGTTTATTAACTATATAATATAAAAATACAAAGTGAATTGGTAAGTGTCAAACTAATTAACCAAGAGTTAAAACTAAAATATAAGGTTAATATAATGACCCAAACCTGTCTAAAATCTATTGGTTGAAAGTATTTAGACCCATCCCCACCTTATTCTTTGAATAATCTACTTTGGATCCATTATAAACTGAATATGAATTTATTATAAAATAATACTTTAAGTTTTTCCTAAAGAGCCCCTCCTCCCCCTTATAAAAAGGACCCAAATTCTAACCAATTCTTCAAAACGTCAAAGCCTTTTGGTTAGGCCAACCCCTGCCCAAATACTCTCTCAACTTCCCTCAATTCAACCTAGAGTCCTTAGTTTGATCAGAAATCCAACTTAAGGAGCCCTTTTTCTCAAATCAAAAGGAAGAACTCGAAGAAGAGGTAATGTTTTCACCACCCTCTTCCAAGTTCCTTTCTTCTTCAACATCTTCTTTCTTTGTTATTTCCAATATAAAATAATAACTCCAGTATCTTCTATATAATGTGATGTTATTATAAATATGGTACCACCATATTCAGTATTCTATTCATCCTTTGAATGACATGTCACCATACGTGTGTACGTACGACTTACCGTCTCCACATTGTGGTGTAATTGTTATTCAATACATTATTATTTGGATGGGTATAACAATGATGTGTATTTGATGTAAATAATAAATATAAAATGATAAGGATTCTGTATATATAATATACCATCTAGTTATATACTATATTAATATCAAAAGAATGATATTTTTGCTCGTACGTACGTACGAATTACCGTCTCCACAACGAGATAAGATTCATTTCCAAGATCACCCTTCATCGACGATTATAAAAATATATATTACTAATAAGTATGTAATACATGACATAATAATGCTACAGGAGATATATATATTTATATATATAAGTATTTATGTACTTACAAATATCTTATTCATTTACTTCTGTTCAATACTATATGAAAACGGAAACATCGTTTATGCGTACGTACAGACTACCGTCTCCATAAACGGTGTTTTCCATTTCATATATACGTCTATTATAAATTTTTATATTCTAAATATATATGATAAATAAATCATGTTTTATATTCTGGAAGTATTTAAATCATGATCTAAGTGATACAATCAAGAGTAACAAATTAAAACATGTACGATAAAGAAAGCGATCATTACTCGAAATATTAATATAACATGGAAATTATTATTAAATGGGTAGTATAAAGTCATAAAGGAATAATGTGTGATATCATTAATATTAATATGGTTCTAGTATAATTCAATAACATACTATAGTCTTCATACAGGAGGCTAAACGTACCCTCGACTAAAGAAAAGTGCAAGGTAAGGGGTTTTCATCTCACTCCTTATTCCCGTGAGATTCATGCCATATTGCCACTATTACCTTTTTTGTGGTGTATATACTGCCTATAATTGTATTATTTGTGTAATACACTTTAGGTTATATTCATTTACATATTCATTGTATGACACCTCTTTCATGGGTTGTATGTTACGTAAGTTACCGAATTGGTAAGGGTTAATTTCACAATTTCTTTATTATCTGAGGTTGTTTTTACATAAGTATCTACTGGGACATATTTATTATCCATGTCTATGTTTTATGAAAGAGTTTTAAAAGGTATTATTTTAAGTTACTTTTTACTAAAACATCATTTCAAATGTTTTAAATATTTATTATTCTAAATCTTTCTCATTAATGTCCATGTCTTCAAAATAGGTTTTAAGGATTTATTTATATGGGCATGAATGTTTTTAAAATGTTAATTACTTTCAAAAGTTTCAAAGTGGTATGGGAAAATTTGATTAAAAAATGTCTTTAAATGACTTATTTCCCAAATTGTGTGACTTTTAAATGTTTTCATGAAAAAAGAGATATTTCTATAAAATAGTTTGGTTTCATCTATGTCAACATCCTTTGAAAAATTTTACACTTGTTTGAAGTTTATTTATTATGATATAAATCTTCCATATTGAATTTAAGGTTTTGTGATATGTTTGATTATGGATGAGTGATTTTTATTCCATTAATGGCTTATGATTAATGTTTTGGCATTTCGTATGCTAGTTTTAAAATGAATGTTTATGTTATATTTCATCCACTTATTAAGATTAATGTGTTGGACTAGTATGTTCCAGGTAGGGGACCGGTAAAAGTAATCCCTCTGGGTTGGTGTCTGGTTATTAGAGGCAGTCCGGGGTGGTGTCCGGTTATTAGAGGCACTCTGGGTTGGTTTGCGGTTATTAGAGGCACTCCGAGTTGGTGTCCGGTTATTAGAGGCGCTCCGGGTTGGTGTCCGATTATTAGAGGCACTCTGGGTTAGTGTCTGGTTATTAGAGGCACTCCGGGTTGGAGTCCGGTTACAGAGGTTCTCCATGTTGGGTTCCGGTTACAGTTATCCCTTAGGCCTTGGCACGAGGCCTTGACACAGAAATTAAAGTTCAGCATTATGCATTCCATAATTATGAAAGAGGTTAGTGATATTTCATGTGAATAAGTAAGTGGCATTACTTCATTTTATTTTTGTCATATTATGCTAAAGTTCATGTTTAAAAGGCTTCTGTTTTAGTTATACATTGCCTTAAATGTTTATGATTATTTATGAAAATTTCCACTGTATTGTTATCCTTACTGAGCATCTGATCTCACCCCTTTCTATGTTTTATTTTTACTAGGATTCCTAGAAGTGTATTGTGATTGATATGCAGGGATAAGCCAAGGAAATAATGGCGTTCATGAAGGATTATTTATGTTATTTTGTATGTTATGAAGTTTAATGTAACATTCATGTATGTAATCTATTTTCCAAGACTGCTAAACTGATCAGTACTTTGGTACTTGTAATCATGCCAATGTATTAAAATAATGCACCGACTCTGGGTAACTGGGGTCGGGGCATTACAGTTGGTATCATAGGATGTTTAGAAATAACCATGAAAACGAGATTTAGATAAACTCTGATTAGAGCACATTACCCTAAGATATACTTTGAGGATTAGTATAGAAGAACATCCTATAATTTTGGTATTGTTGAGATTTTGTGAGTTTTCCAAGCAAATACATCCCTGTCAGGATACGAGCAGGTAGAGGTAGCTCTGGCACAGATGTACCTAGGGGTAAAACCCGAGAACACCGCTTTGAGCTAGACTCGAACGAGAACTGGTGCCCGAAAATGGGCCTTGCTACACTCTTGGTTACGACACTCTTGGGGGATATGATTAGGATAATTCTCATTTTCTTTACAAACCATTATGAAGGGCTTATGAGTATATACTTACTCAAAGAAATTTTTTTTATGATTATGGATTATATCCATAAATTGTTTAATTTATGTTAAGTGTTTTAAAAGTTCGGGATTAGGTATTTCTATTCATAAAATGATCTAGTGTATGCCATTGTTTAGAAATGGCACCCAGTAGAAGGAATGAGAACTCCAGCAATACACATGATCCAAAGAGTAAGAAGGATCATATCTTTCATGGTACTAAGCCAAAATTTATAAGGAAAATAGTCTCCCACGTATTATCATCATATGAAGAAATAACATCATGTGTTGATAAGATAAGTAAAGAATTTTCAGAGTCCTATGGATTTGAAGGGAATCCAGAGAAAAAAATGATGGTAGAAAGAAATATGGATAAAGGGAATAAGGGAAAGAAGGATTTTACAATATGTTATAAATGTGGAATGAATCACCTTGGTAAATGATTGAAGGGAATGGTAGTTTGTTATAAGTGTGGAGAAAAAGGACTCCAAGTACGTGATTTCAAGGGTAAGAAAAAGTTTTCAAATGTACAATGCTTCATCTGCAAGGAGTTGAGACACTACGCAAACCAATGTCCAAATCATCAGAGTACGCACCAAATGATGCTATTGGATGATAATCAAGTTATGATACAACCTCAGAAGAAGAGGAATGACTAGTGTTCTTATGTTGTTATTATAGAATTATTTTATTTTAGTGTTGTATCAACAGTACACTGGTTACATGAATTATGGAGATAAATAAGGATTGTACTACAGTACTATTTTATTGAGGATTTGAGATTATATGGTTCTATGAGAAGTGACATAATAGTAAGATACACTTTTTTTTGGAAAATAAATGGTTTAAGTAAAGGTAATCCTTAATATGGTCCTGATAATGAGGTAGTGATTTTGGAATAAGAGATGGTTGATTTTGGTAATTCAGGATGTTGTGGTGTTGTAAAAGAATATATGAGGAAGGTGTTCACATGTTATTACCTAGAAAAAAGGATCCTCATTATGTTTAAATTCCTTGTAAATTTTGGAATGTGAGTTTGGATAGTAGTATTTTGGATAAGTCTAAAGGTTGGAATGGATTAAGTTTGAAAGGTTATTTTTGGATTTTTATAAAAGGAAAACACGCAGACCGTGTGACAACCCGTCCCATCGGACAAAGCTGCGGGAATCGAACCCACAACCATTGTGTGATTGGGATTTATCGCCTACCACTGGACTACGTGAAGTCCCTGGATTGTATAATGTAGTTTCTTTTTTTTAAAGGGTCTAATATGTGAATTTTAAACTCATTATATTTGGAACCCTATACGACTAGGATAAATAGAGTATTTTTGAGTTGTATTATGTTTTGGAGTGAAAGATGAGTTTGTAATGGATAAAACTCTAATTATAAAGTAAGTATATATCCTTACGATTTTATCCAATCTCATAAATAAATTCCTCAACATTAAGAAAATGATCTTAGAACAAAAACTTTGTCCTAGATAGTACCTTAGATCATCACAAATTTATGGCTTTGTGATTGTTGGCCTTTTCATAGCCATGTCCTCTACCACTCTCCATTAGATATTGATGGTTAGATTTCTCTTTCATATCAATTTTTTCCTACATGGAACCCCTGTATGTGTTATTTTCAGTAACATTCATACTTAACACTCTTTATTTTAAATTGAGGCCTCATTAATCCATTTTTCGATGTGAGATTTCAACTAAGATATTTTGAAATGTCAACCCCAAGTTTCCAATACTGAGCATAAATTGTGAGGATGCAATTTATTAAAGCAAGGGAGAATGTAACACCCCAATCATCCATGGTACGTTTTATCTGTGAATAATACAGTGGCATGCGTTGTACGCAACTTCGAGTTCTAACACACACCACAACCAATCAAACTAGCCGTTATGAATAGTAATACCCACTTTTTAAAATTTTATACATATTATCTTTCAAAATGGACTTCATTTTTGAGTTCGGAATATCAAAATTAGATTAGGGTGATTTTTTGGTACTTTTCTGATAACTTTCATATTATGATGAATAGTGAAGATTACTAAATTTTAATTAAAAACAAATTTTTTAATAGAAATAATTAATAGTGATAAACTATGAATTTTAGTGTTTTAAAATTATATTTAGAATATATTTTTACAATTTAATCCAATTTTGGTCATCTTACATAATTTCACATTTAAACGAGACATAAACAAGTGCCAATCTTTTGATAGTTATTGTTTCTTAAAAACACGCTTTTTGTTTTGACAACGAGAATTAATTTTAAATTAATAAATGAAAATTATATTTTTTTAATTTGTTAAAATATACTTCATTATTGATTTATGAATATCAAAATTATCTTAGGGTAAATTTTTGGTATTTTTCTGAAAACTTTCAATTTTTGATGAATAGTGAAAAACACTGAGTTACTGTTTAAAACCAGGTTTTTATTTAAATAATTATTTATATTATTTAAACTTATTTTAGGTCAAAATAAATACATAAATCCTATATAAATTCAATGTAATTAATTGGAGATAGTTTATAATAATTTTAGATATATAAAAAAAATTGAACTTTTTCACCGTCTTTTAGCCACCTCCTAGGAGAATTTGTAAATTCACATAAAACTTAATTTTACCGCTTCTGTGAATGTAATTTAGAAAATATGAGAGACACGGTTAATATCAAGGAGTAAAATTTGGTTCAAAAAGATAAAAATAATTTTTGGTGAATAGTAACTTTTTACTTTTATTTACCATGGTAAAAAGTAAATATGGTAATTAAGGGTACAAATGATATTATTATTACCCTAAAACATGTCCTAATTCTATTGGATAAGTTTAATTCGACCAAAAACAACCTTAGTAATAAAATATGACCCTTTAAGTCCCCTTGGATTATATTAGGACATTTATTATTATTTAATTCAAAGAAGAGTTAAAAGAGTTAAAATCAAAGTTTAATAAATAAAACATTTTTAATATAGGGTTATACAAAAGATAAATTCGATTATAAATATTCATTAGAAAGATAAAAATATTTCCTAAATAATGGTATTTTAATTAAAAAATTTATACATTAAATAGTTAAATTTATTTATGACACAATGATGATGCAATAATTACCTTATTAATGAAAGAATCAAATAAATGGTAATATAAATATTAAAATAAATATAATTTCAAAGTTTTTATGAAATACACGAATTTTATAGGTGACTATGAAATGTTAGGTCTGATTCAATGTATCTTTCTCGAAGTAATCAAGTTGTGATGACTTTCACAAAAACAAAATACCAAATAGTGTCAAAATTGACTTAAAAGAGTTTTTAAAACAGATATTATATTATTAATTGATATTAAATTCCTAAAAATCTAAGGTTCAGCCAAAGGACTTGTATAATGATATTTGTATCATTAATGGACTACTTGGGGGTCTCTTGGAGGTATATAGTTTGTTTATTAACTATATAATATAAAAATACAAAGTGATTTGGTAAGTGTCAAACTAATTAACCAAGAGTTAAAACTAAAAGATAAGGTTAATATAATGACCCAAACCTATATAAAATATATTGTTTGAAAGGATTTCTACCCATCCCCACCTTAGTCTTTGAATAATCCACTTTGGAGCCATTATAAACCTAATATTAATTTATTATAAAATAATACTTTAAGTTTTTCCTAAAGAGCCCCTCCTCCCCCTTATAAAAAGGACTCAACTTATAACCAATTCTTCACACCTTCAAAGCCTTTTGGTTCGGCCAAACCCTGCCCAAATACTCTCTCAACTTCCCTCACTTCAACCTATAGTCCTTAGTTTGATCAGAAATCCAACTAAAAGAGCCTTTTTTCTCAAATCAAAAGGAAGAACTCGAAGAAGAGGTAATGTTTTCACCACCCTCTTCCAAGTTCCTTTCTTCTTCAACATCTTCTTTCTTTGTTATTTAAAATCTAAAATAATAACTCTAGTATCCTCTATATACTGTGATGTTATTATAAATATGGTACCAGCATATTCAGTATTCTATCCATCCTTTGAATGACATGTCACCATATGTGCGTACATAAGACTTACCGTCTCCACGTTGTGGTGTAATTGTTATTCAATACATTATTATTTGGATGAGTATAACAATGATGTTTATTTGATGTAAATAATAAATATAAAATGATAAGGATTCTGTATATATTATATACCATCCAATTATATATTATATTAATATCAAAAGAATGATATTTTTGCTCGTACGTATGTACGGATTACCATCTCCATGACGAGATGAGATTCATTTCCAAGTTCACCCTTCATCAATGATTATAAAAATATATATTACTAATAAGTATGTAATATATGAAATAATAATACTACTAGATATATATATATTTATATATATAAGTATTTATGTACTTACATATATCTTATTCATTTACTTCTGTTCAATACTATATGAAAACGGAAACAGTGTTTATGCGTACGTACGGACTACCGTCGCCATAAACGGTGTTTTCCATTTCATATATATATATATTATAAATTTTTATATTCTAAATATATATGATAAATAAATCATGTTTTATATTCTGGAAGTATTTAAATTGTGATCTTAGTGATACAATCAAGAGTAACAAGTTAAAACACGTACGATAAAGAAAGCGATTATTACTCGAAATATTAATATAACCTGGAATTTATTATTAAATGGGTAGTATAAAGTCATAAAAGAATAATGTGTGATATCATAAATATTAATATGGTTCTGGTATAACTCAATAACATACTATAGTCTTCATACAAGAGGCTAAACGTACCCTCGACTGAAGGAAACTGCAAGGTAAGGGGTTTTCATCTCACTCCTTATTCCCATGAGATTCATGCCATATTGCCACTATTGCCTTTTGTGTGGTGTATATACTACCCATAAGTATATTATTTGTGTAATACACTTTAATTTATGTGTATTTACATATTCATTGTATGATACCTCTTTCATGGGTTGTATGTTACGTAAGTTACCAAATTGGTAAGGGTTAACTTCACAATCTCTTTATTATCCGAGGTTGTTTTTACGTAAGTATCTACTGGGACATATTTATTATTCATGTCCATGTTTTATGAAATAGTTTTCAAAGGGATTCTTTTAAGGTACTTTTTACTAAAACATCATTTCAAATGTTTTAAATATTTATTATTCTAAATCTTTCTCATTAATGTCCATGTCTTCAAAATGGGTTTTAAGGATTTATTTATATGGACATGAATGTTTTAAAATGTTAATTACTTTCAAAAGTTTCAAAGTGGTATGTGAAAATTTGA
The DNA here is from genome assembly GCA_963277665.1 of Viscum album. Lineage (NCBI taxonomy): Eukaryota > Viridiplantae > Streptophyta > Magnoliopsida > Santalales > Viscaceae > Viscum > Viscum album. The sequence goes on along the minus strand of OY728129.1, from coordinate 757,092,155 downwards.
TTCAAAAATGTCTTTAAATGAATTATTTCCCAAATTGTGTGACTTTTAAATGTTTTCATGAAAAAATAGATATTTCTAGAAAATAGTTTGATTTCATCTATGTCAACATCCTTTGAAAAATTTTACACTTGTTTGAAGTTTATTTATTATGATATAAATATTTTATATTGTATTTAAGTTTTTGTGATATGTTTGACTATGGATGAGTCATTTTTATTCCATTAATGTCTTATGATTAATGTTTTGGCATTTCGTATGCTAGTTTTAAAATGAATGTTTATGTTATATTTCATCCTCTTCTTAAGATGAATGTGTTGGACTTGTATGTTCCGGGTTGGGGACCGGTAAAAGTAAGTCCTCCGGGTTGGTGTCCGGTTATTAGAGGCACTCTGGGTTGGTGTCTGGTTATTAGAGGCTCTCTGGTTTGGTGTCCGATTACAGAGGCTCTCCGGGTTGGGTTCTAGTTACAGTTATCCCTTAGCCCTTGGCACGAGGCCTTGACACAGAAATTAAAGTTCGGTATTATTCATTCCATCATTATGAAAGTGGTTATTGATATTGCATGTGAATAAGTAAGTGGAATTACTTCATTTTATTTTTTCCATATTATGCTGAAGTTCAAGTTTAAAAGTCTTTTGTTTTAGTTATACATTGCCTAAAATGTTTATGCTTATATATGAAAATTTCCGCTGTATTGTTATCCTTACTGAGCATATGAGCTCACCCCTTTCTATGTTTTATTTTCCCTAGGATTACAAGAAGTGTATTGTGATTGATATGCAGGGTTAACCCAAGGGAAAAATGGCGTTCATGAAGTATTATTTATGTTCTTTTGTATGTTATGAAGTTTAATTTAATATTCATGTATGTAATCTATTTTCCATGACTGCTAAACTGATCGGTACTTTGGGACTTGTAATCATGCCAATGTAGTAAAATAATGCACTGACTTTGAGTAACTGGGGTCGGGGCCTTACAGTTGGTATCATAAGATGTTTAGTAATAATCATTGAAATGAGCTTTAGATAAACTCTGATTAGAGCACATTACCCTAAGATAGAATTTGAGGATTAGTATAGAAGAACATCCTATAATTTTGGTAATGTAGAGATTTTGTGAGTTTTCAAAGAAAATACATCCCTGTCTGGATACGAGCAGGTAGAGGAAGCTCTAGCACAGATGTACCTAGGGTTAAAACCCGAGAACACCACTTTTAGCTAGACTCGAACGGGAACTAGTGCACGAAAACGGGCCTTGCTACACTCTTGGTTACGACACTCTTGGGGGATATGCTTAGGATAATTCTCATTTTCTTTACAAACCATTATGAAGGGCTTATGAGTATATATTTACTGAAAGAAAACATTTTTATGATTATGGATTATATCCATAAACTGTTTAATTTATGTTAAGTGTTTTACAAGTTCAGGATTAGGTATTGCTATTCATAAACTAATCCAGTGTATGCCATTGTATAGAAATGGCACCCAGTAGAAGGAATGAGAACTCCAGCAATACACATGATCCAAAGAGTAAGAAGGGTCATATCTTTCATGGTCCTAAGCCAGAATTTAGAAGTAAAATAGTCTCCCACGTATTATCATCATATGAAGAAATGGTATCATATGTTGATAAGATAAGTAAAGAATTTTCGGAGTCCTATGGCTTCGAAGGGAAGCCAAAGAAGAAAATGATGGTAGAAAGAAATATGGATAAAGGGAATAAGGGAAAGAAGGATTTTCCAATATGTGATAAATGTGGAATGAATCACCTTGGTAAATGATTGAATGGAATGTGAGTTTGTTATAAGTGTGGAGAAAAAGGATACCAAGTACGTGATTGCAAGGGTAAGAAAAAGTTTTCAAATGTATAATGCTTTATCTGTAAGGAGTTGGGACACTACGCAAACCAATGTCCAAATCATCAGAGTACGCACCAAATGATGCTATTGGATAATAATCAAGTTATGATACTACCTCAGAAGAAGAGGAATGACTGGTGTTCTTATGTTATTATTATAGAATTATTTTATTTGAGTGTTGTATCAACAGTACACTGGTTACATGAATTATGGAGATAAATAAGGATTGTACTGCAGTACTATTTTTTTTGAGGATTTGAGATTATATGGTTCTATGAAAAGTGAATTAATAGTAAGCTACACTTTTTTTTGGAAAATGAATGGTTGAAGTAAAGGTAATCCTTAATATGGTCCTGATAATGAGGTAGTGATTTTGGAATAAGAGATGGTTGATTTTGGAAATTCAGGATGTTGCGGTGTTGTAAAAGAATATATGAGGAAGGCGTTCACATGTTATTACCTGGCAAAAAGGATCCTCATTATGTTTAACTTCCTTGTAAATTTTGGACTGTCAGTTTGGATAGTAGTATTTTGGATAAGTCTAAAGGTTGGAATAGATTAAGTTTGAAAGGTTATTTTTGGATTTTTATAAAAGGAGAACATGCAGACCGTGTGACAACCCATCGCATCGGACAAAGCTGCGGGAATCGAACCCACAACCATTGTGCGAATGGGATTTATCGCCTACCACTGGACTACGTGAAGTCCCTAGATTGTATAATGTAGTTTCTTTTTTTAAAAGGGTCTAATATGTGAATTTTAAATTCATTATATTTGGAACCCTAAATGATTAGGATAGATAGCGTATTTTTGAGTTGTATTCTGTTTTGGAGTGAAAGATGAGTTTGTAATGGATAAAACACAAATTATAAAGTAAGTATATCTCCTTATTATTTTAGCCAATCTCATAAATAAATTCCTCAACATTAAGAAAATGAACTTAGAACAAAAACTTTGTCCTAGATAGTACTTTAGATCATCACAAATTTATGGCTTTGTGATTGTTGGCCTTTTCATAGCCATGTCCTCTACCACTCTCCATCAGATATTGATGGTTAGATTTCTCTTTCATATCCATGTTTCCCTACATGGAACCCTAGTATGTGTTATTTTCAGTAACCTTCATACTTAACACTCTTTATTTTAAATTGAGGCCTCATTAATCCATTTTTCGATGTGGGATTTCAACTAATATATTTTGAAATGTCAACCCCAAGTTTCCAATACTGAGCAGAAAGTGTGAGGATGCAATTTATTGAAGGAGGGGAGAATGTAACAGCCCAAGCTTCCATGGTAAATTTTATATGTGAATAATACAGTAGCATGCGTTGTACGCAACTTCGAGTTCTAACACACACCACATCCAATAAAACTAGCCGTTATGAATAGTAATACCCACTTTTTGAAATTTTATACATATTATCTTTCAAGATGGAATTCATTTTTGGGTTTGGAATATCAAAATTAGATTAGGGTGAATTTTTGGTACTTTTATGATAACTTTCATATTTTGATGAATAGTGAAGATTAAGAAATTTTAATTAAAAACAACTTTTTTAATCGAAATAATTAATAGTGATAAATTATGAATTTGAGTGGTTTCAAATTATATTTATAATATATTTTTACAAATTAATCCAATTTTGGTCATTTTACATAATTTCACATTTAAACCAGACATAAACAAGTGTCAATCTTTTGATAGTTATTGTTTCTTAAAAACACGCTTTTTGTTTTGACAGCAAGAATTAATTTTAAATTAATAAATGAAAATTTTATGTTTTGAATTTGGTAAAATAGACTTCATTATTGAATTTGGAATATCAAAATTATCTTAGGGTAAATTTTTCGTATTTTTCTGAAAACTTTCAATTTTTGATGAATAGTGAAAAACACTGAGTTACTGTTTAAAACCGGATTTTTATTTAAATAATTATTTATATTATTTAAATTTATTTTAGGTCACAATAGATACATAACACCTATATAAATTCAATGTAATTCATTGGAGGCAGTTTATAATAATTTTAGATATATAAAAATTTTATTGAACTTTTTCACCGTCTTTTACCCATCTCCTAGGAGAATTTGTAAATTCACATAAAACTTAATTTTACTGCTTATGTGAGTGGAATTTCAAAAATTCGAGAGACACAGTTAATATCAAGGAGTAAAATATGGTTCAAAAAGATAAAAATAATTTTTGGTGAATAGTAACTTTTTACTTTTATTTACCATAGTAAAAAGTAAATAGGGTAATTAAGGGTAAAAATGATATTATTATTACCCTAACACATGTCCTAATTCTATTAGATAAGTTTAATTCGACCAAAAACAACCTTAGGAAGAACATATGACCCTTTAGGTCCACTTAGATTAGATTAGGACATTTATTATTATTTAATTCAAATAAGAGTTAAAAGAGTTAAAATCAAAGTTTAATAAATAAAAAAGTTTTAATATAGGGTTATACATAAGATAAATTCAATTATAAATATTCATTATAAATATAAAACGATTTCCTACATAATGGTATTTTAATTATAATTTTTAGACATTAACTAATTAAATTTATTTATGACACAATGATGATGCAGTAATTACCTTATTAATGAAAGAATCAAATAAATGGTAATATAAATATTAAAATAAATATAATTTCAAAGTTTTTATGACATCCACGAATTTTCTAGGTGACTATGACATGTTAGGGCTGATTCAATGTATCGTTTTCGAAGTAATCAAGTTGTGATGACTTTCACAAAAACAAAATACGAAATAGTGTCAAAATTGACATAAAAGAGTTTTTAAAACAAATATTATATTATTAATTGATATTAAATTTCTAAAAATCTAAGGTTTGGAAAAAGGACTTGTATAATAATAGGTTTATCATTAATGTACCACTTGGGGGTCTCTTTGAGGTATATAGTATGTTTATTAACTATATAATATAAAAATACAAAGTGACATGGTAAGTGTCAAACTAATTAACCAAGAGTTAAAACTAAAAGATAAGGTTAATATAATAAACCAAACCTGTCTAAAATCTATTTGTTGAAAGGATTTCGACCCATACCCACCTTATTCTTTGAATAATCCACTTTGGAGCCATTAGAAACCGAATATAAATTTATTATAAAATAATACTTTAAGTTTTTCCTAAAGAGCCCCTCCCCCCCCTTATAGTAAGGACCCAACTTCTAACCAATTATTCACACCATAAAAACCTTTTGGTTCAGCCAAAACCTACCCAAATACTCTCTCAACTTCCCTCAATGCATTCTAGAGGCCTTAGTTTGATCAGAAATCCAACTTAAGGATCCCTTTTGATCAAATCAAAAGGAAGAACTCGAAGAAGAGGTATTGTTTTCACCACCCTCTTTCAAGTTCCTTTCTTCTTCAACATATTCTTTCTTTGTTATTTCCATTCTAAAATGATAAATCCAGTATCTTATATAAACTGTGATGTTATTATAAATATGGTACCACCATATTCAGTATTCTATCCATCCTTTGAATGACATGTCACCATACGTGCGTACGTATGACTTGCCGTCTCCACGTTGTGGTGTAATTTTTATTCAATAAATTATTATTTGGTTGGGTATAATAATGATGTTTATTTGATGTAAATAATAAATATAACATGATAAGTATTCTTTATATATTATATACCATCAAATTATATATTATATTAATATCAAAAGAATGATATTTTCGCTCATGCGTACGTACTGATTACCGTCTCCACGACGCGATGAGATTCATTTCCAAGTTCACCCTTCATCGACGATTATAAAAATATATATTACTAATAAGTATGTAATATATGACATAATAATGCTACTGGATATATATATTTTTATATATATAAGTATTTATGTACTTACATATATCTTATTCATTTACTTCCGTTCAATACTATATGAAAACGGAAACAGCGTTTATGCATACGTACGAACTACCGTCTCCATAAACGGTGTTTTCCATTTCATATATACATCTATTATAAATTTTTATATTCTAAATATATATGATAAATAAATCATGTTTTATATTTTGGAAGTATTTAAATCATGATCTATTTGATACAATCAAGAGTAACAAGTTAAAACACATACGATAAAGAAAGCGATTATTACCTGAAATATTAATCTAACATGGAAATTATTATTAAATGGGTAGTATAAATTCATAAAGGAATAATGTGTGATATCATAAATATTAATATGGTTCTGGTATAATTCAATAACATACTATATTCTTCATACAGGAGGCTAAACGTACCCTCAACTAAAGGAAAGTGCAAGGTAAGGGGTTTTCATCTCACTCCTTATTCCCGTGAGATTCATGCCATATTGACACTATTACGTTTTGTGTGGTGTATATACTGACCATAATTGTATTATTTGTGTAATACACTTTAATATATGTGTATTTACATATTCATTGTATGATACATCTTTCATGGGTTGTATGTTTTGTAATTTAACAAATTGGTAAGGGTTAATTTCACAATCTCTTTATTATCTGAGGTTGTTTTTATGTAAGTATCTACTCAAAAATATTTATTATCCATGTCCATGTTTTATGAAAGAGTTTTAAAAGGGATTATTTTGAGGGACTTTTTACTAAAAAATCTTTTCAAATGTTTTAAATATTTATTATTCTAAATCTTTCTCATTAATATCCATGTCTTCAAAATGGTTTTTAATGATTTATTTATATGGACATGAATGTTTTTAAAATATTAATTCCTTTAAAAAGATTCAAAGTGGTATAGGACAATTTTATTCAAAAATGTCTTTAAATGACTTATTTTCCAAATTGTGTGACTTTTAAATGTTTTCATGAAAAAAGAGATATTTCTATCAAATAGTTTTATTTCATCTATGTCAACATCCTTTGATAAAAATACACTTGTATGAAGTTGATTTATTATGAAACTAATCTTCCATATTGTATTTAAGGTTTTTTGATATGTTTGACTATGGATGAGTCATTTTTATTCCATTAATGGCTTATGATTAATGTTTTGGCATTTCGTATGCTAGTTTTAAAACAAATGTTTATGTTATATTTCATCCTCTTCTTAAGATGAATGTGTTGGACTAGAATGTTTCGGGTTGGGGACCAGTAAAATTAAGCCCTCCGGGTTGGTGTCCGGTTATTAGGGGCACTTCGGGTTGGTGTTCGGTTATTAGAGACACTCCGGGTTGGTGTTCGGTTATTAGAGGCACTCCGGGTTGGTGTCCAGTTATTAGAGGCACTCCAGGTTTGTGTTTGGTTATTAGAGGCACTCGGGGTTGGTGTTCGGTTATTAGAGGCACTCCGGGTTGGAGTCCGGTTATAGAGGCTCTCCGGGTTGGGTTCCGGTTACTGTTATCCCTTAGGCCTTGGCACGAGGCCTTGACACAAAAATTAAAGTTTAGCATTATACATTCCATCATTATGAAAGTGGTTAGTGATATTGAATGTGAATAAGTAAGTGGCATTACGTCATTTTATTTTTTCCATATTATGCTGAAGTTCAAGTTTAAAAGGCTTTTGTTTTAGTTATACACTGCTTTAAATTTTTATACTTATTAATTAAAATTTCTGTTGTATTTTTGTCCTTACTGAGCATCTGAACTCACCCCTTTCTATGTTTTATTTTTCCCAGGATTCCAAGAAGTGTATTGTGATTGATTTGCAGGGTTAAGCCAAGGGAATAATGGTATTCGTGAAGGATTATTTATGTTGTTTTTTATGTTATGAAGTGTAATGTAACATTCATGTATGTAACTATTTTCCAAGACTGCTAAACCGACCAGTCCTTTGGGACTTGTAATCATGCCAATGTATTAAAATAATGCACCGACTCTGGGTAACTGGGGTCGGGGCATTAAAAATCATCTATTTCCAATGAATGGAAACCTCTAACCAATGATAATCATTTGAGACTATTTTCACAATGGTTCTATAAACACCAGTTTAGCGGAATTAGTGTAATAAATTTTTTTATATACTTCTTTTTTTGATGACTTAATATAACTCTATTGGGTGGCTTTGTAATACTCAGTATAATATCTTTATAATACTTTTTCTAATAAAATCAAAGAGAAAATACTCTCCTAATAAATCTATTTGAAAAAATCATCAACATTTGTTTTATCATCTTGTATGGAAACATCAGTCTGATGAAAATCACTCGAAAAACCTACTCAGGGATTTTATAAGGAAGATTTTTTCCAATTCAAATATTATAAAACTTAAATAGTCTATGTCTAATGATATTTATATGTTTCCTCTAACTGTTTCTTAGAATGTTTTCTCTGATCATAAAAAAATGTTATAGTCTAATTTTGAACCTTTTTTTCTATTGATTTATTCATAAAATTATTCTCTATCTGATGATTTTTAAACTCATATCTAATCATTTAGAAATTTATTTATATGATGATCATCAAACATTTCCTTTAAAAGTTTAATCTATTAGGAAACACGTTCTTGATCACTTGAGACCTTCTTCACTTTACATTTTTATCTTTGTACAATTCTATATGATGGAGTTTTCCCATCTCTTAATTTAGCTTCAACTTCAATCATTAACTCTAATGGAATTTATACTCATATTTTTTATATAAGAAAATAGAACTCTATTCTAAATACTTTTCTATTATTCCAAACATCACCTTGAATCTCAACCATAAGGCATTATTATATTTGATCAATGATGAAAAAACCACTTAACAACATATGATAAATATTTTTTTATCACTGTTTACCCAATATTCCTATTAATATAATTGTTCAAATATTTATTTCCATATGAAATATGATTGACTCAGTCTATTCACATTAGTCCGATGTTATTGTGAACATTATTTCATCTGACTATATTAGTATACTAACCTTCTTCTAATGTATTATCTATCTCCATCTGTTTAACTTCTTAGATACCTTATGTATGAAATAAACTAATTTTTTATTGAATTGGGAACTTTTAGGTTACCCATACATGAGTATTGGAAATATCAGAAATTCATTTTAATGGTTCTTATCAATCCTTTACACAATGTGACTTACCTCTACGCAAACACAATGTAAACTTACATAACATTATATCATTATAGAAATACATATTTTGGACTTTGTCTAGTCCAATGGTCTTATTTTCACATAGGGGAATCACTCCTCACTCACCAGGTGACTCGAATACCTCCTCTAGGTTTTTTCAATTTCTTATGCTTCATTGATCTTCTACAATAAGCTATGATAGAAGTTTTTTTATTGAGGCTTCATTATCCAGTTCTTCTTTGGATGATCTGGAGGCAGTTAGGTTCTTTAATATTCTCTAATGAATTTCCCTCTCCCTACTTATTCTCTAGGCCATTCATAGGAGTCCTTTAATATTACTTTTTCGTTCATCATCTTTAGTTACCTTCATCCATAGATCTAGTTTAGATACAGGCTTTACCTTCTTGTATCAATGGTTACAGTGTAATTGATCATTGGGCATAGTAATTCGGTGGCCCTCCTTAGTGGAGATATATCAGGAGATGTCTTGTCTTCCTTTAGGTGGTGATATTGGTAGTCTAGAAATAGAAAGATTTCTGCTGAAATTTGGGTGATATGAGGCTTTTCGTAGAGATCTTGATGACGATTAATGGTGGTTAGGTTTGATTTGGGTTTTAGAAGATTAATTTTAGTGGCTTTTGGTCGGCAACAGGTTTTATTTTGAATTCATTAAAGTCTTTTCTATGATCATATTTATTTTGGTCATTTCAAGCATGGTGTTTTTTTTGTTTTTATCTATTTTTTGGGACAATTTTTTTATTGGGTAGAGGATATCTTTGTGAGAAGTGGATGTTGTATCATTAAATTTGGAAGTGGGGTAGCTTATTTTAGGTATCGTTGGGCGGGAGACCTCAAAAGAGGGATGGGTGTGCAAACATCCATTATTCAACCATCTTTCCCCTTTTGGTTAGATATAAGGATGCCCTGGCATTTATTTTTCATAGTGTTTTATTTATGGGTTTTAATTACATAAGGTTGATAATTAATTGAGTTTCTCTCAAGAATTATTGGGTGAGTGGATCGAGAGAGAGATAGGTGTGTTCGAACTTATCATTTGGTTCTCCCTCTATATGTTATTGTGTATGGGAGGGGTTTTAGACCTCATTGTGTTGGTCCTATATGAAAAAAATTCAAGGAAGGGGGGAAACACATTATCTATTATGGTTTTAACTATTTCTTTATTTGTAACGGGGTAAATGATACCTCTTCTATTTCTTATTTTGATTATCTCAACCAATTGTACACTTGGGACATTTTTTCCCTTAGGGTCTTTATTTTCTTTAGGAATTTAACACTATGATTGTAATGAGTGGCATATTTTCCTAGTTTTAAAAAGATGCCTTATTTTCTTATGTTCAATAAAGGGGGACTAACCCTTACCATTTTAAAAAAACATAGAAATATTTATCAGATTACCTCATCCAAATCAAATTCATCTGATCGCCTTATTTTGATTGACTTTGTCTAATAACCAAGGTAATATTTCCTCCTTCTGATCATTTTCACAAACATTTTAATGAAACCCTTTAAGAAACCTTCATTCGATCAGATTTGAAAACATCTTATAAGAAAAATTCCATCAGTTCATATTTTAAACCTTATTAAGGAAACATCATAGTGTTTTTAACAAATGCACATAACCAAAAATCATATAACATGTTACAATCATTAAGAAAAATTCACCAATCGTCATATGTAAACTCAAATTAATCTATTTATTCTTTATTTAGTTATCCAAGATATATTAACATTATTATGAAGATTGGGTGCTTCAACCAAACTTTCCAATAGACACTTATTCATAACATATTCAACATATTAACATCAATAGAAGTATATATTATTAACAAACCAGGTCAGAAGTTTAGAAACCCATTATGGACCCTAAAGAGATAAGGAATAGTTATATCAATGACAACTATATTACGAACATTGTGTAATATAATATCTTCATTGTGAGATATCTCATAAATAAGGATGCATAAATTTTATCATTATCCATCCTTGAGTTATTATTTGTTGATCTAACTGAAAAAATTTACCTTCAACTACCATGGACAAAGATTTAATGAAGGTAATACTATCATGATCAACTATACCTAAGATATCACTTCATCAACTAGGAAGAAAAAAATTATATTTTGATCATTCAACCAATGCCATTACACAATTGATGCACCCAATTAAGGATAACTCACCATGAAATCAATGTCATGGACTTTTCCTTGCATAAAATTATATTATAAAATGGTACACATTGTTAAAAATTTCATGTTAGGAGACCAATAAACATGTTCATAGTTAGAAACATCCAATGAAACCATAAAAATGTGGTGTTCCTATTGGAGTTTATGCCCTAATTATCTCATTTACTATAGATCACCAAGTGAAAATATCATGTGAAGTGGTCTTAATGCTTATGGGACCCACTCACCTGATAGTCATACATCAACTGTGTCTATTCATTATGATGTATCTAGATAATAGGGAAAATTATTTAATATTATCTTTATAGTATCTTCAGTTTCACATTATATTCTGGGAACTTTTATGACCTTTTGATATGACAATTAATCTATGGATATTACTATAAATATAATATATGTAGAATTATCTACACAACTCTTTTAAGATAAGAACATGTATATATATATCAAACTATATGCATGTAATGAAAATCAAATTGCATATAAAAGTTGGGTCTAGGGACTCCACTTTTCAACACTCCCACTTTCACTATAGAAAAATACTAACATGTCTCAACATACTAGATCTCATATGAGAATCATGCTTCTACTAAGATATGTCTTCATTCAAGGGGGGTCTTCCTAGTTATCCTATATGGAAACTCTGCTAACTGCAACTTCACCCTTTTGGGTAAAATCCCTCAAGATATTAAACTTCCAATGTATATTATTTGTCATCTACTATGGATACGACTCCTTATCAAGAACCATTATTGTAGTATTATCATAATAAACTAGAATAGGGTATTCACTAATAGGCACAAAACCAATGTCTAAGACAAAGTTTTGTATCAATAATTCCTCCTTAGATGTATTAGAATCCTTTATATACTTGGATTCTACTATAGATTTGGTGACCACTATTTGATTTGAGCTTCTCTATCTCACTGCACCACCATTCAGGAAAAATACATATCCCTGACTATGACTTCATATCATCATGATCTGTCTAGAAACTAGAATTAGTGTGTCCTCTCACTACTAGTTCCTCATATACTCCATCTACTAGAAACATATCCTTTGTATGCCTCAAGTACTTCAGGATAGTTTTTATAAATTTTGAGTGTAGCTCACTTGGATTATCTTGATATCTTCCCACCATTTTTTAAATAAAATGAAACATCCAATATATTAAATAGCTTGACATACATGATATATCCCACTAATGAGGCATAAGGTAGTATAATCATTCTTTAAATATTATATTGTGTTTGTGGACAAATTTTCATAGTGATATTGATATCATGTGACATTGGAAACAACCCTCTCATACATTGTTTCATGCTATAAATATTTTTTATAATTTCAATATAAGTTCTTTGACTTAGTCCAATAATCCCCTGAGATCTATACTAAAAGATCATGATCCCTAGAATATATGTTGATGCACCCAATTCTATCATGGATAAGCATTCATTAAACTAAGTTATAAATGACTATAATACTTTCACTTCATTTCCTATAATTAATATGTCATCAACATGTAATACAAAGAAAATGATGGAATTCTCGTTAACCTAATTATTGAAACATGGATCTCTTTCATTCATGATAAAACCAAATTCTCTTATGGCCTCATCAAAATGATCATTCCATGATTGTGATACTAGATTCATCCCATAAATGGATCTATACAGCTTTCACAGTTTATTGGAATTATTTGAATTAAAAACCCCTTTAGGTTGAGTCATATAAACATACTAAACCAACATCACATTTAGAAAAGAAGTTTTAAAATCCATTTGAAAAATATCATAATCATAGAAGACAGCTATTGTAAGTAATATTATGATATATTTTAGCATTGATACTTGTGAGAAACTTTTATTATAGTCTATGAATTGAAGTTTCTTAAAACCCATCAATAATTTTTTTTACTTATATGTATTAACTTTACTATCCATGTCCATCATTTTATTGAATACCCACTTTCATCCAATGGGTTTTTCATTAGTGGGAGGGTCAACCAAAATCCAAACTTGATTGTTTAGGAGGACTCCATCTCAAAATCCATAGCTTCTTTCCAATTAGCAGTATCATTTACTTATACTAATTTCTTGTAGGTTGGGGTTTCCTCATTCTCAATGAGTAATGGGTTTCCTAACTCAGTTTAAAGAAATACATAATTCTCTAGTTCTATAATATCTCATGTAGACCAACATAGTATTTCTATCTCAAGAACTTCTTCATATCCCACTGTTTCTTGTGAATATTGTTCCCATAGCAACTCTTTTTCATCTTGAGCATTAACTTCATCAAAGTAAATCTTTATCCTACTATATGAGTTTGAAATTTTTCCCTTTCAAGAAACAAGAAATTTCTTTCCACAACCAATTTTCTATTAGAAGTGGCATATAGTTAATATCCTTTGGTTTCTTTAGTAAGCCTATAAAGATGTAATTTTTGAATCTGGATGCTAATTTGTAACTACGTATAGTATTGAAAAAAATACTCACATCCCCATATAAGAATGTTTGAATAATTGGGTTTCTTTAAAAAAAGATCATATGAAATCCCTTCTCTCACATTATTTGGTACTCGGTTAAGGGTATATTCCATTGTATGCATTGCATATCCCCAAAAGGATATTGGAAGTGTTTCCCTGACTCACTATTAATCTGAACATGTTAACCATAGTCTGATTCTTTCTTCACTAACACCATTTCACTAAGGTGTATAAAGAGGAGTAAATTAGTATAATATCACTCACTCCATTAAGTAATCAATGAAATATTGGTTAATATACTCTCCACCTCGTTCTAAGAAGAGTGTCTTAATCTTCATTCTAAGATGGGTTTATACTTTATGCTAATATTCCTTAAACATATGAAAAGAGTCTTAATTACACCTCATTAAGTATATATATCCATACCAAATATAGTCATCAGTATAATTAATGATGTATGAAAACAAACCCCTTTCTACTATAAGAAAAGGACCACATATATCAGTATAAATCAATTTTATTAATTCTATGGATCTTACTCCCTTACCAGAGAAGGGTGATTTGGTCATTTTCTCTTGTAAATAAGCATGATAAGTATCCATTGGATTTAACTCAATTGAGTCTAAATACCCATCTTGATGTAATTTCATTAAGTTCTTTTCACTTACATGACCAAGCTTGAAGTCATATAGGTGTGTGTCATATGAGTCATGTTTGCTAATTTTTCATTGATTTCCATAACATGCTTTTTGGGTTCAATTATATAAAATCCATTATTAAGATGTTCTATAACATAACATTTTTTATCCTTATAAAAGAGAACATTTATGTATAGACTTGAATTAAAATCCAATAGTATCTAAGCTTGAAACTTAGATTATGTTTCTGGTAACTAAATAAACATAATAATAATTTTTCAATACAATAACTAAACCACAAGGCAATGTCATAACATAATCTCCCACATCCATGGCTACTAGAATCACCCCATTTTCTTCCCAGAGATCCACAACATCATTTTCAATCCTCTTGAATCTTCTTGGTTCCTATATTTGAATAAAAATATGTGATCCACATGCTATATCAAATTCCCAACTTGTATATGCAGATAGATTAAAATTAATAAAAAAACTGCTGAAGAAGAAGAATCACCTTTATTATTCTTCCCAAATCTATAATTATTATTCTAGTAGCATTTCTTGCCACATAAAAAGAAGATAGCCTCCTAATCATTGAATTATCTTTGTATATTTGGATTTTTGGAAGGATTATTCTTAGGCTTATTTGTCTTGGACTTAGCCTTAGATGCCTTAGCATTTCACTTCAACCTCTTGTTCACTATACAGATAGAATAATTGGTATTCTTCATATCATTATAATTTTGGAAAACTAAATCCCAATAATATGGGAGTGTCTTTTTAATGTTATTCACGTAATAATTAACAATATAAATCAAGATTATTAGAGGTAAAGAGGAAATAATGAGATCATTCTCTAGTTCTTGGCTCAGTTTGAACCCAAGGGATTAAAGTTTCTCAATGTACCCGATAATCCTGAGTATATGAGGTTCTTCTTAATTCCCTTATACTATCCTACACCTATACATTTCTCCAGATATATCATACCTTTCTTACATAGATTTCTCCAGATATAATTCTTTGATATGAGTCAGCATCTTATAGGCATATTCATCCTCATGAATTTTCTTCAATTGGCTGGACAATGATGATAACAAAATACACTATATATCTAGTTCATCATCTACATGATTTTTATATTTATCTTTATCTTCCTTACATTCTCCCTGATGAGGTTCAACAAGAATTAAAGAATCCATAACATAAATATTCCTTTCTTACTGTACTAATATGCATATGTTCATGTACAACTCATGAATGTTATGGCCATTCAGTACATTTTCCTTATCCAGTAATTATCATAGTGATAATTTACAAGTGGTGTTAGTTATTTCCATTTTGACTTAAAAAAATAAATTTAGCAGATAGTAATTTATCTAATTACCTTTTATACATTATTTAATAATTAAGTAAATCATTAAATTTGTCCCAATATTTTATCAACCTCTAGTATCCCCCACTACTAATATTAGAATACTCTATCACTTGAGTATTCTAGTGGAAAGGTTCCAAAAAACTTCTCATCATATTCTATAATATTTGTCTATGACACTAGTCGGAGAGTTTAAGGTATATTTTTTACTTTCCAACACATTAACTCATGACTCCATGACCTATTGAGTGAATTCCCAACTTCTAAAATCAAAAACATGATTTACTCAACACTTTCCTTGAAATTTTTATCAAGATATATTTGGATAATTCTTTTCTTCCAACTTTAGTTAATTAAAACCATCACCCTTATAATAAATCTCTATTATAGGAGGCACCCTTAACATTGGTTGAAGAGTACCCCGTACAATGGGTTTTGTTCAAATGTGAGTGATGGAAGTTGTTCATGACATAATATTTCTTTGAGGGGTTTTTATTTTTAATTATTAATGTTATAATTTTAAATTAAATGTCTTTATATTATTTTGTCACACTCACAACTAACCATATATTTAATAGAATACATTTATACTTTTTTTATTCATGTTTTCTGTTTATTATTTTATGTGTTCTCAAAAACATGAAAATAAGTAAAATAATAAAAATGTATAAAGGAAATAAATTAAAAAAATAGTTTTGAGCATATAATATTGGTTGATCCTTTTAAACTCAATTGATCAACCATACCAAGGGGTATCATACATGATTTAGATCGTAAATTTGATCATAGCTCACCCCAGTTCAGTTCTTCCATGCCTCTTCTAGGATTTCCCCTCATCTTGGTGTGGTCCACATCTTTCTTCATCATCATCAAAACAAAAATATACTCTCAAGAAGGTGAGGGGGTCTTGGGAAGTGAAATATACATACATATATGAATTTATGTGAAGTCCCTTCTATATATTGAAATTAAAAAGACGTTGCACATACCGATAATAAATAAACAATTATTACAGACATCACACACAATTGTAATAAATATTTAAATAAATAAACCAAGACATGAAATAGGTTAGTAATTTATCAAGACCAGATGATATATCAAATAAATGAGCAATAAAATTAACTAAAATAAATTTAAATTTGAGAGCTATTAAAATAATTAAATGATTTATACAATTCAAAAAAAATATTTTGTTGGGTCAATAAATTCATTTATTGTTTATTTCAAAAATTAAACCAATAAATTAATATAATTTAATAAAAAATAATTATTTTCAATAATAAATTTATTATTATTTTAAAACCGATAAATTAATAAATTAATTTTGGTTATATTAAAATAATCACAGGCCAAAAAATTCCACACATTCCCATTACAGGTCGATCTGAACTCACCCATTCCCATAACAGGTTGGGAAAACACCATGCAGGGTTGTTCTAGGCCGTGAAGACCCACAATGACTCATTTAGAGTAGGGTAGACCCACCCAATCCCATTCTAGGGTGAATCGGGTATAAAGAAGTCCTTCAGGAGCCTAATCGATGAAGATTATGGTTGGACGAGGTAGTTTCCAGAAGTACCTCTAGCCTAGGTTCATTGGTCTGCAGTAGGGGAGGCTGAAGGAGGTGGTACGACCAGCTATCTTGGTGACAGTCAAGGGTGGATAAATGAATGGGAGGTGGTGGTACGGCCGAGTGTGCTGGTGGAGGAGCTCATAGAAATGGTGGTGGAGGAACTGACAACATCAATTGGTTGGTCAAATTTTTTCACCAATATATAGAAATCTAGGAGGGGTAGGTATTAATAGATTGTGGAAACAATATTAACATAGGGGGTGGGGCATGGTGGCCATGATAGTCTAGGGTTAGTGGAGGTGGTGGGGACCAGTGGTGTGTCAGCCAAGAGAGGCACAATTAGGTATCTTACCCCGATAGAGACTAGCCAAAAAGGTGGGAAAGGTGGGGCATTTGGGTGAGTGGTTGTATCCAATAGCTAGGTAGGGTTAGAGTGATGCATGAGGAGGATCCCATGGTGTCTAGTCGTAACCTTTGGTAGGTCAACGTGCTGAGGGTTGTCTTCCTTCAGAATCCAACCAATTTATTTTACTTATTTTTTTATAATAAAAATTTTCTTGTGTCTACTAAGGACATTCAAGTTACCTTTTTGGTTTGTGCCAAATTTTCCACTTCCTATAGAGAGTAGGAATTATTTTTCTATTTTAATTTATATATTCTGTTGGAAGGAACCAAAGTAATTGCTTGGTTTTTTTGGAAAATATTCTATGAGAAGTAAAATCTCACCGTGAAAAATAATTCTAGTCAGAACCTGACCAAAAATGGATCTCTAGAAAATTAAAAACATAAATAGATTTAAATTTATATTATTATTCAATTTAAAAAACTATACAGTCACTTTTTCAGACTATATGAATTTTTTTATGGCCATAACTTGGGCACCCTGAATTAGATCGATGCATGGTCTATTTTTTTGGGACGAAATTAAATCCCTCTACTTAATTTAATAATTTTTTTTCATGGATTATAAAATTCACATGATCCCTATGATAACAATTGATGGTACTAAATCATTTAGGGGAAGCGATTTGGCCATGTATTCTAAAACTTTTATCATCAAAGTGACATATTTTCATCATCTCCAGTGATCTAAACCCCAGTAGATGTTCTAAGATCTTGCGCGAATAGTTCAATGAAAAAATTTAAACACAAATGGATACCTCATTCAATTCAATATGTGTTTGACTTTAACTCATCAATGGAAACTTTTTCATAAGGTATCAAAAGTTGAACCCATCTATATCATCCACACAAAATTCAATTTTCCATGCATATGTCATTGGGTGTTGGCACAAAGCTTAAATGATTCCTTTGACATCATGGTGATCACCTCAATCCCATTAATTTGATCTGTGAAGGAATTCATGGATCAGTCGCTCAGATAGAGATTTTATCTCTCTAGAATGCAAGAGGAGATAAGAGATTTAAACTTGTTCGAATGAATTAAAAAACAGATATGATCTTCAATAGACTTATATAGTGAATGTTAGAAATATACTGATAGGGTTCCCCAACCCCTTGTATATTTAACATCCACTAAATAAGAAATAAATAAATATTATTTATTAATTAAAAAAATCATAAATATTATTTATATTTGTCACTTAATTTTACAATATATTTAATATATTACATGGTAAACCTATGTCATTAACTCAACTCATAATTCCCACAATATTATATGAACCTTGAATATTAAAATAAGATTCATTCATATAATATTATTCTATGTATTTGCATAATCACTTGTAAATAACTTTAATTAATAAATTGAACTCAATTATTCTATTCTAAAATAATAATGAATTTATTTATTCATCATTTATTTTTAATATTTGGAAAACAATGAAACCCTGTTGTGTGTCCCACAATGTCTTATACGCATATTCCCCAAAATAGTGCAAACTATTGAATATGCTATTGTGTTTGACCCTCTAGGAAATTATCTCAAAAGTAGTAAATATTATTCATACAATATGAATGGATTATAGTTATTCATCAAGGCCCCTAAAGAGATAAAGTATTAATCATAGTAGTGAAAACCATTCAACAAACACATTGTGTAATATAATCTATTATCCATGCAATATCTCATAAACTAGGATGCAAAGCTTGTGTCATCATCCTTTTTTTATTTATTATTTATTTATATAATATGATAGATTTACCTTCAACTGACATGGCCATGAATTTAATGAAGGTACTTCCATATCGATCAGCTAGGCCTAAGATATCACTTCCTCGACTTAGAAGTGGTAAATTATATCTTGATCATTAAAACAATGTTGCAACACCAATGACTCACCCAAAACAAGAAACCAGGCCACAGATTTAATTTCATGGGTTTTGTATTACATCAGATTATTTGATAAAATGATACACATTGACAATGATCTCAGGTCAGGAGACCAATACACATGTTTATATATAGGAATACCCAATGACACACGAAACATGTGGTGTTCCTATTGGTGGGTCTTTCATCATGATCTCATTTACTTGATATCACTAAGTGAAAACTTCATTAGAATAATTCTCAATGATTATGATCCCCCGCACCTGATAGTCATACATCAACTATGTCCATTCAATATGATGTATCTAGAACATAGATTTTTTTTAATATTAACTTCATAGTATCTCAAGGTTCTCATTATAGCATGGGAACTGCTATGGCCATTTGATATGATAGTTAATATATGGACATAACCATAAATATAGTGGATGTATAATTATAAAAACTAATCTGATAAGTTAAGAACATGTATATATATCAAACTATATACAAGTAATGCTAATCGAAGTATATACATTACTTTGGTATAGGGAACCCATTTCTGAACAGTAGGTGGTCCTCAATTCTTTCTCTATGGATTTATTTCTCCTATTTATATTTCATGTGATGTATGGATGCACCACACATAAGCCTCATCCTAGTTGGTGAGGTATCCTTAAGTGTATCCATGAGACCCAGGTTCAAAACCAGGTGGAGGCATATTTCTGGGTTATTGTAGTAGTATTGTACACTATGCGGTAATGTAGCAGGTACTGTTTGGTACTATAGTAGCCAGAACTATTCACCTTGGGCCACCAATTTGGGCTTGGAGTCCCTAAGGCCTTCGGGACACCCAGTCCTTCAGGTCAGTAGGGATTTCAGGCCACCTTTAAGGACTTCAGTCCACCTTAAGGCCTTCAGGCCACATGCAGTTTCCCCAGACAGACTCTACAAAAAAGGAGCATCCCTAGAGGATGATTCAGAGTTGGAACACTCACCAGAGCATAACTAATGGATTTGGAAGAATGAGAGGGTATGAATATTCCATCGATACCAGCCTGTTCTTGCACAATAATCTTATACAAATGTCCATGAAAAGGTGGAGATCTACCATCATGATGAAAATGCTAGGGAGGGGCAGTTCCTTGAAGTTACAGTCTGGTTGAATTCCCTAATTCCTTCAGGTCATGTAATTTCTCTTAAGCATTTGGCCAATGTAATCACTCAGTCTATGGGCCTTGTAATTTTTCCCACACATCCCTTGAAAGGGGGGTTATTAAAAATCAGTAAAAAATAAGGCCTTCAGGCCATTCAGGTATGTATGGTTTCACCACCAAGGTTTATAACCTATTTCATTAAAAGGGAACTGTTTAATTTAAATTGTTTTGTGAATTTAAATTAAATGATAATTTTATTAAAATTGTATAAATTATGTAAGTTACTACTATAAGATAAGTAATGTTCCAAGTACATTGAGGACCATGGGAACTAGAATGGAACATCCTCCAATAATGGTTGAGGCTGGGTTTAAGATAGTACCCAAACACCTAGTCACCTTTAGGAGGGGGTGTAGCGTAATCTGAGATGGATGACTTTAGGAGTTTGGGTGAGTACCCTTAAGAAATATTTAGCCAACATGGAAATACAATAAAAATATTAGATACTGGAGAGTGATATGAATTGCCTATAGTTACCTTGGACATGGAGATGGGCTCTAAGATATCTCGTAGGACTGACACTAGGGGGCTTATCCTTGAGGCCTACGGGGTAGTATTGTGACTATATCTTTTTCTAGGGGCATGAAATCATATGAGAGATGAGTTACTATTTGAGTGACATGGGAAGGTATTAAGGAACCCAGTGGGGTGCCTCCATCTATATATTGACTTGGGGGGGATAGGTTAGGTACCCCAATGACAGATCAACCCCGGGAAATTATGGTGGGATATGCATAATGATGATAGGTTTAGGAATTAATCTAACCCTATCTTTTATTTTGTTTTATTAACTTTGAATACACCCTTGGGAGGTATTTTTTATTAATGGTAAACACCCTAGGTGTTGCATTTTTTATATATGATGTCTAGTTGAGAAAAATATTGTAAGGGAGGTTTGTGATACTTAATGGATTATTACCTTGGCTAAGAAAACCCTCATAGGGGAGGTATGTGATACTATTTATGTGGATTCCATGTCTATGGAGATGGGGTTGATCCATTATATTAGGATATACTATTATAGGATCATTCTATCGGTCTATGATTCTTATGGGATATGCATGAGATAAGAAAACTCCTGTAGGGGATGTTTGTGATACTATATTTTGTACAAAGAACCAATTGTATTATTTAAATTCTTGATTATCATGACATTATCCAAGACACCCTAACACTGGAAAATTTTGGTATGGTCGATTGGGATCCTAGACATAAGGATCAACAATGTTTGGTGCTTAGAACATTGATTTTCATGGTCCATGTGAAGTTCTCATAACGATTCTGGTGTCGGGATAAAGTGTGTATTGTTGGTTTCTATTTTAATTATTTTTAGTACTTGTTTATTTAATCATATCATGTAAAATGCATATATAACTACATTATCATAATAGTATGAGACCATGTTGGTGGTTCCCTACCATGTTATATACTCTCACCTTACTCATGGCACCACTAAACATGGGTACCCAAGCATCCCTTAATTATTTCTGGTTCAAGTTGGGTTGTGGCCTAATGTTGCATGATCGAGTGGGACATCTCAAATGGTGTCAAGAGTTGTATGGTACTGCATTCTCCTAGACTCTATTGATGTTAGAATCTCCTCCCCTAGGGTTTCCAAGACCCTCTCATCCACTATGGATCTTCCCCTCTCCTCCTTCTTCGGCCTTCCTCTTTTCTATTTTTATTCCTCCTTTTCATTCTCTAGTGTGATATGGAATCCCTTGGGCTATATATCTTGCTCTGACCACATGATTCTCTACACCACACCTATTTAGCACTGGAGAGGAGGTTTCAAAGAGTCTTTGGGTATAGTGGTTCTACAGATAAAGGGTTTTTAGGAGCTACCAGAGTCAGAAAACTTCTGGTCTCCTGCCTCTTCAGATATGTTTTTGATTCTTCCTCAATGATTTCAGTGAAGGTTTTATACTAGTTATATACTGGTTTTATAAGAGTTATTATTCGGTTTAATGTATGTTCGGTGGAGAAGTGGTTTTGGTTTTTTGTTTCAGTGATTTTAATTTCTTTTGTGACATTGGATGTTAGTGGAGGTGACGATTTTGGATCTCTTTGGTATCGACGATTCCTAGAGTTTGTTGATGCATTTTTTCTTGAAATTTTTTGATTTTTCTCTACTATATTTCTAGGAGTACATTGTTCTCTATTAGGTTGATATAAAATGAGGTCTTCGAGGTTCATTGGGATATGATTTTGAGTGGGTGACTTCGGGAGGTTGATAGTGATGAAGATTAAATCATGGACGGTGAGGTTGTGTTCAGCTCCAATGATGATGATAGTGGTAGTTTGGTACTTGGGGAAGACACAATGTCACTGTTATGAGTTACATCGTGTTGGGAGTGGATGTCGGATATGATAATCTAATGAGGATTATTACTTTTGATGATGTGAAGGCGTGATGGCGGTGAAGGTGATGCGATGTCAGGCCGACAATTTTATGATGGTGGTGGGTGAGGTTCGAGGTCTCCCCGTGATGTGGAATGAGGTGGGTAGCTGATGGATCAAAGTTGACTTTGGTGGTTTTTCTCTTTTTTTTTGAAATTTGAATGTTCTATTTTTGAATTTTGGATGAGGTGTGTTGTGTGGATGGGGGTTTTGGTGTAAATTGGTTGATCTCTTTTTATGGTTCCCACTCACCCAAAAAGTGGATTTTCATAAATTAAAAAAAGGATTGTGGACTGAAATGGTGTCAATAGTTTTGAAAAAGTTTAGGCTTTGAAGTTATAGTAGATCCTCCTATAATTTTATTCTATTTTATTATTTATTATTTATTATTATTTTCATTTTGTATATGTCGTCTTCCAATTTGGTTCTTTTATTATTTTTTACTCTGATATTGGGCGTATAGTCTCCCCATTTTACCTAATCATAAATTTGTTACTAGTAGGAAGCCTCTGGAGCATTGATTGGAATTCCTTAGGTCATGTGGTTAACCTGTTCTAGCTAATGTTCTGTGTGAGTTGGGTTGGGGACATTACAAAATTGTATCAAAGTATTTTTTAATTTTTTATAATATTTAGAATAATGTATTTAAGAGGTTTAGGATGGTATCATATCTTGATATGGATACCAGGATTGTGAATCATGAACACATATTTTGGGAGGAATTATGAGTTTCCAAATATGGGATAGATGTTACAGATTTATGGTGTTATTATTGATATGATTTTCACCTTATGTTACCTACATTTTGTTTTTGGTTGAAGTTTTTGTTGTTTGATTTTAAGTCTTGGCCTATTGAAATAAATCCAATTACTATATTTTAATATTTTTCCTATAGAAGAAATGTGAATCTTCATGCATCATGATTAGACACATAGGATCCACATGAAATATAGGGTTATGGTAGTGTAATTTTTATCACTGACACTGGAGTCTACATTGTTTAAACTGTTAGTAAATTCTCATAATTCGTTCTCTAGTATAAGTAATTGGTGGATCTTTAATCAACAAAGATAAATTTTATATTTATTTATTTTAAATGAAAGTTTAGGAAGATCAATAACCTGGCGTACAATGAGGAGTATTATGGTAAAATTCCTTGTTGAACAGGACATGAAGTCACCCTAGTGGATCCGAATGATATTTTATATAGAGCTATAGTCCTTTTTTGGGTTCTCTTAAATTTAGGATAGTTATTTAAAATGTCAGTAAAAACCTATATGGTGTGTTTCCATATTGATTAAAATTAAATTATATCTAAAAAACATCATTATTTCAGTTCATTTAATTGATTTTATAGGATTGAGAATTTATATGTATATAGACCCTGAGTTATGCCATCTTATTATCTAAAGAGAAGTATAATGTAAAAATTCTTTGATAGGATGATAAGCTTATTTTTAAGTTAATTTTTTTGGCATGTGATACGATTTATACATATTTGAGACCTTATAGTATGTGTTTGGGCATGATTGATCCCATGAAATATTGATATAGGGGCATGGCTAATGTCCCAGGAGTTGTGACTTTTTTTAAGACCCCACCCATGATTCTAGGGATATAAGGGAGACATAGTAACCCTTGAGATATGAATCTATGATTTAATGAGTTGGTTATTAGTGGTAAGTTGGGTAACCTACATAGGGGTTAGCCCATGGTTGTGATTACCCTCAAGGATGAAAGATTGAGTGCATCATAGCTTTCATGACCGATCCATGAGTGCTGCAATAGCTTTTATGAATGAAGAATGGTTATACCCTGGGATCTTCCAAGAATTTCACATTGGGTTCTAGTTAATTTGGATGATAGTCACCTAGTGTGCGGTTCAAGAGAGAATATATTCAAAGGGAAGGTCTGTTTGGGTGCCTAATCCTATTGTATTTGGATATTATTTATTATTTTTTAAATATCATCGGTTGAATATCGTTAGTAGTATGGTTTTAGGTAGTATCAAAGCATGTGGTTATAATGTGGATAGACACTGATGGAGTGAGATAATGCAATTTATTAGAAGATCATGTGGATGACTGCTTAAGGTTCTCTTAGTTGGATAGAATTGAAGTGAGAAAAAAACATCATCTGTAGTTATGTTTGTTAATCCTTAACACATGTGAAATATCAATCCATTTTTGGATCAGAGCATCAAAGATTATTTTGGTTGAATGAGACTGACCTTCTCTTGAGAATGTTCAGTTTTTAGGGAACATGAGCCTAGTTTTGATGCAATGTGACTCATGATATTAGGAGTTTGGTTCCAATGACCAGGTGATATGGGGATATGTGCATATTGTTATTAAGTGATATCAAAGTAGTATGTGCTCATTAAGTGCAATTCCTATGAGTTTATAAATTAGTGGTAGTTGTGTCATGGGGCCTAGGAATTATATGGGTTTGATGAGATGATTTGGAGTGTGCTGGACCGAGGCATGGAATGGAAATATGGGATAATGATATAAAATATATGGTGATAGGGGTGGGAAGTGGTGATCATGGATTTATAAGAGTGTAACATGTGTGATTATGGGGAGAAAATTATGATAATTTTGCTCATGGTGTGGCATATGTTATGATTTGAGGTGGGGAGTGCACCCATGGAAAATTGAGGGTGGTGACACTCTATGCATCCTTCTTTTCAATATATGTTTTTATGGTGTTTTTAGGAGCTTGAAATGGGAAAATAATTAGTAATTTAAATTGAATATTTGGTAAAAGTGAATTCAGCCACATCCAGTCCTCATGTTCAAGGATGGATAGATTATGGGATTTGGGGTTTTGTTTTAGTCCAGTGAAGTGACAGTAATGTTTCTCCTATGGTGGTGAGACTAATATCAGTCATGAGGGACGTGGCCCTATGTAGGTAGGGTCATGGATGTGTGTAAAAAACCACTAAATGGATTCATTGGCATTAAAATTCATGTTAATAAAATGTAATGGTTTATATTGACTCCCCACTAAATGATGAATGAAACCTCATGTATGATTTCAAGTAGAGTCTGAGTTTCAGCAAGAAGATTAGTATGATTTGGGATGATTTGTATGTTTGAGATAGGAGGTGTGTCAATGATCATTGTATGTAATAACATGACATCATGTTTTGGATTTCTAGTGTTTTAAGAGTGGGTATTCACCAGAAGTTAAGTATATATTTCGATGGGACTATTTAGATAATATCATGCTACCTATGGGAGTTGGGGCATTATGATTGGGTATTATTATATTGATCTAGATATGAAAGTCAATAACCTTTGAGAAAATTCAACTAGAGGAATTTTTACTGCCTTTCTCGCATGTAATTGTACATGGTGGGTTAAAACCATATCGCGCATGTAATTTTTGATATGAAGGGTATGTTTAGACATTGAATGATATTTTCAAGGAAAAGATGATGTGGTTGAGGATATGGATTGAATATTAAAACCTATTAGTTTTTAATCAGAAAAAAATAACTAGTAGTGGTGTTGGATCAATGTTTTATTTTAAGGTTAGATGTTGTGGGTCAAAACCCACATTAGGCATGTTTTTATGACAAGGGTTCAATGCATGGGGTGAGCTGTGCTTATAAAACCCTGCAATATTTTTATTTTTTTCAAATTAATTTAATCTTTTTGATATTTTTAATTTCACATAACATTGAAAATAGTTTATTTTATATTAACGCACTATATTTGGATTGTGTTATATGAAACACCAAGTTAATCATGTACTACATGAAAAATAAAATTTAGATTTCTCTACATGGATCACAAAGTTTAGTCTATGTTACAAGCAACAATGACTTTTTTCATTAGCTTGTGTAACACACAAGACTGAGTTTTACCAAACTATAATATATTATTAAAATTTTATTATTTAATATAATAAGATATACCATAGCTAATAAAATCCACTAATTTATGAAAATATATGGTTTAAAAAAATATAAGATGAATTAATAGGTTACCAATTAATTATAAATGAATATGAAAACCGATAGAATATAATAGGAAGTATTATTATTTTTATGGTCACAAAGTTGTTCTACCCTAATAAATTAAATTTAATAAAATTAGTGAGCTAAATTAATTTTAAATATAATTTATATATTCAATCAAATATTTTTTATATACTTTATAGATATAATTTAATAACAAACCCAATTTTATTCTTAAAAACACATATTTTTATAAATGTAGTGTTACTTTTTTTTAATGGAGAAAACATTTTAAATACCAATTTTAAAACTTTTATAAATTCAATATGTCAAAATAATCTTCATATTTTAAAAAGAAACAAAAAATTTAGGTCATGATATTTTTTTGGTATTCTACAAGGTTTTATTTTTTTAATGAATAGTTAAAAATACTGAATTTTAATTCAAAATTTATTTTTCATCTAATTAATTTATAATGTTAAAATATATTATAAATTGTTTTAGAATTTTAATTAGAACATATTTTTATCAATTAACCTGATTTAGGTCATTTTAATCAATTACAATTTGAAATTCGTGATAAAAACATAGAAATCTTTTGGATGTTTTTACTTTAAAACTCGCAGTGTTGTCCTGTCAGCAGGATTATTCTTTAAGTTATTTTATACCCCTTAAGTGATTAGAATATGAAAACATGGATTAAATATTTTTAATAATAGAAATTTATAATGTCTAATAATTTCAATTTTTTTATGAAAAATATTCATGAAAGTATTAAAATTAATTGTAATGATTAAGAGAAAAATTATGTTAACAAAGTACTAAACCTAAAATTCAAGACACAAAATGACCTATCCACTTGTAAAACTTAAATTGGACGGAAATTATTAGTCCATAAACCTTATATTATTTATTTTTGTTGTTTTATTATGAATTTTTAGGTAAAAACTTGGGTACAACTAACTTGTTTGCAAAAATGCCAAGTGTGAGCTTTCCCTTCCCTATAAAAGGCCACCACCTCTCCTTCTTATTCACACCTCTCAAAATACTTAGTTTAAGACAATATATTCCCAATAAATTTTCCAACATCCATCCCTTACTCATAAAATCCCCCCTTGGGAAAAAATCAATCCAATAAAGCCTTTTTTGCACAAACCAAAAGGACTTACCTCATTAAGTGGTAATGTCTTTTCTCAAACTCCAATATTTTATTTTCATTATCCACCCCCTCAACTATATTTATTCCATTATCGAATAAAAAAACCATTATCCTCAATATAATAGTATTTTTTATTCTAATTTTTCAACCTACACTTACACACACTTCCATCTAATGGGCAATGAACATACTATTTATGTGTAAGGTGAACTACCGCCTCATGAAATGATGAGTTTCCATTTTTCCTTTACCAAATATCATGGTAGAAATAATGATGGAAAATATATTTATATATGTCATATATTATATTTTTTATATATTTAATATTCTTTAATCCTTTTAAAACACATATCTTTATAATTTCCATTTGGTGTAAATAAGATAATTTCGTTTGAGGAGGTGTGGACTACCGCCCCCTCGAAGCTATGTGGTTTGTTCACACACTACATAGAACGTATTAAGGATGGGTTTACTGAAATTATATGATATATATGATATAATAATTCTACTATAATAATGATATATATACAAATATATACACATGTTCCATTTACCTTTTTTCTTTCCAAACAAAAATAAAAACGGAAACAACATTCATACGTATGTATGACTTACTATCTCCATGAATGGTGTATTACATTTCTTACTTCTATGTTATATAGATTATTATAATACACATATAAATAATATAAATGATATTTATATAATTTTATACATTTTAAAAATCCTTATATAAGTATAAGGACCAAATATATAACAAATTAAGACACATGCAATGAACAAAACGAATTTTACCCTTCGTGAAACCATAACATAGGATTGTTATCAAGTGGGTAGTATTAGGTCATAGTCAAAACATATATGATATTATATATAAGAATATTATTCTGTAAAATATGTATAATAAAATTATATTTATTATATAGTAATCTTGAATGAGTATGGAGAGAGTTAAGACACAAGGTAAGAGAATTTCATCTCACTTTTTATTTCTGTAAGATACATGATTTATTCACCACCCATTACCTTTTTATGTGGTGTACACTAAACATGAATTTATTTTATGATTATTATTATTAAATTTATTGGTAATTACATATCAATTCGATGATCTTTATTTCAGGGTGTTTATGTTTTCAAAGTTACCAAATTGGTAGGATAGTTGTTTTGTCTCAATTTACTTTCTTTGAGACACGTGCCATGTTATGAACCTATATTTTTATATGAGGTGTACATAATGAATTTGACATGTTATATCATGAAACTCATTCCTTTAATTATAATTTAAGATTCATGTAATTTCAATTTCTTACATGGGTAGTATGGTTCAATGTTGCTAAGTGATAAAATATTATTGAAACAATTTCATCTCTTTTCGATATTGTTTATTATTATGCTTCTTTGTTGAAATATTAAGATCCATCCCTCAATAGAACTCATTAATTTTATTATAAACTACTTATTCATGATATATTAATGTATTTGTACCATTATCATACTCTTTGGTACATAATATAGTTAAGAAAGTGTTTTTAATAAATTCTGAATTTACCCTCTCTTCAGTCAGAAATATGTGTTCCTTCAAAACAATGTTTTCTAAAATGGGTTTTTTTCAGAATATTTTACTATTATACTATAATAATTAAAATTAATTTTGAATTTTTTTTGATTTAAAAGTATTTTCAAATGAATATTCTTTTCTGTTTTAGAATAATTCATTTTTCTAACCTTTTACCGTGAAAAAGGAATGTTTTTCTTAACTTGTATGACATATATGGATTTACCCACTGTTATTTCGATGAATATTACTTTTCATATTTAATAATTCAATTTTTAATATTTTTTTTAAAAAATAATTTTCAATGAAATGGGTTTCAAAACATTTTCGTTATTTATTTATAAGTTTTCAAATTATTTTTCAAGGAAAGTGTTTTAAAATGGTTTTTTAGGATTATTTTATATGTTTTTAAGGAAAATTTTTTTAAAAATGTTTTTGAGGATTATTTTATATGTTTTTAAGAAAAAATATTATCAATATGTTTTCAAATCTTCTTTTATAAAATTTCAGGGAAAATTTTTTACAAAAGTTTTTCAATATTATTTTATAATTTTTTTAAAGAAAATTGTTTTCAAAATGTTTTCAGGCATTATTTATAAATTTTCAAGGAAAATTGTTTTCAAAATTATTTCAAGCCTTATTTATACTTTTTCACATTATTTTCAAATAAATGGGTTTTAAAACATTTTCAATATCATTTTTTATGTTTTCATGGAAAATTATTTTCAAAACATTTTCAATCTACCTTTATATGTTTTCAATGAAAAAGGTTTACAAAAGGTTTTAAAATATTTATTTATACACATTGAAATTTATTTTTAAGATTTTTTTAAAAGGTTCTTTAGTTTTAATGAGCCTTTTTTAGAATATGAAATGGTAATTTTCTCAAGAATTTTTTTCAAAATGTCTTTCTAAGTTATTTTCTATCTAATATGACATCTTTTTATGTTACTCATTCCTTTATCATAAATAATACAAAGGTTCCATTTATATTCCTTCTTGAATTGCTTTTGTTTTTATGGAATGATGATTATAACACCCATTTATCTTCCATGGGTTATATTATTTTGAACCCCACTTCTTTTCATGGTTTATGTTAATGATTAAATGATTATGAAATCTTCCATTTTACAAAGGTTATAATATGATTACATGTTTATGATACACATTTCATTTCTGGGGTTATGGTATGATTTTTAAGGATCTTATGGAATGTGTATATATGATTTAATTATGAGATGTGTGAGACTTATTTCTCCTTATAATACATTAGGTAAAGATTTATATCTCATGAAATAGACATGGTAGAAATGAGAAATGAACACGGTTTAGTATTATAGTACTAGAACGAGAAGGGAACTCATTTTAGTATTACATGGCTAGAAGGAGGAGTGAACTTGGTTCAATAATACAGGGTTGGAACAGGGTGTGAACCCAATTTAATAAAGGACTTTGTCCACTAATATGGAATTGGTAGTGATGTCTTGAATACTATAGAAGTCATTATATGTTCTTATGTGTCTTCCACAATTCCATGTTTTATTCCTATATTATGATTTCATGGCTTATGATCTTTATTTCCTTATGATTCATATCTTATGACCTACTAATATTTATTCCATAATTCATGTTTATTATATTATTATATATAGGTTATAACATTACAATGTTATGTTCACATTCTCATACCCTTCTACTCATACTTATGATTACATGTGTCCCTTTTTTACCCTTACTATTCAGTAGAGCTCACCCCTTTTTATGTTTCTTTCCCAAAGTTATGAAGATATGTGTTAAGTATTATGTTTCTTAGAAGGATTATAGTCATTAATAACATAGTGGGAGATAATGTATCTCACTTAAGTACCAGTGTTTATGTTTCCATGTTTACAAAGCCACAAGACTAATATGGTCTTTTCTCATCTGTTTGTATAATGTTTTAAGAATCCTGCAAAAGTTATGTAATGTTAATGTATGAAAATATAAGGTCACAATAGTTGGAATGAGAGAAAAGTTTTAGATAACATTTGGATTATAGGATGATAAAATCTTAGTGATAACCCTAAGGACATGTCTTGGGATAAGTCTAAGGATAATGAAAAGTATGCAAAAATGTCCTACAATTTTGGTAAAGGATATAGTGAGTGTTTTCCTAGAAATAAATCCTTATATAGATACTATAAGTGGATCTGGATAAGGAAAAAATGTACCTAGGGGTAAAAACTCTAATAAGATGTGCCAACCCTGACTTAGGGTAATCTGGAACACGATAACAGGCCTTACTGCACACCTAGTTTAACACTCTTGAGGGATATACATTGGAAATTCACAAACTCTTCATGAACCATCATGAAGTATTTAAATGTAATTTTCCTATTAATAACCTAGGATAAACCTATGGTGTAATATACTAATCAATGTGTCATTATTTATACATACTATAATTAATTTTTCAGGATTATGTGATTTTATTCTTTGATATGTGTTTCTCACCCTATTATTTCTGGTTTCATTAAATAGAGATAACTAGAAATAACATAGTTAACATTGAATTTTTCAAATGTGGAAGGTATCGGGATTATGAAAATTGATTTTCCATGTTGAAATCTCATAAAGAGAATAAGGAAGGTGGTATGAGTATTGGTTATACTTCTGAAGATAAAGAGACAAAAAACAACATGTGAAAGGTTTGTGTTGTTCTTCTAATATTGTTTACATTAAATGTAAGATGGATAATTAGATTGAGGTTAACTAACCTTAATACATGATTCATATTTAATATTATATGAAATAGGTATTAAATAATAATTTGATGAATCTAGGTTAATGGTTTAAGAATAAAGTTGGAAGAATGAATTATTTATGTTTTTGAATTTAAAGATTATGTTATATGTATCATGAAATATATACGTATTTTCAATATAAGTTTTCATTAAGTAATTAAAAGAATATATTTAATGGTTAATTCATGGAAAGGTGATATTTTGATTAATGGAAGGTAACCCTTAATTAATTCTTGATGTTTAGATAACAATCTTTGCATAAAGTTATATTGGATATGAATAAGTAAATTGGACAGTACAGATTAACCTAGAAATGATTATTGAAAAAGTGGTCTATGTCATCAAGGATGAAGTTTACAACTCCTTGGATTTAAAAAATGTATCCAGTAATCATTGGAATAAGGAATCATGCATGTTTTCCAAAAGGATTTATTGTAATTCAGGTTATTACCAAGTTTCAAGAGAATTTATAATGAGGGTATTCATGTGTTTTGAATGTGAAAACAAAGAGATACTAGTGATATATGGGGATCAATGTTAATATGATTTTGTTCCATTATTTATAAATATTTTAATTTTCATCTTTTATAATGGTTATAAAGTTAACCATTCATAAAAAGTTTAAGTTAAACTTCGTAGAAAGTATTTATGTATTGAGGTTGTATTGAAAACCTTTGTTAAAATGATATTTAGTGATTAACCTTATTTCATGGATGTCCATAATTTTTATTTTTGAAACTATATTAGTTTATTTTTATAAAAGGACATCATATATTTCGGCAGACAACCAATCAATTTTAGAAAGACTATGGATCTTGAATGCATGATCAAAGGATGATAAGGGTTTCACACCTACCACTAGCATACGCAATGTCCTGGTTAATGTATAATTATTTTTTATGAATAATTATTTAGGATGAAACAATAGTGTTTATTTTTATATTTATAGATTAATATATTATCCATATTAATTTTAAAGAATATTTATGGATAAATAGTTATACATTTCAGTATTTTATAGGCCTTAATATCTACTAAAAATTTATTCTAGTGCCTTAGGAATCAAAGTTAATTTCATGAAATCCATTTCTTGAATTAATGGATAAATTAGAAATTGATAAAATCACAACCATAGAATGAATTTTTTTATAGAAACATAACAATTAATTATATTTCCTTAAATTATTGGTCAATAAAATAATTATTCAAAGATAGGATAATGATAAAAAAAAGTGTTGTCCTAATACCTTAATTTTTGTTAAACTGATATACTTTTAAATCATCATAGATTTATGAATTTGAGTCCCTGAACCTTTCATTGATCATTCAATTGTTTTTGATTTACGAACTCAATCAATTCCTAAGAATATTTATGATTTTCCTCCAAGTCCATGTTTTCACTTTCCACCTATGTTCTCTTACGTGGAACCATAGTTATATGTTACTTTGGATAACCATTATCTTTCAAAAATTCCATTTTTAAAGGAAGCTTCTGGATTCAGTTTTATAATGTGTTTTTCTATGAAATTAACATTCAAGTACTAAACCTTTGATAACCTAGAAAAATTTCTTGGGAGAAATTTATTTTAAGGGGGTAGAATGTAACTCCCCATGATTTTGTGAATTATTATTATTTATATTAATTTAATATTTTTGATATTTTTAATTTCATAAAAATATAAAAATAGTTTATTTTACATTAAATCACTATTTTTTTCTTTCATTATATGAAACAAAAAGTTAATCATTCACTACATGAAAAATAAAATTTATCTTTCTCTACATGGAACACCAAGGTTAGCTTGCATTACACACAACTATTACTTTCCTCGATATCTTGTGTAATATGTAAGACTGAGTTTTACTGAACAATAATATATTATTAAATTTTTTATTATTTAATATAATAAGATATAACATAACTGTTAAAATTAACAAATTTATGAAAATATATGGTTTATGAAAATATAAATGATTTTATAGGTTACCAACTAATTATAAATGAATATAAAAACCTTGAATAGAAAAGGAAAAATTATTATTTTTATGGTCACAAAGATATTTTACCCTAATAAATTAAATTAAATAAAATTATTGAATGATATTAATATAATATATATTTTATATATTCAATAAAAAAAATTATTCATTTTATAGACATAAGATAAGAACAAACCCAATTTTATGCTTAAAAACATATATTTTTATAAATATAGTTTTACCTTATTTTAATGACGATCCAATTTTAAATACCAATTTTGAAACTTTTATAGATTTAATATTTCAAAATAAACTTCATATTTTAAATAGAAAAATAAAAATAATGTTATCATAATTTTTTGGTATTTTTCTATAAGGTTTCATTTTTTAATGAATAGTTAAAAACACTGAATTTTAAATCAAAACATCTTTTTCATATAATTCATTTATAAGGTTACATTATATTTTAAGTTGGCTTAAATGTTTAATTAGATAATATTTTTATCAATTAATCTAATTTACATAATTGGAAATAATTTTACTTTTAAATTGGGTATAAAAACATAGCAAAATTTTGGAGGTTTTTACTTTAAAAACCTGCAGTGTCGTCCCGTCTGCAGGATTATTTTCAAAATTAATTTCTGCCAATTATATGATAAGAATTTGAAAAAATGGATTCCATATTATTAATTATAGTACTTTATAATTTTTAATAAGTTCAACTTAGTTTTTGACCAAAAAAAATAGTGAAACTAATTAATATTAATTACAACGATTAAAAGAAAAATTAGGTTAACAAAGCATTAAACCTTAACTTTATAACCCAAAACAACCTAGAAACTTATCCAAAACACATTTTATGGATATTAATAGGACATTAAAGTTCCATTATTGATTGTTTTTTTGTTTTATATGACTTTTTATGTGAAAAGTTGGGTAAAAATAATTTTT
Organism: Viscum album; assembly: GCA_963277665.1. Taxonomy (NCBI): domain Eukaryota; kingdom Viridiplantae; phylum Streptophyta; class Magnoliopsida; order Santalales; family Viscaceae; genus Viscum; species Viscum album. The sequence goes on along the minus strand of OY728129.1, from coordinate 757,056,664 downwards.
TTCAAAAATGCCAATTGTGTCATTTCCCTTCACTATAAAAGGCCACCACGTCTCCCTCTTCTTTACACCACTCAAACAACTTAGGCTTGTAAAATATCTATCCAATAAAATTCCAAACATACCTCAATTCCTCATATAATCATCCCATTGGTTATAAAATAGTTTAATGAATCCTTTTGGCACAAACTAAAAGGAGTTACCCGATTAATAGTTAATGTCTTCTCTCAAGCTCCGTTATTTTATTTTATTTCTCCACCCCTCCACTCTCTTTATTACAGGATTGTATAAAAAAAATTACCCTAAATATTTCACTAATTTTTATGATAAATTTGTAACCTACACTTACACACACTTCCATCTAATGGGTAATGAACATACTGTTTACGTGTATGGAGAACTACAACCACATGGAACGATGACTATTCATTTTTCCTTTACCACCTCTCATGGTAGGAATTATGATATAAAATATATTTATATATGTTATATATTATATTTATTATGTATTTAAAATTATTTAATCTTTTTAAAACACATATATTTATACTTTACATTAGGTGTAAATTCGATAATTTCATTTGATGAAGTGTGGACTACCGCCCCCCTCAAAGTGATGTGATTCGTTCACACACTACATAGAATGTATTAAGGACGGGTTTAGTAAAACTATATGATATATATGATAAAATAATTATACTAAAATAATTATATATATATATATAATATTTTATTTGCCATCTTTCTTTCAATACGACAATAAAAACAGAAATATCATTCAAGCGTACGTACAGCTTATCATCTCCATGAATTGTGTATTCCATTTCATAATTCTATATTATATAGATTATTATAATACAAATATACTCAATATATATGATATTTATATCATGTTATACATTATTTAAATCATTATATAAGTATAAGGACCAAAGATATAACAAATTAAGACACATGTGAAGAATAAATCCATTATTACCAGAAGTGAAACCTTAACATATGATTGTTAACAAGAGGGTAATATAATATCATAATAAAAAAAATATATGGTATTAGATTTAATAATATTATTATTAAAAATATTTATGAAAAACTTATATTTATTATATGGTAATATTGTATGGGTATGAAGACATTCAAGACACAAGGTAATAGAATTTTATCTCACTTTTTATTTCTATAAGATACATGCATTATTCACCACCCATTCCATTTTTTTGGTGTGTATGATTCCCAAGAATATATTGTATTATTATTATTCTTAAATTCATGGGTAATTACATATCCAATCTATGATCTTCCTTTAATGGGGTTTATGTTTCAAAAGTTACCCAATCAGTAAGATAGTTTTGTCTCAAATTACCTTCTTTGAGATACATGCCATTTTATGTACATATATTTTTATATGAGGTGTACATACTGAAATTGACATGTTATATAATGAATATAATTCATTTAAAAATACTTTAAGCTTCATGTAATTTAAATTTATCACATAGAGATTATGGATCAAAGTTACTAAGTGATAAGAGTTTATTGAAACAATCTCATCACTTTTCGAGATTATTTATGATTATTCTTAATTTGTTAAAATCTTATTATCCATACCTTGAGAGAACTCATGAATTTTATTCTCCCTAGTTTATTAATGATATATTCATGTATTTTTACTGTAGCAGTCTGGAATTATTTCCTGTGGAATAGAATTGATACCTATCATAGAACTCCATGGGAAGCTACACCCCCTGGTTGGGACACACCACCATCCCCAGTGGCAGCCATTTCCTCATGAAGTCCTTGGGCGGAGAGCCATGCTTCGTCCAATGCTCACATGTGAGAGTTCCCAAGGATTGGATTCTTTCCTAACTCATTTTCTCTAATATAAAATTTTGAGACCCAAGATTTACGTACATGGAAATTACATTAATTTTGCGGAAAACTTAATACATGACACAAACAGACACCCAATGACCGTATTAGTTTAGTGTATTTGGAATCTTGGAATATAAACTTCTAATGATATTGAAAGTTCTTCGACATCTCCCATAAAGATCTTCCCCTTTTGTTTTCTTACCTAAAACCTTTATTTATATCCTAGGGAAAAGAAAATATAAAAAGGGTGAGTTCAAATGCTCAGTAAGGGTAAACATTGAGAACATATAAACAATCCATATACATTTGAATGTAAAAACATGAACATAAAACATCAAAATCTTGAGCAATGACATGAATCTTGGTAGTACATAAGGAATAGATCATAATGGAACATCAATAATGATAAAATAGCATGGTAATAAAACATGTTATTACAGAAAACCATCAACCACTTGATATGATTTCTATAGTAGACAAAACATTGTTTCCACGACCATCATGGTGGACAAAGTCCATTACTGAACCGGGTTTACTTGTCGTTCCATCCCTGTATTACTGAACCAGATTTTGCTTCCCGTTCCAACCATGTCCATCTCATTAGATATAAATCTTTACCCAATGCATTGGAGGGATATATAGGTCCCACCCATCTCATAATGAAATCATTCTTACATGTGCCAAAATATAAACATAAATCATTCATCATAACCGAATGAATAAAATGGGTTTCATAAACATCATCCCATCATAACATAATCCATATAAAACAAATGGATATCATTTCACCATAATAAAAGTGAAACCATGTAAATAATTGAGACATTATACTTGAAACATAAACATATGAAATAATGTCATCTTAGATGGAAAATGGTTTTGATAAAACACTTGAAATGAATTCTTGAGGAAAATATTCTTTCTTCTTCAAAATCATTTTATTTTCACAAAATTCAATGAAATTTTAAAAGAAAAGGATTTTGTTGAAAATAGTCATGAAATATTGTAAAGTAAAATTCATGAAAATAAGGTGTTATGAAACCTTAAAAATCCATTCATGCAGTATAAGTTAAAAAATACATTCTCCTCATACTTTTAACGAAAAAGTCAAAAAGTACCACATATGGTAAACAAAAGAAAGATTCCTTCCCTAACACAATGTAAAAGTCAAAGAGGGGTAAACATGACTTTAAAAATACATGTAAGAATATTAAACACTTTATGAAAAAACATTTTTATGGAAATGGATGAAAAATATAACCTCATTAAATACTTACATATAACCAATCTTAGATAAAATGAGATTTGCCTAATTATCCCTTACCTTATGTCCAATTTCTTCTGTACGGGTCCAAAACTCTTGTATAGTGGGTTTAAACAAATTATTAACTTGTAATATAACCATAATAATATTTATGATATCATATATGATTCACTTAGGACTTTATATTACCCGTCGTTTTGTAAAATCCATGTTAAAGTAGCGTTTTGGGTAAAATCGTTTCATTTATAGTACGTGTTTCGACTTGTTATTCTTGATATTATTACTTATATCCTGATTTAAATAATTCCAGAATGTAAAAAATGATTTATATATAATATATATTCATCATATAAATATATATGATAGATCGATAAATGGAATGAAATAAACCGTTCATAGAGACAGTAGGTCGTACGTACGCATGAACGCTGTTTTCGTTTCCTTGTTGAATTGAATGGAATTAAGTAAATGAAAAATATATGTACATAAATAAAGTATCATTATTATTTAATATATTTCATGATTATTTATTACATATACTTTATAATCATACTTGAATGGTTAATCATGGAAAATGAATCTCATCGCGTTCGTGGAGACGGTAGTCCGTACGTACGCACGAGCGACAATATCATTCTTTTGATATTAAAATTATAAATAATTGGATGGTATATCATATATACAGAATCATCATAATGTTATATTTATTATTTATATCATTTATACTCATTATTATACCCCTCCAAATGATGAAATGTTTGAATAACAAACTACACCACGACGTGGAGACGGTAAGCCATACGTACGCACGTGTGGTGACTTTTTCATTCGTAGGATGGATACAACAACTAATATGGTTTTACCATTTTTATAATAAGATCACAGTATATAGAAGATAATGGATTTCTTATTTTAGAATGGAAACAAAAAATAATGAGGAAGTGGAAGAAGAAATGAACTTGAAATAGGTGGTGAGATATTTACCTCTTCTTCGGGTTCTCTCTTTTGATTTGATCAAAAGGGATCCATAGGTAGGCTTTCTGACTAAAGGAAGGCCTCTAGGATGAAGGGTGGATAGTTGATAGGGTATTTGGGTAGGTTCTGTCTGAGAAAAATGGCTTTGGAAGTGTGAATTAGGTAGAAGGGGGAGTGCCCTTTTATAAGAGGGGTGAGGGGCACCTTAGAAAAAACTTAAAATATTATTTTATAATAAATTCATATTCGGATTATAATGGCTCCAAAGTGACTTATTTCGAATATAGGGTGAGTTTGGGTTGAAATACTCTCAACCAATATGTTTTAGACAAGTTTAGGTCACCATTTTAACCTTATCATTTAGATTTAACTCTAAGTTAAATAATTTAACTCTTACCGTGTCTTCTTCTATTCTTACACTATATTGTAAATAAACTTACTATAAACTGCAAATAGAACCCTAATTAGTTCATTAATTTCATATATATTATTATATAAGTATTTTAGCCTAACCTTAGATTTTTAGGACCGTTATATCAATTAATAATATTATATTTGTTTTCAAAACTCTTTTATGTCAATTTTGAAACTATTTGGTATTTTTTTTTTCTAAATTCATAACAGTATTATTATTTCGAAAAAAATTAATCTAGCCAACCCTAATATTTTATATTAACCTATTAAATTATTTTAATTCATAAAAAGACTCAAATTACATTTATTTTGGTTTTTATAATATCAATTATGTTAATATTTCATTAATAAGGTAATTACTGCATCTTCATTGTGTCATAAATAAATTAAATTATTTAATGTCTAAAAAATATAAATAAAATACTATTATGTATGAAATTTTTTTATTTTTCTAATTAATATTTATAGTCGAATTTATCTTATGTATAACCCTATATTAAAATGTTTTAGTTATTAAACATTGATTTTAACTATTTTAACTCCTCTTTAAATAAAATAATAATAAATGTCCTAATCTAATCCAAGTGGACCTAATGGGTAATATTTTTTTCCTATGGTTGTTTTTGTTCGAATTACACTTTTACAATAGAATTAGGACATTTTTTAGGGTAATAATAATATCATTTTTACCTTTAATTACCCTATTTTCTTTTAACCGTGGTAAATAAAAGTTAAAAATTACTATTCACCAAAAATTATTTTTATCTTATTGAACCATATTTTAATCCTTGATATTAACCGTGTCTCTCATATTTTCTAAATTCAACTCACAGAAGTGGTAAAATTAAGTTTTATGTAAATTTTAAAATTCTCCTAGGTGGTGGGTAAAAGACGGTAAAAAGTTCAATAAAAAATTTATATATCTAAAATTATTATAAAATGACTCCAATGAATTGCATTAAACTTATATAGGTATTATGTATCTATTTTGACCTAAAATAAATTTAAATAAAATAATTGATTATTTAAATAAAAATTCAGTTTTAACCAATAACTCAGTTTTTTCACTATTCATCAAAAATTGAATGTTTTCAGAAAAATACCAAAAATTAACCCTATGATAATTTTGATATTATGAATCAAAAAATGAAGTCCATTTTGAAATATAAAATTTATAAAATTTCAAAAAGTTTGTATTACTATTCATAATGGCTATTTTATATAATATTTTAATAACATATCATTGTTTAGTGAAACTCGGTATTGCGTACAATGCAAGCTATCGAGGAAGGGTGATCATGCGTGTAACGCAAGCCAAGAATAGTTTATAAATGGTTTTCTACTTAAAAGTTTCATTCATAGAAACCCACATCATAAAAAGGAATACTAAAACTTAATTTTAATAACTAAAGTATGAAACATAATAGTTACCCAAATTAACTCATCACTGTGTTTCCAAATAGGAGAACATAGGTGAAAATATGGACATGGAAGAGAAATATAACTATAAATTTCTGATGGAGAGTTGTAGAGAACATGTCTATGAAAAATCCAACAATCACAAAGCCATAAATATTTGATGATCTAAGGTACCATATGATTCATCTGATATGAGAGTACTAGGACAACATTTTTGGTTTTCAAGGCAATTTCTCAAATGTTGAATAATTTTTGAATTAAAAGAAATACTTACTTGATTTTTGTACAAACTTAGCGTTGCTCAGGCCTTGAAAATTTTACACTTCATATCTTAAAGAAATGAAGTTGACTTTTTATTTTGCGAAGTGTTAGCAAATCATGCGATAGAATAATAGGACATTCAATCTGTCTCAAACATAAGGTTAGAAAAAGTTATGTACATAAGTCCATCTATGGTGAGATTAATCGTATATGGTTCCAAAAATGGACTTATACTTCATCTATCATCCTGATTAATAAAATAAAACTAGTTTCTACTAACCAGGGACTTCCTGTAGGCCAGTGGTAGGTTATAAAGGCCTGTCACACTTTGTTTGTGGGTTCTATTCCCACAGCCTTGTCCGACGTGATGGGTTGTCGCCCATCCTACAAGTTTTCCTTTTTCTAAAACTATACTATTATAACATTCTAGAAATAAAATTGGAAAAAAATTTGTAGCCTTAAACAATACTATCTGATGTTCAACTTAATCCATTCCAACCTTAAGAATTATCCAAAATACTTCTTTCCAAACTCATTGTATGAAGAGAACGATTACTAAAAAGGTCATATAACAAGCACGTGGATACCATCATTTATCCCTCATATATCACAAGATATATCTTGTTGGTCACATTCCAAACATGTGATAACCTTAATCATGTATTCTTTTGAACAATGTATTACCATAGAAACTTAGTGAAAACATGAATTCTATCAAAAGTTAACTCTTTCCACATACCAAAATCTGAAAAATTCTATATACTCAATCCACGATATCACTTTGTCCTTATCTCAATCATGAGCTCATGAATACTATCAAACATATTATTTTCTTCTTATCCCATCATTATGCGCATGTCATCTGTTTTCCAAAAATATTTCAATTACTTTTCATGGTTACTGGTACCATATTCTTATGGAAAACCACAATAGACCAATACATAGATATTCTAATATACTATAAAAGTACCTCAACAACATTATTCTTGAATACCAATACATAGAAACTTCAATCCATCCTATTCAATGATTGTCATGGAATAAGACCTTACTTGATTTAAAAGTAACCTCTTAGGTCAGGGCATTGAGTTGGGTAATGCCCATGTTCTCCCCAGATAAGACATTGAACTCTATAACAGTCTGTCACTGTATGACCCTTTTCCCCACACAGATAAAATCTTCCCCTCCATTTTAGGTATTCCCCAAGGTTCTTCTTCCCTTATTCTTGATATGTAGAAAGCTTCATCTTCCTTCCTCTATGTTCCTCACCATGAAAATATGCATAAAAGTCCATCTTACTCTTATTTGATGACTTAGGAATACAACAAATGTTCACCTTATTAATCATATATCATGATGACTGATTCGACATAATCATAATATCTTTATTTCCAGGCATTACACAATTTTTTTTGATAATAGTATCCAATTTTTCCATTGGAATCAATGTTAACTGAATTCTTTCTCGTTCCCCACATTGACTAAAACCAGAAACCATAGTGTAAGAAATAGTTAAAATAACAAGGAACCACATAATCATAAAAAGTCACTTATGGGATGTATGGGATGTCTAACTTATCACACATTCATTAAACCATGAAACCTTAGGTTCACCATAGGTTATTCATGATCGTAAACATAATTCTAGGACTATAACCTATAGTTATACTAAACCTTAGGAACATCCCTAGACATACCTTAGAAATATCTCTAGTGATCTCACTAAAGTTTCCGCATCCTAGTTTCCAATGGTTAACTAACCCTTCGCTCTGATACCAACTGTAACGGTCTGGAATTATTTCCAATGGACTAGAATTGATACCTATCAGAGCACTCCAAGGGTGGATACACCCCCTAGGTGGTACAGACCACAATCCCCAGTAGCATCCATTTCCTCATGAAGCCCTTGGGCGGAGATCCATGCTTCGTCGAATGCTCACACGTGAGAGTTCCGAAGAATTGGATTCATTCCTACCTCCATTGATTTGATACCAACTGTAGATACCTGATCATGAAGTAAATTTAAATTACATTAATTTTGCCGAAAACTTAATACATGACACAAATAGATGCCCAATGACCGTATTATTTTAGTGTCTTTGGAAACGTGGAACATAAACTTCTAATCATGTTGAAATATCTTCAACATCTCCCATAAAGATCTTCCCCTTTTTTATCTTACCTAAAACCTTTCTTTAAATCCTAGGGAAAAGAAAAATAAAAAGGTTGAGCTCAAATGATCAGTAAGGGTAAACATTGAGAACATATAAACAATCGATGAACATTTGAATGGAAAAGCAAGAACATAAAACATCAAAATCTTGAGCAATGACATGAATCTTGGTAGTACATAAGGCATAGATCATAATGGAACATGAATAATGATAAAGTAGCATTGGAATAAAACATGTAATTGTGGAAAACCATCAAGAACTTGATATGATTTTCATAGTAGACAAATCATTGCTTCCAAGACCATCATAGTGGACAAAGTCCATTACTGAACCGGGTTTACTTGCCGTTCTAGCCCTATATTACTGAATTGGATTTTACTTGCCATTCTAGACATGTTTATCTCATGAAATATAAATCATTACCCAATTAATTAGAGGGAGATATAGGTCCCATACATCTCATAATGAATTCATTATTATGTGTGCCACAACATAAACATAAATCATTCATCATAACCCAAATAATAAAATGGGTTTCATAAACATCATTCCGTCATAACATAATCCATATAAAACAAACGGATATCATTTCATCATAATAAAATTGAAACCATTTAAATAATTGAGACATTATACTTGAAACATACACATATGAAATAATGTCATCTTAGATGGAAAATGGTTTTGATAAAACACTTGAAATGAATTCTTGAGGAAAATATCCTCTCTTCTTCAAAATCATTTTATTTTCACAAAATGCCTTGAAATTTTAAAATAAAAGGATTTTGTTGAAAATAGTCAGGAAATCTTGTAGAGTAATCTTCATGAAAATAAGGTGTTATGAAACCGTAAAAATCCATCCATGCAGTATAAGTTAAAAAACATTCTCCTCATACTTTTAACGGAATAGTCAAAAAGTACCACGTATGGTAAGGAAAAGAAATATTCCTTCCATAACACAATTTAAAAGTCAAAGAGGGGTAAACATGACTTCAAAAATACATGGAATAATATTAAACACTTTATGAAAAACATTTTTATGGACATGGATGAAAAATATAACCCCAGTAAATACTTACATATAAGCAATCTCGGATACAAATGAGATTTACCTAATTATCCCTTACCTTAGGACCAATTTCTTCAGTACGTATCTGAAACTACTATATAGTGGGTTTAAACATATTATTAACTTTTAATAGAACGATAATAATATTTATTATATCATATATGATTCACTTAGGACTTTATATTACCCGTTCTTTTGTAAATTCCATGTTAAAGCAACGTTTTTGGTAAAATCGTTTCATTCATTATACATGTTTCGACTTATTGTTATTGATATTATTACTTATATCCTTATTTACATAATTCCAGAATTTCAAACAAGATTTATATATAATATATATTCAGAATATAAATATATATGATAGATTGATAAATGGAATGAAACACACCGTTCAGGGAGACGGTAGGTCGTACGTACGCATGAACAATGTTTTTGTTTCCTTATTGAATTGAATGGAATTAAATAAATGAAACATATATTTACATAAATCCCATATAATTATTATGTAATATATTTCATGATTATTTATTATATATACTTTATAATCATACTTGAATGGTTAATCATGGAAAATGAATCTCATCGCGTTCGTGGAGACGGTAGTCCGTACGTACGCACGAGCGACAATATCATTCTTTTGATATTAAAATCGTATATAATTGGATATTATATCATATATACAGAATAATAATAATGTTATATTTATTATCTAGATCATTTAAACTCATTATTATACCCATCCAAATGATGAAATGTTTGAATAAAAAACTACACCACGACGTGGAGATGGTAAGCCGTACGTACGCATGTGTGGTGACCTTTTCATTCATAGGATGGATAAAATAAATAATATGGTTTTACCATTTTTATAATAACATAAAAGTATATATAATATACTGGATTTATTATTTTATAATGGAAACAACAAAGAAGGAGGAAGTGGAAGAAGAAAGGAACTTGAAATTGGTGGTGAGATATTTAACTCTTCTTCAGGTTCTCCCTTTTGATTTGATCAAAAGGGATCCTTAGGATGGCTTTCTGACTAAATTAATGCCTCTAAGATGAATGTATGATAGTTGATAGGGTATTTGGGTAGGTTTTGGCTGAGTCAAATGTCTTTAGAAGTGTGAATTAGAGAGAAGGGGGAGTGCCCTTTTATAAGAGGGGTGAGGGGCACCTTAGAAAAAACTTAAAATATTATTTTATAATAAATTCATATTCGGTTTATAATGGATCCAAAGTGACTTATTTCGAGTATTGGGTGGGGGTGGGTTGAAATAATCTCAACTAATATGTTTTATACCCTTTTAGGTTACCATTTTAACCTTTTCATTTAGATTTAACTTTCAGTTAAATAATTTAACTTTTACCTTGTCTTCTTGTATTCTTACACTATATAGTAAATAAACATACTATAAACTGCCAATAGAACCCTAATTGGTTAATTAATGTCATATATATTATTATATATGTATTTTTTCCCAACCTTATATTTTTAGTACCATTATATCAATTAATAATATAATATTTGTTTTGAAAACTCTTTTTTGTCAATTTTGACACTATTTGGTATTTTGTTTTTTATAAATTAATAACAGCATTATTATTTCTAAAAAAATTCATTTAACCAGCCCTAATATTTTATATTAACCAATAAAATTAGGGTAATTCATAAAAAGTCTCAAATTACATTTTTTGGGTATTTATAATATCAATTATGTTAATATTTCATTAATAAGGTAATTAATGCATCGTCATTGTGTCATAAATAAATTAAATTATTTAATGTCTAAATAATATAAATAAAATAAAATTATGTATTAAATTCTTTTAGCTTTATAATTAATATTTATAGTTGAATTTAACTTATGTATAACCCTATAATAAAATGTTTTAGTTATTAAACTTTGATTTTAACTCTTTTAACTCTTCTTTAAATAAAATAATAATAAATGTCCTAATCTAATCCAAGTGAACCTAAAGGGTAATATTTTATTCCTAATATTTTTTTGGTCAAATTACACTTATCCAATAGAACTAGGACATGTGTTAGGGTAATGATAATATCATTTTTACCTTTAATGACCTTATTTACTTTTAACCGTGGTAAATAAAAGTTAAAAGTTACTATTCACCAAAAATTATTTTTATCTTATTGAACCACATTTTAATCCTTGATATTAATCGTGTCTCTCAAATTTTCAAAACTCAACTCACAGATGCGGTAAAATTATGTTTTATGTAGATTTGCAAATTCTCCTAGGAGGTGGGTAAAAGACGGTAAAATGTTCAATAAAAATTTTATATATCTAAAATTATTATAAAATGACTCCAATGAATTACATTAAAATTGTATAGATATTATGTATCTATTTTGACCTAAAATAAATTTAAATAAAATAAATGATTATTTAAATAAAAATTCGGTTTTAACCAATAACTCAGTGTTTTCACTATTCATAAAAAATTGAATGTGTTTAGAAAAATACCAAAAATTCACCCTAAGCTAATTTCGATATTCCGAATCCAAAAATTACGTCCATTTTTAAAGATAAAATTTATAAAATTTCAAAAAAGTGGGTATTAGTATTCCTAACGGCTAGTTTATATAATATTTTAATAACATTTCGTTGTTTAGTGAAACTCGGTATTGCGTACAACGCAAGCTGTCTAGGAAGGTTTCTCTTGTGTGTAACACAATCCAAGAATAGTGTTTCATATCCTACAAGCTAATACGGTGTTGTGTATAGCGCAAGATAATCTTGGTGTAGCGTACAACACAAGACATCAAAGAAATTAAAAATAATATTTCTCATAAAATCTCGGGGTGTTACATTTACCATTTCTCTACTCTTTAGTACATAGTATAATTAAGATCTTGTTTTTAAGAAATACCTGCTTTACCCTATATTCGGTTGTAAGTATGTGTTCCTTCAAAACCATGTTTTCTAAAAGGTTTTCCAAGAATATTTTACTATTATCCTATAAAAATTGTTTTTTTATTTTTTTGTATTTTACCAATGTTTTCAAAGGAATCTTCTTGAGGATTTTCAAACAATTCATTTTTCTAACCTTTTACTATAAAAAGGAATGTTATTCTTACCTCGTATATCATTTACAGATTTACTCACTGTCATTTATGTGAAGATTCCCTTGCTAGTTTAAAATGTTAATTTTTAATAATTTTTTTAAAAAAAATAATATTCAAAGAAATTTATTTTCAAAACATTTTCATGATTTATTAATAATTTTTCAAAGTTTTTTTCATGGAAATTGTTTTTAAAATGGGTTTTAAGGATTATTTTATATATTTTTCAAAAAAAATTCAAATATTATTTTGTAATTTCTTTGGGATTTTTTTTTTCAAAGTGTTTTAAAATATTATTTTATAAGTTTTTATGGAAAATTATTTTCAAAATGTTATAAAATCTTATTTTATAAATTTTCAAGGAAAATTATTTACAAAATGTTTGCGATATTCTTTTATAAGTTTTCTTGGATTTATTTTCAAAGTTATTTCAAGCCCTATTTTATGTTTTAAAACTATTTTCAAAGAAATGATTTTCAAAACATTTTCAAGATCCTTTTATAAGTTTTCAAGGAAAATGGTTTTCAAAACATTTCTAAACCCTCTTTATATGTTTTCAAATTAAACGGTTTCCAAAATATTTTCAATTCTTTCTTTATAATCTTTCGAGTTTATTTTCAAGAAGATGGTTTTCAAAAGGATTTAATGTTTTAAAGATCCGATTTTCAATGAAAAATATATATTTTACTCAATAAATGTTTCCAAAATATCTTTCTAAGTTATTTTCAATCTAAGATGACATTTGTTGATGTTACTAACGAAATTATAGGAAATTATCCAAGGTTACATTCATATTATTTCCTAAATGGTTTATGTTTAGATGGAATGATGTTTATGACACCTATTTCTATTCCACATGTTATTTTCTTTTGAAACCATATTATTTTCACGGGTTATGTTTATGATGAAATAATTATGAAACAAGTATTTTTATACAATTTATGATATAATTTCTTGTTTATGATACCCATTTAATTTAATGGGTTATGATATGATTTTTAATGATCTTATGTCACATGTTTGTATGATTTCATTATGAGATTGGTGGGAACTATATCTCCCTCCAATTCATTGGGAAAAGATTTATATCTCATGAGATAGACATGGATGGAATGAGAAATGAACTCAGTTATGTATTATAGGGCTAGAATGAGAAATTAACTTGGTTTAGTATTACAGTGCTAGAATGAGGAGTGAACTCGATTTAGTAATATAGGGCTGAAATAGGGTGTGAACCTGATTTAGTAAAGGAATTTTTCCACTAAGATGGTCTTGGAAGTGATTCATTGACTACTATGAAAATCATTATATATCATTATGTGCCTAACATAATTCCATGTTTTATTCATATGTAATTATTTCATAGATTATGTTATTTATTTCATTATGATTCATGTCTTATGAACTTCCAAGATTTATTAAATGATTCATGTTTACGATGTTATGATATGTAGGGTACAATCTTCCAATATTATGATCACATTCTCATAACCTTATGATCATGCTTATGATTACATATCTCCCTTTTTTACCCTTACTGAGCATCTTATATGACCATGTTTTATGTTTCATTCCCAAATTTATGAATACATGTATTAAGTATGATGTGTCAAAGAAGGGTTTTAGTAATAAATAACATAGTGGGAGATAATGTAGGTCACTTACATAATAATGTTTATGTTCTCATGTTTCCAAAGGCACTAGACTAATGTGGTATTTGGGCATCTATTTGTATAATGTTTTAAGTATTAATAAAAAGTTAAGTAATGATAATGTATAAAAAGTAAGGGTCGTTGTAGTTTTAGTAGTACAGGCATTGAGGTATGAAATTGGATTGTGAGCTAAGTCTTATGTTGGGGAGCAGTATAGGCATGATGTTTTGTTGGATGATAAAACAAGAGTGTATTGAGATATTCAAACTTGGGTATGAATTGACTTGATATTATAGAAATTAATTTGATTGATGGATCAGGATGTGGTGGCATGTGTGCCTTATATTGGGAGTTTCTCTTTAAAAGTTCGATGAGATTTCAAGAACAGAGTACTACCAAGTGATTTATTTTTGACAATTTTAATAAGTTTTTTGATGTAATTAGATGACCAACAAGACTTCTCGAGGACAATAAGTCTTATTATGGGGGTTTATAATATCCTATATGGACTAGAAATTTTGAAAATTCAATAGGAATTTTAATTGTTTGGATATTTAATTTTGAGAACAATTATTCTGATATAAAACTTAAGAGTTATATTGTCCCAAAATAATAATATAGGATATGATTTGGGTCTCCAGAGGTTCCCTAGATGCTCAGGTGATTCTTGGGAGATTGGGGTTCAATTTTTGGTGTTTTAGAGGTTTTTAACAAGGGATCACAATTTAGTTATAATGGTTCAATAGAAACTATGTGTCACCCTAAGCATGTAGTGGTTTTAAGTTCAATTAATATAGTGCATGGTTTCATGGTGTGGTTAATTCATAGTTTTAATAAAACCATGTAGATTCCTAGGGTGAAACATGTGGATTGGTTTGGGATAGGGGTTTGGTGAACAATTTGTGCCCGGTTGGGGAAAAACTATGACAAATGATATAGACTGATACAATGGAAATTCACTTGTTTAGTTCATGGTTTTATAACAATTAAAACCAATAATGTGAGAGGTATTCACTTGGATTGGGCCAAAAACATTATTGGTGCACGGTTTGGAAAATTATGTGACCAAATAATGCATTCCTCTAAAAATGAATTTTTTTTATGATTTTCCCCCGTAAAAAATTTAAGTGGGTATCCACCTTCCTCCCTCCCTCATGCATGAACTCACCTGCTGGTCGAGCCCCTTCTCCCTCATTCATTCCTCCATTTATTAGAGTGACTCTGGGTAAAATATCATTAGTGTTTAAGGCTTGTTCCCACTACTTACTTCTTATTTTATACTTCTCTTTAATTTCTTTTAATTTTATATGTCTAGGAATAGGTTTTTGTTTTTTATTCTGGATTATCATAGTAGTATCAGTTGAGGATGATAGGGATTCCCCTATAATTAGGAATAGGGTGTCCCATAATTCAATTTTCACCCTGTTGCTTGGGGATTTGACAAGGTAAGTTATAATTATGAATTTTCAAAGGGTTTTTTATTGAGATTTCATTAAATTAATTATGGAGTTGGTGATGTTGATTATGAATTTTTTTCATCATAGGTTTTGGAGTGTGTCAGGGATGGTCAACACCCTATTTCTCAAAGAACTAGTGATCGTTGGATGGCCGATTAGTTTTTAACATTCATTACAATTTTTAATAAAATGTTATAATTTGTTATACTTAATTATTTATGGTTATTAGGGTGAGATGGATCCTTGGGATTGTGGGAAATGGCCAGTTAAGCATTCATGTCTTGGAAGAGGCTTGGTAGAAGCTGTTGTAGGACATATTTAAAATAGAAAGGCTTTAAAAAGCAGTAAGTGATCCATAATGATTTCAATATAGATTTTTTTTTATATTTCAAGTGATTTACTATAAAAATGAATATTTTAAAAAACCAAAATTCATGATTTACTACATAAAGATACAGATAATACAATCCCATGAGATCATGAGGCCTAATTTGTTTTGGAAATTGGGTACATAACACAATAACTTGAAACATGGGTACAAAAAAATTATTTTAAAACTCCAAACCAAACCAATATATTCCATCAATATTCTAATTCTGCATGGTATAACCTAGGAACATACATAAGAAATAGGTGAGATATAAATCACAGTAATGAAAAAAATCAAAGAATAACATAAGGTAAATTAATACATGTGAGTCAAGATTCATAATATGGTCAAAATAAAAATGTGAGAGTCATAATCATGATCATAAAATCATGGTAAAAGATGATAACATCAAGAAGGAATAAGGAATTTGGAGACCACATAAATAATAGCATCATAAACATAATTCAATGGTAACTATAGAGACATCATAACATAGTATTATTAGGATAACATCTCATTAACTATATATAGAATCTCATTAGATAAAAGAATTATTAAATTCATTAGAGGGATATATAATTCCAATCCCACCTATCACATTCATATCACGTACAAGCATAAGTTTCCCACATAGATCAAAAAATATAAGGATGTATTTCATCACTATGAATCTCGTGATTAAGGAGTGTGGGTTATATAAAGGCAATTCCTTAATAAATGATTTATATTTAAATATAGGTGAATACCTTAGAGTGAAAATGAGGATGGGTATTCACTACAAAAAAGTATTTTATGGAAAATTGTAGGATAATTTCGGTAGAATAATCAGTGAAAATAAAGATTCATGGAACGGTTTAATGAGAGTGAAAGGGGGTATCTAATTACTTTTAAATCCAAATGATTATTTATGTGTGAATAAAAATAAATTCCAACATGATAAATTTGAAATCAAAAGGCCTAAAACAAATAATATTCTTTATAAAAGCAGAAGGGTGGATCTGTTAACTTGATAGGGTACATCTAAAATCTTGGGAGGTGATTATTAAGAGATTAGGAACACTTTGGTTGGGATATAGAGAGGTATGGGGGGGGTTAAAATCATTTTTAATGCCTTTTTAGTGAAGAGTTGTAGGGGGTGGGTGGGTATTATTTGAAAAAGAGAGTGGAATTCATTATTAATTTCTAAAAATAGGTTTTGGACAATATATGATAAAATAATCAGAATCATGAAACTTCCCATGGGTTTTTCCTTTGGTTTATATAAAAGAAGATTCGATTTAAATATTTTATGAGGATAATAACAAAAAGAATTAAAATATTATCCTTAGTGATGTGGAAGTGGCTCATGTTTATAAATAAGTAATTTTAATATCTTAAAATGTAATATAGGTTTTGGAGGATTGATTAAGTGTTTATAAAATTAAAAAAATAAGTTAAAAACATTATTTTAAATTGGAAACATGATTTTAGTCATGGAAAATATTTATAGTAATTATTACATTACTTTTTATCTTTTATGATATCATAATACATATGTCATATTTATATCTTTTTTAATTTTTACCCAAAAATTCAAGTGTCTTGGAAAATTATGAAAAATTCAATGTTGGCTAATTTAAATATTTTTATTTTAAAAATAATATATATTTTATAAAAATTATTCTTTAAATATTATAATTTACACTTTTAAATAAATAAACCTCAATTTTTTGAACAATACTGGTTTTTATGACAATAATAGTTTTTTGAACCTTATAAAGATTATATTGGAATTCATTAAATTTTATTACCATTTATATTCAAATAAATATTATTTAATAATAATATTTTGTTAAAAAACATTTATTTAAAAAAATATAAATTTATTAAAAAATTGTATCTGAATTTAATATATATATATATATATATATCCCAGAAAAATACAATTTTGATTTCTTCATATAAAAATATAATTTTTACCACAATTGTTAATAAAAGGGATAAATATAATCATTATTTTATTTAAAATATATTATAAAAATTCATACTGTTATCGTCTAGATACATAACCCCTTATTACACTGGTATATGCCTTAAGGGTAAGGTGTGTGATGGTGAAACTTTCTTGTGATGGTTTGAAAAACATATTTTAGGTCATGATCTCAATAATCTTGAACTTCTCTAGTAAATAGTTTTTCTTTTTCTTATGTTGTTGAATATAGACATAAGATTAGTCAAGTGAAAATCCCAATTATTACATCTCCCTCAGAATCTATGATATATGGAATACATAGGTTATGATCCTATGGGTCAAGGCCATCACTTATTTCATCTACGTCAATTGTATTTTATCATCACAATCAATATATACTAATCATAATGATCGTTGTAAATTTCTTATATTATTAATGGTTATTATTATTAATTAAATTTTTAGTTAAATAACATATAACTTATGTTTACCTCACCTGTTTTGATAATCTCAATCATGTATTCATATGTGTTGAAAATCCCAATTATGTTTTCATTCTCTATGATATCTTTAAGTATCATTGATCTATACTTTAATTATTTCAAATCTGTGATCAAACCAATAATAATTTTTAAAATAGTCTTTGAAATATGTTAATCCTCATTTATCCATGTTCATACAAGTTATAAATTAATTCTAACACAATCGGATGTGTTCTGCATAAAACAGATAAGTAATCTGCCTATAGCTACTGATAAAGAGCTACTGGTACCCAGTCTACCGATAGACTTAGTCTACCGACAGACAGAGTCACCGATATACTCAAACATAGGGCTACCGGTGTAAGTATAAACAGCTACCGATACAAACATAGAGCTACCGGTGTAAGTATAAACAGCTACCGATACAAACATAGAGCTACCGGTGTAAGTATAAATAGATACCGATGGAATAAGAGTCACCGATGGACGAAGCTACCGATACAGACTCACAGCTACCGATACCGACGCATGGAGCTACCGACGCATGGAGCTACCGACGCATGAAGCTACCGACGCATGGAGCTACCGACGCATGGAACTACCGATGTATGAAGCTACCGACGCATGGAGCTACCGATAAACAAAGTCACCGATACAAGCATATACCAACCGACGCATAGAGCCACCGATAGAGTCAAAGCAACTAATGACATTGAGCTACCGATGTCCAAGCTACCGATGCTGATTACCTACCGATCACTCAACTCACTGTTTGAATTTCTTTATTTATCTTTATTTAATATATCTAACGGTCATATCATGTACATTTTAATGATTTGTCAAATATTTGAAAAAGGTTGTCGGATGTCAGGAACCCGTACCTCGTACCTGCAGAAAGGAAATCTTTTCTGTCCCCTGCTGCCCGTGAGATAAATACGAGAAGACTACGCTGCCCAAGTAGAGAATCAAAAAGAAAAAAGTGTGGTGGATGGAATATACCAAAAACACAAGAACGAGAAGAACAAAGAGAAGCTCATAGACAATCAAGCATACTCGAGAAGTGTTCTGTGCATACAAGAAGAGCACTGAATAACTTCAACCACTACATTGTCACTTTCTGTGAACCTGGAGCATACGACACTCTGTTTCTCAAACAGAAACGAGAAGAGGACTCAAACTCACTTCTGATCGAATCCAAAGGAGTCCAGAGCTACACTGAAATCACCAGAACCACTTCTAAACTCTACATCTCTTGTTCTGTGATTTATTATTATACTTTTCGAGAAGTGTGTGTTATCTGTTGTATCTAACACATACACTGTCTCCTGTACTTAAACTGGAGGATTTGTAAATCCTTACCAAACTCTTTCATTCTTTCTTTCCCACGAATAACAGTGGTAGAGGTCGTGTGTGACCTGGACAGCTGGGTGCTGTTGTACTGTTTCCCACGAAGAACAGTGGTAGAGGTCTTGGACCTGGACAGTTGTAAACTGTTGAACCCCGATCCAGGGTGTGGATCATTTTTATATATAAACTTTTGAGAGGACTAAGTCTCGGCTTGAGACTGAACCTCTTGGTTACATTTATTGTGCCATCTCTTTCAAAGTTTTATTCCGCTGCTAATCACTTTAAAACCAATACTGTTTTTAAAGTTACTTTGATAATTAAATTAGCAAGTGTTTATGTTAAGTGTAGATTAGTAAGTTTGTTTCAAAAGATAATCACACACTCCTGTGTTGATTAACTGGGAATTAATCAATCCCTTGAGAATCTAACAGAACCTCTACTTTAATATAAATTCACTACAGTTTAATTTATTATTTTATTTGGGGGTCTTTAATACAGAGTTTTTAAATACAGAAATTTTAATTGGTACTCAATTCACCCCCCTCTTGAGTAAACCACTCCGACCAACACTTGGTATCAAAGGATTGAAAATACTTTCTACAAGTACTCTGCTTTTGAACTGTGATTTTAGTTGTATTTTAAAGTTCTTAAAATTTCTGTTATATCTAAATTTTTATCTCTTTAAAATTTTCTCATCATGGACAATAGACTTGAGGGTGCTGCTACTAACCGGCCACCTTTCTTCAATGGAACTAATTATGCTCAGTGGAAACTGAAAATGAAAATTCATCTAGAAAGCATAGGTTTTGATATTTGGACAACTATTGAATCAGAATACAAAATTCCCACTACTGCTAGATCTACTTGGGATGAACCTACAAAGACTGCTTACAATAACAACTGTAAAGCTATGAATGCCTTGTACTGTGCTCTAGGAGATGAAGAGTTTAATAGAATTTCTTCTTGTAAAACTGCATATGAAATTTGGGATACCTTAGCTGTTTCTCATGAGGGAACAACGAATGTTAAAGAAATGAGATTGAACACTTATACTATCAAGTATGATAATTTTAAAATGAAGCCTGACGAACCCATTTCTGACATGTATCTCAGGTTCAATGAAATTTTCAATACAATGATCTCGCTGGGAAAGGAGGTCTCATCGAAGGAACAAATTATGAGAATTTTGAGATGTCTACCTGATAGATGGAGGGGCACATCTGTCTCAATCCGAGAATCATGTGACATTGCTGCTCTACCTGTCAAGGAACTAATTGGCAAGCTGATGATGTATGAAGAAGAGCTTAAAGTGAATAAAGAGGAAGAAAATGAACCTCCAAGAAAGTCTGTCGCTTTCAAATCCTCAACTTCAAAGAATAAGGACAAAGAAAAGCTTCAAGATGTAGTTGAAAGTTCAAGCTGTGAAGACAGTGAAATTGATTCTGACAGTGATGCTGAGATGGCTCACATTGCTAGAAGATTTAAGAAATTTTATAGGAAAAAGAAGTTCTTCAGAAAAACAAATTATAAGGGTAAGTATGATCACCAAGGTAAATGGAAAAAGGATTGGAAGAAGAATGAAAAATCAGATGATGTTGTCTGCTATGAGTGCAAGAGAAAAGGACACATTAAAGCCGACTGTCCAAAGCTGAAGTATAAAAAGAAATATGAATATAAGGACAATACGTTTAAGAAAGCCATGAAGGCTACTTGGAGTGCTTCTGAGGATAGCTCTACTGAATCTGAAAGATCTGAAACTGAACACAAAAATAAGGCAAACATGTGCTTTATGACAAACACTTATGAGGTAACTGCTAAAACTCCTGCTTTAAATTATTATTACTCTGGAGATAATGCAGAATCTGATTCTGATTCTGGAACAATGTCTAAAAATGAATTGTTTGAGTACTGTAATATGCTGGAAGAGACATGTAATGAACTTAAGGATAAATACAAAGGTTTAAAGAAACAGCATGCTTTGAGTGTTAAGCATAAATCTGATCTTGATATAGAAAAGGAGAAGAATGCTCAACTGTTAAAAGAAAACACTGAACTGAAACTATCTAATGAGCAACTCAAGAAATACTTAGAGAAGATCACCAATGGAAAAAAATACACTAACACAGATGCTAGGAAAGCAAATAGCACCTAAATATACTACTGGTATAGGATACCAACCTGGACAGAGGAAAATTGCCAAAACTAGATTCATTTCTAAATCTGGACAGAATGAAGGTAATTCTGGAACTTCATATGCTTCAACCAGTTATATACATAGCTATGGATCTAATAAAGTTTATCTTTCAAAGAATGTCAATTCTACAAATTATATGAGACCCATTAGACAAATATGGGTACCTAAAGTGTTATTGGCTAACCTGTCTGGACCCAAGAAAATCTGGGTACCAAAATCATCTCCCATCTGAATCTGTTTTGTAGGGAACTTGCTTAAAGAGCTCCTGTAAAGAGACCTGGTATTTGGACAGTGGATGTTCAAGACATATGTCAGGAGACTTCTCTTGTTTCAAGAGTTTAATAAAAGTTGATGGAGGCTTTGTCACCTTTGGTGATAATTCAAAAGGGAAAATCATCGGCCTAGGCCAGATTGGTAACACTGATTCAATTTTGATTTCTAAAGTTTTATTTGTCGATGGCCTTAAATACAATTTATTAAGTATTTCTCAGTTATGTGATGATGGTTTTCATGTTAAATTTGAAAATGATTCTTGCAAAGTTTTTAATTCTAAGAATGTTTTGGTATTTTCTGCCTTAAGAAATGAAAATGTTTATGCTGTTAATCTGAATTCTTTAGCTAAGCAGAATATTACTTGTTTGAACGCTTTTCATAAAGAATCTTGGCTATGGCACAGAAGATTGGGACATTGCAACATTCACTCACTTAGAAAACTCTCTAGAAAAAACCTAGTTAGAGACCTACCTAAATTAGAATTCCCAAATGATAGAGTGTGTAACCCTTGTCAAAAGGGAAAACAACACAAAGTTTCTTTTAAATCAAAGAAAGAAGTTTCGACTTCTCAACCACTTGAATTGGTTCACATGGATTTGTTTGGACCATCAAGAGTTTCTAGTTTAAATGGGAAGCACTATGTTTATGTTCTTGTAGATTATTTTTCTAGATATACTTGGGTATATTTTCTAGCTCCCAAAAGTGAAGCCTGTTCTTCTTTTGTTAAATACTCTAAATCTGTAGAGAACCTTAGTGGACTTAAGATTAAAACATTGAGGAGTGATCATGGTCGTGAGTTTGAAAATCAAGATTTTGAATCTTATTGCTCACACAATGGCTATACTCATAACTTTTCTGCCCCTAGAACACCCCAACAGAATGGTGTAGTAGAAAGAAGAAACCGAACCCTTCAAGAAATTGCTACAACCATGCTCAATGAATATGACCTGCCTATTTATTTTTGGGCTGAAGCTGTAAATACAGCTTGTTATTTCATTAATAGAGTCTTAATCAGACCTGTTCTTAAGAAAACCCCTTATGAATTGTGGAACAATAGAAAGCCTAAGGTTAATTACTTTAAAGTTTTTGGTTGCAAATTATTTATTCTGAATACTAAAGATAATCTGGATAGGTTTGCTTCCAAAAGTGATGAAGGAATTTTTATGGGTTACTCTATTTCAAGTAAAGCCTATAGAGTATTCAATAAGAAAACCAAATGTGTGGAAGAATCTGTTCACATCAAATTCGATGAAACTGATCCACATGAGCCTAAAACCTCTCTTGAGAATCTTGAAGAAGATTTGTCTATTATGGACCTTAATGATAAATCTAAAGAACCTGTTATAAAAGCATCCAGTTCTGGACTTTTTCCAGAATCTGCTTCTGTTGAACCCGAACCTATAGATGAACCTGAAATTTCTAGTCCAACCTTTACCAGATCAACGAGGATTCTAAACAATCATCCTTTAGAAGCTGTTGTTGGTAATCTTGATAGAGGAACACAAACTAGAGCTTCTTTAAGAAACCAGGTTGAACATCAAGCTTTTCATTCACAGCTAGAACCCAAAAATATCAATGATGCTATCAATGATGAATTCTGGGTAATAGCTATGCAGGAAGAATTAAATCAGTTTGAAAGAAACAAAGTCTGGGAATTAGTTGACAGACCTAAGGACACTTTGACAATAGGCACAAAATGGGTTTTTAGAAATAAAGTAGATGAATCTGGAAATATAGTTAGAAACAAAGCTAGACTAGTTGCACAAGGATATAGTCAAGAAGAAGGTATAGACTATGAGGAAACTTTTGCACCTGTAGCTAGACTAGAAGCCATTAGAATCTTACTTGCATATGCTGCACATCTGGATTTCAAGTTATATCAAATGGATGTGAAAAGTGCATTTCTAAATGGTTTTATAATTGAAGATGTTTTTGTAGAACAACCACCTGGATTTACTAACCCCCATTTTCCAAATCAAGTTTTTAAACTTTCTAAAGCTCTGTATGGTTTAAAACAATCTCCAAGAGCTTGGTATGATAGACTTAGCAATTTCCTTATTTCAAAAGGTTTTACTAAAGGGATTGCTGATCCAACTCTTTTCATTAAAATAATTTCTAAAGATGTTTTAGTTGTACAAATATATTTTGATGATATTATTTTTGGATCTTCTAAACACTCTTTATGTACTGATTTTTAAAAAAGTATGCAAAATGAATTTGAAATGAGCTTAATGGGAGAACTTAAGTACTTTCTTGGATTTCAAGTATTTCAAAATGAAAATGGTATTATTTTGAATCAAAGTAAATATACAAAGGATATTTTAAAACGTTTTGGTCTGGATAGTATCAAGGAAAGTGAAACTCCTATGAGTACTACCTGTAAATTGGATGCAGATGAAACTGGGAAACCAGTTGATCAAACAAATTACAGAGGTATGATTGGTAGTTTACTTTATCTTACTGCTAGTCGACCTGATATTATGTTTAGTGTGTGTATGTGTGCTAGATTTCAAGCTAATCCAAAAGAATCTCATTTGCTTGCTGTTAAAAGAATTTTTAAATATCTCAAACACACGGTTAACTTAGGTTTGTTTTACCCAAAAGGACAATCCTTTGAGTTAATGAGTTATTCAGATGCTGACTTTGCTGGTTGTAAGTTAGATAGAAAAAGAACATCAGGAACATGTCATTTGCTTGGAAAATCCTTAGTTTCTTGGTGTAGTAAGAAACAGAACTCAGTTGCATTATCTACTGCCGAAGCAGAATATATAGCTGCTGGTAGTTGCTGTGCACAAATTCTGTGGATGAAACACACTCTTTTGGACTATGGATATGATTTTAAACATGTTTCAATCAACTGTGATAACACCAGTGCAATAAACATCTCTAAGAATCCTGTATCTCACTCTAGAACCAAACACATAGATGTAAGACACCATTTCCTAAGAGATCACTATCAAAAAGGTGATATTTCTCTTGAATTTATTGGCACTGAACATCAATTGGCTGATATTTTCACTAAACCTTTAAGTTTGGATAGGCTAAGTTACATAAGACACGAATTGGGAATGTTTAATCACTGATGTGGAAATTCTCACCGATGTGAAAATTCTCACCGATGTGAAAATTCTCACCGATGTGAAAATTCTCACCGATGTGAAAATTCTCACCGAGGTGAAAATTCTCACCGATGTGAAAATTCTCACCGATGTGAAAATTCTCACCGATGTGAAAAGTCTCACCGATGTGAAAATCCTCACCGATGTTGGAACTCACACCGATGCAATGTTTTAAAACATCTGTCTGCCGCCAAGAATACGAATCGTTTTATTTTATTTTATCTTACTCTATTTTAGTCGTTTATTTGGAATTCCTAAATGATAAAACTAAGTCTAAGCCACTTCTTACCTCACCGAGCTCAAAATATCTCACCTTCGAACCTTTGCTCCCAAATCGGCCAAGAACCATAAACCCGCGATGGCAAAAACTAAGCTTCCTACCGTCAGAGATGAAAGAGTAGAACCAAAAGCTAAGAACCAGAAGACACAGCATAAAGCCAGTGTTAGTGAAGTCAGAACTAGATCGGGAAAGTGACCAGTGAATCCTCACTTGCAGAATAGAGACATAGTAATCGAGAAGGAACTGTGCGTGGAATGGCTAATGCCTAGAAAATTGTTAGTACTCGAGATTCTAGAGGACCAGAAATGGGTGGATTGTTTCTCGAATAACAATGTCCCATACTACCTGAAGTTGGTAAAACAGTTCTACGAGTTTGTAACCTTCGAGAAATCTGAAAATGAGAATCGGGTAAGCTCTTTTGTAAATGGAAAAGAGATGTCTTTTTCTTCAGTAGAGTGGGCTGAGAGTTTGAAAGTACCACATGAAGGTGTCTCTGGGTATGTATCAAGAGAAATACCACCTAGCAGTGACATCTTTGATTATGAAACCGCCTTACAAGAGCTGACCGGTAATGGAAATCAAAGGCAAGTGGTTGCTGCTGAAATGGATGGAGAGAATCGACTGCTCTTCAAGTTTGTTCAGCATGTGTTGATACCGAGGCGAGGAGATTTTGAAAATCTGAGATATCAAGATATCTATCTTCTTCATTTGCTAAGACATGGTGTAAATATCAATCTGTGCAGATTGTTAATGCTTCAAATGGAAGACATGATTAGACCAAAGTCAAAGACTAATGCTTTGTTCTTTGCCAAGCTGATTTCAGTAATGATAAAAGTGAAAGGAATAGCTGAGTCTCAGGATGAGGCAGTTGTAGTCAGGAACAATTTCTGCATCACCTCGACTGTTTGCAAGTACATGAAAATTAACTGGAACCCATGGAAGGGAGAATGGGTCAGTGATGATCAGAAGATATATGATAGGTTTAATCCTGTGGATCATCCCTCAAGACAAAAGGATGAGAGAGATCCGAGTCTGAGACCTGATGAAGAGGAACCTGTTTATAGTGATGAAACAGAAGAAGAAGAAGAAGAAGAAACTCCTATGGATGTTGGAGGAGATCCAGACTTGCCCCCAAGTCCTGTTGCAGAATTGGTTTATTCTAGGAAAGGAAAGGTAGAGGAAATTTTGTCTACTTATGAGGAAGACCAGTCTGTGCCTCACCGAGAAGAAGAGGAAAAGGAAAATATATCAGAATCGCCTTCTTCTGGTAGTTTAAGTATGATTCCCTTGATTGGAAGCTCAGCTATGCTGACTGCTGAAGTAGAAAGAGATACAGAAGAAGCTGTACCTGTATCAGAAGATCTTCTAGATGCTGCACCTGTGGAACTTGTAGTAGAAGATTCTGATGAAGGGAATCCAGCACTGAATGCTGTTGTGATACATGAGAATGCACCCATTGAGGGGGAGCATCAATCTGTTCTTGGAAATGTTACAGTAGCTGTTGAGCTTGGAGACTGGGTAGAAGACCCAGGGTTTATAGTCTGTGGATTGGATTATCCGGATTCTGATAATGAGATGACTGTGAATAGACCGAAGACCAATTATGATCTTGCTTCTGAGCTGTTGCCAGATGATGTGGTCAGATTTCATGATCTGAATAAGCTGAAAGAGGACCTCAAAACCAGTTTTGTTGAAGAAGTGAAGTTAATGGAAACCTCCCTTTCATCCTCAATTAATTCAATAATGACTGATTCTGTAGTTAGTTTGGCCTCAGTAAAGGGATCTGCTGCAGTTGTCCCTAATGATTTTGTCTCTAAATCCGATCTTGAATCCATGAAGAATGAGCTGAACGAATCATTCAGTGTATCAGTTGCTGAGATGAAGCAAAGCTTTTATGAAGAAATGAAAATGTTAGAGAGATCCTTCGAGCTATCTCTGGCTTGTAATTTATCTTCTTTTGTGTCTGAGCTTATGGAAGAAGTGAAAGAGTTCCAGACTCAGTCTTCTAGAATCGAAGCAGATCTGGAAGCTCTCAAGACAACAGTTGTTGCTTTGGATTCTTATATGAGCTCCAAGTCTCAAGCTGACAAGGACCTAGCTTATGTGAAGAGTGTAGTAAGCCACTTTGTCTCGGTGTTTGAAAGTTTCAAAACCTCAGTGAAGGATCATGTTCAATTACAGGACTCTCAAGTTCAAAGCCTAATCAGTGGTTTATCTAAGAGTTTCAAAGAAACTGTTTCCTTCTCTCTTGGCCCTCTCACATCCAAACTATTAGTTGATCTGAATTCAGTTCGAGCAATGTTGAAGGAGGAGATTGGTTCTATTTCAACCAGTGGCTCTGTGGACTCATCAGAGTTGAGCCGAGTGGTGCTTTCTACAAGAGATTCTGCTAGAGAAATAATGAAGATTGTTCAAGACTATATGAGAGAAGCCTCTGCCTCTCAGGAAGCCATAAAGAGCAAAGTGGACTACTACTTCACCAAAATTTTCACCAAGCATCAACTCGAACACCACTTCAAGCTGATGTTGGAAAACATGAAGCTCCCTCCAGTAACTCAAGCTTTTAGAGAACAAGTGATCCAACTAAGACAATTGACTCCTGCCTTGGAGAAATTCATGGAGAACAATGATGATTTAATCTCTGCTATGGAAAGAGGAGGAGGAATTATAATGGATTTTAGAAATCTGTTGCTGCCCTTCTTGAATGTTGATGCCAAACCAGTCATCGTACCTCCTGCTTTGCCTGCTTCTGCCTCAGCTACTTCCACAGTCCAGCTGACTCCTGCTCAAGCTATTCGAAGCCTCACACCAATGATCACCCAAATATCTTCAACCTACAGGCCTGACTCTGTGTCAGTGGCCCAACCTCCTTTGATCTTTTCTGGCATTCCAAAACCTTCACCTACATCCTCACCACCCGAACCTTCTTCTGATCCCAAAGGAAAATCTCATGTTGCAGATGAGGATTGATCCAGTGGCCAGGATTTTTTGATAGGAATTCATTTGTATTCTGTTTATGTACTTTCTGACTTCTCTAATACAGAAGACCTCATTTTACTTCTCATGTTTTATTTGTCTCCTATATATATGCTTTCCCACTTTTTGATTATCACAAAGGGGGAGAAAAATAAGAGGGGGAGAACAAAATGAGAGAATGAGAAATATTTTCAATGGAGAAAAATAACCTTCTTTTCAATTTTATCTCTGATTTTATTATGTTTCTTTTTCACTATGTTAAATGCCCATATCATAAATTGTGATTATCAAAAAGGGGGAAATTGTTGACCTCACCTGTTTTGATAATCTCAATCATGTATTCATATGTGTTGAAAATCCCAATTATGTTTTCATTCTCTATGATATCTTTAAGTATCATTGATCTATACTTTAATTCTTTCAAATATGTGATAAAACCAATAATAATTTTTAAAATAGTCTTTGAAATATGTTAATCCTCATTTATCCATGTTCATACAAGTTATAAATTAATTCTAACACAATCGGATGTGTTCTGCATAAAACAGATAAGTAATCTGCCTATAGCTACTGATAAAGAGCTACCGGTACCCAGTCTACCGATAGACTTAGTCTACCGACAGACAGAGTCACTGATATACTCAAACATAGGGCTACCGGTGTAAGTATAAACAGCTACCGATACAAATATAGAGCTACCGGTGTAAGTATAAATAGCTACCGATACAAACATAGAGCTACCGGTGTAAGTATAAATAGCTACCGATGGAATAAGAGTCACCGATGGACGAAGCTACCGATACAGACTCACAGCTACCGATACCGATGCATGGAGCTACCGACGCATGGAGCTACCGACGCATGAAGCTACCGACGCATGGAGCTACCGACGCATGGAACTACCGACGCATGAAGCTACCGACACATGGAGCTACCGATAAACAAAGTCACCGATACAAGCATATACCAACCGACGCATAGAGCCACCGATAGAGTCAAAGTAACTAATGACATTGATCTACCGATGTCCAAGCTACCGATGCTGATTACCTACCGATCACTCAACTCACTGTTTGAATTTATTTATTTATCTTTATTTAATCTATCTAACGGTCATATCATGTACATTTTAATGATTTGTCAAATATCTGAAAAAGGTTGTCGGATGTCAGGAACCCGTACCTCGTACCTGCAGAAAGGAAATCTTTTTTGTCCCCTGCTGCCCGTGAGATAAATACGAGAAGACTACGCTGCCCAAGTAGAGAATCAAAAAGAAAAAAGTGTGGTGGATGGAATATACCAAAAACACAAGAACGAGAAGAACACAGAGAAGCTCATAGACAATCAAGCATACTCGAGAAGTGTTCTGTGCATACAAGAAGAGCACTGAATAACTTCAACCACTAAATTGTCACTGTCTGTGAACCTGGAGCATACGACACTCTGTTTCTCAAACAGAAACGAGAAGAGGACTCAAACTCACTTCTGATCGAATCCAAAGGAGTCCAGAGCTACACTGAAATCACCAGAACCACTTCTAAACTCTACATCTCTTGTTCTGTGATTTATTATTATACTTTTCGAGCAGTGTGTGTTATCTGCTGTATCTAACACATACATTGTCTCCTGTACTTAAACTGGAGGATTTGTAAATCCTTACCAAACTCTTTCATTCTTTCTTTCCCACGAATAACAGTGGTAGAGGTCGTGTGTGACCTGGACAGCTGGGTGCTGTTGTACTGTTTCCCACGAAGAAAAGTGGTAGAGGTCTTGGACCTGGACAGTTGTAAACTGTTGAACCCCGATCCAGGGTGTGGATCATTTTTATATATAAACTTTTGAGAGGACTAAGTCTCGGCTTGAGACTGAACCTCTTGGTTACATTTGTTGTGCCATCTCTTTCAAAGTTTTATTCCACTGCTAATCACTTTAAAACCAATACTGTTTTTAAAGTTACTTTGATAATTAAATTAGCAAGTGTTTATGTTAAGTGTAGATTAGTAAGTTAGTTTCAAAAGATAATCACACACTCCTGTGTTGATTAACTGGGAATTAATCAATCCCTTGAGAATCTAACAGAACCTATACTTTAATATAAATTCACTACAGTTTAATTTATTATTTTATTTGGGGGTCTTTAATACAGAGTTTTTAAATACAGAAATTTTAATTGGTACTCAATTCACCCCCCTCTTGAGTAAACCACTCCGACCAACAAATTATAATGGTAAAAAATAACCAAATTTGTTCCAGGTTTTTCTATAAATTCATTAATCAATATGGAATTTATTCATTTGAAAATATGAAATTAATTTATAAAACATTAGGTCATTAATTTATTCCTATATTCAGAAATATCTCCCCTAAAATTTCATTTCATATACTAAAATAGATTATGGTACTTTTGTTTCATCACCACTTCTAGTTCCCATGTCTCTTCCTCAAAATTATAGTTCCTCCATCACACTTTGACCAAGTTAGTTGTCTTGTTTCATAGAACATTTTCTCTATAATATAATACCTTCAACAACTGATCCTCATATGAAATATCACTCTCTCAGGATAATACCTCTAGATTTAATACATGTGAGGGTACCATTATGCACTTTCTCAAGAGGGATACATGGAATACATTATGTACATGGGAAAGGTTAAGTGGGATTTATAGTTGATGGGATATAGCTTCAATGTGGTCAAAGATCTCCAAGGGGCCAATGTATCTTCAACTAAGCTTTCCCTTATTCCCAGACCTTATGAATTTCTTCTATGGGGAAATACAAAGGAACACCTTATCTCTAAACTCAAACTCTATATATTATCAATTATTGTATGAATAGAATTTCTATCAACTTTGTTCATATTTAAAATGATTTTGAATGGTTTGAACCTTCTCTATTACCTTGTGAATAAGATTAAGTCCCATCAGCTTCCTCTCTCCAGCTTCATCTGAACATGTTGGAGTCCTACACCTATTCTCATATAAAGACTCATAAGGTTCCATTTGAATTCTATAATGGAAACTAATGTTATATCATAAATCTATTAGGGGAAGGTTTTCATCCCAAAATCCTTGTAAATAAATTTAATAAGATCTTAGCATATCCTCTAGATTTTTAATGGTTCTTTCATAATGACCATCCATATAAGGGTGATAATCAGTATTGAAACTCATATCGGTATCCAAATCTTGATAATGTCCAATATAGAACCTCGAGGATCTCGATCATATACAATGGAGAGTGATACTTCATATAATATTACGACTTCCATTATGTATATATTGGAGAGGTGGTGAAGAGATAAATATTCCCTAATATCAATTAAATGAACCAACTTTGTAAAGAAATTTACTACCACTAAGATGGTGTTATTTCCTTTATATGTCCTAGGGATTCCTATAAATAAATCCCTAGTTAATTTTTCCCATTTACATACTTGTATGGGAAATTGTTTCGTTATACCTTAGACTTCTATCATTTATCCTTGACTTACTATCATACTAAAAAATGAGATGTGAATTTTGTAATCTATCTCTTCATGTTATCCCATCGGAAGTTTTACTTCAACTCTCAATACATCTTGGTACTTTTTGATGAATAGAGAATGATGTGTTATGCACATCATCCAGAAGTTCCTTCTTTAGTTCTAATTTTGATGGGACATATATCTAGGTTCCAAACCTTATAAATATATCTTTAGCAAATATGAACTCCAATATATTCATGACCTTTTGTTGTATATCCACACCATCTTTTTGGGCCTACATGATCTACTGATGGATGGATGGTTGATAAGTTATTTGAGAAATGAATAATGGAGTTCCTTTTATTATTTTCATGCACATAATTTTCATTTAAAACAATATTGGATACCATTTGGTACTCATCATGGATAAATATTCATGATCCTTTCTACTTAGATAATTTCCACTTTGTTCATCTACCCCGGATGGTAATGGATTGAAAAATCAGAATCCTTATTCAGCACTAAACACCTTCATTGGAACATATCAATGTCATTTAGTTTCAATATATACATGGGGATTTTGTGATTTTTAAATATGTTCAAATTCTAATTGTATATATAATTTCTCTTAATATTTAATGTGAATATCACTATAGAAAATTAAAAATTATGAGTTAGGTAGTTATTCTCATGGATTATTAATTTTAGATAGTTATATTCTATCGGTTTTTCATCTTTCATGAGTAAAAAAACCAAAACCATTTTTAGAAACATCACAATATATCATAAATACTTTCCCATTAGTGGGTAATGTGAGTACATATATAGTGATTATCCAAATATTTAACTCTTTAAATATCTCCTTACATTCAAGTAACATAATAGCCTTTTTCATCTAGGAAAGTCACCCAATATATCCTGCCACATGATGATGAGAAACAAAAAACCAAAACCAATCACATTTAAATCAAAAAATAGGAAAATAAATAGAGTACATTTTTCAAGAAAGATACACATCCATTGTATAAAAAAGGTATAGCTATAATGGATGCACCAAAAAGTAAACGGGAATAGCTCAAAAAAACCTCAAAATGATCATCTTTCACCACCAAACCATCCCACTATTAAGGCAATGAGAACTATGAGAAGTTTTAAAACTACATAACTCTCTCCACACTATGAGATCCCTATAAAATCACATCTACAAACACTTAAATGTCAAACTAGGGTGTGAGCATAAAGACTAGTAGTATTTCACCAAATAATCTATACAAAGTACAAAACCACAAATTCATTATATGTAGATTCAAAAAACAAGTAGAGTTTAAAAATATTTTCATAAAATAAAACCATTTTTCAAATCACCCTTTGGTTTTCACAAAAAAATTTCATATTCACATAAAAAGGAATATTGAAATAATCATGTGAGGAAATCAACATAAAACATTTCATCATGTGAAAAACCAAGAATAAAAAACAAAGAAAAATATGTGGGCTCTAGAATATGGTAATATATACTAAACATAAAATAATCCCAAACAAGACATATATTGGATCCAAACTGATATTGAGTCTCATAATGGACTGTCAATATCATCTAACCTCTAGTGGAATTACACACACTAAAGTTACATGTCCATTTCTAATGCACCCAACCTTTCTATGTGCTATTATTTTGAAATCCAATTGAAATCCATTATCACATTTTATAAATTATTTTCACAATGAAACATTACCACATCCATGCATTAAAGCTCTTTTTTTATTCAAACCCATTTTAATGTGAACCCATGTTAAAAACCTAGATTTTATGAAAAAATTTCCATCTTGATACCAAATCTAGTATCTTTATAAAATAAATGAAAGTAATTATATAATAACTTAAAGATATTCATGTGTTAGAACCTTTTTAAAGTGATATTTATCTCAAGAGTGATGTCGAAACACCAAGGATAGATCTCCCAAATCCTAGGGTTGAATAAAAACAAGAACGGTGTCAATGTCCTTCAAATAGATCTCTTGAGTGCGTAATGTTTGAGAGAGAATGGTAGAAGAAATGGATATTAAGAGGGTTTCTATTTATGTATATATAGACTTTAAAATAAGAGACCATGGAATAACTTCTCAGAACATGTTGTAGATACCTACATTACAACATAGGATTCCATAACCATGGCATATGTCAGTTTTTTAGAGTTAGGGATTATGACATAAGGATTGGGACAGTTCCATATACCCTTATTTTAAACCATGTCTGAGATTTTCCTCCCTTTACACATTACAGATCATATTTTCCCAGGGAGATTCTACATCGTATCCTAAAACACCACTTCTCAAGGGTGTTTGATTTGGAAGAACCAACTAAATCCTATCCTTAGGATACTATTCCATAACATCCTACCTCCACACTATATGGATCACCCAAATAGAGGACCTACACCATATCCCTTACCCAAGGTGAATAAATTCCAAAAATGGTAGTATCCCCAACATTCCTATCTCTAGGGCTCTATGTTGCAACCAACTAGTCCATGCTGCAAGAACATCAACATGACACAACAGGAACCTCCATGGTGTAGACCATATAGAAAACTAGGATAAACTACATAAATTTTTCAAAAACCCTAAAACTATGAAATCCATTTTAAAAACCTTAGAAGGATAGCTTAACAAAAACATGGTAGGCATCAAAATTTTCCCCACTACAAAAACACTATACCCCCATAAATTCATCAATATCGTGGACTGAAAAAAAGGGAAGGCCACTGCTACCTCATAAACAATTGATGATATCATGAATAATAGTTATACAATACAAACTACCGTAGTACACATACTAAATTAATTGTTTTACCATGATGTACCTTTTTCTGGTGATCCATAATCTAAACTGGTTACTCAACCATGGTTGTTTTGAGCTCAAGATCATCATCTTTCCATTCAATCACATGGAAATAATCTGGTTGATACCGCCACAACTGTGAAATATAATGCACGTTGTGAATCAATGTCAAAATTAATGATAATTACAAATAATATTCCACCAATAAATGTAAATCCATGATCTTAAAGGGGATAAAAACCATGCTTAAAACTTACCCTACTTACCTAACAGATAGTGTCCTGGGCAAGGTGAAACTCGAAGAAAGACTTGATCACCCACATAACTCTATAGGGAATGATGATGATGGTCTGAATAGGATTTTGACGACTCTTTACTCAGACTAATCTCTTCTAGATCAACCACACCATCTCTGTCATCTCTTGAACAAGGCTCGATCCAACCAAGGACTAATCTCTTGACTCTACCCAATATAAGGGATATCTACATGACCAACCATAAAATTATTTAAAGGGTTTGATATTAACCAAATCCATAATAAAATTATTATATAAAATTAATATATAGGAAAATTATTTTCCCAATAACCATTGAAATCAAACACATATGTCTAGATCATATCCTCAAGAGTCTAAATAGCTCAATCTGTCTATGCATCCATTTGTAGATGATATGTCATGCTTAATTTCAACTAGAAAACTCATCACCACCAATTTTTTTTCCAAAACATGGATGATAATTTATGGTACCTATATGAAACGATTATTGAGGGGGTCCCATGGAGTCTCACAGCCACCCAGACATACAAGTGTCTGAGATGTTCCACCTTATTCATCTTTTTCATAGGTAGGAAATGAGATGATTTTATAATTAGTTCAATGATCACCAAAATAAAATACTTTCAAATATGAGTATATGGAAAACCAATGATGAATTCTATGGAAATGTTATCCCACTTCCATTCTAGAATGGGTATGGGCTATAATAAACTTGTAGGTCTCTCATGCTCTGTCTTAATTCTCTAAAAAGTATGAAACCATGTCATGA
This sequence comes from Viscum album, assembly GCA_963277665.1. Classification (NCBI taxonomy): domain Eukaryota; kingdom Viridiplantae; phylum Streptophyta; class Magnoliopsida; order Santalales; family Viscaceae; genus Viscum; species Viscum album. Next base: position 757,020,676 of record OY728129.1, on the reverse strand, counting down.
AATTTGCAATCAAATCCCTCATCCCTAACCACCAATACTGACGTATCAAATCATGATACATCTTGGTAGTCCCTATGTGAATGGGACAACAAGAATAGTGTCTGATTTACCTCAAATCCCACATCAAATATATTAGTGCGACTAACCTACTATGGAAACACAATGCACCAACAATAGATCATGACCACTCACCATAGGTCTCCTCACTATTTAGTATTTTACTAATGCACTATAAATCTATGTCTTCCAACTGATCGAGCCACACTAACTAATAAAATGATGATTCATCCTTTATGGAAGCCAAGAAAAACCTTCCCACTAACCTCTTCCACTCCCAAGCTTTCCTCAGTAAAAAACACACTAGATACTAATCTTCCACTAGCTCCTTCATGGATTGATTTGGTAATTTCTAACTCAATGCATCAGTGACAACATTCCATTTCCCGGGAGTATACATAATATTGAAATCAAAATTCTAAAGAAACTCAAATTAGTTTCTATGTTTCATGTTTATATATCTCTAAGTGACAATATACTTCAGGCTCTTGTGATCAGAATATACTATAAACCACTCCCCAAGGAGATAGTGAGACCATGTTTTGAGTACATGGATAACTTCTCCCAGTTCAACATCATGGGTAGGGTAGTTCCTCTCATGAGAAAACAACTGTTGAGAACCATATTACACCACCTTCTTTCCCTACATTAATACATGTCCCAAATCCACAATTGAAGCATAATAGAAAATATCATAACCTAAACCCAATTCTAAAAGAATCAAAACTGGATATGAATTCAACCTATCCTTCAGTTCCTCAAAATATCTATGTCATTTTTCATTTTATTCAAACATTACACCCCTACTAGTCAAATCTTTCATCTGAAATATGATCTTGGAAAAAACCTGAAAAAAATCTTATAATAAAAAGTTAAACAAAAAAAATCTAGATATCATAATATTTCTTGGCCTATCCTAGAACATTACCATCAGGATATTTTAAGGATCAAATGAGATACCCCTCTCAGATATAACATGCCCCAGAAACTTCACTTTCTAGATCCAAAACTAACATTTTTAAATACTACCATACAACTAAGTTATAATAGGTTTCTAAAGATGATACCAAAATAATCCATGTGTTCCTTCTATAAATTGGATTAAACCAAAAAATCATAAAAAACAACAACCAAAAAATAGTCTAAGAACTGATGAAAGATCTTGTTCATCAATTCCATTAATACCATAGATGAATTATTGAGACCGAATGGAATGACTAGGAACTCGAAATGCTCACAAAAGCTCATAAATTGTATCTTAGATATATAAACTTATCGAACTCACAATTGGTTGTAACCTGACCATAGTTCAATATTTGATATATAATCATCCCCTTCGAGTTGATCAAAGATATCATCAATTATGGGAAGGGTATACTTTTTCTTAATGGTCACCCAATTAAACATTTGATAATTAATGAAAATTTTGAGGCTCTCATATTCCTTCATGGTAAAGAGGATAGGATGAGCCCAAGGTGATGCGCTGGGATGAATAAATCCCTTAGCCTCTATATCTAATAGCTAGAGCTTAAGTGCCATCAACTCAGTAGGTTCCATTAAATAAGATAGAATAAAATTGGGTATCAAAACAGGAGGCAGGTTAATTTTAGTCTTGGACTCTATCTATGGTGCTTAACCAAAACAAATATGGAAAGAACTTATGGTATGCACACACCAATTTAGAAAGTGGACTACTCAAAAAAATATCAATGGTGTCAAGAAATATCTCAAAACATCAGCATGAGATCGATCCAGAATATGGAATAATAGGTCCCACTCTCTAAGATCAATAATCCCACTCACCCTGGAAGACACAAGAGCCTCCATCATAAGATATAAAATAAACATGCCGATAATAATAGTTGATCTAGTCATTAATTTTTATCATCCAATCCATGATAATAATAAGATAAAATACGTCAATATCAAGAACCATGGAATCCTACACCACCTCAAATTCGGCTAGCATCACCTAACCAGAAGGACATTTGAAACCTTGTTCATACCACTTTCCTAAAGGTGTAAAGACATAAAGTAAGAATGGATTAAGATCTAAATGAAATCCCAACATTTTAAATATATTTTATGATTTAAAATAATGAGTGGTACCTATATCAACAAAAAATATCACCAAAGAAGAGGAAATAAACACCATACTTCTAATAGTAGTTAACTCCAATTAGATTCCCATAGCGCATACTATTCTATATAAAGGAATCTGATATCATACCCTACATAAGATTTCTTAGAAACTTGACCATCCCCTGTGGCTTGAGGATAATTCCCAACACCCTTGAAATCATCTGAATGAACTTGATAACCCTTGGTGAGAGTGGATCTGGCCTTACGGCTTGGGAAATCTTTCTAAAAAATGATTTAGATGACTATATTTTCTATAATGATGAAGTGTTAAAGGAACATCTACAGAATTGTTCTTGTTTTTACCAATATTCCCTCACTAATAGAAAACAACTTGTTGTTATCTAGACAATGTCCCTAATAGTGGTTTTTAAGAATTCATGATACCTCTACGCTTAATTTTATGGCCATAAGACAAACCCTATCTAACAACCACACCAACTGAAGATCCAATCATAATAGTTTTCCTATCTATGTTTGCTTCTAAAATATATTCTTATTAACAACCTACTCAAATGTAAGGAGTTGCATGATAATCAGCAACAACTAAATATTATCCATCAGCCCCATATAAAACCTCCATGATTTAAGGTAATAATTGGAAACAAGATCCAGTGCTAACTTCACTAACTCAGAAAAAAAGGAGGAATACTCCAAAATGATACACTCCCCTCAATCCAAAGTTAAAAATTTCTAGTTCTTATCCATACATGGAAATTATTTAGGAAATATATCATTGAATTCCCTAACAATGGGAATGTCATCAAGGACAATATTTTCCTTAGTCAAAATAATTTTATCCAGATATGTTTTCTCGTAAGGTAATAATATCCATGCTTTCTATTATGATACCAAAGGATATGTATCCTCCTCCTTACACTTCTATAGAATAAGAAGGTGATTTATAATATGGGTGGTGATTTCCTTCACTTGTAAATTTAAGTTGGCTATATACAAGAAAATCCAATACATGCCTAGAATATCATTGAATTCCGCTAGAGTGAGTATCATAGTGTTTTTTGGGAAATTCAGCCAACAAATTTTGATATGTGACGAGTTATATGACTAGGATGTTATAATTAACCAATTTACCATATTCAATAATAACTAAAATTCTATTTTTTGATTTGGTGTTTGATTAGTTCAATTAAACTTTCAATATATGAAATAATGTGTATAACCACAATCAAATAGTATCTTCACTATACTTGAATGAATAACTAGTGTACATGTCACCCCTTTGTTGTTGGGATCTACCTATTGTTTTTTTGGGGAATAATATCACCCTTGATATTTAGGCCTTTTAGGTTGTTGTCATTAGTTGTCATTGGAAACCCTTGTATTTATTTATTTATTCACATAGTATCATTGATCCTTTTAGTTGAAACATTGGACAATAGGTGTAGGGTTCAATGGATCATTCCTTTATTTCATAACATTAGTAGGTAATCTTGTTGTAATATTTTAGCTAGGTTCCATTCCTTATCATAACTAATGCACTTTCTTATCCCCTTCAAGGAAATTTTGGAATGCCTCTTCACACACTTTTGATAAGTGGGTAATTGGACTTTCTTTCTCCTTAAGATTTATCCATCACTATTCAAAAATTAAAATGAATTCTTCAATTACTATCTCTATACCCATGAGACTCTTGAGATTTTTTTATCTTCATTTTGAATTTAAGGGGACATTAAACAATTTCCACATAGTTTTCAAAGTCTCTAATCACTAAATATTTTCATAAACATGGATTTAACTAATCAGAAAAGCAATAAAATTTACTTTTGGGGTCAATTACAAAGCCGGAACTGTATCATAAAAGTCTTGTGATGTTTTACTCATACTCCTCAATGGATTCTTCATTATTTTTTCTAAAGTCCAAGGAAATCCATTTTTATTTTAATCCAAAGTGTCTGAGGAAAATATTTATGGAAAAAAAATTAATCCTTTTAGGTCCATTTCTTTGATATCCTCATTAGGATTCATATTTTTTTATCAACATTCACCATTGATCAGCTTGTGCATGCATATGATAAATTGATAACAATAACTTATATTTCTGAGAGAATTTAAGGATAGAAATGATATTATCAATGGATTTGATCCATTTTTTTATGATTAAGGGATCATAATATCCATTGAATGTCATAGTCCTTTTCATATAAAGGTCTCAATTTCAACATACACTTTCTTATGGGGGTTTGAGTGTTCCTCCTGATTTAGATTTTTCTAAAAACATGAGTTAATTTGGAATGTATAATTATGAAATTCCGGATTTCTAATCCTATAATGTGTGTAATATCATTTTGAAACTCATCACATTACCCTTCACATTGATTGTTGACTTGATTCTCCAATTTCTAGTCATTTCCTAAAATTAAATGAAAATTAGGGATGGTAATTTTAAAACCCTTAAACACATAAATGAAAAAACATGAACATTAAAGGGAAAAATAATAAATTAAATGTATTCATTATCCTATGAATTTATAGGTTTTAATTTAATTTATCTATGATCTATTTCCAAACATAAAATTTTAGGTTCATTTTTCCCTTCATAATGGTTAATAATGAACTTGTGAATTTAAAAAAGTATATCCATTAGGATTTTCAAACCAGGTGTGTAGTAAGTCTTATTTATTGCGCACTATGTTAATATTGATTCAATCCTAATGCACCTTTTTCAGGGTTATTATCCCTATGTATAACTATTAAATAGCCACATAAACTTATAGAATCTAGACAAGGATTTAGTGTTTTGGAAACCAGAAATGTATAATTTTCCAAAATTTAGGGATGTTTTCCTATGGTTAGTGTTTTTCCTATGGATTACACTAATTTTTTTTATCCTAATCCCAAAAATAACTAGACTTTACACTGATACCAATTATGAAAAGACATATTTTAATACACCTTAATTCATGATTTATTACATAAAGATATGCATAATATAATACTAGAAGATTGTGAGGCCTAATGTATTTTAGAATTTAGGTATATATCATAATAACATGAAAAAATAGTACATTAAAATTATTTCAAAACTCAAAAAACATGCCACTATATTCCATTTATATTATAATACTACACAGGATAACCTAGGAAAATATATAAGAAAAGAGTGAGCTATAAATCCCATTAAGAGAATAATCATAGCATAAAATAAGGTAATGTAGTATATGTGAATGAAGAGGAAAAATATGGGGACATAGAAATGTGATAATAAAAATCATGAACATCAAAAATGGTATAAGATGATAACTTCAAGGCAATATAAGGAATGTGACAAAAATGTAAAACATAACATCCTAAACATAAGTCGAGGCTAAACGATAAGAAATAATAACACATTTTTCTTATGATAACCTCTCATGAACTATACATGTAAAATGATGAGATAAAAACATTATCAAATTCAGTGTAGGGATATATGATTCTGGGCCCACTAGTTACATTCATATCATGTACATGTACAAGTGTGCCAAATATATCATAAAATATAAGGATGTATTTCATCACATTTAAACCCACAATTCAGGAGTGTACATTGATTACATGGATGTCTCCAAGTATAGGTATATCTAGGTTAATGATTTTGAGTGGAAATGGGGGGTGGGTATAAACAACACAAAAGTTTTTCATGGAATATCATCAGATAATTTTGGAATCACCATGGGTGTACATCAAGATTCAAGGAAGGGTTTAATGATAGTCAAAGGTGGTATATCATTACTTAGAAATCATGAGGATGGTATAGGGGTGATTAAAAATATATTCCAATATGAAAAATTGGAAATCAAAAGTCATAAAACAAAGTACTTGAATAAAGATGTAGGGAGGATTCCTTACCTTTAGAGGGTTCTTCAAAAAGCTTTAGAGGAGCTTCTTAAGAGCTTGGGAACACCTTGATATGGATTTTGAAAGCTATAGGGAAAAAAATTTAGTTTAATGAGTTTTGAGTGAATGGGAGGGGGAATGGGTGGGTATTTATAGCAAAAGAGAGGGGAATTATTTATTAATTTCTAAACTTAGGTTTTGGACTTTATATGATAAAATAATCAATGCCACAAACCATACCATGGTTTTTCCATGGTATATACAAAATATGATTTTTTTTCAATATTCTATAATTCTAAGAACTAATATCACTAAAATAATATCTATGGTGAGTTGGAAGTGAGTCGTGTTTATAAAGAATTAATTTTAAAACATTAAAATTTAACATAGGTTTTGGATGATTAATTAAGGGTTCATCAAATTAGTCAAATAATATGAAAAAATTATTTTAAAGGGAAAAATATTTTTGGTCATGGATACTATTTATAGTATTTATTACATCACTTTTTAACTTTTATGATGTCGAAATACATAACTTATATTTATATTGTGTTTAATTATTACCCAAAAATTTAATTATCCTGAAAAATTATGAAAATTTCACTTTTGGTTAATTTCAACATTTTTATTTTAAAAAATATTTAATTTATCAAAATAATTATCTAAATATGAGAATTTATTCTTTTAAATATTAAATACACCATTTGTTGAAAAATATTAGTTTTTACAATGATAATAGATTTCTAATCCTTTTAAAGATTATATTGGACTTAATTAAAATATATTACCATTTAAAATAAAATAAATATTATTTTATAAGAATATTTAGTTAAGATAATTTTTATTTAAAAAATTATTGAATTTATCCCAAAAAAGAGTTTCTAAATTAAAACTATATATATTTCCTAAAAAATACAATTTTTTTTCTTCATATAAAAATCTAATTTTTATCAAACTCATTAATAAAAGAGGTAAATATAATCATATCTTATTAAAATAAAAATATAAAAATTCATACTATTAAGGTATAGATACATAACCCCATATTACACCATTGTATTTCCTATGGGTAAGGTGTGTGATGGTGTCACTTTATTGGGGTGGTTTGGTGAATATTGTTTGGTTCATGATCTTGATAAGCTTTAACTTCTCCCATAAATGGTTTTGCTCATGATTTAGTTATTGAATAACAGTTTGGGATTGGTCAAGTTCAAAGCCCAATGATTCCATATCCTTAAAATTCTTTAATAAATGGTCTTTTTAAGGTATGATCATACTGGTCCTGGCCATCACATCATTCATATGTATCAATTGGATTTTATCATCACCATAAATATATACTAATCATAATGATCATTATACAATGGCTATATTATCAAAGGTTATGATGCTTAATGGTATTTTAAATCTGAAAGGGTATAACTTATAATTGTCCAAAATAACCAAAGTAGTGCATGTGTTTTATATAAATTCATAACATAACAAGATTTTTAATAATTTTAAAATGAAATTTAATTTATAAAATTCATGGCCGTTAAATGTATAATAATTCCACTGATCACACTGACATGTTTCATTACAAATGGAACTATTTAATTTAAATGTATTATTTAATTTAAATTTAAGGGTAATTTAATCTAAATAGTGTAAGTTCTTTAACCATTAGGGATGAGATAAGTAATGTTACATGGCTATTGGTGTGGCATAATCTATGATGGACAGACCTAGGAGGTAGGGTGAGAAACCTTGAGGTATTTTTAGCCTAGATAGATAGACCATAGGTAGATTAAAGATGGGGGTGAGATAACTATCCTCAAATTACCTATGACATTGAGATGCAATCTGGTTCATCCCTCAAGACTAACACTAGTGGGGTTACCCTTGAGTCCTATAGGGTTGTTCTATGACTATGTCCTTACTGAGGGGTGTGACTACCTCTGAGATATGGGGTATGACCTGAGTGGCATGGGATGGTATTGGAGACCCTAGTGGGGTTCCTTCCTCTATGTGTTGACTTGTGGGGTTGCGATAGGTTCCTCAATGATATACCAACCCTAAATGGGTGTGGTGGGTATGGAAAACGATAACAGGTTTAGGCATTCATCCAACCTTTAATACCTTTTATTTTTATATTTCTTGGTATATTCTCTTAGAAATTATTTTTTTGTGGATGAAAAATTCCCTGAAGGGTATTTTTTGATATATGATGCTCTTTTGAGAAAAATTCCATAATGGTGTTTTTAGATACATATGGGCTTATGTCCCTGGCTGAGAAAAGTCTCTTATGGGAGGTCTATTATACCATTGATATGGAATCCAAGGATATTATGTCATGGTTGATCTGGTATACAGGCCTAGACCTTTCTAGGAATATTCCCTATGTATATGATAATTAAAGGCTATGTTAGGGATAAAAAATTATATGTAGTGGAGGTCCATGATATTATATTGTATACCGTGAATACATGGGTCTATTATTAGGAGGTTTGGTCATCACAACATGATTATATACACCTAACCAATATCCAAAAGAAGTTATGGTAAATTGTGGTCTTGTACCTAAGTATTGATAATTGTTGGTACTTATAAAATGGGTTAGCATAGTCCATGAAATGTGAAAAGAGAACTTCTGACATCAGGCTAAAGAAGATACTATTGGTTTTTATTTTATTTGTTTTTATCATATGTTTATTTATTTTGAACATGTCACATCCACATATCACTACATTTAAAGTATTTTATGGGACAACGTTTGTGGTTCCCAACTAATTTATGTACTTAGACCCTATTTAGGCCACCATTTCAGTTGGGTACCCAAGAATACCTTATTAGTTGTAGTTTCAGGATGGATTGTAGATTGCTATTTCATCATCATGAGAGAATTCTTGAATGGGATTTAGAGTTTAGGATAAGGTGAGGCTAGAATATTATATCATATCATATTGTGATTTTGTTCTGGTTTTAATTATTTCCTTGATTTTATTTTCATTTTGTATATGCGATCAACCTAGTGGGAGATCAGACAAGTATGATAGTATGAAGACTATTTATCATTTAAAACATGTTAACTCTATTTTTTTCTTATGTACTCTAATGTGATGAATTTTTATGAAACTTAGTTGCTTGATTTATTATTGTTCACTCTGATGTAGTGGATATAGTCTCTCTATGTAACCTTCTAAGACCCCCACTGCTAGTCGGGAACCACTGGCATAGAGGGAGGCACACTAGAGATCATGTGTTGAACCTGTTCTGATTTCTATTTAGAGTCATTTAGGCTGGTCATGTTATAAAAAATTTATATTATACAAATTATATTTCACCATATGAGGCTTTTTATAAGAAATGGTGTATGACTACAACATTTTAGGATTAAGTTAGAGAGCTTAATCTATTGGAACCAAATCTTTCCCAATAAATTTTAGAAAATATCTGAACCATTTAATGACACATTAAGTATTTATGGAGTTCATATAAGGGATACAAAAATAATATTCAATATGATTTATATTTTTAAGTTGTTGATAAGGTATCCCTTCAAATATCACCATGAAAGATTATTATGAGATTCGGGAAAAAGTAAATGTTGAGTACTACATATATTTGCCCTTTTAAAATCCTAGACCATGTTGGGATGGCAGATTATTAATTTACATATTAATTAACCATCTCTTAAGAGCATAATGTTTTTAATTTATCAATTTTGAGGAAGTACATACCTAATCCATCACATGAACTAAACTCATAGGTCATATAGTTGGATCATGATTTGTCTTATGAAAAAAACTGGTAAAATCATTGATCTTTGAGAAAAAAATACCACCCACCCACTTAATTTTATTTTAAGGAAACATAAGTTTGTGGATGAAACCTAGGAAAATGATATTTAAATGTGTTAGAATTTCCCTCCTTTGTTATGGTCAGGGTAATATAATTTCAAGGGTGAAATTATTTTAAGGGGGTATAATGTAACACCCAATACTTCAATTTTGGATTATCCTTTAATTAAATTCAATGTTTTGGATATCTTGTGATACAAATAACATCAGAATAAAGTGAATAATGCTTTTTGAAGAATGAAACACATTAATGATTCTGTAAAATAAAGGGGTTCTGATTAAAATAAGAAAATAAAATTGATGATATCACTTATAAATAATGGTATCATTAAAATATAGATTAAATTCAAAGTATTATTTGTAAAATTAATTAGTAACATACATGAAATAATTAAGTAATTATAAGTAATAATACTTTAACTATTCATGTATAAAAAATGTTTTATTTAAAAATAATTATTTTATTTTATTTTTTATAATTTTTTATATTAATGATGAAATATAAAATTTTATGGATTTGATAAAACATATATTATTTTTGGACTTATCATGTTGAAATTAACATATTACGAAATTTAGGGAATTTTCTAAAAATGTTTCTTTTTTCATTAATAGATAAAATATAATTTTTACAGACACCAAAAATATTATAAAACTATGATGATATATGAATTATTTAAAAATATAAGAAACCTTTTTCCTGACCAAAGGTGTATTTATGGTGTAAAATTTTTCATTTTAACATAATATTTTAAATTTTGAAACAATTTCTTGACATTTTTGAACCTAGGTTGTATTTTATTCTAATAAAAAACTATTTTTTGTCTGGTCACTTTATTTAATTATTTAGAAGATGATATTTTATTTTAGATTGGGTTTTAAGTCACATAACTTTCCTTTTTTATATATTAATCTATTTAAATTATTGGCATTCAATACAATTCTTTATGTGGGCCTAAAATAATTTTTTTCTTAAAATATTTTTTTAATACACTATTTTAATGTGCTATAAATTTATTATTTTAGAAATAATATTACCAAATTCAGAAAATAAATTCAATAAAATATATATAAAATTTTGAATATACTTTTTGAAATTATATAAAATGGTTAATTTCATTTTTAGTCGTAAAAATAAGTTACATATGTCCAATTTAGTCAACAATTTAATGGTTAGAATTATTTTATTGGGTTAATTTAATATAAAATGCTAGAAAATGTCACAAACTCATATCTATAAATTTATGGATGATTGTAGCTTTGACCTATCATTATTTTTTAAATTTATATCATTTTTTGATACCCTTTGCTGAATGTGAAATTCTTTTTATATAAATAAATGAGTAATCATAAAATTTCCTACCCTATCATATAGAAAGTATCCCTCCCATTACCACCTCAAACCAAACAATTACATAAAAATTATCTTGAATACCTATCCATATTATCTCCCTCAAAAACCTCTCTCATGTTTAGTAACATCTTATACCATGAAGTAGATGCAAACCTCTCATTTCCAAGTGTCCCTTCAAGAAGAAATTCAATCCTTCAATGTAAGTGTCATATTCTCCTTGATAATTATTAAATATCTTCTTCATATACATCTTCTTTAATCTTATTTAAATTTTTTGAAAAAAAATAAAACAATTAATATTAATTAAAAATTTATATTATTATTATTATATGATAAAATTATCATACATTTCAATCAATATAGCATGATCCTATTTTTTGTCATTTTAACCAATTAAAAGAAATATGTTATAATGTTTTCATCATGAATGACTGAAAGACCTAAATTTTGGAAATAATATATAAGAATTAATAATTTGAGATGTTTTCATAATTTTATATTTGTAATATAAAGATGTATATTCACTAATATGTTAAATTCTTTTTTAATTTCGATAATCATAAAAAATGGATTTTTAATATTCCTATGAGAACTGTCACTGATAATTTTTTTAAAATAAATATGGTAATATTTAAATATATAAAAAAATCATATTACATCACCATGAAATATTTTGTGGTATAAAAACATAAATAAGAATCAAGGGCCTTACCCTCCAAACTAAAGAATGTGTAGAAAACAGAATAATCAACATCTAAAGGATAAATTTAACAATAAATAATTATTGTATGAATAATAAATAACTAGAAATGAATTTTATAAATTAAAATACGTATGAATAAGTTTGATATTCATATGAATAGTAAACCTAAATTTATTACACAAGGAGTTAGAATGTGTCTGATCAAGCAGAAGCTTGAGGTAAGAGTTTTTTTTTCTAATCTCACATTGAATTAGAGATTATTTAAGCATTAATTACTATTTAAGGAAATTATATATTATTTATCACTAAAAAAATCTCTATTTTCTTGAACAATGGTTATTTCTCGGGTTTACATGGATCTTTTAATCAAATTTTTTATTCATAATTTGACTGAAATGATGTTCATAAGTAGTGATGACCTTATCTCTTCTTTTTAGTTGAGAATCTATAATCTTCATGTACATATTATTTATAGTATTTCAAGAATGTTTTTATCTATAATCCATAATTAAATATTTTATGTTTCTACGATCTTTTAAATTTTTAAAAACCTTTCAAGAGGAATATTTTTTTCATTTTATAAATGGTTTATTTTTTACTTTCCATACAAAAGTATAAAAATAGTCTCTTTTTTTAAATTTTTCTATATTTATTAATTTTACCTCCATCATGTTTTTCCTTACATATTAATCATATATTCCATTTTTCATGGGTTTTTAATTAAATTTCTATTCTCATTATTTTGTGAAATTTTTATTTAGAAAATAAAATTTATCCAAGGAAAAAGTATTTCATCTCATATTTCTAATAAAGGTTTTAATGTTCTTATAAAGTTTTTTTATTTATGAAAATATCCTTTTATTTTATTATGTTACACAAGGGACATGCTTTGATCTTATTTCACACCTTATTTTCCTAGATGAATTATGATGATATTTTAAAGACATTTTATGATTTCAAATTTCTTCCCATTGATAACTAATCTATAGTATAATTATCAATGTTTCTTAGTTCATATGGCCTATATAAGTATTGTTTTATCATTATGTGATGGGTGGTTCTATTATATCCATTAAATAAATTTGTTAATGTTTTATATCACATGAGAAAAGGTTATAGGACATGGGTAGGGACACCAATTAAAAAAAGGATATGTGGTGTGGGTGGTTAGCCCAAGTTAAAAAAAGGTTATGGGAAACTGGTGGTTATCCCAAGCCTGAATTGTTATTGGATCATTGTTATCCTAGTCTATTATGAAGTGAATTTCATATTTATTATCTTTGATATATGTTATTATTTCTAGGGTTATGTTTATTCGACACATTAATACCATGTTGTTTTGGGTATTACATGTTATCATGGCTCAATATTAGTAAAATATGTTATTTACCCAAAACATTATTCCTTTAATCATATTTTTTATCAATGTATTGGGTGTGGTTCACTTAAGTTATGTATTTCACCAAGATTATGTTATTGAACCCACATGCTTATATTATTCACACTTATTATATTAGATTGATATTTCCCATTTTTACCCTTACTGGACATATGAGATCACTCTTTCTTATATTACCATTCAAATGGCTATGAAAAAGGGAATAATTTATGATATTTATAATATGATATAACTTATGAATATTATTATTAAGAGATGTAGAAGATCGTGAAAAATAAGTTGGTAGGAACATAAAAACATGAAATAGTAAACCTTTGGGTTTAAGGATTATATAAATTGTGATATTTAATGTTAAATATATATAATACATATGTTTTATATTCAAATAATATAATTTAATAACAAATAAATCATATAAAGTAAGTTATTTGACACAAAATTTGGGTGTATGGGTCTTGGGTGTGACAATCATCATCACTATATCACTATTGTCCTCCTCGTCTCTCAGATATATGGTATGATGAAGTGATTTTAATTATTTATTATAAGTCAAATAGATATATAAATATATATATATGTCAATTTGAATTGGTGACCCACCATATTTAGCCATATCACACACTTGGCCTACATTAGTATAAGGTACCTCCTCTCGACTGACTACAAGACTGAAATTTATGGATGCTGATAAGTCACAAGTAGAATTAACTGATTCTTCACTTAAAGTAATAATCATATGATAAAATATATTTGTGGTTAAAGAATCAATAATAAAATTACTCATGAAATTAAACCTTAAGTGAACCTAAATAATTCTAATATACCCCTGAGGAATGGAATTATTTGCATGAGATAGTGCATGACCTCTGATTTTTCTTGGAGGACCTTCACATGGCCCAATATATTATAATATATAAATGGTCTAGAATGTTAAATAGTTATTTAATTGGTTAGTATGATTCTGAATAAAATAAAAGGAACTCACCAATTTTAAGGGAGTTATTGAGGCCTCTGAAACATATGACTATTCCTAATAATTGGCATATTATTTCTCTTACTTATCCACCTCTCCCTACTCAAAGACTATAATTATCCACCTATCCCTCCCCAAATACCAACCTTATAGGGTTTTTAGGAACATATAATACTAATTATAGTGTAATAAAGAAAAAAAATAGTTAGATCTATCATCATCAAATCAACATGAAAATGAAAAACATGAAATAAGCATACTTAATAACATATCTCTGTTATCTGAAAGGATTTCAATAGAGTATATTTTTATAAGATCACGTAACAATATAAAAAATACTATAACCTTCATATATAGTACACCAACATCTAGACTCCTCATAATCTATGTGATAATCCATTAAATCTATAAAAGTATTCTATAACATTCTCTTTGATGAAATATAAAAACATGGAGGTAGAGATATTTTATTTTTCTTAATGAATAAACACACAAAAAATGAGATGAGGCATAACCTTAAATAGTTCTCCCAAAATCAATGAATGGTTCTGGGGATTTCATTCATATGTTTGGATACCGTAATACATTACATAATGTATGTATGTATGTTTATATATGATTAGTTGAACACTAAAATTTAATATATCATTTAATGAACTATTAATAATCTATCTCAATAAATAATAACTTATGGAAAACTATTTATAAGATGTGGCAGTGATCATACACCTGATATATCATATCATAACCATTATCATATATTTTACCATACCATATAGGTATCTTAATGTCTTTAATGATATAACTATATTTTTTCCTATAATATAAATTATATGCATATATTTTGTTATGATATTGATGAATCATACAATTTGATTCATCCTAATTTAGTTCTTATACATTAATCACCCTCTTGAACTAAATTCCAAAATCGAAAATATAAAAAAATGTAGAACCTTTGGGAATGCATCTAAAATCTTTTGGATTTAATTTATTAAATCCATAATTATTTTGGAACAAAAAATTTATCTAAAATTCAGTTATTATTCAATTATTGATCCATGTGAACCTATTGGTATCTATATAGTTGAAATAAATATTAATTATTTAATATATAAATGTATGAAAAGAGTGGTCTTCAACAATATTTTTTATTGATCAAGATGTAAAGGAGTTCGTCGTCATCTCGATCAAACATATTCATATCCATATATGAACATGTATTGCAAAATATGTATCATATACACTATATCCATTATTATATAATAACTTTTTCCATGACATTGAGTGACAACTAGACATTGAACATCTTAATCCAGAATAATCCAAATCATACATTTTTTATATTATCTGTGTAGATTGATCATACTGAATTATTACATCACATGTAAATCATTCTTGATAATAAACACCTCACATACCACTTATCTAAGAATAACCATGAATTTAATCATCAATTCAATTGAAGGACCAAATCTATTTTATTATTATTCTAGTAGACAAATCCCATCATGGTTGAACTCAACCAATGAAATGATGAGAAAAATACCCAACCACTCCCTGATTAACTTCATATCAAGTATAGATTAAAAAAAGTATCCAAGTATAATTTTTCACATGATAAGTATCTTATAAACCATAGGTAATATGGATTCATAATAATCATACACCCATAAGAATATAAATGACCATATAAAAATCCATGTGATATTCTTTTATAGGTCGAACTATTTTAAAAGTCTCTTAATTTTTATCTCATGAGTCTATTGATTGAATCACATATAAGATTATATTCATTATAATATTAAAATACAATCAAAACTCATTATAATTTTGATGATCATCGATTAAGTAGGAATAAAAGTCATACTTTGACGGTGTTTTATCATTCCACTATTCATATAAAATATTCTTCACACCTGTATAAATGATAAAGGATATTTATTTTATTTCACAACTATTATAGAGAAACATTACCATTAACCATTACATAATGTCTCCCATGTGTCTAATACCTATATCCATCACATATCCCTAATTATTATAATAAATTAATATATTTTTCAATAGAGTTGATACATTCTTCATTGTATCTAGAGAATAGATCTTTATAGAACCCCTCCTAACAATATCTTTAATGATATAGTCTTTCATAATGATTTGTTTTTTTTATGTGGGACTAGGGTTCCTTAGACTAAAATATATATCAATTAGTATCCCAATAAAAATCAATTTCTATGTCAATTATAGGAACCACCATGTGTTTAGTACAGAACATCTTGATAAAAAATTCTTTATTTATTGCATCTGATGCAACAATGTACACTACCTTTGTTGTCAATTCTATGATAGTGGGTTTATAGAACTATTCATATTGATAACTATAGTGTTCAAGAAAATCAAAAAACTTGAATAAAATACCTTTTCATTTTTTCATAATAGAGAATAGAATTAATTTATCATCTTATAAATAACTCATCTTCCCCTCCAAATACCAAGATTATAACCTTACATCCTCATAAGTACTTAATAATATTCATGATATAAATCCAATTACTTTACCTCTAATTATATTTTAATCTACATGTTATACATAAATCATATGTTGTCTCGATAAGAGTACATAACCAAGAATACATGAAAAATACTATATAGGACATATAAGGAATCATTTCTATCCTTTCTAACACTATATATCGATCCTAAATGATATTAATAGTTTTTACATAAAGAAAAGGAAAATACCACTTCATAGAGTTCTCTATTATTAACCAAATTATTAATTTTCCAATATATTTATTAACACAGTCCATAAAACATCTTTAAAATATATCTATAAATCTTAATACCCAGTATATAAGAAATTTCACCCATATCTTTCATTCAGAATCTTTATCAAAACCACCACTTTGCAAAAAGAAAATTAATAATATTATATACCATAAATAATATATCCTATACATACAATATAGAAAATAAAACAATACTCTCACAAACTCACTTTTATACACAAGAGTTATCATCATTCTTTAAAAAATTTAACACATTAATTATATCATCAAACCAGTTGTTCCAACTATGAAAATATTAATTCAATCCATAAATGTACTATTGAAACTTAAAAACAATATAATTCTTATTTAGTACTTTAAAATTTTGGTTTATATCATATACATATTACTTTGACAAAACTTTCATCAAAATAAACTATTTTGACATTATATGATATATCTCATTATAAAAATGATCAATTTTAAAAAGCTATATTTTATTGGAATTTATCATCCAACATTTAAAATTGGTTTCATCATAGTTGATACCATGATTTTTTTGTAAACCTTTACCTCTATGAGATATTTATTGGTAAACACTCCACCATTAATTTTAGTTTTCCATTAAGATTTCCTCTTTTTCACTACAGGTCTCACCCCGTTAGGTGTATCCTCTATTTTCAAAATTTGGTTAGTGTACATGGTGTTAATATTTTATATAATGGTATTTATCTATTTTATAGAAAATAATTCTCAATATACAAGTGATTTGTATTAGATTTATCTTTTATGAACATTATTCATCATCAATTTCAAAAATAAATTTAAATCTCTCATGGTTTTGAGGTATTCAACCACACCTTTAAAGAATCATGTTTAACATGAGTTATTTCTTCTTACATAACTCTTTGTGGTATAAACTCAACTTTTATCTTAGGATCACTTCTTATTTTTTAGTATTCAACTTCTTTGAGTTCAATTTTCAACTATTAAATTCTCAATCCATGTAATCCTTCTCTGGGAAAACACCAACTCAAGACATAGGAACAAAAAAACCATTAAACATATTACTAATTCAATAAATAATTTCAATAATTTATATATAAAAACTATTATTTTTAATAATTATTGAAAATCCCATATTTCACAATTAAGATATATAAATAAAATTTATAATTATTTCTAGAATATAGAAATAATTTTATAATTTTATAATTGATGTATTGGGTATATATATGTCATAAGATCCCACCTATAATATAGTAACTATTTCTCTATTACATACATAAGAATATACTTTAGTTTTTATTAATTCTACCATATTTCTAATTCTGTGTTTATTGAGAAAAATGTGTGATGAAAACCCGGTATCCAATACACATGATTCAATATTAGATAAATTTCTTTCCATAAAATTAATTTATATATTCTCAAAATACTTCCTTTTGAGAATAAAACAAAACATTTGATACCAATATTTATATACATTATTTTTCACATACATAGGAGACCAGAAAATAATAATCACAATGCTTACAAAACATAAAAAAATTATATATCTATAGATGTATATCAAGTTTTATATATTTTCATCATAAAAATATAGTTAATTTACTCCCACTAAAATGATGAACACATAAATCATTCATTTCCGTGGGAAAATGCATATTTCACTAAACAATGATACCATTTTTACATAATCCTTGTCCATTTATCTATTAGGGAAGGTCTTTTCACCAAACAGGTCATATATAAATCTTATATAGTTGACTCAACAAAAAAAATTCCCATTTCTATAATGTAAAGACCCAAAAATTTCAAGGAAATTTTATTTTTCTTAAATTTTTTGGAATTTTACAAGTCCGCAGTTTCTGACAGCGCCTAATTCTGAGGCCCGGAGTGCCCATAATGATCCGTCAAAGTTTTGTTAAGCTTTAATTAACGTGCATAAGCAGTTTTCCTGAAAAAGTTGAATAAATCTTAAACCGTTTCTCATATCAGAAATCTAAGGGCACCGTTGTGCTCAGGATGGAAGGTTTACCCTAGGCGTGACTTAAGTTTAGTCGGCGCGTTCCTCCTGTGAAAAATCCCAATAATGGCATAACTGTAAATAAAATAATTAAATAAATTATTTTATTTTTCAAATGCTTATAAATCACAAACGGTAGCTCGTATTAAAAATCTGAGACCACTGCTGAACTTGTGAGGGTATCTTTGTTTAAGCAGATACTAACTTTGGCCGGTTCGGGCCAGTAGAAAAAGTTAGCTTCAGGCCGCAAATAAAATAATTAAGTGACAATTATTTTATTGTAAAATTCATAACTTCTAAACAGTGAGTCGGATTAAAAATCCGAGAGTACCGTTGGGTTCTTCGAGGCATGTTTCACCTAGGCAGAGCCTAACCTTGACCGGCGTGAGTCGAGGGTGACTAATAATAATTTTCCGAACTTTTTTTCTGGTACTTTCAGTAAACGTACGTTCGGGATTTTATATCTTTTGAACCAGTGATTGGAATTGAAATCTGAGGGCACCGTTAAACTCGCAACGTCGGTAATTGATTAGTGAGACCTTCACCGCAGTTGCGTTATGACGAGTTTGGAAGTTAGTTTTTGGCTTATTATCAAAGAAAATAATAATAAAATAAAGTACAACACTTTATTTTACTTTTAAGCTGTCAGGTGTTGTGTGTGTGGTTAGTTGGTTAAAAGCTCCACTTGGGAGTTGGTGGTGGGACCGCCACACCCTAACCTCCCATGGGAGGATAATTGGGGTGGGGACCACCCAAGTAGTATAACCTCCCATGAGAGGTTATGAAATGGGGTCCACACGTGGCTTAACCCCCCATTTAATGGGTAGGGAGACGAAACCTCTCAACCCCCCATCAATTTATTTTTATGTTGACACATAAAATTAATTAACCGCATCGTTGGAATTTAGGAAGGATCCTAATAATTGAACCGTCATAAATTCCACGATGGTTACATACCTTTCCCCCTCTCCTATATACAGGGAGCTTGGAAGAAGGTTTTGGGATGACTTCACTAAGAAACAAAGTGTTGGTAAAGTATCGCGACGCCCAACACTTGGAGAAAGTTATCTTCTCCAACGAAGAACATGAAGACGCCGATGTTGACGCCACATCCTCAGCTTCTTCCTCAGAACCCCCTTCTGATGCAGGACCTCTTGGACAACCCTTATTCCTTCCTCTTCGTCGTCAACATACAAACACACGAGCTCGAAAGTGGAAGCATACGACGAACGACGACAATAGTGTCTTCCCCCGCGACAAACGAACACCTGACAATTAAAGAGGTAAGGGTGTGTTTTAAGTTGTTTAACGCTTAATAATCTCTCATTAAATCAACTTCTTGTGCCACTTTCCATCGTTATAACATGGAGGATTCGGGCCGCACGAACACGGCCCGACCCCTCCGCAACCTTTATGGTTTTGGAACCTTGGATCGACAGTGACGTAACAACGACATGACAATGTGGAGACGACGATGAAGATGGAAAATAGAGGCCGCGCTTCCCGTGACCTCTGAAAACCCCATCGTCGGTTGAGTGGCGGCTGACCAGCCTACCCGTGCACTACCAGCGTGCCCCGAACCTGCCCGGTGCCCTCCCGGTGCCTGCCTGGCGCCCCGAGTCGTCTGCACGGTGCCCAGCCGGCTACGGGGCATGCCCCGCGCCATTCCTGGTCCACCCACTGCCTGCCCATGCCCGACACGGTCTTCCGTTGGCCTCTCAGGCTGGGCCGTCTGAGCTGTGCCCCTCGCGGCGCCGGCCAGACCTGCCACTAGCCTTCGGGCCAAATCACCCACGTGGCGACTTCGACCCGAATTGTCCACATAGTCTATTAGTTCGGGCCCAACGGACTAGGCCAAACTAAGCGGGCTGAACCGCCCAACAGGCTGGGTCAGACCCAACAAGTCTAACTGGGTCGACCGAGACCGGGTCGACCATAACTGAGTTGGGCCGAGTCAGTCCAACCGGGTCAAACCGGGCCCCGGGCCCACTTTTGACCCTTTGATTGCATTGGCCATATCTTTGGCACCGAACGTCCATTTGATGAACCGTCAGTGGTGCTGGTAACCCCTTTGAGAATCGGTCCCTTAAAAAACACCCCATGGGAATTTGGGGTACAGTTGTGATACGGTTGGGTTGGTTCGTACATGAAACAAACCGGGCCCTTGGGACAAAAAGATTAATAACTCACAGACCAGGCGTCCGATTGACGCGCCGTGTGTTGAGTTGAGACCCCTATGACGAGGCAGTCCTTTGTGATACTTCTACGTGAGACTTCCTCACACTTGGAGTATCGACCAGTAGCTTGTGGAGCGGATCCTCCTGGAGACGAGCAGACATAGTGCGGAGACCTTGTAGCTGTAGACCAGATGACTGCTTGACCGATTCGACTCGGAGTGATTCGACTGGCCTAGTGGATGGAGCACCCAGTTTGGCAGTATAACCACGGAAGAAGGAGCGCCTGGTTTGGCAGCAGACCTATGGTACATGACAGGAGGAGTACCTCTGACGGCTATTAGGGGGAGCGCCCGGTTTAGCGGCAGACCCAGAGTGGAGGAGCCCCCGATTTGGCAGCAGACCCGCGGTACTCGACAGGAGGAATACCTCCGCAGTCAAAGGTTAGTGAGTAGTGCCTCAGAGTCATGAAAGGGTTGCTGTACTTGACAGAGGAGCAGTTCTCCAGCAGTTGTGGTTTCGTTAATGAAAATCTCAGTTTGAGCTGAGTGAATGACCTTTGTGTTTTCCTCATGATTGAGATGGGTTATTTGATAACTTAGGTATATGTATGGGCGTATACCTAAGTAAAGGTTATCTGTTGAGATCTTTCTTTGGGGTTTATACTTATTGGATTTAGTGAGAACTTGAGGGTCTCAGGGTCCCTACTGAGTATCGTTATACTCACCCCTGCACAGGCTATGCCCGCACCTTGTTGTGTTGGATGCAGACGACAGACAGTAGTGACCGAGGTAGAGTTTACGAGGACTGGACGGTACCCGGAGGTGGACACTCGGCGTGAAGGCACACGAAGCGGACCTATAGATGCGGAGTGCTGAGGAAGACATCTGTACCTACCCTTCAGGTAGGATCCGTGGTGGACTATCCAGGAGCTGGTAGTCACCTTACAGCTGTTTGTCTTTCAGTTGTACTTTCTTTCAGTTGTAGTTGTACCTTTCTGTTGGGATTGTATTTCCATCCCCTTTGTACTTTCAGCACACTTGTTATACTGCTTTACTTAGTGTTTTCTTCCGCTTGTACTTTGGTTGTTTGTGTTACATTTTATAAAGGCAATTCCTTCCCAGTTTTTAGGGAATTACGCCTTTGGTGCTAGACGCCAGACCCTGGCCTATGGAAGGCGGGCTTGGGGTAGTCACGATACGTTCCCCAGGGGACGGGTTGTGACATATAATATGGATAATACTCAACTCAATTCTAATGGTATACTAACTCTTCAATTTTCCCAATTAATTGTTATGTAAATCCATGGCATGATATAGTTAACTAATTATTATTTTTAGACACAATTACCATGTCTTAAAAAACTTTATCCATGGGAACTATACATTATCATGAACCTATATAGTAAATTGATTGATTAATTGAATTTTTTTTACTTTTTTTAAGAATCATTACACATAATATTTTGTGTAATTTTTTCTCATAAATTCCACATGAATCCCTTGAATACTATTTATAACCATTGCATCTCATAAAATCTTTATTATCACATGTTTAATTTCCACATGTATGCATGCTTCTATTTTTTTGTGGAAACATGATTTCATCTTCTAAAGTTATATTTTTAAACTATATTAATATGAAACACTTTATGAAAATAAAAATTTATTTTACTCTCCCAAAAAATCTTTCCAACAAAAATTTACACATATCTAAATACATCCCATGAATTACATATATGAAACCATTTCTTATAAAGGATTAGAATAATATGAAATAAAAAATCACTATAAAAGTAAACATGGAGAATAAAATAGAAAAACCCCACTTTTCAAAATAAGGAATAATAATCTAGGAAAATGATCATTCTAACACTTTTTACCTCTACCCACCATTCATAACTCAAGAGACATATGAATATCATCATTACTTCAAAACCTAATATGCATAAAATATACTCATCCTCTAAATTTAAGATTATAATTTATAACACACAAATGGAAAGGTAGATGAAAAATAAATCTTATATTTTCATACCTATAATGTTATCTATGGTATGAAAATATTATAAGAATAAATTTATTACAAAAAATTAAGAATACATAATATTATCATTATTTTAACATTTTATGCACCAAAACATGTAAAAGTAATAAATTAATAAATAATTTTTTTTTATTTTTAAAATATTATACATCAATATAAAATTTTAAAACATTCATATAGGTGTATAAAATATTTCATTTATATTTTCTAACACTTGTCTTTTATATGAAATTTATAAACTATGTCCATTTTTTGATAGAATAAATTTTTCTAAATGTTTATCCATATCACAGTTTTTGATTGAAGGAAAAATTATATATCACATGTTTTGACTCAATTATTCAAATTGGTAGGCTCTATAGTGTGAGGATTATCTTTTTTTATGATATGTGATTCTATATAGTTAGGTGAACTAAATCATATTTTATGATATCACCTATATCACTATTACAACTTGAAACTCTATTTTAAAAAAATTAAAACACCAATCATAAACTAATAAAACTTCTATAATAGATCATGAAATATATTGAAACTAGATGATTCTATGAATCATAAATTATGATTCAACTACTCCTACTATTTGATATAGAAAAACCTTAAATTACATGTTACAGTAACAAATATCATAAAAATAGAGGGAAATAAAATAGAAAATGTTTTGGAAATTCCATATCATATTTTATGATATATCCATTAGTAAAATAACACAAAGATGTTATTTATAAAATCATTACAAAAAAATTATTCAATGATGAATCTAGATTTGATACAATGGATTGGTTTTATAAGAACATCTCATGCTCATAACCATGGAAGAACCCAATAAACTATCAAATCTATCATCATAAAATCATTAAAAATTAATAAGATAAAATAAGAACACCTCATTTATTATGTGTTATATATAAAAGGATTTTAATGGAGTATATTTTATAAATATCACTTATATATATCCACAAGTATCTCAACTACGTATGTAGTACACCAACCACTAGAATCCTCATACACTATGGGGGGATCACTCTAATCATTTGAGGTGTGCTAACATGTAACGGCCCAAAATTTCATTAATGGAAAATCCCTCTTGATCCAGTTAAATGTTTCTTTATGTTTTTATAAGATTTCAACTTCTTTAGTTTAACGTTAAGATTTGTGACCGTTACTTTTATAGCTGTTGAACAGTGATCATCTGTGTAGTTTAAATATAAGGCTTTAACGAACCAATTTTTCTACTCAGACAAAGGAAGCGATGGCCTCATCCAGTAGAATTGCCCCTTACGAAGCCCATTTGTCGGAGCTCGGAAAGGAGGTGGCGCCTTTGGGCTTTGCCCTTGACCAAGCCCAAGCTGAGCTTCATCAAGTCAAGCTCGAACGTGATCGTCTACGGGAAAAATGGAAGTTGATAGAGATTACCACTCGAGCAATGTTATCCGAGCAACCCCAAGAGTCTGTCACCATCGCACACCTTACCCTTAGGTCTTATGCGGCTATTTTAAGGGGTTATGTAACAAATAAGTAGCACCATGTTCATGTACATTATTTTTGTATATAATAATGAATATAATTTCTAGTCATTTTTGATACATTGTAATTAGTTTTTAAAGTACAAATGGTGTTTTTTATTTATTATTTAATTACGAATTATATTTTATTAAATTAAAGGATTTTTGAATTAAATATTATTTTAATAAAATATTATTATTAATATTAAATTAATTTTTATTAAATATAAATGATCTTATAATTTTATGAATGCAATTAAAATTTGTATTTAGGTTTGAAAGCCATTTCTGTCAAAACCCGTGAATTTTTTTTATAAATGTCGGTTTTTATTTTAAAAGTGAAAATTCACATATTTAGAAAATCATTTAGATAAAATAAATATTATTTTTGGAATCAGGACGTCGAAATTATCCAATGGTGAATTTTTCATAATTTTCTGAGACAGTCAAATTTTTGGGTAAAAATTAAATACCATTTATATATATAATGTGTTTTATGACATCATAATGACCCAATGGTGATGTAATAAAATACCATAATCCCTATGTTCGGCCAATATATGTTTTATCATTAAAATAATGAGGTTTTGGGTTTGTTTGACTCACTTTTCAAAGCATTAATGGAGCCCTCAAGACTTATTCAACACTTTGCCTTTTTAAATTAATTTCCATGGGAGTGTGACTCACCTCCACATAAGCAACCCTAATTTTTTAATAAGTTCGGACCTTGGCCTTGTAAAATATTGTTTTCCTCTTTCCTTTTCCAGAAACCATGGGCAAATACCATGGGATGGTTTGTGGTTTGGATTATCTTAATATAAGGGGTCCCAAACCTAAATAATAAAGAATTCTCTCACCTTTCCTATATAAACCCACCCAAGATCTCACTCTCTCCTCACTCAAAGCCCTTGAAGTTCGTCCAAACTCTGCCCTACTCTCTCTAGAATCCTCCCAAGGTTCCCCAAGCTCCCAAGAAGCCTCTCACAAGCCTCTCTCTAGCCTTTGGAAGCACACTTCCAAGTAAGGGTTTTTTCTTCCTTTCTCATTTTTTGTCAATTTTCTTTAAGTTGTATTGCCCTTTTTATTTCAATTATGAATGTTGGGGTATGGTTTCGCACCTCCCCCATACTTCCCTCTTATTTTTTGAATGATGGGAGAACCCTTTCTCTCTCATTAAATGCCTCCCATGTACACCCGTTACTATGCCGAAATTCCGAAAGGAACTTCTCTCTCTTCTTTTACATTCAAGCAATACTTTTGTATCATGAATCTAAATTCCATTTCTATTGTTGGGACATGTATATATATGATCTCCTTACTGTCCATTACATGTAAATATGATGAGGAACCCCTTTCTCTCTCATCAACCTTTTTATGAATTCTTATGTCATGCCGTTATGCTGCCGAAATCGCACCGATTTTCTAAGCCAATGTCTTTGTGTAGTGAATACCATGCCCATTTCTCCATCAAGGGTATTCACCTTTATGCAAATTTACATATTGATTATAAATTTTCATGTATGAATTCCACATTCCTTTATCATGGAAGAAATGATTATGTTTTATGAATCCATGTTTTATGATCCATGTGGCACACTTATGCATGAAATGAAATGTTTAAGAAGGGTGCACCCTTTATAGCGCTCCAATGCATTGGGTAAAGTATAGTATCATGATACATCATGTGCAATGAGTGTTGACTCATGCTAATTCAAGTGCAACGAGGGTTTACTCGTGCTTCAAGTGCAATGAGGGTTTACTCATGCTCCATGTGCAATGAGCCTTGGCTCATGCTAATTCAATGTTAAGTGTTGTTGCCACATTTCCATGTTATGATTATCATGCTTTATCATGCCTTTATGTTCATGTTTCTATTATGCTCTATTGATATGCCTATTGCCTAACATGTATTTCACTCCTCATGTTATTCATTGTTTACTCCCTTACTGGGCTTTATAGCTCACCCTTTTCTTATGCATGTCCTCAGGTTATCCCATGCAATGCTAAGTACGAAGGAATGTAGTGGTCATGTAAAGGAAGTTTTCAATAAGGATGTTGTATTTCAAGTTTAAAGTTTTTATGTAATGATCCTAAGCCCCAAAGACACTAAACCTCTCGATCTTCTTTGTTGTATCAAGTGAAGTTTTATGTAATAAAGCATGTTTAAGTTGTAATAAAAAGCAGGGTTGTCATAGTTGGTATCAGAGGATAGGTTTAGTTATTTTTGGGATTAGGAAACCCTAGTAAAGCCTTAGATACAAGACTAAGCATAATAAAAACATCCCTAAGTTTTGGTAAATACTAAGTAAGTGGTTTATCAAACAAATACATCCCTGTTTGGATACGAGCAGGTAGAGGCGGCTCTGGAACAGATGTATCCTAGGGGTAAAACCCGAAAACACCGCTTTGAGCTAGACTCGAACGGGAACTGGTGCACGACAACGGACCTTGCTGCACTCTTGGTTACGACACTCCCGGGGGATATGTTTTGATAAGTTCACAATCTTAGTATGAACCCTTATTAAGGGAAAAATGCCCCTAAGAATATATGTTAGAAGGAAGATCATGAAAAGCCTGGATTGAATCCTATAGACTCATGAGTTAAAGAGATTAAATTTTATTTATAAGTCATCAAACTTTTGTCTTTGGATTACCCTTTATGTGTTACCCCTAACTTTCCTTTTATTCCAGCCAATGGCTGGTAATAGGAGAACTCAGGCTAACAATTGTTGTGAAGATCAGTGTGATGATTGTACTTATGAGATGCCCAATCCAATGGGAGCGGGAATCGCGAACTTTGTCACGCTTCTCTCTCAGCTAACTCAAGTTTTGAATAGAAACACTGGTCAAGAGGAACGTTCAACCCCCCCTAAGAAAGAACAAGTCGCTATTGAAAGCTTCATGAGACAAAGGCCTCCTACTTTTAGTAGATCATCTGATCCCACGATTGCTGAACAATGGATCAAATCCATTGAAAAGATATTCTCCATCCTCCAATGCTCTGAAAAAGAGAAGGTTCTCCTGGCGGATTATCGTATGGAGGGTGAAGCTGATCAATGGTGGACGTTGATCAAAAATACGAAGCCTGAGGAGGAGATCGAGGCATTGGAATGGAAGGAATTCCGGAAGATGTTTTTCGATAAATATTTTCCACGCACCCTCCGTCTTAAGATGGAAAGGGACTTCCTTTCCCTCAAACAGAAAGATGAAGAATCTGTGGGAGCGTACGAGGCAAACTTCACAAGGCTTGCACGATACGCTTCCGGCTTTGTCTTTACCCCCGAATGCAAGGTTGACCGCTTCTTTGGTGGGCTGAAGCCTAGCTTGCGGAAAGCATTAGCGATCCGTGACTTCGACAGCTATGAGGAAATTGTCCGATGTGCCCTCAAGGTTGAAATGGAGATCGGAGAATCACAGGGGTATCATGGGGACAAGAAGCGGAAGGTGGACTTCAATGCTGGTGGTCCGATGGATAAATCCAACGACGCTAAGAAATTCCAGCACCCCACTTGCCAAAAGTGTGGAAAAAAGAACCCTGGAAATTGCCTTAGGGGGACAAGAAAATGCTTCAAGTGTGGAAGAGAAGGGCACCTAGCTGTTAACTGTCAGCAAGAAGGACCCGCGGCTGCGACAGAGGGGAGGAACGCTCCGTTCGAACCTCAACGCGTTGTTCAATGCTTCAAATGCAAAGAACCGGGTCATTTTGCGAATCAGTGCCCTAATCCAAGGGTTATCGGAGGCAATCAACAACCTCCAAGACAGCAAGGAAGAGCTTTTTCCATCACTTCTGCCGAAGTGAACCCCGACAACGAAGTGGTGACAGGTACGCTAGTTATTCATTCAAGAATAGCGAACGTACTTTTTGATTCAGGTTCTACGCATTCTTTTATATCTCAAAAGTTTAGTAGAACAATCCCTGCACCACCACAAATCATGGAAGTAAAGATGTCGGTGAGTACGGCAAATGGGGAAATCATTGCATCCCATGAGTATAAGTCCTCCCCTGTTATAATCTGTGGATTGAATTTCCCGGCGAAACTCGTCATATTCCCTTTGGTGGAATTTGATGCAATTCTTGGCATGGATTGGCTTTCCTTATATAGAGCCAACATAAATTGTCGGGAGAGGGAAATCACACTCCATATGGAGAATCGACCCCCGATTCTTTACAAGTGTCAGGAGGAAGATGAATCTCCTTTAGCTCCATCATCTCAAGCATGGATATTACTGCCTTATGAGCACGCATATCTGGCTCAGATGATTGAGTCCAAGGAAGAAACCACCCTTGAAGAAATGCCTATTGTGAGGGAATTCGCTGAAGTATTTGCCGAGGAACTTCCTGGTCTTCCTCCAAGAAGAGATGTTGAGTTCTCAATTGAACTTATACCTGGGGCGCTACCAATATCCAAGACTCCATATAGAATGGATGTGGTTGAGCTTGAAGAACTGAAGAAACAACTACAGGAGAATCTGGATAAAGGGTTTATACGCCCAAGTGCATCACCATGGGGTGCACCAGTCCTCTTCGTCAAGAAGAAGGATGGGTCGATGCGGCTTTGCATCGATTATCGTGAACTTAACAAAATCACGATAAAGAACAAGTATCCTCTCCCAAGAATCGATGACTTGTTTGATCAGCTGCGTGGAGCACAATACTTCTCCAAGGTGGACTTGCGGTCGGGATATTATCAAGTAAGGGTGAAGAAGGAAGATATCTCCAAGACTGCTTTTCGTACAAGTTACGGGCACTATGAATTCATAGTAATGCCTTTCGGACTCACCAATGCTCCAGAAATATTCATGGACTTGATGAATAGAGTCTTTAGAGATTACCTTGAAAATTTGTGGTAGTCTTTATAGATGATATTCTAATATACTCCAAAACCAAGGAGGACCATGAGGAGCATTTAAAAACTGTACTAGAGACTTTGCGCAAGGAGAATCTCTATGAAAAGTACAGAAAGTGTGAGTTTTGGTTGAAGGAAGTCTCATTCTTGGGCCATATCATCACAAGAAATGGGATATCTGTGGACCCCTCCAAAACAGATGCAATTGAGGGATGGCCGAGGCCAACATCGGTAACTGATATCCGTAGCTTCTTGGGGTTAGCTGGATATTATCGACGATTTGTGAGAAACTTCTCACGATTGTCCAACCCTATTACCAAGCTAACTCGAAAGGGAGTAAAGTTTGCTTGGAGTGATGAATGCGAAGAAAGCTTCAAGGAGTTGAAAAGGAGGCTTATCACTGCACCCGTGCTCACTTTACCCACAAGTGGGGAGCTTTTTGTGGTATTCAGTGATGCTTCGAAGAAGGGCTTAGGATGTGTGCTGATGCAGAATGATAAAGTGATATCCTATGCCTCAAGGCAGTTGAAAATCCATGAGCGAAACTATCCAACGCATGATCTGGAGTTGGCGGCGGTGATCTTTGCCTTGAAAATCTGGTGGCATTATCTCTATGGAGAGAAATGTGAGATATAAACTGACCACAAAAGTCTTAAATATATATTCACACAGAAAGAGTTTAATATGCGCCAGAGAAGATGGATAGAGCTCATCAAGGATTATGATTGTTCAATACATTACCACCCTGGGAAGGCGAACAAGGTGGCGGATGCCCTAAGTAGAAAGGATCCAGCAATTCTATCAATGATGAGAATTGAGAAGGATCCAATCTTCTTAGACTTGATGAAGATGGACGTGGGAATCATAAAGAAGGGAACATCATCAATCCTTTCACAAATGATTGCTCAACCATCTCTTTTGGAAAGGTTAAAGGATGCTCAAAAGGATGATGCGAGAATCCAAGAAAAAGTGGAAGCTATCAAAAAGGGAAAATCCTCAGAGTTTAATGTTAATGAAGAAGGAATTGTGCAGTTTGGGAAAAGACTATGTGTCCCATCAAGTTCGGAGCTGAAGAAGGAACTTTTGGATGATGCACATAGTTCAAATTTCTCTATTCACCCAGGGAGCACAAAGATGTATCGAGATCTCCGAGAAAACTTTTGGTGGGATAATATGAAGAAGGAGATCGCTGAATATACATCAAAGTGCCTGGTGTGTCAGCAAGTGAAGGCAGAGAGGCAGAAGTCTAAGGGGATGATGCAACCATTGCCCATACCAGAATGGAAATGGGAGAACATCACCATGGACTTTGTCACCGAACTTCCAAGGACATCCAAAGGAAACAATGCAATCTGGGTTGTTGTGGATCTTCTTACAAAGACTGCACACTTCATTGCTATTCGAGAGGATTTCTCTTTGGATCAACTGGCACGGATATATATCAGGGAAGTGGTACGGTTGCATGGAGTACCACTATCTATTGTGTCTCACCGAGATCCAAGATTTACCTCTAAGTTTTGGAAGAGTCTTCAACATGCTCTGAATACTGAACTGAACTTCAGTACGGCCTATCATCCTCAAACTGATGGCCAATCCGAGCGGACTATCCAAACACTTGAGGATATGTTGAGAGCGTGCTCAATGGACTTTAAAGGAGGATGGGATCAACATCTTCCTCTGGTTGAGTTCTCTTATAATAATAGTTTCCACTCAAGCATCCAAATGGCACCATATGAAGCCCTGTATGGGAAAAGGTGTAGAACACCGGCATGTTGGGATGAGGTCGGTGAACGTAAGCTGCTTGGACCAGAGATGGTCGAAGAAATGGTGGAGAAGGTGAAAACCATTCAGCAGCATATCAAGGCAGCCCAAAGTCGACAGAAGAGTTATGCAGACAATCGTCGACGAGACCTTGAGTTTAAAGTCGGAGACATGGTGTTTTTACGCATATCTCCGTGGAAGAAGGTCATGAGGTTTGGAAAGAAAGGGAAGTTAAGTCCAAGGTACATCGGCCCCTTCGAGATTCTTGATCGTGTTGGGGCTGTGGCCTATCGACTAGCACTTCCACCTACTATGGCCAAGGTGCATGATGTCTTCCATGTATCCCTCTTAAGGAAGTACATACCAGACCCTTCACATGTACTCTCTTCCGAGGTGGTACAATTAGAAGACGATATTTCTTATGAGGAGCAACCAGTGAAGATCTTAGATCGTAGAGAAAAAGTTCTACGAAATAAGACAATGCCCCTCGTCAAGGTGTTGTGGAGAAACCACAAGTTTGAAGAAGAAACTTGGGAGTCGGAGGATATGATGAAGCTAAGTTACCCACATTTGTTTTAGTGTGGGAAAAGGAAAATTTCGAGGGCGAAATTTCTTAAGGGGGGAATGTTGTAACGGCCCAAAATTTCATTAATGGAAAATCCCTCTTGATCCAGTTAAATGTTTCTTTATGTTTTTATAAGATGTTAACTTCTTTAGTTTAACGTTAAGATTTGTGACCGTTACTTTTATAGCCGTTGAACAGTGATCATCTGGGTAGTTTAAATATAAGGCTTTAACGAACCAATTTTTCTACTCAGACAAAGAAAGAGATGTCCTCATCCAGTAGAATTGCCCCTTACGAAGCCCATTTGTCGGAGCTCGGAAAGGAGGAGGCGCCTTTGGGCTTTGCCCTTGACCAAGCCCAAGCTGAGCTTCATCAAGTCAAGCTCGAACGTGATCGTCTACGGGAAAAATGGAAGTTGATAGAGATTACCACTCGAGCAATGTTATCCGAGCAACCCCAAGAGTCTGTCACCATCGCACACCTTACCCTTAGGTCTTATGCGGCTATTTTAAGGGGTTATGTAACAAATAAGTAGCACCATGTTCATGTACATTATTTTTGTATATAATAATGAATATAATTTCTAGTCATTTTTGATACATTGTAATTAGTTTTTAAAGTACAAATGGTGTTTTTTATTTATTATTTAATTACGAATTATATTTTATTAAATTAAAGGATTTTTGAATTAAATATTTTTTTAATAAAATATTATTATTAATATTAAATTAATTTTTATTAAATATAAATGATCTTATAATTTTATGAATGCAATTAAAATTTTTATTTAGGTTTGAAAGCCATTTCTGTCAAAACCAGTGAATTTTTTTTATAAATGTCGGTTTTTATTTTAAAAGTGAAAATTCACATATTTAGAAAATTATTTAGATAAAATAAATATTATTTTTGGAATCAGGACGTCGAAATTATCCAATGGTGAATTTTTCATAATTTTCTGAGACAGTCAAATTTTTGGGTAAAAATTAAATACCATTTATATATATAATGTGTTTTATGACATCATAATGACCCAATGGTGATGTAATAAAATAACATAATCCCTATGTTCGGCCAATATATGTTTTATCATTAAAATAATGAGGTTTTGGGTTTGTTTGACTCACTTTTCAAAGCATTAATGGAGCCCTCAAGACTTATTCAACACTTTGCCTTTTTAAATTAATTTCCATGGGAGTGTGACTCACCTCCACACAAGCAACCCTAATTTTTTAATAAGTTCGGACCTTGGCCTTGTAAAATATTGTTTTACTCTTTCCTTTTCCAGAAACCATGGGCAAATACCATGGGATGGTTTGTGGTTTGGATTATTTTAATATAAGGGGTCCCAAACCTAAATAATAAAGAATTCTCTCACCTTTCCTATATAAACCCACCCAAGCTCCCACTTCCTCCTCACTCAAAGCCCTTGAAGTTCGTCCAAACTCTGCCCTACTCTCCCTATAATCCTCCCAAGGTGCCCCAAGCTCCCAAGAAGCCTCTCACAAGCCTCTCTCTAGCCTTTGGAAGCACACTTCCAAGTAAGGGTTTTTTCTTCATTTCTCATTTTTTGTCAATTTTCTTTAAGTTTTATTGCCCTTTTTATTTCAATTATGAATGTTGGGGTATGGTTTCTCACCTCCCCCATACTGCCCTCTTATTGTTTGAATTATGGGAGAACCCTTTCTCTCTCATTAAATGCCTCCCATGTACACCCGTTACTATGCCGAAATTCCGAAAGGAACTTCTCTCTCTTCTTTTACATTCAAGCAATACTTTTGTATCATGAATCTAAATTCCATTTCTATTGTTGGGACATGTATATATATGATCTCCTTACTGTCCATTACATGTAAATATGATAAGGAACCCCTTTCTCTCTCATCAACCTTTTTATGAATTCTTATGTCATGCCGTTATGCTGCCGAAATCGCACCGATTTTCTAAGCCAATGTCTTTGTGTAGTGAATACCATGCCCATTTCTCCATCAAGGGTATTCACCTTTATGCACATTTACATATTGATTATAAATTTTCATGTATGAATTCCACATTCCTTTATCGTGGAAGAAATTATTATGTTTTATGAATCCATGTTTTATGATCCATGTGGCACACTTATGCATGAAATGAAATGTTTAAGAAGGGTGCGCCCTTTATAGCGCTCCAATGCATTGGGTAAAGTATAGTATCATGATACGTCATGTGCAATGAGTGTTGAATCATGCTAATTCAAGTGCAACGAGGGTTTACTCTTGCTTCAAGTGCAATGAGGGTTTACTCATGCTCCATGTACAATGAGCCTTGGCTCATGCTAATTCAATGTTAAGTGTTGTTGCCACATTTCCATGTTATGATTATCATGCTTTATCATGCCTTTATGTTCATGTTTCTATTATGCTCTATTGATATGCCTATTTCCTAACATGTATTTCACTCCTCATGTTATTCATTGTTTACTCCCTTACTGGGCTTTATAGCTCACCCTTTTCTTATGCATGTCCTCAGGTTATCCCATGCAATGCTAAGTACGAAGGAATGTAGTGGTCATGTAAAGGAAGTTTTCAATAAGGATGTTGTATTTCAAGTTTAAAGTTTTTATGTAATGATCCTAAGCCCCAAAGACACTAAACCTCTCGATCTTCTTTGTTGTATCAAGTGAAGTTTTATGTAATAAAGCATGTTTAAGTTGTAATAAAAAGCAGGGTTGTCATATAACACCTTTCACTTGATGAAAAATAGAGAACACTTTGGATAAAATCTTGGGATTGTATTAATGGATTATGATAAAATAAATGAGATGTTTTATACCCTTCTATAATACTCCCTCAATAAATGAATGCGGACAAGCCTAACTGATAATGGTTAAAAACTTACATAAATTATACAAAAAAAATATTTTTTATTTATATATGATCAATTTAACACTTCAATGATCATATAAAATTTAACAATCCATTAATAATACATTTTAAATAATAATAACTAACGGTAAAATTTTTGGAATATGTGGCAATGTTCATGTTGTCATTATTAGATATCCTATGCTTTATCATGTGTCATATTATATGACACAAGAATCATCATTCCCAAATGATATAGCTAGAATGTTTCCTATGATATGGATTATATGAATATTTTGAGTTATGAAATGGATGAATCATACAAATTATGGATTATACAAGGATAAAGTTGAGGCATTTAATAAAAATTAAACATATCATGTGGGGTGAGAACTTGGATCTTGAAAAATTCAATCCATTACAAACTAAGTCTAATTGAACTATGAAAAATTTATAAAATATTATTTTTATTTATATATTTTTAACTTGATTTCCTAAAAAGGGAAACAAGAGTATCACTTTGGGGTTTTCAAACCACTCTTGAGCATCCCCTTACATAAAATCTACTTCATGATTTAAATTTCAATGATCCTCTAGAATCCTTCCTTACCCAAATAATCTTTTATCACTTTATAATGATGGTGTACATGCACAAGACTTTATGATACATTTTCTAACTATATACTTCTTTTATGGACCCCATATTCAATTTATCCTCAATAGATCAACCTTGTTCTCAATGATATCCTAAACACCCATGACATAAAAATACCCAGCTAAGTGAATCGATCTAGTAAGAAAATAAATTCCCATCAATCATCTGATAGATTAACCTCATTCATGGTGACATCGTAAGTGCACATAACTAACCAATACCTATATGAGTGTCCATAATTTATGGATATTAATTCATTAACATTACCATCCAATCATCACTCAAGAATAATTTATTCAAAATTTATTTCCAAACCTATTTCCACTCATGGTTAATATGATTAAATCATCTCACATTTTACTTCTTGTAAGCTTCAATGGTAATCATAATACACTCATAATTTAGGTAAAAAAGTATCTTTTTAAATAAATTAAAAATCATGATGCATAATTCCAACTTCATTCATAAAATCTTATCACAACCTATGTGTTATTGGAGTATATAGGTCAACATAAATGTAAATGGAGAAGTATAAATTCAAGGGAATTGTAACACCACAAGGTTTTAAAAATAAATTGAAATTTATGAAACACTAAGTCTCAACATAATGGAACTTTTTTTAAGGAGATAGTTATAAACTAGTCGTTAAACATAATTTTGTTGATTCTATGATTTGAATTTTTAAAAATGGACATGTACAGTTGTGATCAGTAAGTTGTTTGGAGTTCGGTAGAACCAACTTGGTTTTTTTGGTGAATAGTAACATACCCTTATGAATAGTAATATGATTTTTATGAATAGTAAATAAAATTATTATTTTATTTTCTTATGTTTATAAGATAGTGATATCTTGATTAATTTTTCAAGGTGATATAAAATGAGTTATAATTTATTAATTGTTATCTCCCTAATAAATTATGATTTTATTTAAAATTTAAATTAATCATATTAATAAAAATATTTTAAAAAATGGATTTCAATTTTTAATTATACACATAGAAAAAATTAGGGTGTATTTTTTATATTTTTCTAAGATAGTTTAATTTTTATTGAATAGTAAAAATACAGTTTTAAGTTTTTAGTGTGTTTGATGACATCATAGTGATGTAATAATGATGTAATAATTATAGTTGACTTTTAAGGATTAAAATATGATATGATTTGTCCAAAGTGGACAATACCATGGGAAACCCCATGGGAAATCCCATGGTTTTTCAAATACCTATAATGAGGTGTCCTTTGAAAATAATTAAAAACTCTCCCAGTTTCACTAAAAATACCACCCTCACCCCTCTTCCTATCACTCCTCTCAAGATTTAAGAATTGTTTAAATTATACCAAATACACTTTCCAAGGCCCTTATGAAATCCAACACCTACTGGTCTCACAAAAATTCCAAAACCAAGTTCCTTAAGGAGGTTCTCAAGGAGAAGAGATCGAGAGGTAAGAATCCTTTTTTATTTTCCTGTGTTTTCTTTTCTATTATTTTATTTTCTTATACTCTATTATCCTCTACATATCCAAGAAGCATGAAGCTCCATTATTGTATATATTTATTTTTATCTTGTTTATGGAAAAATTCATCATCATTATTCCTCACCTCTTCCTCATATTATAAAAACAAAAACATCGTCTCTGTTGTGCCAATTTACCAAAATCAATGACGATGTGTTCTCAATTTCCATTAAATCCTTCAAAACTGGTTATAAAACCATTTTAATGGTTAAAAAAGTTTTTAAATTGTATTTTATGACCTATATTATGTTATTTAATTAAATTATATGCATAATATTAAAGGTATATTATGAAACAAGTTCGTGATTATCGAAGAACTGCCAAAATGATCTAAACCAGTATCACAAATGATTTATCCAGTGATTCATCCTCATAAAATATAAAAAAAATTATTTATGGAATAATTTAATATTATATAAACATATTAAAACCATTTCTATCCACTTATGGATTTTCAATTCCATTCGATAAGGAAATACAATACGAATCGGTCCTGGAAATCGTGTAAAGAACGCACCTAAAACAAAGGAAAGAACAAAATATTATTAATTAATGGGTAGAATTATGTTATAAAATAACCATATAATGTGTTATAAAAATAATTATGTTTTAGTAAAATATTAATAACACACTTTTCACCATTATATTGGATTTTTAAACAAGGCTCCAGTAATAAAAACTCGAGTTAAGGGAATTCTTAACCCAATTTCCAGTCTTTAGGTTAACCTTATAATTATTTAATTATATTATACCATGATTATTTGTGTAATATTATGATTTATTATGTGTATTTATATTGTATAAAAATAATACATTCATTATATTAATTCTCACTTCAATTATATGATATTTTAAAGATACTTTCCTTTAAAAATCCTCTTTTAAACATCTATTTTGAAAATTCAAAAGAAATGTTTTCATGAAAATATTCTTGTTTTATGATTATGTTCTAGTTATTAGGAATTATTTATGATGAAGTTTTGAACCTATAACTCCCTCAAATTAATTGTTTATGTGTAATTTTGAGGTTTTCCATATGGTTACTCCAAGTGTAACTATGATGGTTACACAATAACGTATTTATGAGGGTTACATTGTAAGGTAGACATGAGGGTTTAAATTCATAAGGTAGCCCCGAGGGTTAAAAAATTAAGTAAGTGATTCCCCAAGATACTCTTATTATATATTTATGTTTTCTATGATTTAGGTAAATCTCATGTTTCACAAAGTAAGTATATGATTCTTTATGGTTGTGAAGTACGTCTTTGTGAAAATTATTTCATATGTTTATATGTATTCATGGAAAAATGGTTTCTTTCCTTCTTTTTTATATCCCTTACTATGATTTTTATGCCCATCCCATGTTTTTAAATTATTTTCATGGGTTACAAGGATGTGTAAGAGAAATAATTAATTCAAGTTAAATGTTATGAAGATTTTTCTAAGAAATTATATTGTTGTTTTGTGTTTAAAATTTTATGTTTTGGAAGGAATGGATACTGATTTAATGGTACCCACTTTGTATTATTTTGGGTTTATATGTATAAGTTATGTCCTAACTTTCTAAAACTCTAAACCAAAAATATATTTGATAATGTAAAGAAGTGAAATATAGTTTAAATAACTAGAATATGTAATGTTTAATGTCATGACCTTGTACTTGGTATCAGAGCATGGTTTAGATAACTTTTGGAGTTAGTATGATGTTAATAGAATACCATAAATGATTTTTACCATATGTTTATGTCAAAATGTAATATCATTTAAATATTACCATGTTCTTTCATATAATATATGTATGTTCAGGCTGGGTTTTCATAGAAGAAATAGGGAAGCTGAAGTTGGAAGGCACCAAGAGGCTGATATCTTTCCGAATTTGAAACTAGGAATAGTGGGAATTGGAACCGAGTAGTTTGTGATAGTAATGGATCAGCTGAAATAGGAAATAATTGGAGGTGTCATCCATGAAAAAGAACAAATAGAGATTACACAAAGGAACATGATGACAGTGGAAAATTTTATGAGGCGACACCCTCCTGCTTTTAGTGGATCATCTGACCTAGTAGCGGATGAAATATGGATTAAATCCCTTGAAAAGATATTTGATGTTATGGGATGTTTAGATAATCAAAATTTTAGTCTTTCAATTTATCATTTTGAAGGTGAAGGTGGTCAGTGGTGGTAAATGGTCAACAATATTAAGGATAGAGAGGATATTGAAGCTTAGAGTCAGATTAATTTAAAAATATTCTCCTTGAAAAATATTTTTCAAAGGTGGTTTGACTTAGGATAGAGAAGTAATTCCATGAATTGAAGAAGAATAAGTAATATTCAGTGTTCTTTTATCAAGTGAACTTTACCTGACTAGTGATGTATTCTCTAAATCTTATTCTGGATCTTAATAGAAAAAATGAACCATTTTTACTCAGGATTGAAGCCAAGATATTGAAGGGAATTAGCTTCTCGTGAGTTTAAAATTTATGAGAAACTTTCCTAATTTGTAGAGATGGTAGAAATAGTGTTTTATGATGACCATGTGTACCTTGAAAGAAAATAGAAGAAGAGGTACATGTGGGAAGCGATGGATAAGAATCAGTCAATAAAATCTGATGGTAAGAAAGTTTAGTTTCGAATTTTTGAAATGTGCACTAAAAACACCCTAAAAAATGCCTTAAGAAAACAAAGAAGTATTTTTGATGTGGTAAGTTTGTACATATGGCCCATGATTATAATGAAAATGATCCTAAGACTAATTTTGATAAGAAAACTGAAAAGTTTTTTAATTGTGGTGAGAAGGGTCATTATGAAAATAACTACCCAAAGAGGGATCCAAATATTTCAAAGAATCCAAATTATAATATGAAAGGTGTTGTGAGATCTATTGTGAATAAGTCAATAGACGTCAGGACATCTAATAAAGTTGTATTAGGTACCTTTTTTTACTTAGATTTATCTAAAGTTTTGTTTGATACAGGTTCTATACATTCCTTTATTTATGAGAAATTTTCTAGTAAATTATAAATATCACCTCAAAAAATGCGACTAGAACTTATTTTTAAAACACCAGGTAGAAATATTATAGTAAAGAAAAATTATAAGAATCTTTATATTGTGGTATGTGGAAAGACTTTACCTGCAAACATTTTTTTCCCTTAGTAGATTTTGATGTCATTCTGGGTATATATTGGCTTTATGTTTATATTACTAAGATTGATTGTAGAGATAAATAATTTGTTTTTCTAAAATAGTTTCAGTTTTTATAAAATAATGAACCCATAAAATTGGTAACATATTAGGAAGCTGAGAAACTATTTAAAGATGGAAATTAAATCTATATTGTTTATACTATTTAAAATAAGGGAACTGTTTATACTAATGATGTTCCAGTGGTAAATGAATACGTTTATGTTTTTATTAATGAGTCATCTAGTGTTATACTTGATCAAGAAGTTGAATTGAAAATTGAATTAGTTCCTGATGCTAATCAAATTTCAAAACCCCCTTATCGAATGGCTCAAATTGAACTTTTAGAGTTAAAAATTTAGTTGTTGGAAATATTAGATAAAGGCTTCATATTATCCGGAACTTCACCATGGGGCACTCTTGTCTTGTTTGTTATGAATAAAGATTGTTCAATGAGACTTTTTGTTGATTATAGAGCCTTCAATAATATCACTATTAAAAGAATGTATCTTTTTCCTCATATCGATGATTTGTTTGATCTTCTCTAGGGAGCACATTATTTTTCAAAGGTTGGCCCAATGTCAGGGTACCATCAGTTGAAAGTAATGGATGTAGACATACTGAAGACTATATTCTGTACTAGATATGGAAATTATGAATTTGTTTTCATACCATTTGGGTTAACTAATGAACCTGTTGTATTCATGGATCTTATGAATATAATATTTAATGAGATTTTGGACATGTTTTTTGGTTGTGTTTTTTAATGACATTCTTGTATATTATAAAAGTAAATAAGAGAATGAAAACACTTAAGGGTTGTTTTATAGTCCTTAAAATAAAATAATCTTTATGAAAAATTCAGAAAGTGTTAATTTTGGTTGCAATATAATTCATTTCTTGGGAATATTGTAAATAAGGATGGAATAATAGTTTATTCTTCCAAAACAAAATTGGTTGATGAATGGACAAGAACTAAAAATGTTACAAAGATTCATAGTTTTCTTTTACCAGCATGTTATTACCAATGGTTTGTCAAAAACATTTCATGGTTTTCTAGCCCGCTAACTAAGTTAACATAGAAAGGGGTTAAATTTTTTTGGATAAAAGAATGTGATTTTTTTAGGAATTTAATAAGAGATTAGTGAATGCTCCAGTTCTGACCCCACCTTCTAGACATTGTGAGTTTTTCATCAACAACGATGCTTCATAGAATTGACATGGTTGTGTTTTGATGCAGAATGATCAGGTAATTTCTTATGCTTCAAGACAACTAAAACATCATGGGTTAAATTATCCCACACATTATTTGTAATTAACAGGTATGGTTTTTTATTTGAAAATTTGTTGGAATCATTTATATGGATCCAAATGTAAAATATATACTGACCACAAATGTTTGAAGCATATATTCACTAAGAAGGAACTAAACATGAGGTATAGAATATGGCTTGAATTGATAAAGATTATGATTACATGATCAGTTACCATCCGGGAAAAGAAAACAAGGTGGTGGATTCCTTGAGTCTAAAACATCATGCATCATTAACCACATTACGATTGAAACATTACCCCTTGATTAATTATTTGTTGAATTTTGGCTTGGAAGTTT
Organism: Viscum album; assembly: GCA_963277665.1. Classification (NCBI taxonomy): domain Eukaryota; kingdom Viridiplantae; phylum Streptophyta; class Magnoliopsida; order Santalales; family Viscaceae; genus Viscum; species Viscum album. The sequence continues at coordinate 756,978,872 of OY728129.1, read as the reverse complement.
CAAGTGTAGGAAATTACAATGTTTTGTTTTAGGTTTTAGTGCATTAATCTTTGTCAGACAAAATTTAAAAAGTGCATAAGGTGGACATGGATCTATAGAAAAACATATAATTGGTTAAAATAGGTAAGTTTCAAGAATTTAACACTGATAAAGATTTTATTCTATGATTTTGGAAAGATATTGTGTGTGCCTTATGATTATCAGCTGAAGAAAGAGTTGTTGTCTTATAGTTATCTGTTTTTAGTTCATCCTTTCAGTACTAAGATGTATGGAGATCTTTATAGTATTACTGGTGGGATGGAATGAAAAGAGATATTTCATATTTTATCATGGAATATTTGACATGTCATCTGGTTAAAGCAGACCATAATTTACCAAAGGGTATGTTTTGCCTTTATTATTTCCAATGTGCTAATAGGAAAATATATCCATGGAATTTATTGCAGGGCAACCAAATTCCTATTGAGGTAACAATACAATATGGGTTATTATTGATTAAATGACTAAATTGGATTGTTTCCTTCTTATTCTAGATAATATGTCTTTGGACCATATTTCTTGACTATACCTTGAAGACATTGTCACATTACATGGAGTTCCTATTTTCATTACATCTGACTGTGATCCTAGTTTCACTTATAACATTTGGAAAGGACTTCAGAAGTAATTGGGAATAAAATTATATTTTAGTATAGATTTTCATCCTCAATTAGAAAGGTAGTCAAAATGGAAGATTTATACTTTAGAGTATATGCTTCGAGCGTGTTCAACGGACTACTAGAGAAGTTGGGATCAACATATTTATTTAGTTGAATTTTCTTATAATAACAGTCTTCATTCCAGTATACCGATGGAAACTTTTGAATAATTATATGGGAAGCTGTGTCGAACTCCATCATTTTGAGATGAAGTTGGGGAAAGGAAGTTGATAGGACCATATTTAGTAGAGGAAGTGGCTGAGAATGTGAAGATAATCCAATAAATCACAAGGACAGCTAAAAGTAGATAGAAAAGTTATGTAGAAAATAGGAGGAAAGACTTTTATTTTGAGGTAGGTGACATGTTTTTCTTATAATATCACCACGGAAAAGTGTTATTCATTTTGGTAAGAAATGAAATATAAGTGTACAGTTCATTGGACCTTATGAAATCCTAGAGAAGTAGACCAGTCGCCTACCGAGTAGATTTTCCTCTGAGTTTATCTCATGTACACAATGTTTTTCATGTTTCAATGTAGAGAAAATATGTTCTAGATTCATCTCATGTTTTGAGATTAGAAGTAGTTCAGCTAGAAGAGAATCTTTCTTATGAAGAGAAACTGAATCAGATTATTGATCGAAGAGAACTTTTATTGTAGAATAAGGTAATCCACCCGGTAAAGGTTTTTTTGATAAACCACATGGTTCAAGAAGAAACATGGTAAACTAAAAATGCTACTAGGGAAAGGTACCCTCACGTATTTAATTAGTAAAAAAAATTATGAGGATGCAATTTCCATAATGTGGGGAGAATATAACACCCTAAGGTTTTAAAAATAAGTTAAAATGAATGAAACACTGAGTCTTAACAAAATGGAATTTTTTTAAGGAGATAGTTATAAACTATCCATTAAACATAATTTTTTCACTTCTATGATTTTAATTTCTAAAAATGGACATCTATGGTTGTGTTCAGTAAGTTATTTGATGTTTGATAGAACCAACTTGATTTTTTGGTGAATAGTAACATATCGATATGAATAGTAATTTGACCCTTATGAATATTAAACCACATTATTATTTTATTTTCTTAAGTTTATAAGATAAAGAGATCTTGATTACTTTTTCAAGGTGATATAAAATGAGTTATAGTTTTAAAATTTTTATTTTTTTGAATAAATTATGATTTTATTTAAAAATTAAAGTATTCATATTTAGAAAATTATTTTTGAAAAATGGAGCTCTTTTTTGAATTATAAACATCAAAAAATGGTTAGGTTGAATTTTTTGGATTTTTTTGAGATAGGTGAATTTTTGGTGAATAGTAAAAATATAGTTTCAAATTTTTGGTGTGTTTGATGACATCATAATGATTTAATAATGATTTACTCATTCTGGTCAACTCTTAAGGATTAGAATATGATATAAGGTGTCCCAATTAAATAATAACATGGTAAAAACTATGGGAAAGCCCTTGGTTTGGGAAATACCACTAATGAGGTGTCCTTTGATATTAATTAAAAACTCCCCCACTTTCACTATAATTACCACCCTCACTCCCCTCTTCCTCTCATACCTATCAAGTACTGAGCACTGTTTAAATTCTTCCAAATCCCGTTCCTAATCCCCTTACCATGTCCAAGACATGCTTATCTCACAAAAAGGCCAAAACCAAAGGCCTTAAGAAGAATCTCAAGGAGAAGAGATCAAGAGGTAAGAATCCTTTTTGATTTTCTTATGTTTTCTTTTCAATTCTTTAATTTTCTTATACTCTCTTCTCCTACACATATACAAGAGGCATTAAAGATATATTATTATATATACTCTGGATTTTTATCATGTTTATGGAAAAATTCATCACCATTCTTCCTATCATCTTCCTCTTATTCTTAAAATAAAAACATCATCTGTGTTGTGCCGATTTACCAAATTTGTGGATGATGTATTTTCAATTTCAATTACTTCTTTTAAAACTGGTTATAAAACCATTATAATGGTCAAAATAGTTTTTAAATTTTATTTTATAACCTATGTTATGTTCATTAACTGACTTACATGAACAATATTAATGGTATATGATGAAACAAGTTTGTGATTATCAAAGAACTACCAAAATGATCTAAACGAGTATCACTATTGATGTATCTAATGATTAGTAATCATAACATATAAAAAAATGATTTATGGAATAATTTAATATTATTGAAACATATTAACACCATTTAAATCCACTTCTAGAGTTTCACTTCCATTCGACAAGAAAATACTTTACAAACTGGTCTTGGAAATCATGTAAAGAACGCACCTGAAACAATAAAAATAACAAAATATTATTAATTAATGGGTTTAATGATGTTATAAAATGATCATATAATGTGTTATAAACATCAATATGTTTCATTAAAATATTAATAACACTCTTTTAACCATTATACCGGAGGTTTCAACAAGTTACAAGTAATAAAAAACTAAGGTAAGGGAATTCTTAACCCAATTTACATTCATTGGGTTAACCTTCTACTTCATTAATTATATGCTTCCAAGATTATTTGTGTAATATTATTATTTATTATGTGTATATATAGTGTATACACATAATCCTTTCATTGTATTAATAATCACTTCAATTATATGATATTTTTAATGTACCTTCCTTTAAAAATCCTCCTTTAAAATTCTATTTTACATAATTCAAAAGTAATGTTTTCATGTAATTATTCATGTTTTATAATTATGTTATGGTTATTGGGAATTTTTTATGATTAAGGGTGGTACCTATATCTCTCTCCAATTCATTTGGTATATGTAATTTTGAGTTCGACCATATGCTTACTCTAAATGTAACTACGATGGTTACACCATAAGGTAGCTATAAGGGTTACACTGTAAGGTAGTCGTGAGAGTTGATAATCATAAGATAGCCGTGAGGGTTAAAAAATTAATTAATTACCTAAGATAAAATTATTCTATATTTATGTTTTCTATGATTTTTTTAAACCTCATCTTTCACAAAGTAATTATATGATTCTTTATGGGTGAGAAGTATGCCTTTGTAAAAATGATTTCATATTTTTATAAGTATTCATGGACTAATGGTTTCTTTCCTTATTTTTATATCCCTTAATGATATTTTTATTATCATCCCATGTTTTTAAATTATTTTCCTAGGATATAAGGATGTGTAATATAAATAAGTAATTCAAGTTAAATGTTATGAATATTTGTCTAAGAAATCATATTGTTGTTTTGTGTTTAGAATTTTATGTTTTGGAAGGAATGGATACTGATTTAATGGTACCCACATTGTATGCTTGTGGGTTGATATGTATGAGTTATGCACTAACCTTCTAAAACTGTAAACTGAAAATATATTTGGGAATGTAATCAAGTGAAATATAGTTTAAATAACTAGAATATGTATTGTTATGGTCGGGGGATTATAAGAATAGTGTATTTACAGAGAAAATTATTTTATTGAAATTAGTTGAGATCAATGAATGACAAAGATTATCTAAAATAGTAGGAATTGTTCCACTATATTATATAACTCATATAAAATCAAATCAAGTGAATCAATCTATCCATGATGTTTTGGATATCGAGAATCATTATATTATACCTGCATCCATATTTATTCCAATAATACAATCATATCCTCTAAGACATTTTTAATCCTCTCAAAGTGAGAGGTTATTCTGGTAATCTCCATCTTAACATATGATATCTACAATAATATTATTTCAATTTAATCTTTATAAATTATAATATTGAGTTTTCTTTTTATAATTTATGTCTAGTAAATGTTGGGATATGTAATGGACTAATTAATATTCAATTCTACTCGTAACCATTTCTGTGAATAATAACTATATATAGTCTATCTATCTATCCATGTCTAAAAATAGTTTCCTAATGATCAAGCCATTAAATATCCACCCAAAACAAATATTTTACACTTGATGATTTCTGACAATATTTAGTTTTGAATCACTATTGGTTAATAAGATATAAATATATAAACTATAGAATGCATCTAATCATAAATTCTATCATGTGTAGCCTCACACTATGATCTTACATAGGATCATCTTGGGAAAATATTCAAATGGAATTGAGATACTCTGCCACTCTCATCTTGATTACTTGTATAACCTTAAAACACATAAGACTATAGAAAAGTAGGATGTGGGTTTACAACCTTTGGTTACAAAATAATTTAGAATTTTAGTTTCCCTATACTTTCTAAATGGGAAAATTTAAGCATGTTTTCATTGTTACTCTATAACAGCTTTAGAACTGAATAAGAATATTTTCAATAACTAGCATTCTGTTACTATATAAGACCAATTCCAATCCATGAATTACACATAGTGAAGAGAATACTTGTATATAACTGAGAGGAATAATACTTAATCCAGGAAACTCGGTTCTTAACTTTGTTATTTATCATTCCATCTCTATCGCCTTTTCTAGTGACTTTGACAACTACTTCTAGCCCTGCACCAAAATTTGATCAGGACTTCATTAAAGAAAAGGGTTGGAATTTTAATGATCAAGCTTGGGGAATAACCTCATAAAGATTAGAGGAGTTATAAATGTCAATAATCTTTTCCATCCTCTAAGAATTATTGTATATTCTTGAAATTTTAGATATTTACATGATGATGAGATTGAATGTATACATTATAAGTCCTAATGATATGTATAACATCATGAAATCAATGACATAGTGGATTTAGCATTATCGCTTACATATCTAGATTAAATAGTTGGTTTCAAATTTCAATCAACTAGAGGACTGAAAGTGATGGATGATAATGACTCAAATATAGCATTAAATGATTTTTTATTCAATGTTATCCACATAAGATTAAATATATGTTATGAGTAATAATAACCCTTTTACAAACCTATGAATTTTTACTTTAAGTAAACTTGGTTAATTATAATATATAAATTATCAAAGTTATGTGAAGGATATAGTTTATAACCATGTTTGTACACAAGATAACCTCCACACTTCCATCTATTTTTAATCTCTATATAGATTATTAGGTTAATGGGTTAGTTGAACGGTAAACATGATATTAAAGAATATAGAAGATCCTCACATCATCTGAGGGAGTTATCCAGGCCTCCAAAACATCTTCTTTATCTTGACATTGGATATGTTATTTATCTTCCATGGAAACTTTTCCATACTCATATCCCTCCTCAGATCCTTTCTCCTTGTCACCTATATTAAAAAATTCACCATACTGAAATAGATTTTTTATCAGACAACTGTCCATTATTTTACTAACTATTGGAAAATGGATGAATATAGATCTCAGACATATATAGAAACCTAATTAGAATAATAAATATGTATTATATTTTTTTGGGACCCTTAGGTGGTCAATTTATGGAATATATATCCAATATTAAATCATTCTCCACATTTATTTAATGTTGTGGAATATTATTAATGAGGTCCACAATGCCAAATAATCAGTGTACATGGAATTTTATACAATATCTAAGGACATAGATAAGTCATATAACCTATTATTAACTTCATATAATTATTTAATTAGAGTTATGTCTATTATAAGTGTTTTTATTCATAGATTTATCATCAACAACTCATCTGGAAGAACACTCTTAGAAATTAACATCTGAATAGTTTGAGGTAAATGGAACCTTGGTAGTAGCTGCTTCAGGAATTCGTCAGGATGACCCTCATTTGGTTATATTGGATGTTTTAATTCCCTCACTTCATTATCTAGCTACTGAACATTATTTATACATGGAATAGTTTGAATAAGAATAGTTGGTACCCAGAAAACATGCCCTTTCAATAGAGCCTCTGAGTAGGTAATCATCAATCTTTTAGAATAAGCCTATGATTGAGCATGAAATTTTAAAAATTATATCCTGTTATTATTTGAAAATATACCCATAATTGTGATTATATATATATATATTTATCAATTTTTCTAGTTTTTGGAATAAAATAGAATAAATTTGAAAAATGAATAGTGTTTTATTTTATTTTACTAATTCTATTTGAAATTATTTTATAAGATATGGATACATTGATTTTTGTTTTTTATGATTTTCTAGAAGATGGACCAAAATAATGTTATTGAGATTGAATTTTACATAGTTTTTCATGAATAAAAAATTTATATTGTATTTTTTATAGTGAACTAGTATTTTGAAAGAGAAACATATGATTAATTTCATTTTGGACAAGAAAAAATGAGATTAAGTGGCCTCCATTAATGTTGTGTCATATTATGTTATAATTTAAAGGGGTCATGTTTGATTTAATTTTCTTGGGAAGTACAACATTAGGTGAAATAATCCCAATAATATCATGTAATAATCATTTTGCAGCATAATAACCATATTCAGAATAAACCAAGCACTCCATTCCTTCAATAAAAATCATCCTCATGGCCAATAATATATTTAATGTTAACCCTTAAAAATGTAATTGAGTGAGATTAAGTATATTTTAAAGGGAATTATATAAGATTAAATCCAATGTAATATTCCCATGTTCTAGCTAACTCATGTAATATTAGTGGTCCCTCATGTTAGATTCATTAGTGTGCTCCCCTGAGTTACACATACAAATAATTTTCCTGATTGAAAACCCATTTCTGTTTAACTATCCCCTCATATTATAATCAATCATTCTTTCCAAAGGATATGTACATTCTACTTTTAATAACTCACATAAGAATCCATACCACATCCAAGATCTATGTTAGGATCATTCAAAGACAATTATGAAATCTTAAGTTAAGATGACTACAACTAAAGATTATTCACAAATGATTATATAGGACATGACTGACATGATATTAATACCATTTTCAAGAAATTAATTCAAAAAAAACCTACATCATATTAAATATATTGTTTGGATTCCTGCATGATATTAATCCTATATTTATAAAAAATCAGCTTGAAAAATCAAAATACCTCATCCATTTTCCTACCCAAATCATGAAATGGTCTCCTAATAATTACATTGGTATTATATCTAGAAACCATAGTAAGAGACTATTATGAAAGTATGAATCATGTTATATGAGGTTGGATATATTATTTTAATGAATTAATATCACTCTCTTATCCATTCCATGTTGAAGTTATCCATATTTATAGAATTTTTGTACAAACTTTCTTACTTGTTGACAAGGGATTGTAAAATCATTAATAAATAGAATATGATACCTCTGTGGTTGGGGTTTGTATTAGTGGTAAGCACCCCATAATCCTACATGAAAAATGGGGGTTCAAAACCCATTGGGCGCAGGGTACTGTAGCTGTGCTATAGCAACGGTGGCACTGTAGCAACAACGGGCACTATAGCGAAGGAAGGTCACTGTAGTGGCGACAGAGCACTATAGCGGCCGTGGGTACTGTGTGGCACTATAGAATCCTAGGTACTATAGCAGTACTATTCATAGAATGGGCCTTGGGCCAAAAAATTGGGCCTACGGGCCATGTAATGGGCTAAATGCCCACTAGAACTTCAGGCTATGTAATGGGTCTCCCTCTACCTAGTTACAGAGGTCTTTTCTTTGATTTAATAATAAATGAGGCTTTGGTTCCAACCTTTTAAAAAAATAATATGATACCTCTACACAATGTGTTCTATACCATGGATTAGAAGATAAAATTTTCTATAAAATTTTATACTTCTTTTTGATATAATAATAATTTAGCTTTTTATTCTTCATGATTCCACCTTTCTTCCCTTGCCACTATGATCTTTGAACTCTATTATTATGGGGAATTAACTAAAGTGTGTTATTCACATGGGAATTTCATGATGTTCCAAATCCCAATTTGTCTTTCTTGTGATTTTTTATTTCATTTGTAGTACGCAAGATAGTTTCATGTTGTTTGGTAAGGTTTTTTACAATCTCCTCACATCATTCTCTTAGTTATGTTCAATACCTAAAAAAATAAAATCTCTCCCTATTGTCTCAATTCATCACAGTTACATTGTAATTAGAAGAATCATGTAATAATTAATGTATTTTGGGATTAGGTGGAGTGTGTTGGAGATTCAAGGACCATAACATAGTAGAAAATTAATATCATGAAGGAGTTTATGTTTAGTATGCCTATAGGGTTTTATAAGTTCACTAGATTCCAAAAATTAAGAATGTTATAGTAATCCTGGAATAGTACTGAAGAGTATATCAAATGATTTTTAATTTATCATTTTAGCTTATGAAGGACACCATGAATGAGCAATGGGGTCACTTTCATTCTCTCTAATTTCTTTTCATTTCATTTATTCTTTTCTAAATTTATTAAGGGCTTATACGATCTACTTTTTTATTTTTATAAAATTCAAAAAATACTAATAATAGTTGTAGGTAAATGGTTGTTTATTCTTGGTTCATTATAGAAAATTTTTGGTATTATATAAAGATATACTCATAGTGTATTCTTAATTTTTATTTTTATATCCCCATAATAATATACCTACTAAATTTAGAACCATTTCATAGAAGACATCCCATTAACAAAAAATTAATTCATTGCTTTTAAAATATTGTGTTCTTATTATAATAAATAAATAAAATAATTATAATATGCTTTGATATCAACCTATAAAATTCATAAAATATTGACATTGTTTTCATAACATATTAGGGATGTTTGATTGTTCACTAGCTGAGAGGAGGAATTCTGATAGTACATTAAGGAGATTAAAGAAGACCCAGATTATCAGTACTTATAATTTTTATCTAGAGAAATTGATGAAATCAATGAATAATTTATAGAATTCCATCATTTGGTAGAATAAATAATACAATCACTACATTTACCTTAGTTTCTTGAAGAAGTGATCTAGGAGGTTGATCCCATACTTGATTATCATCCAAACCCAATCAATCTTTAGTACTTCTATGGTGAACTCATAAAGAAATAGAAAACTCTAGATTAACCACTCAATTGAGATGATCGAACTGTGGATTCACATGAGTTTACCTTTTATAAAATTAATTTTGGAACTAATAATTTTTTTTCTTTATATGACTCTGAAGTATTGGATTTTTCCTTGGATGAATGTTATCTAAGAGTGGTAGTGATATTTTAAGAGAATCAATAATACTCACTTCCCACCTTTAAATAAAATTTTTCAGAGGAATTCCTTAAAGGTAAATAATAAGATTCTGATATATATGAGGGACAGTACCCTAATCATCATTTAGTTACATCATAGAATTATTTCTATATTTGTATCAATAAAATACCTATGAGAGTCTCTTACTAATTTCATATCATACTTAGTGATAAATTCTAGGGGCTATTGTGTAGTAAATTTATATTTTAAAGCTTATAAATATGATTAATTCTAATTATCACTAAGCTATGTGTGATTAAGAGGTATCCTAGAGGGTTTTGGCACATTATCATAAAATATTAAAATAACATGGCTCATTGATTATAATGAAATATTCACCCCATTCCCTTCCCATAAAGATAGAATCTAGAGTTACCACTTGTTAATTGGATTCATATCCCAATGTTAATAATAATATGATAGGGGATTGGTGTTTTTTAGAAACATAAACTACTTAAAAAATCTAAGTAGTGGATATGGATTGGAAATCATAACCCCATTAATAAATGGTGTGAGGACACCATCCTAAATAATAATAAATATGAGTGTTACTCAATTCTCCCTTAGTATTTATCCACTAATTAACTGATCTAGATATTGTTGGGGATAAATAGAAATAATTCATAATGGTTTAACATAGTAGTATATTTCTTGCATGACTTCATCATTGGACTGATACAAAAAAATGTTTAGAATCATTGGTTTAAAGGATGAATGTATAATAACTATGTGTTTTTTTAATTCATCACACCTAATATATGATATTATATAAGGATATAAGAACTAAAATGGAAAGGGGATTTTAATTGGTTCTTCTTCGGTGATAATATGGCCTAGTGTCCTGTACAACCTATCTAAGACTAGTACTGCCAAAATAATGTAGTGGACACTTTTGAGACCTTAATCCATAATAAATATTGTTGTTTAAACACCTATTTGAGAATCTCTATTTGGAAACAACCTTAATAAAATTTCTAAAAACAAGATTTGTTAAATATTTTTTTTATGTGTCAAAGAAATTTCAACCCATAGTCTATATAATGGAAACATTATCATTGGGGAAGGGATGTTCTTTCCTTCCCATAATTTACATGATTAATGAAAATCCTATTTAATGATCTTATTTTTTATATTTTATGATTAGTTTTTATCACCCTAAAAAATAGATTTCCATATTAATATGGTCTCCCCTCTTAATATATTTTATGTTGTAGTAATGTATCAAATTCTTCACATCTTGGGTTAATTCAAAAATACCCCCAACCATATGGTATAATCAAGAATTAATTATATATATCTTTAATAATGAGAAACATACTCAAAGTATCAATATTCTAATTGATAACACCAATTTCTACACGCATCAAGTGGAATTTATTTGGTATTCAAACATCAATGTCTGATGATTTTTGAGACAATTCAGAAAGATGATATACTTTATATTGATAGACCCAAATTTCTTCATATATCAAAAAATCATAAATATGGACCATGGATATGTTAAAGGTTTGGAAAACCCAAAAGTTCCATGCTTGTTCCCTTATAAAGTTGCCTCTAGGGTGAAGGTCCCATAAGGTAGTTTCCTTATATTGAAACAAAAATAATGACATTAAAATTATACAACTGAATCATAATTCTTTAATTATATATGGGATATAATAGTAAAAAAATTCATTGAAAAAAACGTAGTTAATTTATCATAATATTCACTTCATTATTGATCTAATACTTATATTTATGTAATTAAATTTCCTTGACAAGATATTATATATCTCAAACCCATGTATTTGACTCCAGAGTAATACTTATGAATTTAATCCAAAAATGAAATATTTATGCACCAACACTTTTCATATAAAGGTTCATAATGGACACGATAACTAATTTTTGGTCCTAATAACTTCATACCTATCTAATTCACTTTTTAATAGGACCCAAGATAAAATTAATACAAATTAATGGGTGTAATATAATGGATAATATTAAGGGTTTATATACCACTAAAATGAAATCAAAATCTCACTCAATGGTTAAAATTATTTATGGTTTAATATAATGGATGGGTATTTAAAGGTTTTATTTCCTGGAAAAAAATTACTTGGATCACTAGTTTCATATAAAATAGAATTTTGATGTATTCATTTTATTGTTCAAATTTAACTTTTTCATTATGTTGGTTTGAAACATAGTTTATATATATATATTGAAGAATAATTTATGTTTTCAATATAACATTTTGAGAAAAAAGTGTTCATTTATTCAAATTCAGGGTCATTTGATCCCTAAATCATTTTTACCTTTTAGAAAATAATATCCATGTTATTCTTATTCTATAGTAATCCATAATTTTTCCATTTATTTATTTTGGATTAGTTTTAATAAGATTATCCTTATTATCATGGATATGAACCTTGAATTGAAAATCCATAAAGTAACCAACTTTTGGATTTTCACCATTACAAGATTAATATTTAATTTTATTTCTTTTTCAAATGATAATAAATATATTAATATTATAAAAATATATGCTTATAGATTCTATCCCAAGATATATAATTAAACTATATTCTCATGAAATTGTTATTGTAGTCACTCTGATAGTTCTACTCCTCCATTACATTAAAATATATCTTTATGAGATCTATGTGATGAAATATTACATTAAACCTGATAATATTTCTTGATATAATTATATTAATAATTTTAAATATTTTAGTATATCCATGTCCATGGATTGTAATACTATAAATTATTAAATTTTATACTTTCATGAAATGTTTCACAATGAATGAAAATGGTTTACCATTATGATTTTTTAAATAACCTTAGTGAATTTAGTAATAATATCTAAAATCCTTAATACATAATGTTTACAAATTAATCATTTTATTCTTATAGGATGAGATTATATAACAAAATGATAGTGTTTTTTTGTTTATATATCATAAATCAGTTTAAAATAATTTTTATATTAATATAGTTTTTTACATGCATTATAAATTTTATTCTTTAAAGATGATAATTTGGTTAAAATAAATATAAAATAATTTTTAACAAATTTTTCATAGAATTAGAGTAATAATGGTACAAAATTTTATGATTTAAATAATTTTCATCATGTTCAATATTTGAATGGATTATATTTTGTTCACATAATGATTTATGATCTGAAATAAATACCTTTTCAGTCATTGATCTCTATAAACAATATTTTTCATAATAAAAACTAAAATAATTATTTAATCATTCAAAATTATAATATTAACAACATGATTGAGTTGAAATAAATAGTTTTTTTATTAATTGAGCACAAAACAAATTAGAGAGATTTTTTGATTGCTACATTCAGTAACAATAAAATTTTTTCCTTTAAAATTACCTTTTAAGTCTCAATCACCTCTGTTAATTTTAGATAATAAATAAAAATTGGGTGATGTTTCACATATATAAATAGATGAAATAAGAATTTTCATCATACCAAAAATCCATGTTATTTATATATAAGGGTTTTTGACAACTAAAATTTAATTTAGTATCTCCATACCCTTAATTAACTTTCGATATTGTTTTCTTTTTATTTTTTTATTGGATTAGATTATTAAATTTTCATTTACTAATATGTATAATAACATAATTGTATTTTAACATTTACTTAAAAATTTCCAGAGGTAAATTTTGTTTCAAAATTGATAAAATCAATTAATTCATTTAAATCCTTTTATACCATCATGAGAGAAAAAAAATTCATACAACAATATTCAAATATTTTATTAATAGATAGTCCATCATTCTCATCATTATAGAATATAAAAAAAATTCCTAAAAAAATTATGCCATGAAACTTACCTAAGCTTCATATTCCTTCTTATACTTTTATTTTTATAAATTTGATAGACTATTTTAATTTTCTAACATTCTCTTAGTATATTATATAAATTTTAAGTTTTTCTTTTCCAAATCAAACATGACAATTATATTTTTTTTTCCTTATATCAGAAACATATGAATATAAATAAATTTTCATCATATATTCATAACACATGATTTATTCTCTAGTATTGTTAAATTCCCTTCCTACTATGTCTTTAAATATCCAAAAAAATCCCTCAAATAAAAAATATTTAATTTTTTACTATTTTAAAATTTTATAAATATATTTTTTAGTAGTTTATTCCATGCTAAAATAATATGAGGTGACTTGAATTTATTTCTTTTTTTAGATTGGGGTGATTTTTATTTAAAAGGAAATCTTTTAGATTATTCCTCTTTTTATCTTTAATATAAATTTTTTCTAACTTCTATTCATACATAATTAACATTATAATATGATATTTATATTATAACATGATAAGATTATTTTTTTATCTTAAGGAACTATAAGTTCCCAACCATTTTTTTATAGTCATTTTATAAATATCAATATATCACATGTTTTAGAGGTTTTCTTTTAGTATAGATAACATTATTAACTATCATAATATTTTGTCATATATTTTTTATATGGTTTCATTAATATTTGTTTTAAAGGTTTAATTTTTTGAAAAATAATCATTAAGACTTAATCCATTAATATTTGTTATACTTTTATAATAATCAACTAACATATCCAAAAATTGATAACAAATATTACATTGATGTAATATATTAAATTTATAATATCTAATATCATAATAAAAAACATTCATTACTCTAAAATTATATTCATAGAGAGAAATATATATAGCATCCAATTGATTTCTAAAAGTTTTTGAAATCTCATATTTATTCTCAATAAACCCTCAACATAAATACCAGTACCTTCCAAATTTAATTTCATTTCAATATTCTATTTTTTTAGTTATCTTAATTAATGAATTATGGTAAACTAATATATATACCCTCTAATTAAACATTCCTATAAGTACTCATTTGATCTTTTTCTTATTCTTACTAACATATAAAAATCATGTTCATAGCTATCATTTCAATTTTTATTCAAATAAATCAATTTTTAGGGGTGAATTAAGATATTAAAAAATCATAATAAAATAAAATTTAATATGTGGTATAATTGTACAATTATACTATCTTATATGTGTAATGTCGTGAACCTGGATGCCACTATATAGTGCCTCAAGCCTGGTTGGCCATATAGCCTTAAGAGCATCTCCACATACGCTAGAGGTTACTGGCTAGTAGACAGGGCCTATAATGTGTCTATGAGGAGATGATACCCTATTTTCATAGTGTAATATCGTGATAATAATAATGTAAATAAATATAGGAATAAGTAAATCAATCAGACAATAGGTAAAAAACATGAATATATAAAAATTCCAAAAGGAATCTCATTTATAATGATGATTATGACATGTGTCTACAAATCATCCAAAATAGGTTTAAATACATTAGTTCAGTACATGTAGAAAAATACCAAAATACCAAAAAGAAACTATCTCATCTAGCATCATGAGCCTCAGCATGGTCTTATGCTACCCTTATTTTAAGTGTGGCACAAAGTCAGGCATCAAACTACACACACTTTCCTCCGTCCATACCTATATTCAAATAGTCTGTTCGGGTACCCAACAACGACCTGAACAAGGTGTTTGATAAAATCCTAGAAATTCACCACCCAAGGTGTCAATAAAAATTCATGGTTGTGAAATATAATCTAAAGTATAGTTCAAGGTATATAACATATATTATAGTAATATAATTAAAATACTCGTGGAAAAAGTATAACTATAAAGTGATACTATCAATCTAGACAAGGATCCCTAAAAAACAAGTTTACGGACTCTATAATAAGGTAGTAGTAAGAAAAAGTAAGTAAACACCACAAACATTCCATATACAAATCATATAATATTACCCATGTCCTTACAATATAATTTTTATATCAAATCAACCCCAACCACACTATATAACTAGAAGTGTCACATTTACTACGGTTGATCCGTGTAACAAATTGTGTCATCATTACCACATTCATGACATATAATCAAAAATTTAAAAACCCTCATGGTTATATCCAAGGTATAAATAACCATGTCATCCTTATCTAGCCCCATGAAAATCTCAATGGAAACTCAGTTAGTCTGGAATTTGGGTCCAAGGAGCTTGTCAACATTCCATATCTAATGTAATCCCAAACAAACTAGATCAGTAGGGTAGTACAACTCAAGGAATCCCACAAAATTAATACCTAAGGAGAAATACCATCCAATATGTCCATTACTATTATCAATTTCCATGGAATAACATACAAGGAATATAATTAAATCATTCATCATTAAATTCAATTACCATTTCAATAATTCACATTCAATGAGTTTACCCACTCATATCACAATTCTAATTCAATTACATTTCATTATTTTACCCATTTATTTCCAAAATTACTAATAAATCTATTTCTATAGTTTAATAAAACAACATCATGTAAACAAAAGGAAAGTGGGGAAAACCATATCCTATTCAACTAATTCAATTCAATTTATTTACTAACAAAAATCCTCTAACTAGGATATCACTAACACACCCCATGGGAGATTTAATAAAGGCGTAGGCAAATGAAATTCACATGGCACACCCCATAGGTGTCCTTGTTTGGGGTAATGACCTCCAACAGATCTCAAAGTAACTAAATGGAATCCTTAACATGTTCCATTATATTCAATTTAAACTATAAATTAATTTTAGGGGCCATTCTAAAAAGTTTGGCAGGCGACACAATGACAACCGGCTCTATAAAGCATCAAACCACACTGGAAAAGTATATACCACCTAGAGTATGTTCATAGTAGAGTGATCATGTAGTATCAGCTTTTGATTCGACTTAGATAAAGATAAAAACAAACATTGAATGAAGAACCTTGAAATATGGAAAATTAGCTTACACCTAAATAAATCTATCTATACCAAGAAGAATGAAGAATAACACAAATGGAATTAAATACTCACCGAAACATATTCAAAAATATTAATAATGCTCAAATATGATTTTGGACTACGAAATGGTAGAAAAGTCTAGGATATGGATTTTAAATGAGCTCCCTCTTGCATGTTCTATCCATAGGGAGAATAATGAATTGAGTTTTTGTTTAATATATATTTTATGTTCGATATTGTTATTTTACCCAAGATACTTTGCCACACAGTTTAAAAAATAGTTCACCAACCGTGTTCCCTTCATTTTGATGAGGTAAAACTTACATTATTAGTGTGTAAAGTTAGAATAACCATGCAAAAAATGTGACTCATACTACTATCAAAAACTTTAGAGGCCATTGAATGGGTGTGCGCCTCTTACCGTATAGTTTTACAAATTATATAGGCTCCTCTTTCCCTCTGCCCAAGTCTTGCATGGTTATTAGTAATCATGTGGCCTATCTTTTTTTTCATAAAACATGGTTTCAAGCTCCAAACAATCCTTACAAACCCCTGATACCCCATAACCTCAAAGGGTACTAACATTAGGCTATAAAAAATAATTTAAACTAAAATTGAAAATATTCATACCTCGTATGAAAACTCCAGATCCTACAATATGAAATTTATATATTAGGAAAAAATTATACCAAAATATAAATTAAATCTCATAAGAAAAAAGATTATAATGATGGTTTGATTCATTAAATCACTACCCCTAATTCACATTTCCAATACTCAGATCAAGTTTTTTTTGTTTTAACTAAATTAACGTCTCTTTTAATTTAGGTCACTATAAACCTCATAATAAATTCAATGTAGTTTCAACTTAAACAAAACATGAAATAAATCTCTAAATTTATAGTTCCGTGATTTATCTATTGTGTAGATAAAATATATATATCTAATTAATAATAGTTTGATGTAAATAAAAATTCAAAATTATAATGGATAAAAATGAAAGATTATAATTTTTTATTAGTTCATTGAAAAATAATTTTAAAAATCATATATTAAAAGGCATTAGTTGAAATTGAATTTTTGAATTTTTTATTTTATAATTTCCTTCAATGTAAGTATATATGAAATTAAATCTTCCACATTTCAGATCCATTATCAAAACATGGTAATTTTAAATTGATAGTATAATATAATTCCAATTTTTTTTCATGCAACATTTTTTGGTTTTAACAAAAAAATTCAACTTGATTTCAAGATATAGTTAAATATATATATATATATATATATAATATATAAAAACACACACATCATTAGATAGACTCTCATCAAAATAATTTTAATTTAATTTATTAATATTTATTAATAGATAAAAATATAAAATAATTGAATATAATAATATACTTATTCAAATAGAATATACATTAATGATTTGAAAAAAAACTAAAAACCATGGAAGATTTTAAACAAAGTGATTCATGGAAGACTGTTTCAATAAAAGAATAGTCTTGGGGAAGGGCTTAATTAAGATAATATCTTAATACATTATTTTATTAAAAAAACATGGTGAAATGTAGTCATTTAACATATATTAAAATAAATAATTTTTATCCAAATGAGGCTCAATTGAATATTTTTAATAAAATGAATTTTAAAAATTACTTTTTAATAATTAAATAGTAGACAAAAAAATCTAGACAAACAATCTCATTATGAATGGTTTTTAACTGATTATACTCTATAAAAATGGTTTAACAATACATTATCACTCTAGGGATAATTTCCAATATTTTTATATATGGAATAATTATTATATACAAATACATATTTCAACTGAAGAATATTTTTCAAATAAAAACCTGACTTCATGTTTGATGAAAATACATTTTTTATGAAATTATTAACTTCAAAAGACGTTGAATTGAAGTATTATCTTTGATAAAAATACATTAAATGGTGTCCTTCATAATTAAATTTATGTTTAAGATTTTATCTTTAGATATTTTCTATGGAAGGTTTTTAAAAATTTATGTCTGTAAAAGTCATAAAATTTAGAAGGAATCTGAAATTTTGATTTAGTGAGAGGTTTTTTTTGGAGAATTTGCACTCAAATCATGATTCTAGGTGTTTGAAAATATCAAATAGGTGTTTTTGGATGTAAAACATGGTTTGGTGGATTATTCAATAGCTTTAGGATGCATCAAATTGGTGGTCACATGTCTGGGATACTAAAAAAATTTAGCAGTATTCTACTCATGGAATAAAGGGACATTCACACCAATAATGATGAATATATGAGTTCATAATAGATTAAATATGGAGGTTCATGAGATTAAGGAGTATGTAATCCTTATTTTATTCACTTCATGAACTAGGGGTTCATGATGGGAATACTCTATGTGAAAGGATTTCAGTCCATGAATAGGTATATAAGGGAGAATAATATTCCTCAAGATATTCACCCCATAAAATAAGGTTTATTCCATGAAAGTGTTAAGAAAGAGGGATTTAGGATTTTCCTGAAGGAGTTTATGTTTTCAAACTCATTTTTCTCACTGTAAAATTTTATGTGTGTATTGTTTTATGGGGGAAACTCGAACATTTTTTATTATAGATTCAGGGGTTTTTGGGGGATTTGGGTGATAGGAGGAATCCATTTGTACAATCCTCCTGTCCCTCTTATCTCTCAAGAATACCATTTTCTTATAGTTATTCTATATGTGTTTGAATGTAAATTTAACTTAGGATTATTAATTTTGTATTATTATTATTTCTCATTTCCATACCTTGATTTTCGTTCTATTTTATGCTAGGTATTTGTTATAATTTCATTGGAGAATATTGAAATCTTTCGATATTGATGTGTCTTCTCATGGAATATCTAGTAGATATATCGAAAAGTTGAGAACATACCTTTACATACTATTTCATTTAAGTTAGTCACTTTATAATTTTTTCTTATATTTTTTTCCAAATGTATATGAGATTTTATATTGAATTGATACCGGATATTATCGATTTTGAGCGGGTATGTGTTGGGAACTTTCTATAGAACTTTGGGATGATTTTGGTTGTGGTTTTTGGTGCAATAAGAGCCCATGTTGAACATGACCATTTAGTAAATGATTTTTTAATATATTTATTTTATTTCTAGCCTATCCATTGAAGGAGATAAAACTATTATTTAAAATGAATTGTTTTATTAAAATTAAATTCTAATGATTAAACAATATTCCAAGGGTCATAATGGTCCCTCGTGCACTGTCTTGGTGCCTCGATCATTGATGGTCGATTCATTGATTATAAATGTATGCATTTAGATAAATATACACTAAGTAGTGTATAAATCCAATGAAATGGGTGAATAAAGTGTCCTTCAGAATATATTTCCTTATACTCTCCTCGAATAGAAGGGCACCAGTTTAGAAATGGTTGGCTCAAGTGGTTCATTGTGGACCTTGTGATTACTTAGAGATGTTGGGATAGTATGATGAGCATGGGGTTAATGTTTCTTCCCCCTTAAGATATTATTAATCGTTAGTTGTTCCTTGGGTATGATTTAGATGGGTTAAGTGTCTAAGGACTGGCTTAATAATGAAAATGGATATGAGATGACCTTTATTCCATCCTTGTATAGTGTTTCTAATGGTTTTATTCATATGGGGAATTGTGTAAATGATATGTTTACAAAGGTGTTGAGGGATTATATCCCCCCCCCCATGAGTTATGGGTGTGTACATGAGAGATGATAATGGGAATTAAATAAAATATCCAATGAGGGGTGTCTTGGTAGTGATGTGACTTAGGGGACATTGGTAGGTTCACTAGTGATTTATAGTACCCTAAAGTGGGTTCATATAGAGATGATAATAAATGATTGAGGGTATCACCTTAAAACCTGGATCAACTTATTAATTATAATGAGGTTATAGTGATGGGGATAGGTCGTTCTCATGGGAGGGATACCTCTATTATTTGATATTGGTTCAAAAAGATGACCAACCCTTATCAGATACATGTGATGAGATGATTCGGGAGGGACACACTAGATATAAAGATGTATTGAGATTCATGAGATTCCTTTTATTTTTTTTACTTATATATAGACTTCATGTCTGATATTAATTCTTAATTACTTGTAAATTCTCCTCGGATTCATATGTACTGTGATTTAGATTTCATTTGATGTGATCCTTGTAATAGGGGTAACAAATATGACCCTCTAAGTTGGACTCTAAACTTTATTTTGATTTCTTTGGAATTTATCCCTTGAATCAATGTAGGGGATGTGACCCTCCCAAGTGTAAAATGAGTCTAATTTGGATTAATTCATAAATTATCTTCAGAATCATCCACTGAGAATGATGCTATAATAGTTCCTAGGATTTGAACCTAAGAATCATCCCTAAGACTGATATTAGTTGGAAAGGTTGTATGAAATAATCAATGAAACCTCTTCACTGGATGAAGCGGGGTTGGGTTGATCTTACGTTTCATTATAGAATATGAGGATTGATAATGGTTATTTTTTATGTTTTTATAGTCTATTAATATATTCACCTAATCATGTCACATGAACATAAAACATATGTTTTTATTTATGGATGGGACTATATAGGTGGTTACCGATTGAGTTATAGTCACACCCTACTTGGGAAGCCATTGAACTTGGTTACCTATGCATACATCACCAGTCACTGGTTTAGGTTGGAAAGAGGCATGGTGTATCATGATCAAATGGGATAGCTTGGATGGAATCAGAGATCAATATAGGGTGAGGATCAAAGATGTTAGTAGAACCTCATTGTTTTTTATTCTTATTACCTCTATATACTATATTTATTTCTATTAGTTGATGTTTGGATTTTTTTTCTGTTATTTCACAATATGATATAGAGTTATAGTATCCCTATAGTAATTACCTAAACCCTCAATACTAGTCAAAATCTTATGAAACATGGGAGGGCATGCTTGAGGTCATGTGGTGACCAGATCTGTTTACTATTCAGATTCAACTAGGGTGGGGATGTCACAAATTGGTATTGGATCTTTTATGTGACTAATATCACAAAGTTTACCATAGTATTTTTTTAATATTTTAGAAGATGGTGGACATATAAAAACCAATAATTTTCATATATAAATATTATATCTTAATTCATAAATATTCATTAAATAATATAATTATCCATTATATAATCATTTAGGTTTAGTGACTTTGTAAATTTGGATGCATAAACAATTGGTTCATAAGTGAATTACATAATATCCCTATAATTTATTCATAAATAGAACCATTCTTATACATATAATACATAATTACTTTACTAATAACCTAAGGAAAATAAACACAAGAAATTGTGAGTTCAAATTCACTGTAAGGCTAAACAAGAGGGATATCAATATAACACGAGAATATGGATATGTGAATATGAGAATAAAATCTGAAAACGATTCCCTTCATGTCATAAATCATAAATTTGGGTCATAGAATAAATATTGTAAGTTCATAATACATTAATCATAAAGTAAATACATAATATGATCCATGAGTGTATAACAATGGAATAATACATACATTTTTGGAATACACATAAGCATATAAAATTTTATGTCAAGGATATCCACTAAGACATTCATAACATGTTAGTCTTGGGATAACAACCTATGTAACTAATTTGGGCTTGCGATAACCTCCCCTATGTCCTATTTATTTCTTGGGATAACCACCCATGTATCCTATTTTGGTCTTGGGATAACCTCTCGATTACCTTCTTTTGGGCTTGGGATAACCTCTTATCTACCCTATTTAGGGATTGGGATAACCTCCCATGTACCCATTAAGATCATATAAAATTAATCATTACCCAATGAATTAGAGGGAGATATAGGTCCCAAACATCACATAATCCATATATTTGAGTTCCATAAGATACTAAAACATTCACCATATCATAACCTATAAAAAGTAAATAGGTTTCATAAATATTATACCATAACATAGCCCATGGGAACGAAATGGGTTTAATAAAATAAATCACCATAATAAAAAATTATATAGAGAAATAATAATTATTGTATCATTGGATAATGTCCCCATTAAATATTAATTAACATTAAATAATGAAATCTTATATGGAAATGATTTTGAAAGATCACTTGGAAAATTTCATTAAAAAAATACCCTTTCCTTTTTGAAATAACTAATTTTAAATCTAAAAACTTATCAAACATTAAATAAAACATTTTATATGAAATTATCATTGTAAAATTATAAATAAATATTTAAATCATTTATTGTTCATGATGGTATAAAATTCCATTCATGTTGTTCACATTAAAATAAATATTCCTTTCCCATTTTTGGAAAAAGTCAAAATACCTCGTTCGAAAAGAGATAAGAAGATTCATTTTTAAAAAATTTTTAAAAAGTAAAACATGAATAAGAATGAATTTTGAACATCATATTATAATATTAAAAATATTTTGAAAACATTTTGAAAAAACAAGTATATGGAGGGAAATGAGTTTTAAATCAAAGAGAGAGAAAAAATCAGTTTTCCTTAAGAACATTATTTTGGAATATTGAGTACATAAAGAGAGGAAAATGAAAGGAAAACATGTAATTTAAATAAATAGTAATAGGAGAATAAAATTAATGTTTTTATTGAGAGGTATATTATAATATCTTATTATTGTATGCACAATAATAAACAATATGGATAAACAATCAGATTGTAACATCAAACACTTACCACTTTGGTAATATTTGAATCATAATACCCATAAAAAACTATCCTTACATGGAAATTTAAATACAAAATAGATTCAAAAGAAACATCATAAAATATAATCATGGGTAGTATATGTTCTACACAAAAGAAACAAGTGGTGAATATGGCATGTATCTCAATGAAATAAAAGCAATATGAAAAGCCCTTACCTCAAGTCTTGACTTTATTCATACAAATTAAAACCTAATGTATAATAAATATAAGTTTATTATAAATATATCCCATAAATATACTCATATATAAAATTCCATATATGATTTACTTATGAACTTTTCTTACATGTTTATTAATAATTCATTGTTAAAATCATGTTTTGGGTAATAACTGCATCATTTTTCATGTATGTTTTAGTTTGGTATTTTTGGACCTTTTACTTTAATCATGGTTATATACTATAAAAAACTTTAATAATGATATGAATATAATTTATTTTCATTATATATGTATTTATAGTAGTCTATAAATGTTAGATATAGACAATAATTTACACCATTCATGGAGACAGTAAGTCGTACGTATGCATGAATGTTGTTTCCATTTTCTTGATTAATGAAAAAAAAGTTAAATATTAATTAAACATAAATGAATCAATTTTATATCATATATATCTTTATTACTATACATATCAAAATAAAATGAAAATTTTATCACATCACTTTGTGGAAGCAGTAGTCCACACATACGCACAAGCGACGTTATAATTTTCCAATGGATTGGAAGGTAATATGGAAGATGTTATATTATAATTATATAATTATAATTACGTTATAAATATCATATAAATATGTTAAATCCATAATTATATCCATATGTTAAAGGTGGTGATTGAAAATGAATTACATCGGTTCATGAGGAGGTAGTCCGTTGTACTCATGATCGAAGATTATGTTTCCCATTTGATGAAATAGGAGATGGATATAGGTTATTACATTAAAATAAAAAACATATCAGTATATTTGATATACTGATTTGATTATATAATCATATTTTTAGAATATTTTATGTATGTGGAAGAAGAAATAAAAAAACACTTGGTTAGGAATGATATCTCTTCATTAGACAACCTCCTTAGGTTTTCACCAAAATCCATCTTTGTAGGGTTTCCTAAACAAAATAAGGCCTATAAGATGTATTGAAGAAATTAAGTAAGGTATTTTTGTAGTTATTTTACAAATAAAAAGTACATGGATGTGTGAATCGGATAAGAGAGTAGGTTTCCTTTTATAAGTGGGGGAGAAACATATTTGGAACTTTTGAAAAGAAAAAGGTATAACCACAACAAAAATAAGAAAAATTGCTCAAAAATAGATAATTATCAAACCCTAGACGTTATAAGGTAAAATTTTGTCCATAATATATTTTTTGGAAAAAAATTGTCCCATTTAAGCACTTATATTTTTAGTTTATCCCCTCGGTAAACACGTTTATCCTTAACTGTTGTAACTAATTTTTACTCTTTCTACTATTCATAATGACAAAAAATTAAGTTGAAATTATTATATAAAATAAATTATTTTGATTCAAAATATTGGAAATATTTTTTTAAATTCAATTCAAATAAGTTGTATAATTTAATTTAAAACTAAACCCATAAAGTTGAAGAAAAGGCAGTTTATCGAAGAAATTGTTTTCATAAGTATAAGAAGTTTTATATCAAAATTTAAAATAAAATTGATTCCAATGACAAAAATTTAATTAAAAATAACATAATTAAACTAATAATTATTTTTAAAAAATTTAAATATAATTTATTTTTGTAAATGCTTTAAACAAAAAGATATTTTTAAGTAAAATTCAATTTTTTTCAATATTCAGTGAAAATTAAAATTTTTAGAAAATTTTAAAAGATTCACTCTAAGATAATTATTAAAAGGAGATTTCAAAAATAAATTTATGTTTTTAAAATAATTTTTATAAAATTGGTAGAAATTAATTATATTTTTTTCTCACAAAAACCTATAAAACCATTTTTTCTGAAAAAAAAATAATTTTTGAAGCATATAAAGAATTTACTAGAAATATATATTTTCTTTATATAGACCCTTTAAAAATTTTTAAAAATATTTTTATTCCTATTCATACTACCCTGTTTAATGGCTAGGTTATAAAAATCATGTTTAAATAATAATATTAATAGTATATTGTGGATTTTTAAAACTCGGTATTGCGTGTAACACAAGGTATCGATGAAATTAAATCTATTTCAAAAAAAATATTTAATAAAATCTCAGGGTGTTACATTATAAACCACTTAAAATAAATTTCACCGTAGAAAACCCACCACTTTGATGAAAAAAATTGAAGACAATTCTACCTCGTCATATCCTTAGGTTCCCACAAAGCTTCTTCAAGTTGGTGGTTTCACCAAAAACATTGACCAAGTGAGTGTTCTTATTTCGTAGTACATTATCTATATGGTTTATAATATCCTTAGGTTATTATTCATTATAAATATCATTATCCAATAGTATTACTTCTTAGTTTATTGCATTTGAAGGATCAAGTATGTACTTCCTTGGGAGAGATACACAGAACATATATTGGGCTTGTGAGGGGTTGAATAGAAGCGTTGTGTGATAAGAAACCATCCTTAGATAATAAAGAATATAAAAATGACCAATATACCTGAGGATAATATTTCCATTATTCATAAATATCACAACCATTTCCATATATAAATTCATAGGAATACATTCTCACCAACATCACACTCCAAATCACATTGATGATTGTCAACATATATTTTATATCAAATCTGAGCTTCCTTAATGTGTTATTTAATAGATATAAAATTCTATACCATTTACTTAGATAAATCAAGTACCAATATATTTATTTCTCTAAATTAATCACAACATGTTGGAGTAATAAAATTATTTCCATATAGGGCCTCATAAGGAGCCATCTGAATGCTCGATTGATAACTATTGTTGCATGAAAACTCAACTAGAGGATGTTATTTATCCCAAACACCTTTTAAATCTAGATAACAAGATCTCAACATATCCCCTTGGTTTTTAATTTTTATCATAGACTAAAAATATGTTTGAGTATGATATATAGTTCTAAAACTCAACTTTGTTTCCAGAACCTGCTAAAGACTTCACCAGAAATTTGAATTAAACCTTGGATCCTGATCAGATAAAATATAATGTGGTACCCTATGAAACCTTACCACTTCTTTAATGTATATCCTTTTAAACATATCCAGAGATAAATCCTCTCAAGTAGCAATGAAGTGTTTCATCTTTATAAGGTGATAGACTACAACCCATAGAGAATTATTCCCTTTATATTTTTAGGGAGTCCGATGAAAAAATACATGGTGAGGTTTTCCCATTTACATTTTGGTATGGTTAATAGTTATAACACTTATACTTTTATCTCTCATCCATAACTTTCTAACATAGCAATAACTATGATACAAACTCTGTAATATCTCTATTAATTTTATCCCACCAGAAAAAATCTTTTAGATCTTTATACATCTTTTTAATTCCCAGATGAATAAATAATAAAGAACTATAACAATTATTTTCTCAAATCAAGTATGGATGGAACACATACATGGTTACTAAACCTTATAATTTAATTATAATAAAAGTTAAAATCAAGAACATTTATAAAGTTTTTTTTTCATATCTATATCTTTCTTTTGTGCCTCTTTAATCATCACTAAGATAGATGATTGAAGACTCAATTGAGAAAGATAATATTTATCCCCTTCCTTCATTATTTCCATATCCATACTTCGAAAATCTATAAATATTTTATATTTTGTGATCCTCAAAATAGATAATCTATCATGATACCATTTTTGTTTTACCAAAAGTGGAAATGTATAGAGAAATCATAATCTATAATCTACTCCAACCATATTCCTTGGATCATATTCAACTCCTTTTATGTGAATATATAAATTAAAATTTTTCAATAGTATATATATAACAGCTTTATCCATAAAGATAATTCCTGAATATCTTTAATGTAAAAAATTACCACAGCTAACTCTAAATCATGAGTTAGGTAATTTTTCCCATGAACAATTAATTACCTAGGGGAATAATTTATCACCTTATCATTATGAATAATAATTCATTTTAGTCCCTTCTCAGATGTATCATTATATATTACAAACGCTTCTCTACTATAGGGTAGTGTACACATAGATTCATTGACTAATATTTTCTTTACTTATAATTTTCCTCATATTCATCTATCCAAAAGAACTTTTCTCCCATTAGAGTTAACTTTGTGAGTGGATTTGATATTTGTGTGAAATTGTCCACAAATAATCGATAATATACATCCAAATCAAGAAAAATATAGATCTCAATAATAATGGTTTGTTTTTTCCAACACTCAATAGACTCCATCATTGATGGATCCAATGACATACCATCACTTGAGATTATATGGCCCAAAAATGAATGTTTTTATAGTCAAAATTCACACTTAGTGGATTTTTAATATAGATTATCATTCATTTGGGTATTCATTATAGTACTCAAATGATCTTCATGTCCTTAATATCTATTTTAATACATAAGAATGAAATCTATAAGGACTAACACAAACTGATCAACGTAATCTCTAAAGATTGTATTCATTAAACCCATAAATAAAGTGTGGGAATTAGTAAGACCAAATAGAATCACTATATACTCATAGTGTCCATACCATTTATGGAATGTTATCTTGGATATATCCTCATTAATAACCCTCAATTGAGGATATCCAAAACAAAGGTCAATTTTGGAAAATTCTTGATCTTCATGCAGTTGATCAAACAATTCATCAATACAGGGTAGGGGACACTTATTTTTTATTACGATCTTGTTCAACTCATGATAATCCGTACAGATTCACAATGATATATATTTCTTCTTAAAAAAATGAATAGGTTGTCCCTAAGGTGACACACTTGTCCAAATAAATCCACTATCAATATTTTCATAGATTTTCTTCTTCAATTACTACAACTCAATTGGGTCCATTATATATGGAGTCATTGAAATAAGTGTTTCACTAGTTTTGATTTCTATTGAGAACTGGACTTCATGATTTGGTGGAGTAATAGGAAAATAATTTGGAAATACATTAAAAAACCTCCACACAATAAGAATATCATGAATGTTGAGTTTCTCCCCAACCATCTGAGATAAAAAACCCCTTTTAAATGGGAATAAAAAATCATATAATGGATGTGATCTCCATTAGAATTTCATATTTATAATACAATTGATATAAAATTATAGTTTAGTTTGGAATATAAAATTTGACTTCCCTTTCTTGGAAATTAATATAGGAGTTATGTATAGAAAGTCAATACATGCCTAAGATAACATCAAATTCAACCAAAGAGATAATTAAAAGATTTTTAGGAGGCCCATTCCCACAAACTTCAACTAGATAAGAATCATAGACTTGAGATGTGATCATTGTATCATTAGGGGTTTTCACTTATAATTCAACATTTAATTGTTGAGGTGATATTGTGACACCCTTATAAAATTTTTAGATATAAAAGAGTGTTTAGATCCCAAATAAAATATAACATTATTATTTCTAGAGTGGATGATATGATTATATTTCAATACATCATTATCATACCCCTCATCAGAAATAGTGATCTCATGAGATTTCCATTTTTCTTTCAGTTTAAGAGGTTTTTTATATTGATCATCATCATTATTAACCTTTGTATTTTATCACTAGTTATAATAATTCTCTTACTCCTTGAATTTGATTCACTAGAGTATGGGAGGTGAATTCTATAGAGATTCCTCAATATTTGTATCATTATCTTACTTCTTCTAATCACTTTGACATTCAACCACATTATATCCTTCCTTACCATACATAAAACATTTATTAATACCCTTAAGAAAATGTCCTCCATGTTTACATCCACACTTCATGCATGAAAGAAATATAATCTTCTTCTTCCAATGATTTTTAGAGTTTTATTTCAATTACATATTTCTTTACTTATAAAAACCATGATATTAATGGGTAACCCCAATCTTAATTCCTCCTTGATATCCCATAAATAATTTATTCACAACTACTGAAGTACCCTATTAATAACTCCCTCTAGTGACTTGGTTTTAAGTCACTAAATAATTTATCAACCTTAATTTTAGGTTGGATGATAATACTAGAATCTTACCTCAAAAGTCTTGAAATTTTATATCATAGGTACCAATGGATTCACAATACTTCTACTTTAGCTCATGGAATTAATTATCCATTTTCATAAAAAGAATATAAATAAAATAATTATTTAAAAATAAGACATTAAAATCATCACACTCCATTGAGACCATTTATTCTTGTTGCCTCATATTCCAGATAAGATTCCACCATCGATATGCTTCTCCTTCCAAATGATAGATATCCAAAATGATTTTTTCATGATCCAAATAGTAGAGAATAGAAAATATATTTTAAATGGTACTAATCCATTACTCAATAACTAGTGGGTCAATGAAACCACTAAAAGTGGTTATATGTTTCCTTATAAAGTAATCAATATAATTTTGTTCCCTCTTCTTCTCATTTGGAAGTTTAACATGATTCATATTTTGATAAAGATTTGTGAGAATAGAAATGATACTTTTCATTCCATATCCCATAAATTTTGGTTTATTAAGAGGAAAATAATTTTATTTTCTATTTCATTCAATATTAACATGATTCCTCTGGGTTTTATCCATTGACTAAAGCCAAAAATCATAGTGTGAGAAACAATAATCATAGTGGGAAACCATATAATCATGAAAAATAACTTATAGGATATCTAAATCATGAGAATTTATTTTAAATATATGACACCTTATGTTTACCATAGGTCATTTATGGTTATCATCTATTCAAATCATTCATGATGTTTCATAAATAGTTTTTGAATTTCCAAAACATATCCCCCACGAGTGTCAAAGCAGGTATATAGTGAGGCCCATTTTCAAGCACAAAATGATGATCGATTCAAATCCCAATTCACCCTTTTAAAAGTTATTACCCCAAGTTACATATATTCTATATCTAAATCCACTTATAATATCCAGACATTGATGTAATTTTTTATAAACCACTTGCTCTATCCTTCACCAAAATTCCAATATATTTTACTATACTTTGACTTATCCCTCAGTTTATCACTAAAGTTTTTTCATACTATTTTAAAAATTTTAACTAAATTTTTCTTTAATACCAACCATAAAGAAACATAATTTTAATACATAAATATTAAATATTAATATATGAATATTCCTTACAAAACATAATGATCTGTACTAGAATCTTTTAGGTTAGTTCCTTTGGAAACATGGATAAAAAACAACTAGTTTATAAGTTAACTACATCATTTCCCTTTATGTTATTTAAAAAATAGAACTTGTCTTAGACATGTCATACATAAAAACTTTCTTCATAACCCAGGGAAAGGAAACATAAGAAAGGTTGATCTCAGATTCTTAGTAAGGATAAACAAGAGAGATATTAACATAACATGAGCATAAGGGTATGTGAAGATGAGAATAATATTTTAAAACCATATCGTTCATATCATAAATCATAAACTTTATTCATGGAATAAATATTTTTAGTTAAAAAGACATGAATAATAAAGGAATCAAAGAACATGATTCATGAGAGTATAAAATTTTCATAAGACATAAATCTATGGCATACACGTAATCATTAAAAATATTATTTATGGTTATCCACCAAGTCATTCGTAACATGTAAGGATTGGGATAATAGACCATGTACCTAATTTTGGATTGGGATAACCTCTCGTGTACCCTATTTTAGGCATTGGAAAATATCATGTGTACCCTCTTTTCAGGCTTGGGATAATCTCTTATATACCCTCTTTCATGATTGGTATAACCTCTCATGTACCCTATTTTGGACTTGGGATAACCTCCTATGTACGCTTTCAGATCAAAGAAAATTAATAATTACCTAATTAATTGGAGGAAGATATATTTCCCACCCATCACATAATATATATATTTTTGTGACATAAGATCGTAAAACATTCATTATATCATAACTCATAAAAAGAAAACATGTTTTATGAACATTTCATCATATAATACCCTGTGGGAAAGAAATAGGTTTCATAAATATTATTCATAATAATAATATATCATTCATATAAAGAATAAGGATGTTATCACAAGATCATATACCCAAAAAATATTAAGTAACATTAAAGGATATCTTATATTTAAAATGATTTTGAAAGATCATTTGGAACATTTCTTGAGGGAAATATCCTTTCAATTTTGAAATAACACATTTAAAATATAAAAAGTTATGAAATATTAAAGATTTTTTTTTGAAAATAAAACCCAAAACATTTAAAGAAATATTTACATCATTGAGTGGTCATGATGGAAAAAATATCATTCATGTCGTACATGTTAAAACAAAGATTCCTTTCACATTTTTAGTAAAAGAAAAAAGTATCTCGTTCAGAAAGAGATAATAAGAATAATTTTAAACAATTTTTAAAAAATTAAAACATGGGTAAAAATGAATTTAAACCATCATAATATAATATTAAAATTAATATTAAAATAATTTTTAAAAAACATGGATATGGAAGAAAAATGGTTTTTTTACGGAATAGAGAAATAAATCTGTTTTCCTTAAAAACATTATTTTTGAATTGTGAGTATATAAAGAGAGGAAAATGAAAGGGAAACATGAAATTTATATAAATTAACATATTAAAAGAAAATTAATGTGTTTATTGAGATTCATGTCATAATATCACATCATTGGATGCATAATCATAAAACATTTAGATAAATAATGAGATTGAAACATCAAACCATCATAAATTTGGTAACTCTAGAATCATAATATCCATGAAATAAATAATCATATATAGACATGTGAATCCCCATAAATTTCATATGTATCATTATAAAATTAATTCATTTTAATTATATACAATGCAAAAACAAAACAAATTTTGAATATGACATGTGTTTAACGAAAATAAAAGTTAGATGAAAATCCATTACCTTAAGTAACTAATTTCTTCATAAATGTTTTAAGTTAATGTGTAATAAATTTTAGTTTATTATAAATATATTAAAGAAAAATAGTAATATATATCATACCATATATTATGTTCTTATGACTTTTTATTACCTATTTATTAAAAATTCTTGGTTAAAAACACATTTCGAGTAATAAGTATTTCATTTTCCATGTATATTTTTGGTTTAATATTTTGGGTCCTTTTAATTTGATCATGGTCCCATAATATCCAAAATTTTAACCATGATATTAATATAATATATATTAATTATATAAATATTTATATTAATCCATAAAATTTCATGACATAAAATGAGTTACACTGTTCATGGAGACGATAAGTCGTATGTACACATGAGCGTTATTTCCATTTTCTCTACAGATGGAAAAAAATAAATTTAATTATTAATTTATATTTAAAAAAAAATTAATATATCATAGATTTCATATATATTCATTTCATTTATCCTTTTTACTATTCATGTAAAAATAAAATGAAAAACATATCACATTGCTTCGTGGAGGCGATAGTCCACATGTATGCACGAGTGACATTATCATTTTCCAATGGATTGGAAGGTAAGAAGGTATATATGATATTATAATTCCCTAAGTATAATTATGTATTAAATATAATATAAATATTTTAAATACATCATTGTATACAACTGTGATAGGCAGTGATGGAAAACGAATTACATCAGTTTATGAGGTGGTATTCTACTATACACATGATCAATGGTTTTGTTTCTCATTTGATGGAAGAGGATATGAATATAGGTTATTAAATTAAAAATATAACATATCAATATATTTTATATATTTATTTTACTACATAATTGATAGAGCGCTGTCGTGGGCGCCCTCAAATGATTAGTGCGATTTTGGGGTACTTAGGTGCAGCAGAGTGGCTGACCAAGGTCGTCTCTCAAAGGAGGAAGTGAATTAAAACAACTTTTCAAAGGTATTATAGAAATAAAATAAAAGGTAATAAAAACACTACTTGAAATTATGGGGGTGGTTGTTTATAGTTTATAAATCTAGAAGAAGTTTGCTGGAAGAAGATTGCATTTTTTTGTTTTTAATTTTGAAATGAAGTTTGATTAAAAAGACACAACAAGAAGATGTTTTTTTTAGAAAATATTTTAAAAGGCGTAATCGATCTAACTATAACTCTTCATTCACTTATTAATAATTATCATTAAAATAAATATCCACTTAATTATGATCCCCTAATTTGTTATCCCTCGAACACTACGAGAGTTAACTTAACCACAAAGATGAAATTACTTAAACCCTAGGCTAGCTTCGGATACGCAATCACAGCACCCTGCTTTTATTGTTGTTCTAAGGATAGATTATGGTCAGTGGTTAATTAGAGAACATATTCATTCTGTAAATTAGGATGAATTGTGTTTAGGGATTATATTTGAACTCTACAAATTTATCCCGTGTGGTCTTGTATTACCGATTAAGATCACGCTCTCACAATTTACACAAAATCTCGACCTCGCATGTTTTATATTAATTGTTCAATTACTTGCTTAGTTTCTTGTAATTTAAAAACACAATTCATGGATCATATTAAGTTAATTACAGTAGCTCGTTGATTCAAAATAATTAACTGAAGAGGGTAGAAGATAGATCGATTACTAAAAGACTACTCTTACATGGGTGGCGTAATCATCGTAGACGCGTTTTGCATGTGCAAAGGTTTATAATGGGTATAACACAATAACGCTTCTACTCAATAATTACAGACCAAAGATGAAGATTAATAGAATAATAAATTTAAACAAAACAGAAGAAAAGATAAAAAATAAAAGAAGAACAAAGAAGTTTATTACACAAACAAAATCATTACAACATGAAGGAGAAGAAGAAGTCTTCGTCGAAGGGATCCTTGCTTCAAGAGCTACCCTTATTGAAATGGTTGGAGAATTGGATTGGATCCACTTATCCTCTACACTAAACTTCCCAATTCACGTCCCAAACCCACCAAATGAGAAAAACACCAATTTATAGAGTGGTGGGGAGGCTAGGTTCAAAGTGGTTCCAAGTATGAATGGGGAATCTTGGCCAAATATTGTATGCCAACTTTCACTGCCCATTTGACCACCAAAACGCATGCATTGGCCGGCCTTCCGGCAGGATAAAATGTGAGGATATGGGTCCTATATATCCTCTCCAACGTTGGGCTTAATCCAGGCCCATATGAAGGAGTTATGGCCGAAATACAGAAGCTTCTCCATTCTGGCGAGTCCAGCCCAATTTTGACTTCATGGCCCATTTGCAACAAACAATGCACTCTTTAGCTCTAGGGTCCTGAATAAAAGTTGTATAAAATTAAGTTATGAACACTTTTAAAAAATTTCAAATTCAAATAATAAATATAAAAATATTTATCTTCGAAATACTACAGTGTACTATAAAGGGTAAAACTGGAATTTTCACCAAATTTTCAAATGAATGATCAAATCCCAAATATTTTATAAATAAACATATTTAACACAATGTGAGGAAATTATATCATTTATTATCAATAAAATATTCAACAAAATAGTGTTTTATAAACTCCCCCTCACTTACCCTTTTGCACTCCTGGGCAAAACCTCATGTCAAGTAAACATCAATATCAAATCAAAACCAATTTTAAAACACATATCCTTGAGATCAAACAACTACACACCAAGAAAAAAAAGATATCATGCCTCATCAAAAACAATTATTTCAAGTTCTTCATTTATATCATTCAATATATTTCCACATTATTTATCCTCCCATGCACAAAACACTTACTCACTTGAATTTTCTCTTATCACACAAATGTCATTTTTTTGCAATGTCTTTCTCATCCAAACTCATACAAGGGTCACCATAAGCTTGATAGATTCCTTCATTTCTACCTGATGTGAGTCAAAGAAATATGTTTATCACGAGGACTTTCTAGGGTTGTTCTGTGGCTTTCGGTTGGTAAGATTTCGATGTGAAAAATTCGGAGGCTGAATAAGGAGGGCCTGACTCTTTTTGAAGAAAAATTGCATTAATCTAATTTTCACTTAAATATGGTCTTCTCCTCAATCCACATAGTACCAATTCATATCCATCATCATGAAAAGTCATGAAAGGTTTACACCATTCATCATTTCAGCATCAAAAATATGAATCTTCTCAAACATGATTTTCTTGAAAGCTCTAGATGGGCACAACTTTCCACCTCAATTAGAATCTCTAGAAAAGGTACAACTTCACTTGTCATGAAAGCTCCAGAAAAGGCACAGCTTTCAATATAATTACTTTCTTCAATAGCAAACACATCTCTTAAGAATTTAATTTTCCACCCATAGTTTCACAGAATGTGGTAGCACAACACAACATAGCTTCCCCCACACTTAAGCTCAACTAGATTATGCAATTTCACTTCAAGAGTTGGTTGGATAGGGAAAATTGGCTTGTAATGTGGATAACCTAACAGGCTGTGCATGAATTCTAAGGGTTAAAAGGATTTAATATTCAAGGTAGGCCATTATAAAAAAGTATTCTTTGAAATAGGGGTTTTAATACCAAAAAAATGCCTCAATCATTTAAACATAAGTACCTCAAACCCTCAAGTTTTGATAGGAATAGATCAAATTCTGGTTAAATCAAGCATGGTTTGGTTCTCTCAAGATGTTAGGTGAATGTAATGAATATTAAAATAATGGATCAGAAGCCTTACAGGAAAGTGATTTCAAATATAAAGACAGTCAGATGTGGCATGGGATTCAAAATTAGGTGTACTTTTCATGAAATTACTAAATATTTGAACTTGAAACAAAGTCATTTCAGCATTCATTTAAGCTTTGTTTAAAGGGGTAAATTATTTCACTCATTGATATGGATTAAAAATGGTGATGAGAATCATTTCAGCTCAAAATTTTCAAAAAAACACAGAAAATTGTAAAATAAACACACAAAATTTGAAAAACACCCAATTTTTTGGTTTTTTTAAACAGGAAAACAATTGAAATTACTAAACTAAAAGGTTCCCTCCCCCACACTTAAAATATTGCATTTTCCTCAATGTGAACCCATGAGAGGATATATGCACACGAAATGCAGAATTTTTAAATAGGAAAAATAATATAAAAGTGAAAGGGTTAGGAACAGCCTGATGTGCTCAAGTGATGATGGGGTCATGCAGTGTGATAAAATCCACTGCATCAGTAGGAAGTACCTCATCGTATCTCTTCAAACGTTACCCATTGACTGTAAAGCTCCTTCCAATTTCCTCTTGTGTGATCTCCACTGCACCATAAGGAAAAACATTAGATACAATATAAGGACCTAACCATCTGGAACGCAACTTACCAGGCATCAGCTTGAGTCATGAACTATAGAGAAGGACTTTCTCTCCAACATGAAACTCCCTTTGTTGGATCATTTTGTCATGAGCTGCTTTTGATCTTTCCTTGTAGAGCCTTGAGTTCTCATATGATGACAGTCGAATCTCCTTAATCTCTTGAATTTGAAACTTCCTTTGAATTCCAGCTTGGGCCAAATCCATGTTGCATTTCTTTATAGCCCAATATGCCCGATGCTCGACTTCCACTAGGAGATGACATGCTTTCCCAAAAACATTCCTAAATGGGGATATACCAATGGGTGTCTTGTATGTTGTCTTATAAGCCCACAATGCATCATCTAAGCACTTGCTCCAATCCTTCCTATTTGGCTGCACGATTTTCTCTAATATTTGTTTCAGCTCACAATTTGAAACCTCAACCTGGCCATTTGTTTGGGGGTGGTATGGTGTTGATGTTTTGTGTGTCACCCCATACTTCCGAAGGAGGGAAGAAAAATTCCTATTGCAAAAGTGTGTCCCTTGGTCACTGATGATGGCCTTTGGTACTCCAAACCTGCAAAAAATCTGTGCTTTGACAAAGTCCACAACAACATGAGAATCGTCAGTCCTGGTGGCCTTGGCCTCCACCCATTTACTCACATAATCAAAAGCAACCAAAATATACAAAAAACCAAAGGAACTAGGAAATGGACCCATAAAATCAATGCCCCATACATCAAAAATCTCACAGAATAGTATGGGTTGTTGGGGCATCTCATGTCTCCTAGAAATGTTCCCAGTGTGTTGGCAACGAGATCATGACTTACAAAACACATGGGCATCATGGAACAAGCTAGGACAATATAATCTAGAGTCCAAAAACTTCGTAGATGTCTGTTGGGGTCCAAAGTGTCCACCACAAGCAAGTGTATGACAGAAATGCAAAACAGTCTCAAACTCGTGATCGGGAACACACCTCCTAATGACTTGGTCACTACACATGCGCCAGAGGTAAGGATCATCCCATACATAATACCTAGACTCACTTTTTAATTTTTGGACTTGATGTTTCTTTAAATTTGCAGGGATTTCAGAGGAAACAATGTAGTTAACTAAATCTGCATACCAAGGATGCGTACCTGAGATGGAATAAAGATGCTCATCGGGGAAAGTGTCCCGAAGTAGTACCTGGTCCAAGGTGTCATCCTCTAGTGTGTGAGTAAGCCTACTCATGTGGTCCTCCACCAAATTCTCTAACCCCTTCTTGTCCTTTATCTCAAGGTCAAACTCTTGATGAAGGAGCATCCAACGGATAAGTCGTGGATTTGCATCTGGCTTCTTCAGGAGGTACCTCAAAGCTGCATGGTCAGAAAAAACAACTACTTTAGAGCCCAATAAATATGAACGGAATTTATCTAAAGAAAAAATGATAGCAAGAAACTCCTTTTACGTAGTTGTGTAATTTTATTGGGCTGAATCCAGTGTCCTCGATTCATAGGCGATCACATGTGAATGTCCCTCCACCCTCTGAGATAAGACAGATCCAACCGCGAAGTTAGAGGCGCCACACATAATCTCAAATGGAAGGTCCCACCATAGGGGTTGTATGATCGGTGGAGTGGTCAGACACTTCTTTAGCTCATCAAACGATACCCTACATGAATCATTAAAATTGAAGTCAATATCTTTTTGAAGCAATCGAGATAAGGGTAGAGCGATCATACTAAAATCTCTGATGAAGCATCGATAAAATCCAGCATGTCCAAGGAATGATCGAACAACACGCACACATATAGGATATGTAAGGGATGAAATAATTTCTACCTTAGATTTATCAACTTCAATGCCATGTTGTGAGACTATATGACCTAAGACAATTCCCTTTTCGACCATGAAATGACATTTTTCAAAATTTGAGACCAAATTCTTCTCAATACAACGATGCAACACATCACTCAAACTAGAGAGACATTCATCCAATGAGGATCTATAAACTGTAAAATCATCCATAAATACCTCCATGCAGGTCTCAATGAAATCTGAGAAAATACTCACCATGCATCTCTGGAAGGTACCTGGGGCGTTGCAAAGACCAAATGGCATCCTTCTATAAGCAAAGGTACCGAATGGGTAGGTGAATGTCGTCTTCTCCTGGTCCTCTGCTGCAATGGGAACCTGAAAATAGCCAGAGAAACCATCCAAGAAGCAATAATGCGTTATACCTGCAAGTCTCTCAAGTATCTGGTCAATGAATGGAAGTGGGAAATGGTCCTTATGAGTGTATTGATTCAGTTTCCTATAATCAATACACACTCGCCAACTATTTTGAACTCTTACAGGAACTAACTCATCATTTTCATTTTTTAAAACAGTGAAACCAGTTTTCTTAGGCACAACCTGAATGGGACTTACCCACTGAGAATCTGAAATAGGATAGATTATACCTGCCTCAAGCAATTTTGCAACTTCTTTTTTAACAACCTCCAAAAGTGTTGTATTGAGTCTCCTTTGTGGTTGACTCACCAGTTTAGCCCCATCCTCCAAGAGAATCCTATGCATGTAAATAGAGGGGCTAATACCTGATATGTCTGCCAATGTCCAACCAATTTACCTAATGTTATCTCTCAATAGATTCAAAAGTTTTTCTTCATGTTCAAAAGAGAGATTGTTAGAAATGCTAACAGGTAATCTATCACCACTCAGCAAGTATGCATATTTAAGATTTGGGGGC
Organism: Viscum album; assembly: GCA_963277665.1. Taxonomy (NCBI): domain Eukaryota; kingdom Viridiplantae; phylum Streptophyta; class Magnoliopsida; order Santalales; family Viscaceae; genus Viscum; species Viscum album. The sequence goes on along the minus strand of OY728129.1, from coordinate 756,939,250 downwards.
AAAGGCTTGAGTCCCAATGTAGGGGGGTGATGTATGGATGGAGAAATTGATGCAACAGAAATATCTGCACAATGAACATCAGTATCAGAATAACAATCATCACAACCAGAGAATAAAGCACCAAATCCATCAGCATACTCAATAGCCATGTCATAATCAGAGTTCACATGATCAAGATCAGAATATGATTCCATTTCAAAATAAAATCTTAGAGAGTCTTGTTCCTTAAAAATGGGTGTATAAGTACTCTTAGACATCAAACTAGAACAAATAATCATAATCTCCCTAAGCATAGGACAATCCAATTCCATGGTGTTTTTACTTGGTGGCTCAAAATGGGAGATAACAAAAACAGAATGGTCCTCTGAGGGGTACTTCATGGAATCCATAACATTAAATATCAGAACTTCATCTCCAAATTCCATGGAAAGTGTACCCTCATTGACATTTATGATAGTTTTTGTAGTTTTGAGGAAGGGCCTACCTAAGATAATGGGGGCATGAGAACTTACCAGATCTTCCTCCATGTTAAGCACGTAGAAATCTACTGGGAAGATCATGTCTCTTACCCGAACAAGTACATCCTCAAGGACCCCCACTGGATATGTTGTAGCTCTATTTTCCAACTGCACCACTACTCTCATCGACTTAAATTCACCAACCTCTAAAGAAGAGAATATAGAGTGAGGCATCACATTTATTGAAGCTTCTAAATCACAAAGAGCATCAGAGAAGTGCAACTCCCCTATAGTACATGGGATGGTGAATGTCCCTGGATCCTTGCACTTTTTCGGCATTGCTAGTGTTGGTGTAATGAGTGCTGACACATTCTTTCCAAGATTGATCCTCTCATTTCCCTTGAGCACTCTTCGATTGGTGTAGTGTTCTTTTAAGAATTTGGCATACCATGGGATTTGCTTAATGGATTCAAGTAGAGTAATGTCGATCTCCACACACTTGAATGTGTCCAAAACCTCCTTTTGTATTGCTTCTTCACCCATATTCATGGTTTGAACAACTCTGTTTGGAAAAGGAAGGGGTTTAAGAGGAACATCATCAATCTTTTTCTTACCTTTATCTTTCTGCTTGGATTTCTCATCAGTCGGTATGGAATGCGGCTGCTCCGGAGTTGAGGTGAATCTCGATGGAATGGTAGGTACAGATGTATCGTTCATTTGCTTCCCACTTCTCAATGTGATGGCACTGACATTCCACTTTGGATTTGGAGTGGGTTGGGAAGGTAGATTTCCAGAATTCTTACTCACATGTTTATGGAGGGCAGTGGTAATCTGGCTCATTTGAGTCTTCAACTCCCTCAGCTCCGAACATTGACTCTTCACCTCATTCTATTGATTAAGAATAATTTGCTTCAAAAGATCATCAGTATTAGAATCTACCTTTGGTGGAGGATTCTCTTGTTGCTGACTTGTTGATGTTTGAGCTTCAAATCTCCTTTGGGGTTGTTGGAAACCCTGTTGGTAAGGTGGAGGCTGCTGGAAGTTTGGTTGAAAAGGGGGACTTTGTTGTTTTCTAGAGCCATACCTCATGTCTGGTTGATCTTTCCACCCTTGGTTTTATGTTGGAGAAAATGAATCAAACTTCTTTTGGGGATATGGTTGTTGTTGCTGCTGAAATGGTCTCCCTGGGAATACTGCTACACAATCCTCTGTCTCTTGTAGTTGTGGGCAGCAGTCAGTTGGGTGGCTTGTCTTAGTGAAAATGCCACAAGGACTTGAAGGAGGGGGTTGGGATGTCTTTTGAACCAATGCAATCTGCCTCACCATAATGGTCAATTCATCCAACTTGGTATCAATCAAATGACTTTCAAGAGAAGGACTTACCTGATGTACTCCCCTGACATGTGGTGTACCTCTATCACCAAATTGTTGGGAGTTTTGGGCCATATTGTCAATCAATGCATGTGCAGCTACTAGTGTATTTTCCACCAATGCTCCTCCAGCCGCAGCATCCACCATACTTCTCTCCATAGGTGTGAGTCCTTCATAGAAGTACTGGATGAGTAGTTGCTCACTGATTTGGTGATGTGGGCAGCTTGCACACAACTTCTTGAATCTCTCCCAATACTCATACATTGACTCCCCTTGTGCTTGCTTGATCCCCGAGATCTCCTTACGAATGGAAGTGGTCCTTGATGCTGGAAAAAATCTCTGCAAGAAAAGATGTTACAAATCATTCCAACAAGTTACATCTTCGGTTTGTAAATAATACATTTAATCTTTCGCAGCTCCATCAAGTGAGAATGGGAATGCTCTTAATTTAATTTGATCTTCAGAAACATTTCTTGGTTTTAAAGTTGAGCAAACCACATTAAATTCCTTAAGGTGTTTATTGGGATCCTCACCAGATAATCCATGAAACTTTGGAAGAAGGTGAATTAATCCAGATTTCAATTCAAAGTCCGATTCGAGATTTGGGTATGCAATAAAATTTGGTTGATAGTTAATATCTGGTGCATCCAATTCTTGAATGGTTCTATTAAGTTAATTTCTATTATTTCCAGCCATTGGTTCCTCTTTTATGTTTGAATTTGAATTGCTTCCAATTTCAATGTTTCAAGAAGAGAGGAATTCACCAACTGGTTGAATATTGAAACTTCCCGTAGATTAAGAATGTCTGATTCGTGCCCTAAGGCTACGTTCAATCTCAGGGTCAAGATCTAATAGATCTTTTGGATTAGTTCATGTCATAAATCAAATAAAAATGAAAAGAAATAAAGTTTACCATAGTAAAAAAAATTAGAAGTTTGAGTTGATGGTCCAAAAAGAAGTAGAAGGAAATAAAAGAAGAAGGAAAAAATCAGATTGGGTAAAGACGAAAGAAAGAAGAGAGGAAGATAATTAAAATGTAAAATAAAATAAATACCTCTAATTGGTTGAAATAATTACTTTCCTCCTCGGCAACGACGCCAATTTGATAGAGCGCTGTCATGGGCGCCCTCAAATGATTAGTGTGATTTTGGGGTACTTAGGTGCAGCAGAGTGGCTGACCAAGGTCGTCTCTCAAAGGAGGAAGTGAATTAAAACAACTTTTCAGAGGTATACTAGAAATAAAATAAAAGAGAATAAAAACACTACTTGAAAGTATGGGGTGTGGTTGTTTATAGTTTATAAATCTAGAAGAAGTTTGCACGAATAATATTGCATTTTTTTTGTTTTTAATTTTGAAATGAAGTTTGATTAAAAAGACACAACAAGAAGATGTGTTTTTAGAAAATATTTTAAAAGGCATAATCGATCTAACTCTACCTCTTCATTCACTTATTAATCATTATCATTTAAATCAATATCCACTTAATTATGATCCCCTAATTTGTTATCCCTCGAACCATACGAGAGTTAACTTAACCACGAAGATGAAATTACTTAAACCCTAGGCTAGCTTCGGAGCACGCAATCGCAGCACCCTGTTTGATTGTTGTTCTTAGGATAGCTTATGGTCAGTGGCTAATTAAAGAACATATCCATTATGGAAATGAGGATGAATTGTGTTTAGGTATTATATTTGAACTCTACAAATTTATCCCGTGTGATCTTGTATTACCGATTAAGATCGCGCTCTCACAATTTACACAAAATCTCGACCTCGCGTGTTTTGTATTAATTGTTCAGTTGCTTGCTTAGTTTCTTGTAATTTAAAAACACAATTCATGGATCATATTAATTGAATTACAGTAGATCTTTGATTCAAAATAATTAAACGAAGAGGGTAGAAGATAGATTGATTACTAAAAGACTACTCTTCCATGGGTGGTGTAATCATCATAGAAGCGTTTTGCATGTGCAAAGGTTTATAATGGGTATAACACAATAACTCTTCTACTCAAGAATTATAGACCAAATAGGAAGATTAAGAGAAGAAGAAATTTAAACAAAAAAGAATAAAAGAGAAAAAATAAAAGAAGAACAAAGAAGTTTATTACACAAACAAAATCATTACAACATGAAAGAGAAGAAGAAGGCTTCGTCGAAGGGATCCTTGCTTCAAGAGCTACCCATATTTAAATGGTAGGATAATTGGATTGGATATACTTATCCTCTTCCCTCAACTTCCCAATGCACATCCCATCCCAACCAAATGAGAAAAACACCAATTTATAGAGTGGTGGGGAGGCTAGGTTCAAAGTGGTTTCAAGTGTGAATGGGGAATCACGGCCAAATATTTTATGCCAACTTTAACCGCCCATTTGACCACTACAAAGCATGAATTGGCCGGCCTTCCAGAAGGATCAAATGTGCGGATATGGGTTCTCTATCTCCTCTCCATATTTGGGCTTATTCTAGGCCTATATGAAGGAGTTATGTCCGAAATATAGAAGCTTCTCCATTCTAGTGAGTCCAGCCCATCTTTTATTTCATGGCCCATTTTCAACAAAAACATGCACTCTTTAGCTCTAGTGTCCTGAATAAAAGTTGTATACAATTAAGTTATGAACACTTTTACAAACTTTCAAATTAAAATAATAAATATAAAAATATTTATCTTCGAAATACTACAGTGCACTATAAAGGGTAAAACTGGAATTTTCACCAAATTTTCAAATGAATGATCAAATCCCAAAATTTTATAAATAAACATATTTAACACAATGTGAGGAAATTATATCATTTATTATAAATAAAATATTCAACAAAATAGTGTTTTATCAATAATCATATTTTAAGAATATTTTTATGAGTTTTAAGAAAAAATAAATAAATAATGCTTGATTAAGAACAATACCTCTTCTTGAGAAAACGTCCTTATGTTTGCACCTTAATCATTCTTAAAATGGATTAATAAAAAAAAGTACTTTAGAACCTGTTAATGGCAGAAAATAATGTATTTTTATATTTATTTTCCAAAATTAAAGTCTTTTTATGTGTGAAGAGGAGAGAATAGGAGATTCACTTTTATAAGTGGGGGAGAGGACACATTTGGATTTTTTTAAAATAAAACGGTATCCCAATGTTTTACACATTCCCAAAGACTCAAAAATGGTTCATTATAGAACATTATATGTGATAAGGTATAAATGTGTTCTGAAAATGTTATTTTGATAAGTTTTTAGTTCATTTTAACTCTTATCTTTTAAATTTAACCCCTAGTAAACTCATTTTAACCTTAACTATGGTAATTAATTTTCACTATTTTTACAATTAATTATGAATATAAATTAATTAACCCTAAAATATAATATTAATTATTATGATTAAAAATATTTAATCCATTTTTACAAATTCAATTCATTTAATTGTAGAATTTAATATAAAATTAAACTTGCAAATGCGATGAAAAAGTTGTTTTCCAAAGAAAACAGTTTCATAAGTATAGAAAGTTTTATATAAAAATTTAAAATAAAATTTATTAAAATGACATAAATTGGATTTATAATAATATAATTTAAATTATATTAATTTTATAACCATTTTAAAATATAATTTAACTTTTTACATACTTAAAATGAAATGGCAGTTTTCAATAAAAATAAGTATTTTTCAATATTCATTGAAAAATTAATATTTTCAAAAAATTATCAAAAATTAACTCTAATATATTTTTTAAATTATCATTCAAAAAATTATTTTTTTTCAAATATTTTTTTTAAATTTATATAAATTAATTATATTTTATTTCTCACAAAAAACAGTAAAACAATTTTTTGCAAAAAAAATATATTTTTTGAAACATATAATGACGTTATTATAAAATATATTTTCTTTATATATAAACTTTATAAATATATTTAAAATATGTTTATTCCAATTCATAACATAATATTTAATATCTAGGTTATAATTTCCATGTTTGAATAATAATAATAATTTTATATTACAGTTCGTTAAAACTTGGTGTTGTGTGTAACACAAGCTGTTGAATAAATTAAATCTATTTGAAACACATATTTCATAAAATATTGGGGTGTTAAAAAATAGTTTAAATATGAATGTTTCATAACATATGATGGTAACCCATGATTGGGGTTATCATGGGTTGTGGGTTCCTTAGAGATGAGAATCATGGATAGGTGCTTCAAGTTATTCTAGTAGTGCATGTGAGGTGATACCAGTTATATGGTATAGGCATGTAAATTTCATGAGATTTTGAGATATAAAGAACTTAGATTGATTTTTGTATAGAGGTTGGGTTTTGAGGATAGGATAGATCAATTTCATTACCATATTGATTCTAGATGTATTTTCAAGTGCATGGTAAGAGTATGGGAAAACACTTGCAAATTTGAAACAATGTCAGTTTGTGGGTAGTTATAGGAAATATGTTTTCTTGGTGAAATGATGTAATTGTGAAGAGTAGTAGTAAGGGTGATTTTGGATAGATATGACTAACATTATAAAGGAATGGTTATTGGTTTAAGTGTGTGAGCCTAGGTGGTATAACATATAACCCATGGGAGTTTGAGTTAGACTCAGCAGTTGGGTTATACGAGATCATATACCCATTGGGTATGATTTATATTATGATAGTGTAAACTAGTTACACATGGTAAAGTTTAATTATAGTTCGGTGAATTGAAATAAGAATTATAAGGGCTTATGGACTTTATGGAACATTTTGGTCTTGTTTTATTAAGGCTTTGATAAAATTATAATTGTATCATTGAGGTGAGGGTGATGTCTAAAATAGATTAGTGTGTGGTGGTGGGGTTGATCTGGGAATTGATCCTTGATAGGTTCCTTATATAAAATTTTAACCAATGATAAGGAGGAGAGACACATGCATGATTATGTAACTTTTTTAGGTTTATCTCACGAAGTGGTATAAGTAAATTAATGTGGTGGGGAGTGTATCCTTTGTCATTAGAGTGTGTAAGCCTCATTATAATCTAATATTTTGGGGATTTTATGGGTGATGTTTTGGGTATGTTGGGAATAGTTAGTGCTTGATGTATTTCATTGATTTTCTTCTATGATAATGATTGTCATTACTAGTCATTACCTATGGTAATGTATGGAGTGTATTCCATGAAGGAATGACCCTGCATAGATAATGTTTTGGATACATAATACATTTTTTTGGATAGTCGATATATCTTTTGGATATTGGTGAGATGATAAATATAACTCTATCTAATTATTTGGAGAATAAAATATTTGGTATTTGGATGTAGTATTCAACATAATTTTTTAATTATCATTTGAATCATGATGCTTTTTGATATGATCTCATGGAGAGCCGAATAGGTAATGTGTTGGTGTCGAGGATTGAACATGACGACTGGTGTGGGTGGTTAGTGATCCAACTATAGAATAACACCATGAATTTGGATTGGACATCAATTTGGGTGTTTGGATGATCTTAATATTACATTGATAATTTATTCATCATGATCGGGTGATAAAGGCCACACATAGGCATGTATGGTCGTTCCTTTTTTTGATAAGGTCATTGAGATGATGTTTGGCCAACATTTTTGTGTGAGACAAGATGTGCTGGGTTGGAAACACACTGGTTACATGATATCATGTGAAACTAGTGTGTTACAAGGATCAACTAGGGCTCTTTATGAAAACCCAGTTTGTCCTCACCTTCTTCTTGGAAAGTGGAGACTCATATGAATAAATTTAATATCATGGATGAGGAGTAGTTTTATGTTTCAAATAGTGTTTTTGTATATGATTGAGTGTGGTGAGGTGGAAACCACATTGATCAAGTAAATTTTTTATTGTAATTTTCTTCTAATAGGTTATTTTTATCATGAGGAGAGTCATGTCTCAGAATTGGCCTATGAGAAGAGTCTAATAGTTTGTAATTCCATAATCATGTGGATGAATCGATAAATAAATTATTGTTTCTCAAATTATATGGGTGTGGGTATTTTTTTTAATGGTGTTATGATTATGGTGATGAGTAGCTTCTCATATTTTTATGAATATTGTGCATCATGTTTGGAGTTTCATAATGAAAGCTCATTTAGAATTCCAGGATATAACATAGTAGATTATGCATGAATTGACAACTAGTATGCATTGAGATTAATTATTGGAATAGTATTGATACATCTTGAGGACTAGAAGTGCTATGGTGGGGAGGATATAAATCTCATTATCTATATGGGTTTTTAAATTCATAAGAAATTTTATTTTTTGATTTTGGGGTTTTTTTAGAGAATTGGGAATGAGATCCGAATTTTGAGTGTTGATACATCTTAAACAAATGTTTTTATATTTGGAACATGTATTGGTGGATACCTATAGTTCTCAAGGAAGCATCACAGTATTGTCTAGGCTGCTAAGATTTTGTAGTAGTGGACCATTCAAGGTGTAAAGGGTAATTCAATCCATTAACTATGTGTGTGCTGATAATTCATGGAATGAAGGTAGATATTAAGTACCTAAAGCAAGTAAGGTACTCTAAGGTTTTCACACATTCCCTCCAGGAAATAAATAAGGTAGTTGAGGGAGGATACTTTAACTTGAGATATTTATGTCTTAATCCAGGAGTCCATGTCATGAAAGTGTTGAGGTCAAGGGATTTCACCTCTCCCTAAAGGGATTCATGTCACGAATTACATGGTTTATTCCATGAATGGTGTTGGTTGTTTTTTTAGATGGGGTAACACCATCTTCTTCATTTCAGGGTTTGGGGAATTTTTATGGGATTTGATTGATGTAAGGAGCCTATCTTTTCCAGTCCTCCTCACCCCATACACTACCTTGGTTCCCCTTTATATAAGGAAATTCTAGATGCTTTTGGATGGATATCAAAGGTAGGATCCTTAATTTTTACTTTATTCTTGTTTCTAATTTTCATTTCTTGATTTTTTTTAGTTTTGGGATATTTATTGGTGATTATTTCAACATAGAATGGTTAAATCATCCAAGATTGATGGGACATTTTTTTTGTGTAGCTATAGGACATCCTCGAAGTATGACCACACATCATGGAATGTCATTTAGGTGTAGGTACATTACTATATAAATTTTCCTAAGGTTTTATCTTAATTAGGGTATATTACATGTTTAATTGATGTCAACTATATGGGATTTTTTAGGTGGATTTTCCATGAGAATGCCATTGAATGTTGGAATTCCATTTATTGTAGTTTTAGTTTGATGGGAGTGACTAGTGCATAATTATGAAGCTATTTCTAATTTAATTAAAATTTAATTTTAATTGTAAATTTAATAATTAATTTTAAATAATTATAATTAATTAATTTTAACTTTTGTCTTGATAAAGGTCTTCATGATGATGGTAAATGGTATATTAGACTTGGGAGAGCCTCGCCAGAACTACAATGATATGATTAAAATGGGAAAAATCCATATGAGGTAGGAGGTATATTGAAAATTCTTCTTTGGTAAATGATTTTTTTATGTTTTATTATGATATTTGGTTTCTCTATTGAGGTTTATTGACCATTTATTTAAAATTAATTATTTCTTTTAAATGAAATTCCATGAATCAGATAATGTGCCAAAGGCCATGATGGTCCCTTGTACACTTACTTTATGCCTTGGTCACTGATTGTTGAAAACTTTATTATATTTGTATTACTTGAGATACATGGACCCTAGGAGGGGTGTAAATTAAAAGATCTAGATAAAAAAGTGACCCTTATCATAGGTTTTGTTAGAGCCTCATCGAAGGGAAGGGTGTTAGTTTGGAAATGGTTCTCTCAAGTAAGAATTAGTGGACCATTAGATGCCTTAGAGTTATTGAGCTTGTATGATGAGCATGAGGTGAGTGTTTCTTACCCATTTAGATGTGATTTCTCAATTAGTTGTTTCTTAGGTATGATTTGGATGGTATGGGTTCTTGATAACTAACCTAGTAGTGAATTGGGATGTGAGACGAGCTTTATGAAATTTCTATAAAGTGGTTCCAGTGGGGCTATTCTTATGATAAAATGTAGTCATGATATGTATACGATGATTTCAAGGGATGTTATTCCCTATTAGTAATGGGAATAGAAATGAGAGATGAGAAATATAATTAGATAAAGGAACCCATGTGGGGTATCTGGTAATATGTGTAATTATGGGGTCCTTGGTTGGTACAAGAGTGATATATAGACCCATTAGAGGGTGTTTTTAGATGTGGGTATATATGATTATGGTTGTCACCTTATAACCTAAAAAAATGTTATGATCCTGATATGGTTTTAGTGATAGGGATAGATCATCAACTTGAGAGGAAGACCTTGATTATGTGACTTGAGTTTGGGAAGTTGGTTGAACTTTATGATATGTGTGTGATGAGATGATTTGGGGGGATACATTTCCCACCATGATGTATTGAGACACAATGGATTCCATTGATGTTTTCCTTAGACCAAGCCTATATTCTTAAAAATGTTTTGGAATCCCTTAGACATTCTCATGGATTCAAATATTCTATGACTTGGATTTACATAGATATGATCCTTGGAATCAAGGTAGGGGATGTGACCCTCCCAAGTGGATTTTAATCTGGATTTTTATTTCTTTGGACATGTTAATTTGAATCATTATAGGTGATATGAACCTCCCTAGTTTACCTCATGCATTATTTTTATTACCAAGGACATGCTCCTAGTAATTTCCTATTAGGAATAATGATATTTTATTTCGTAGTAATTGATATCAGGAATCATCCATGGGCCTGATATTGGTTGTAATAGTTATATTTCATGATTAAATCTAGTATCACACTGGAAAAATAAGGTTTGGTTTGATCCAACGTTTCATTGTAAAACATGAGGATTGAAAGTGGTTATTTTTTATACTTTTATAGTTTTATTATTTACTAGACTAAGGATGTCACAAGCACAAAAACTACATTTATTGGTTATATATGAGACCACATTGGTGGTTCCCTATTGTTTTTTACACAGACCCTGATCAGGTGGCCATGGAACTTGGGTACCCTAGTAGACTTAACTAATTATATCTTCAAGTTGGGTAGAGGCTTGGTGTAGAAAGATCAAATAAGATAGCTCATATGCTGTTAAAGATCAATATTATTAGGGGAACAATGTAGAAGTAGATCCTCAATGTTTTTTATTCTTTTATTTTATTTGTATATGTGATTGGGTTAATGGGCATCTAGTGTTGTGCACTGGCATGACCATGAGTCTGTATAACATCTAGCTTTCACATTCATTTATAATTGATGGATATGTTTTTTACTTCCATGTACTATATTTATTTATGTTCCATGATTTGTTGTTCATTTATTTGTTATTTTACACTCTTATATTGTAATATAGTCTTCCTAATGCATTACCTTAGACACTCATAGCTAGTCAGAATCCTCTAGAATGTAGGGAGGTGAACCTGACGTCATGGGGCAACTCGATCTGTTTATTGTTTAGTGTGAACTGGGGTAGGAATGTTACAAGTTTGTCCGTGAATGAAAATAAAATAAAGATATTAAATAATAGGGATTGTATTGGAGGTATTTTCAGTATATATTAAGAACTATAAACTTGTATTATAAAATTTATATTAATTGATTTTTAGTATCAATAAAAAAATAATCATAATATTAAATAAAATGATTAGAAACAAGTTACAGGTTTTTATTATTATAAAAATAAAAATAAAAAGAATTAAAAATAATAATATTTAAGAAAATATTCCTAACTATTTTTTATATTTTTATAATAGATATTGTATTTATGATAAATTATTTAATATTAATAAATATTTCAAATGGAGCCTTTCCTTTCATTGAATAATAAAATAAATCCTATAATTAAAGTTGTTATATCTATCTAGGGCTATCTTGGGGGAAGTTTAATGGTATCTTAACCCATCTTAGACTGGCTGGTAGTGCACCCATTCATCAAAGGAATACCTTGAAAAAATAATAGTTGAAACTCAATACAATCAAATTATAATGTTTTTCCCAGTTCTATTCAATGTCAAATTCTAAGAAGATAGGCCTCTTTGATTTTTTAGTATCCTTAAATGAGTTTAATTTAATAAACTAGAAAAAAATGATTTATTATAATTCATGAATTTCAATCTAAATCATTTCCATCTTGATTTAGGTCAATATCTGACTCTAATATTATTTATTATTTTCTATAGGGATTTTTTTGACTATTGATTCCTATGAATATGTATTTTTATCATCTAATAAAATAGTGATTCTTTGTTATTATTTCCACATCAACCATTACAAATTTATATTTTTCTTATATATTTTAACTTTTATTATTCATTTTATGCTAAATGTGGAATTCTTCTCCTCATATTCATTTTTACTTTTATTTTTAATCTTTTCTTTACATAAGTGGTTTGATGTTATCTATGATACATAATTTTTAATTATTTCTATATGTGAGGATGGTGTATTAATTTTTTCTTTCTTTCCTTTTTTTATTCTATATTCAAAAAATTCAACGTACATTCTTGATACTTATCAAAGGTTATTTTCCATGCCCACTTAGGGAACATTCGTAATATTGATTACTATTTTAAAATAATTATTATTGGCTCATATAGTTTGATAAATATATATATTCAATAAAATGATTTATGTGGTGAGTTATAGTGCACCAAAAAAATAGAATCAATATATATCATCTTGGAACTCTATATGTGAATGTTTTTTTATCATGATTTTTATTAATGTATTCATATCTAATATAGTAATTTGGGTCTAAAATCCCTAAAATCTAACAGTTTATAATTTTTTTCCTCATGAACATATTGATAGTATACTTTTATGTGTTTCGCATCATAATATTGTAAAAAAATAATTTCATTATGTTTTTTTCTCATATATGTATTTTACCAAATATTAGTTTGAATATTTTCTCCTCATATCACTAATGTATGTAACGTAAGTAAAAAATAGATCAAAACTGATAATGATTTTTCATGGCACACAACCAATATAAAGAGTGATTCATTTAATTTGTTTTTCTTAGAACCCTTCCTTGTATAATTTTAATGTTTTTAAACAATTTATACAATTTGAATAACTACCATTATAATTTTACTAGTAAATAACAATACAAAAAATATTACACCTTTATCTACCTTTTGAATCCTTAACACATTGAATGTCATTAGTTGAACAATTATCCTATCCATACTTCTAGGAAATTTTAATTTTCATAGAGTTTAAAATTTTGATATTATATAATATCATTAAATATATATTATGTAATATCTCTATATTTATTATTTAAATTATTTTTTACATTGATAATAATTTATTCCTTTATTTCCTCACTCTAAATTCATTTTACATAAATGATATATTTTTTTAAAATTTTACATATTTTTTTCTCATATCTCAGGTGATTTTTGTTTATAAAAAACTTTCTATGTGCACCATATAAAAACCCGCAACAAATATGTTTCATATTCTTCAAAATTTAGAAAAATAATTTGGTTTCTTACAAGACTACCCCACTAGTTCCCCACATAAGAAGAATAATGATTATAGTAAATGAACTCCCTAAAATCACCTCCACTAATCCATAAGATAATGACATGAGATTTAGATATCCATAATCAAAATTTAATGCATTACCCTATAATATAACCTATATCCATTTATCCATTAAATTGTATCTATAATGCATCAATAAAAACATATGACTATAAAAGAATATAAATATTCATCAGTAATACTATGCTTCCTCTCAAATTTATATTGTAACTAGACATTATCAATCCATCAACATCCTAATGAACCACCCTATTACACATGTTGATCTACATGAACATATGAGAAATAGTATGATAGTGCATATATATAGGTAGTAAAAATCAATATGGTTATCCCTAGTGGTAAGATTACCCAATGTAATCGAATAATTACCCACATAATCAATATAAAAAATGTAACTCAAACCAATGAAACATTTCTAATAATATCAATATTTTCATCCACACTTATCATTACATAGATCACTATAGCTACACTCACCAAATAACAATGTGTATGTCTATGTATATATAAATATAGTACATACAAAATTATATAATCCTAAAAGAGCATATTCATACAATATTTTGTTAGTAGACACTAGAAACTCAAACACATGACCACATGCCTATATCTAAACAATAGTTACCCAGACAGTGGTTTTAGTTAGAACACTGAAGCTATTCAGATAATTTTTACAATACACCTCCCTCAACAATTTTTATAAATCACACACTATGTGTCTAGATGGTAGTTTTATAACATGAAATTTCCTAATTTTTCTATCTCAACAACACCAATAATAACATCAATGGGTGACATCCCGACTCAGGTGCCACTCAAAAGTTCCTCATACCCAGTTATCCATATACCATCAAGCACGCCTCCCCATATTCTAGAGGCAATAGACTAGTAGCAAGGGCCTAAGGTGTTTCAATGTAAAGATTATTCCCTATTGTTATAGTGTATCATAGTTGAGATATAATATATTGATATATAGAAGAAGAAATATAGTAAATATGGAAGAGAAATTAAGCATAATCATCCATCAATAATAATAAACTCAAAAGTTATACAGTGTCATATACAAAATGATGATGACATAATGTAATGTGTCTATGAAAATAAGGAAGGAATATATGGTAGTAGGAGGTACATGCAATAAAATGAATCATAAGAATAAAAAACTATCCAAGCATCCCAATCATTCTCCTGATCATCTGATACCAAGCTCCCATTCTAAAGTAAGAAATTAATTCAGGTGTCCATGGTGGGATTCTTTATTGTGTCTGAAGATACAATAATATATGCTTAACAGGTACCAATAGTGTCCTAGATAAGTCTTGAGATAAATATATGTATGCCACAAGTAATGTCATATATAAAATCTATTCTATGAATACAATCTATACAATTTGTAGGTATATAATAAAGTAAGGTAGCATAAATTTACAACTCATACCTTCTTCTACCTTAGCTGGTGACTGAACATGTAACCATTTAATTAATTAAAATTTATATTGTATAATATAAATCATATAGAGCTGTCAAACAGTACCTAGATAGATCATAATATTAATAAAGGAGGATCTAAGATGAAACGAATTCATCCTTGACCATAGGGGTCATCCAACTCATAACAGTAACTCATAAAGTCTAGAAATAAGGGGTCTGAGTGTAATCCAAGGGGATCAACCAAATAATTCCACTGTAAATAGTATAACCAAGTCTATGGAGCTTGTCCATAGTAATCCTAAGATAAACATGACTATGACCAATGGGGTGAATCCATGGAAAAGTGTGTTCAAAGACATCAAGATGAATCCAAGAAGTATATCCAAGGCATTATAATATACTAAGAGATAGTGAAGGGATATTATGATGCCATTTTTTTGCATCTTCAAGGATACAAGGACCATGTTCCAAGCTTCATATCTCCCTTGGAAACTGGATCCTTGAATTAGAATGGAAACTTATGAGTTCTAAAGGCATTCCCTTAGGAATCCAAGGATGGTTTGAGTCTTACCATTCCTATAAAGAAAAAAAAAGGTCTATACACAATAGAAACTATATACAAATTACATTTATATCATACATAATCATGTCCATATAATAATCATTCCATTTAATCGTTTAAATAGGATCATTCCATTACCTTTCATTAATTTGATAAGATGTATCGAGGACATGAATCCATTCGTTACTTTAATTTATTAACATTTAATTGGTTCACCCAATTGAGGACATGCAACCAAAAAAAATTATATATAGTTAACTAGGAAAAGTGATATCTATACCCATAATTTATATTTAATAATTTAAATATTCATTAAATTATTATGGAACAATTACCTTAAAAATTACAAGTCAAATCTCACCAAAACGGTGTATCAGATTATCTCAACAAAAAGAAAAAAAGCATAACATGGTACGCACCCTAATTGGTTAGTCTGTGTTGAGGTATCAACCTATAACTGTATGAATAACATGTTTTAATAGGTCTCTAGAATATGAGTTCAATAATTATAATAAACAATTGTATGTTTTAGAAGCATCTACCATTGAAATCAATGGTCATAAAATGAAGAAAATTTATAAATGACAGGGCATTTAGGGAAAATTCATAGACCACCTACCTTATGTCTATAGTATATTCCTTTTTCAGTATCAGCCCTTATTTTTTCTTGGATAAAAAGAAAATGGAGAAATGATAAAATTTCTTGAAAAAGGACACATAAGAATAAATCAAAATAACTCATCCAATGATAATAGAAATAGATAAATGATCCACAATATTGAATCACATACTGATGGATATCTAACAAGATGACCAGATCTTGATGATGAGTCTATATGAAAAAAAAATAAAAAAACCTAGGCAGAGGAGTAAGAGGATCTCTCAAGAGAGGTGGAGAAGGCCTCATATTCACTGGAAGAAGAAACAAGAGAGGGGTGATGAAATTATAATAATATAATGGTAAAAGTGTAATTTTACCCCAAAAATAGGGGTCGCATGGTTTGGTCTCATAGTTGGCCAGACTATGCACCAACCATAATTATGCCATGATCCATGGATGGGTGTGACACGATTCATGTACATGGTTTGTGAAACCATGTGTGGATAATTATTTTTGTATCAATTAAAAATTATAGATGTTCAGTAAGGGAAAACATCCCCAGTCACATGGTTAGGGAAAACCGTGAACCCTATTATACTCTTTAAAATTCCCTGCGTGGTTAGGATAAATAATGTGGTCTAGGTAGCTCAGTTCCTACAAACCATGAGACATAGTGATTTCTTTCATTGGTCAAGGTTCTAGGCTCTAAAAATCACTAGACACCCTCATTTCCTTCATATCCTCACTAGTAATTCATATTAGGTCAAAAAAAAAAAAATTATCCTGAATAGAAATGAATCTTCACCTCATAGAGAAATTGGGTTCTTCCAGTATCTCCCCCCTTAAAGGAACTCGTCCCTAACATTACATTCCAAGGGTAGTAAAATGTTGTCTGAGAGCAACTTCAACCACTGGGCACATATTTCAGCATCCCTCTCCTAGGTCTCACCATATATATGATTGTGCTACCATATCACCCACACTAAAGGGACATGATGACATTAAAGATCCTTCATGATCTCTTTAATTATTATTATGGGATAGTCCTCAGAAGAAGCATCAACATCCAACTCGACAACCTCATAATATAAAGTATGAGATGGGTTGGCATGGTAACAGTGAAGCTGTGAAACATGGAAGACATCATGCATGGAACAGTACCTCTAAGTTAATAGCAATGGATAGGAAACCAGATCGACTCTATCCAAGATCTCAAATTTCTTAAAAAAATAAGGTGAAGCCTTACCTTGTATTTGTATCCATTTATGCCCAAGACTTGGTGATACCCACAATAAAACACAATCCCCAACCTCGAACCCCAAAGGTCATCGAAGATGATCGGAATAAGATTTCTACATAGAATGAGCAGTAAACCTTTGATATCTGATCAACTACACATACTCTATAGTCTCATCCACAATATAAGGGCCAAGTATAATTGACTCTCCTTCCACTAACCAATATAGGGGTGAATGACATGGCCCACCATATAAGGCCTCAAATGAATCCATATGTATCATCACCTGATAGATATTATTGTATGATAACTCGACAATATGGATATGATTCTCTCAATAATTGATGAAATCAAGGATACATGCTGGTAGAATGTCCTCCAATTCCAATATTATCCATTTTTACTAGCCATCAGTCTGAGGGTGAAAAGATATGCTCAAAAATACTTTTATACCCAAATCACTCTACAACCCCTGGTAGATCCTTGATGTGAAAAAAATGTCCCTCTATGAAATGATAGTATGAGGGACCCCGTGTACTTGTATGATCTCACAGACATACATTCATTCTATATCATCAACTGGGAATGTATTCTATATAGGAAGGAAGTGGGATACTTTCTTTAGTCAATCCATGAATACCCAAACTATGCCACTAACTTGAAGAGACCTCGGTAATCCAACTAAAAAAATTATCACAGCGTCTTCATATTTCCATTTTGGGTCTGGAAATAGATATAACGAGCAATAAATCCACTGTTTCACCACCTTCACCTACTGAACGGTGGAACACCTAGTGATAAAACCTACAGTCTGACATTTCATCCTAAAACATCAACATTGGTGCAACATATCGTGGAACATCTTGGAGATTCATAGATGAACTTCCCACTTAAAAGCACTGGACTCTCGCATCAGTTCCTATCTAATATACATAGGAGCCAAAAAACACCCATGTATATATAGGATTTCATATCCATATATTGACCAATGTATAGGCAGTTCCTCCCCAGACATACTCTCTTGTAGGACCTTCCCATTAGGGTTTGAGAACTTTCTTCTCTTCACCCTATCAACGAGTGAAGAGGAAACAACTAAGTCCATAAAAAATTACACTCATGGATCTCATGAAACTATAGATTCATATTATAAATAAGGCACATCAATTCCCACACATCACTAGATTCATTTATTGGTTATTCTTGAATTTTCTAGCTTACTGCATCAGCTACTATATTACCCTTTCCAGGAATATATAAATGCTCAAAGTCAAAGTACTAAAGGTATTAGACCGATCTTCGATGTTTTATATTGAAGTCACACTATGTAAGGATATATTTGAGTCTCTTGTGGTCCATATACACCAAAAAGTTCTCATCCATCAGATAGTTTCTTCATTAATGTGAAGCATTGAAGTATGCTACTTGCTCGAGGTCACGCATCGGGTAATTATGCTTGTGAGGTGCCAAATGGTGAGAACCATATGTAATGAATTTATAGTCCTGTATCAGTATAGTACCAAGATTTATCCATGATTCATCATAGAACATTATATAGCCACTTCTAGGCTCTAGAAGAATAAAAAACAACACTAAAGTAAGACTTCCTTTACACTCCTAAAAGGATTTCTCACATGCTTTAGACCACATAAACTTCACAACCATCTTAGTAAGACCAGTAAGAGGTGAAGAAATACATGGGAATACCTATACTAAATTACTATAATATCTACCCAGCACAAATAAATTTTATATATCAAACAGTTTCTTGGGTTGTTCCCATGAAAAAAATAGCACTCACCTTCTCTAGGTTGACATATACTCCTGATTCTGATATAATATGACCTAATAAGTGAGCCTTCTAAATCCAAAAATGGAACTTATAAATCTGAACATATATATTATACTCTATCTATGTATTCAAAACGATCTCAAGATTTTTAGCATGGTATCTTAGAGTATGAGAATGCACTAAGATGTCATCCACAAAAACCATAACAAAGGAATATAAATAGGGGTGTAAAACACTATTCATAAAGGCCATGAAAATAGTGGGAATGTTTAAAATATTGAATGGAAGAAAAAAATAATTATATAAACTATACCAACTTTGGAAAGTTTTACATGGTATATCTAAAGTCTTAATTCATAGCTGATGAAATTCTAATATCATGTCAATTTTTTAGAACACTCTATCACCTCATATTTGGTTAAAGAGATTAGATATTTGATGAAATGGATATCGATAATTAACATAAAGTTGGGTCAAATTTTTCTAATCCATGAAAATCATAAGGGTCCTATCCTCCTTCTTAGAAAAAAATAATAGGTGAACCCCAATATGAAGTGGTAGTTTGGATAAAACCCTTACATTCTAAATCCTCTAACTATATGTTGAGCTCCTACAGCTCAGTGGGTATCATCCTCTATGGAGGAATAGATACTGTATCTTCTCCTAGAACAAGATCAATCATAAAATTTCTCTCTCTCTCCCTCGGGATGTAATATAGAAAAATCATTAGTAAATAAATCACTAAAAAGATCTACTACAAGAGGAAAATATATCAGACGCATCGTCTGATTGTCCAAGAAAAGTCTGGACATATGGGTGGTTACTCCACCTATCCTAAAATGCTCTGTTCTAGCTATATTGGCCTAAAAATTCCACTCACCCTTGTGAAGATAACTATCACCCTCTATTGATGTAAATGATACCCTGTAGTGATAGTAGTACACATAGGCATGATAGGGAACCAATCAGTCCATCCCGAGAATGAAAATGAAGCCCATAATCTTGAGTATGAAGAGTTCTAATAAGAAATGACAAATTCCAACATCAATTGGATATTATTTCATTGGAATATACCCTCTTAATGCACACCCAATGGTGTGTCTCGGTTCATCACCCCACATAAGTACTAAATTTCCATCCAAAGACTTTCTATATTAGATAAAGAGATAAATGAGTGAGAATCACATGTATCAAATAAAGAAGATATGATAGTATAGGCTACTATAATAATACCTCATTTTTTAAATGGTCTTTAACTCTGATCCTCGGGTATCAGCTTCAATTTAAGAAATAATCCTAATCTATGACCCTTAGCTATGGCTAGACTACCCTGAGTAGGTCTGTTCTGCTTGTACTGATAATCAGAAGTCTAGCTACCATGGCCATGACCTTCTATTCAGCCTACTTGGAAGTCTCTACCCTAACATCTAGCATGTGTAACTGACCCCACTTCTGAAGGTGGATCTAGTGTTGATCCTCTTCCATTGGAAACAAGTAGAAAGGTATAGTAGAATCTATAATGATATACCATCCACCTACAAGCATGACACTCAAGCGGGTCTCTATCACATTGAGGCTTCACATGCCCCTACTATCTATACTAATGGAATATAAAGGATATTCAAGTGTTGATACCCTAGATTCCACTACTTTGATATGAAACGTTAAGGGTATGATTCTTGCTATAGAAAAAACTACTACCCTGTATTGACACTGAACCTATGTTCCTGATACTACATGATTCTACCAAATTTTGATCTGTTATAAGATTATGATTAATGATATCAAAAATAGTAGATAGCTGGAATACATTCACCTATGAGAAGATAGAATAATTTAGAAAATCCTTGAAACGTATCACTCATGATAATTAATCACCATATATAAGTGGTGTAAAGTGTTTCAAATCAGTGAAACGTGCTGAGAAGTCCATAATAGACATAACACCCTACTCTGTGTTCATGAACTCTCTATCTTGTTCATCTCTCATCATATGAGGGGAAAAGTAATCATATAATTTATTCTAGAAAGCTTCCATGACCATACGCTAGTGACTACAAGCTTATATAATCACATCCCACCAATTTTTGGAGGAATCACATAGTACATAGGTGAAAATTTTGACCCCTATCCATGGAGGTGTCTCCAGATACTCAAATATAGATAAGATTTACTTTAACCAAGACATAGAATCCTAAGGACCTCCATCCTCTGAGAATATTTTGGGATGCTACTATTGGAACTCACAAGTCAAATCATACATTGTAGGTGAAGGTTGTGGAGAAAACTACATGTATTGTATCTGATGTAGGAAACCCTCTCAAGGCAGAGCATTAGTTCCCAATTTAGGTATAGTAGGTGCTGCAATAAGTTGAAATCCTATTGATGATACTAGTGGCTCAGGTCCCACCCACTTTGTAGCATGGTCATAGCAACCCTCCTAGTGCATGACTCAAGGAAATCATGGTGGCATGGCTCTATAAAAGACAATAAAACACATCAGAACAAGATTTGGAACAAATATAAACACTATAGCAAGCAAATCATAATTCAAAAGGTCTCACTAACTATAGTATACTACCCCAACTTCCCACTTACAAGGATAGGGTATTAGTAAGTGTTAAAATTTTGATTTATAGGGGTTCCAATAGATAAAGGTTAAATTTCAATTTTTATCTTCAATTACTAGAAAGAATTTCATTTGTTAGTCTGAATTTAAATTTTATGTTCATAATTGATTTTATTCATAGAATAAGTTTTGATTAAATGTATATTCATTCCTAGTTAATAAAGGCTCATACACTTTATAACTAAAATTGACACCCTTTTATTTACATTCATCTTCCTCTGCATTCGATCTCATAATGTAATGGGTAAAAATATGATGGTTCAAATTCTGTGAATTATACTTTCCAATCTATAAGATCCCATTCACATTATAAATTGAAATTTGATGTCATGAAATTACATCCAATGTTCAGCGCATTTAACTATAGGTATTTAGATTATATGGGTTGAAATCCGCTATTTAATATGCCACCATCAATATATATAGGAAATTACTATTTAGATTAATTGTTAAACTTTAAATGGCCAATTTTCTTTCACTATATAAGACATTAGTATAAGAGGTATACATATAAAAACCATGGATCACTCAATAATCACCGGAAACACAGGAAATCCAAGCAAATAATACACCAATATAGAATGAAAGATGCAATGAATGTGAATCCTAGGTGCCTATAATGAAGCATGTAACAATGGTCATTTACTTACCAAGATAAGGTAGAATCTATATAAATCATATCAAAAATAAAAATTAATATGCATCACCCAATAGTGAAAGTATAACAAATGTAATAGAAGAAATATAGAATAACAATTTTCCATTCCCATATAACTTGGTATTTACCATGAACATGGGTTATATACTCCCAGGTACATCTTAAAACCATGTTCCAACATGTTCCTAATCTTATGTCTAAATTCCCAAAAAAATAAGACAATGAAATAGAAACCCTTGATACCACTTTGTGAAATCCCAACTCGGGTGCCACTAAAAGGTTCCCCGAACTTGGTTGGCCGCATGGCCTCAAGCACACCTCCCCATACTCCAATGGATTCTGACTAGCAGTGAGGGCCTAGGGTTTATACGTAGGGAGACTATGACCTCATGTTAGAGTGGAGAATAATATATATTTAATATATGGATAAACATCGAAAGCATTATAATAAATATGGAAATGGAAGTAATCATAATTATCCATCAATAATAATCAAATCAAAAGTTGAATAGTATCATTTAAAAAATCATGATGATGTAATGTCATGTATCTATAAAAGTAAGACAAGAATACATGGAAATCGGAAGTAAATTATATAAAAAAGAATCAAAATAAGAAAAAACTATCCAAGCATCCTGAGCACTATCCTGATCATCTTTTACCAATCTCCATCCTAAAGAAAGCAAGAAAGTTAGGTTTCCAAGGCGGGAGGCTTCCCTTTATCCATACCTATGATCATATAATTTTCCCAAGAAATAATGGATACCTAGATAGGGTGTAAGAAAAATATCATTAGGCCACCTCCAATGGTGTATATACAATATAATATTTTAATATAAACTCTATGGTGTGTGTGTGTGTGTGTAATAAAGTAATGTAGTAAAAATTAACAACTCATACCTGCTTCAACCTCAATCGGTGTTCAAACATGAAACCATTTAATTAATTATGATTAAATTTATATAAAATAAATCATTTAAATGTTTCAAAAGTACCCAGATAGATTATAATAATAATAAAGAAGGATCCAAGATGAAATCAAGGAATCCTTGACCTCAAGGGTCATCCAACACATAAAAGTAACTCATGTAGTCCAGCAATAAGGGGTATGAGTGTAATCCAAGGGGCTCCCCCAAGGTATTCCACTTTAAAGAGTCTAACTAAGTCCATAGAGCTCATCTATATTAATATCGAGCTAATCCTGATTGGGCCCAATGGGGTGAATCCATAGTGCTGCATGTCTGAAGACATCAAGCTAAATCCAAGGATTGTATCCAAGGCATTCTAATATCCTAAGAGATAGTGAAGGGATCCTATGGAATAATATCATGAATCTTATATTCAATAAGTACCATGTTTAAAGGTGATTATCTCCCTTGGTAATCATCTCCTTGAATCAGAATGGCTTCCACTGATTTCTCAAGGCATTCCCTTAGGAATTCAATGTTGGCCCATGTATGACCATTCCTATAGAGATAAAAAAAATTCCATATGAAATAGGAACCTTATAGTAATTCCATTTATATCATATATAGTCATGAACATATAATTATCATACCATTTAATCATTTAAATAGGTTCATTTCATTACCATTTATTAACATGATAAAGCGTATCGAGGACAAGAAACCATTCATCACTTTAATTTATAAACATTTAATAGGTTCACTCCGTAGAGGACATGAATACAATAAAAATTTATATATAGTTAACTACAACAAATTATATCTATAAATATAATTTCCATTTAATAATTTAAGGAACCATTTAATTATGATGGAACACTTACCTTAACAAGGACAAGTTAAATCTCACCTGAACACTATCTCAAATATTCTCAACAATGGGGAAAAAGTCATAATAAGGTATTCACCCTAATTGGGTGGTTAGAGTTGAGGTATCAACTTCTAAATACTTGAAGAATATGTACTAATAGGGCTCTAGAATAAAATTTCAATGATTATAATAAAGGAATGTAAATTTGATAGTCATTTACCAATGAAACTAACGTGAGCATAATGAATACAATTTATAAATGACATGAAATTTAGGGAAAAGTCATAGACTACAAACTATATGCATGTAGTAGATGCCTCATTCAGTATTGTATATTATTTTAGCTTATATTGGATGAAAATGGAAGAATAGTCATTGTAACACACTGATATTTTATGAGAAGTATATTTTTTTATGTCTTATGTTATACGCAACATCAATGTAATCTTTCACGGCACACAACACTAGCTTGTCTTGCGTTACATGCAATCGCAACCTTCCTCGATAGCGTGTGTAGTACGCAATACTGAGTTTCACTAAACAACAATATATTATTATAATATTATAAACTAGCCGTTATGAATAATATTAACTGAATTTTGAATTTTATAACATTATTATTTATCTTACATATTTTCTAGAACATGTTATGAGAACAAAATAAATTTTTTGGGTAAAATAAGTATTTTTCAAAAAATACAGTTTTGCTGCCTTTTGATGGCACACCCACTTTAAATATTGTTTTTGATATGTTTATAAGTTAAATTTGACAAAATAAAATTCTTCTTTGGAATTAGTATATAAAATTTTACTTTGGATAATTTTTTCATATTATTCTGGTAACCTTCATACATTCATGAATAGTAAAAACACGATATATTTTAATTAAAAACAACTTTTTTCATCGCAATAATTTATATGCTTAAATTATAATACTAAATGTTTTTAAAGTATAAATAGAATATATTTTTACCATTTAATATAATTTATGTCATTAGCATTAATTTTACATTGAATTCATAGGTAAAAACATTTCAATCTTTGGCAATGTTTTAACTTTTATAAACATGTTTGCTTAACAACGAGATTAATTTTAAATTAATTTCTGAAACTTCTGTGTTTAGAATTTTGAAAAATGGATTCCATATTTTGATTCAGTGGGTCCAAAATATGTTAATATGTTACTTTTATTTTTTTGAGATTGTGAATAGTAACTACGGTAATTTTTATTTACTACAGTTAAAGGTAAATCGGGTAATTAAGGGTAAATATAAGATTTTAAAATTACCATAACACTTACCAAAATCCTATTTGATGAATAAAAGTTGACCCATATCACCGAAGGGTCGGAATAAATTCATTTCATAGACTTTTGACAATGAAATAATATAATTACTATTAAAACCAAAGAAAGTGACAACATGTCACTCTCTTAAATCTTATAAGTATAATAATTTTAATTTAGTGATAGACTTCATGAAAATTCAAACATGAATAGTATCCACAAATATAATAAAATTATATACATCATATGAATTTATTTATAATTTTTAGGGATTAAATAATAATCATTAATTATGACACAACAGTGATATTGAAATTATTTTATTGATTGAAATATCAAATAAATGATTTTAAAAGTATTAAAATAAATATTATATGAACTATTTAATGTGCTCCACTAATTTTAGAGATGAAAATGACATGTTATGAATCTATTAAATATTTTATTTCTAACATATCTTCTGTATATATTTTATTTAAACTCAAATAAATGAATAGTGTCAAATTGATACTATTGTTAATTTATAGAAATTACATATTATAAAATTGTTTAAAAATCACAAAAATATTTAAAAATAGTAAATTAAAATTTATATGGTCGACAATGTAATAATTTATACAATTATGGACAATTAAAAACATATAAGTAATTATTTCTAATGATTTAAAATTTAGAATATTATTACCACAAATAAAATTAAATAGATTATATAAGGATAAATCATGTTGATAATGTTTAAAATAAATTTCCAACTTGTCTAAATTTTATTGGATTATGATATTAAAACCCTATATCATTTAATATTTGGATTTGAGTCATTTTTTGAGGTGTTTAAGAGGGGTTGGAATTTATTATAAATTAATATTTCTAATAATTCCAAAGGTGCCCCTCTCCTCCCTTATAAAAGGGAACCTCCTCCCTCTCCTCCTCACACCACATTGAGCCTTCAATATTGACCAAACCCTGCCAATTTCTCTTCTCCACTTTTCTAGAAACATTCTATAGGTCCTGGTCTTCTTCAAAGACCAATCATAGTGCCCTAAGAGGAGGTTTCAAAGAGGCGTGTCGAAGAAGAGGTAATATCTGTTACCAATTCTTTCAAATTTATTTCTTCTTATACTTCTTCTTATTTAGTTGTTTCATTATGAATTAATAACATAAGTATAACTAATATACTGATATGTTATTATAAATATGAAATAACCCTATTTCACCTTTTATCCATCCTATGGAAAATGAAATCACCGCGCATGCGTACGTACGGAATACCGTCTCTACACCGTGGTGTAATCTGTTTTCCACCACCTCCTTACTTGAATGGGTATAATGGTCTAAAGAATAACTATATATAATTATTTTAAAAATATATTTATTCTGAAATAGTATACATACACTTCAATACAATTCCACGATCATGGGAACTATATCATCGCTCGTGCGTACGTACGGCCTACCGTCTCCACGATGTGATGTGACTCGTTCTACATGATCTTAATTGAATAATGATTATATAAATGAATTGAATGAGTAAATATTATATATATTACACTAATAACATTCTTGAAATGAGGTATCTATAAACTAAAAAGATGAATAAGAATTTTTTCAACAAAACACGCATAAGAACATAAAGCAATAAACACCCGAATAACAAGTAGCAATGAAATATTACTAATAAGAAACTAAGAATATGGCCATATATGATATCATAACAATGAGTATGATTCTGGAATAAGTCAATGACATTATTTAAATCATTATACTGGAGGTTCGGACATGTACAAAGCATATCGGACCTAAGGTAAGGGAAAATATCACAATCTCATTTTTATCCGAGATTTTTTATACTTCAGGATTTACTGGGGAATATTTATCATCCACATCCATATTTCCTCGATATGTAATATTATTTCCATCCTCCTACAATTTTTTAAAATACAATTTTACCCATTGGTGAGTTTTTAGTAAAAGATATGAAAGGAATCTTTTGTTGTTTTTAGTACGAGGTACTTTTTCACTTTTCCGGCCAAAGTACGAGAAGAATGTTTTTTTAACTTATATCGCGTGAATGGATTTTTATGATTTCATAGAACATTATTTCCATGAATATTCCTTTACAATTTTTCAAGTTTATTTTTAATCAAATTCTTTTAGTTTAAAATTGTATGACATGTTAAGAAAAAAAATTGAAGTAGAAAGGATATTTTCCTCAAGAATGGAGTTCAAGTGTTTTATCAAAATTATTTTCCCTCTAAGATAATATAAGGTTATGTTTCTATACCTATTTTTACATTTATTTGATTATTTTATGAGGGAATTAATTTTATGATGTCCATTTATCTTATATGGATTATGTTTTGATGGCATGATGTTTAAGAATCCCATTTTTATTACATGGGTTATGCTATGATGTATGATTTATGATTTTGTGGCACACATACGAATGGTTTCATTATGAGATGGGTGGGACTTATATCTCCCTCCAATGCATTGGGTAATGATTTATATCTCATGAGATAGACATGGCTGGAATGAAAAGTTAATCTGGTTCAGTGATATAGGACTGGAATGAGGAGTGAACTCGGTTCAGTAATGGACTTTGTCCGCTATGATAGTATTGGTAATGAGTCTTGACTAAAATGAAATGATTTTCTATGATTATGTGTGTATTCCACAAAGTATCATGTTTTATGTTATGATTATTTGGGATTAAATTTCACCACTATGATTTATCCCATGTTATGATATTATGATCTCTTTTGCAGGATAAGATATTCAAAATGTTATGTTCTTATATGATACGATTGATATTTCTTTTTTTTTACCCTTACTGAGAATTTTAGATCACCCTTTTGTATGTTTTCTTTTCCCCATGTCTGGATAAAGGGTATTAAGTATAATATGCCAAAAGGGACTCTAGATATGATGAAATAAATGGAAGACAACGTAGATGATTTATGAACCAGTTGTTTATGTTTCCTAATTTCTAAAGACACTATACTTATACTGTCCTTTCATGGTTTTTTTATATGTTGTAATAAGTGTGCTTCAATTTTTAAGTAATAAAAATGTATGTAAATTATGGGTCATTATAGTCAAACACCCTGAAAATATGGTATATGATCCTGAATTGAAATAACTTCGTCGAGGAGAAGAGAAATATAAAAATGAGACAATAGACCGAATCAATTACTAATGTTATCCAATGAGATGATTGGATCTTGATTTAGAGTCTGAACAGTTAAGAAATCAATGATCCTAGGTAGAGGAGGAGGTGGATCTCTCAAGGGAGGTAGAGATGTCCTCATATCCATTGGGATGATGAAATAAGAGGGAGTGATGAAATTTTAAGAATTTAAGGGGGAAAGGTAATTTTACCCAAAAAGTAAGGGTTTCATGGTTTGTCTGCATGGCTGGCTAAACCATTTTCCAATCGTGCTTAGGAAACTATCCATAGAGGGGTGTTTCACGATTCATGTGTATGGTTTGGGAAACTATGAACAAATTCTTCTATTACCTCTTCTAAAAATTTCAGATGATTAACATGGGAATGTGGTCCTAGGCACACGATTATGGAAAACCATGCTCCTTATTATATTCACTAAAACACCTTGTGTGGTTAGTATAAACCAAGTGGGTTGGCCTACACGGTTTCTACTAACCATACAACTCAGTGATTTATTCCATCGGTAGGGGTTCTAGGCTCTGAACGAGACCCTGACACCCTCATTTCCTCTATAGCCTCACTAGAAATTCATATTATTTTAAAAACCAAAGAATTTTATTGAAAATAAATGGATAAGTACCTTTTAGAGAAACTAGGTTCTTACATAATGATACTAGAGTGTATATCTCAAATATCATAAAATTACCATAAAATTCTCATAGTTTCCCATGAATATTAAATAATATGAGATAATAATAGGGATGAACCTCTATGTCTAGTCTGCCTCAAACACAAATAAGAGTCGGAGAAAAGGAAATGAGAGTCAATAATATAAAATCATTTATGTTATTTAATGAAATTAGAGTCCTGAGAATTTATTAAAATGTGTTAAAACTGGAAAACACATGATCCTATAGTACACCTTTAATTAAAACCATTAATGAAATATCACATAATGCTTCAATGTTGAAATCATACATCACATTATATAATTCATATAAAAAGTTCATATCAACACCATTTAAAGTCTACATCATCATTTTGATAATTCTTCATCATCACCATGAGAAAACTGTCATTTCCTTCATTATTGTATGTCCACATGATCATGTGAACCTCTACTAAATTAAACAATTCAAATTGCATCACTAAACTTCACCCAAAAACATTTAAACAAAGCTCAATGAGTATTATCACACTAGTCTATTAGATCACATGGAAAGAAAACACATCATTACATGAACATATTTGAAAATATGAATATATAGGTCATTCTTCTATAATCCCTCATATGGTAAGAATCAAATTGAGATGGTATCATTCACACATCAATCATATCTACATAAATGTAATAGCATAAATTTTCCCAAACACATTGTATTTTTTTGATGTCAGGAATTTTGGGAGGAATTTTGGAATACTAATATTATATATTTTGATGAAAATTCAAATAGAATATTATATTATATCCTAAAAATGGGTTAATAACATGATTAGTTATCTATAGGAGAGGAGTTTTTATTTTTTAGTAAGTCATGTCGAGGTAAAATAGGTTTTAACAAGAGGTTTGTGTTTTAGTATTTGGATTAGGCCATGAGATTTAGGTTTTAATTTTTTAATTAAGGGATGTATGTTATGGTGTGGGGTGTATTCATACCAGATTATGTCAATATCACACTAAGGTCATTGGGTCATGGATTTTTTATTACAACATACAAATCATGGTTGTTTTATTTTGTAGATCATCGATTTAAAGACATTTATTCCATGGGAATCAATATTTTTCCATCATGATTTTCTACGGTTTATGGGTTTCGGGTGGATAGTTAAGGATTTTTTTCATTATCTTTAAAGGTATAATCATTATTTCATGGTCATTTCCTTTGTATCATGGACTTATTTACATAAAATTAAAATGGTTGACTCCTTATCGCTTAGGGTAGATAAAACCGTGATTTCTATATTTGGAAACTATTATAGTGTGACCATTCTCATCACACCATAATGCAATGTTTTATAGTTTCACATATAAATTCATTATCCCGTTAAAATTATCGATATTGAATTTAGTATCCTTCAAAACCTAAGCACCATTTGGTTCAGTTTTAGGTTCTCTTAGTTCCCTTATTGGATTTTATATTTTTATATGAAGTAATTAATATCTCATAGACACATGGTGTTCTTTTTCTTTTACTTATAAAGGTTTTTTATAGTGAGTTTCTTATTTTTATTGTATATTGTCAAGAATTTGAAAGATATTACTATTTTTTCATTTTATAAGGCTTAATTTTGGAACCATTGTAATATTTTCTCATACTCTACTCCTCATTCTTGTGTTGTGATATTTGTTGATCTAAATGTGGTAAAGGATTTTGAACTCTACTTATTTTATTTAAATGTAATTTTTAATTATCATGACTTTGTTTCATTGGGTGTATTATTTGGATAAACTTATATAAGATACTAACTCTGAATAAAAAAATTAAAAGGGGAGATCCTTGGTGGTGATGGATCCTTCTTCTGGTTCTTCAGCCTATTCTTTCCAGGTTCTCTCTTTATTGTTTATTTCCCATATTCTCGATGGACCCTACTTTCCAGGTTTCCCTTCTTCTAGGCTTGGGTTATCTATTTCATTCCCCTCTCGTTTATCCTTATGGACCCTCTAGTTTGGTTTGTTCCCCCTCTCCCACACTACTCTGTCAGTCTGGCCTGACACACTTGACCCCAAATTGGTTAGGTAAGTTGGTTTCTCAGATGGGTTTGGGATTATGGCATAGGAAGTAGTGGTGTGTGTACCTTCTCTTTTGCCAATTTCTTCCCCTACTTTGTTCTTAGGGTTTCATTCCCATTCTCCCCTTTTTTCATTGCATGATTGTTCTTTCATCTAAGGATCCTTTTAAAGGTCTCTATTGGCTTCTTCTCTGCTCTTATTACTAGATCCTTTGCCTCTGGACCCCATCGTGGTCTGGTACAAAGTCTCTCTAGGTGGCTTGGGAGGTGTTGATCGAGCATCGAAGTACATTTCAGGAGACTCGTCTTGTCTTCTTTCCCCAGTTTGGTTCTCCCTCCAGGGATTTTCTTCTTCTTAATGTTTGGGGTTAAGAGATTTTGTTACATCCATTCGTTTGTCAGCATTGCTGTTCACTTCGGAGTTTTTGTGTCTATGTTTTCCTAGTTGTCATCGATGGCGCGAGGTTGAAGTCTAAGGTGTCAGGTTCATCGGGTGGTTATCTGGTTTAGGTCAGTATTTAACCATGATGGTGGGTTTTGGTGGACGTCTTGTATGTCACCGGTGTTGTCGGTTTGGTACTGAGGTGACTGGCGCTTCAGGATGTTATACCCATGGGGACTCTTTTCGTGCTTATATTTACGATGTCTTTGGTGGCTCGTCGACATTAACCCGACGATGATGATGAGTCTCAGTTTATTTGTAGTGAATGTGTCATATTCTCTATGATGAAGATGGTTTTCGGTTTTTCAAAGGTGAATATCGTTTCTAGTGGTTCGACGGTGATGAATGTGACGACTTTTTTTGTTGGTGATGGCGACTGAGGCTTGATAACGACTAATTTCATTAGGCATATTGTGATGACGATGAGTAAGGCATGATGATGGTTTGTTGGTTTTCAAATTTCAAATTTTTAAATGGTTTTTCATTTCGCCACACTATGAAGTCTAGGACAACATTAATGGAGGCCGTTGATTTCTTGAAATTATAATTTTTTCTTAATTATGGGAATTTTTGGATTTTGAAGTAGTGGGTTGTAGAGGTCTTGAATATCTTTTATGTTTTTCTTCATTGGATCTTTTTATGGTTCACACTTTGTCTTTAAAAGTGTTAGAAAACAATAGGGATTGTGGATGGATCTAATTTTTAGAATACTTTTATGTCATTATTGTTCTTCTTATTGATGTGATCTATTTCGATACTTTTTTATTATTGATATAAATGGTTTTTTTCATTAATATATGACCATATAAACAAGGTAATCAATTGGGTGGAAATAAAAGTATTGAATTAATGACATTCTTATTTATATAGAAGAGGTTAAATGAATATTATGTTTTAATTAAGGAGGATTCATTGATATTTTTTCTTGTGAAATATTTTTTGATGATATATTATTGTGTTTATTAATTATATGTTAAAATTGGTTCTATTTCGGGATTTTTATAGTTTTAATTTGGGTTATGATATGTCATGGTCTGGTTGTGGTATTTGTGTTTAGGTTCATGTGTAATTGTCATTGTGGCAGTGTTGTTTATTATTTATGTGTAAAAAGGATTATATTATGGTTGTGGTGGAATGTGTTGATGGTTTGTGTTTTATGTTTGTGTGGTATGGGATGCTGTTTTTATGGAAATTTTTATGTATTTTTTCAAAGTCTCCCAAAAATATGGAATGTGTTTGAAATGAATGAAAATAAATAGGATATGGATTGATATTGGAATTCAATTGGTTGTTTAATGAAATATAAAACAACATTATTAAAAATATATGTTAAAGGTTGGAACAAAAGAAACTAAATATTATGGAATAAGATAATATTGATTGTTTCATAATGATTTAAATCTTATTAGTCAGTGGAAAATATGAAACGTAAATAATTATTTGATTATTTTTATTTATGTCAACATCCTATTTTGGATCTTATATTTTATTTAGGTTTATCTCTTATGAAACCATTTACCATATTTCATTGAAGGGTTTATGATATGTTTGATTGTTGATGTTATATTTTGATTCCATTCATTGTTTATGGTTAATGTATTAACATTTTGTATGATATTTTTAATATGAATGTTTATGTTGGTTATGTTTCACCCTTTTCTTATGAGTAATGCATTGGACTTAGTAAATATCGGATATGACCCACTATATCCCCTCGATGTGTCGGTAGGTCTCATGAGACAAACTAGACCAGGTTTTTACCCACTATTGTATGGTTTCTTGGCTGAAGGCTTGGCAGTATGTTTTAAATTTCCTGCATTATTCATTACCTCATTATAAAACTAGTAATTGGTATTCCACATGATTATTCGACTAGTAGAATATCCATGGTTATGTTTTCTATCTCATGTGACTATTTTATATGGTGTTATTTATTCCTTCCATATTATGGTCAAGATTATGTTTAAATATATTGTGTTTTAGTTATATTCTTGTCATTAATGTTTATGATTATTATTCTTAATAGCTTTCAGCATTATCTTATCTTTACTGAGCATATGAGATCACCCCTTTGTTATGTTTTATTTTTATTAGGATTCCAAGATGAATATTATGACTGATATGCATGGTTAAGCTAAGAGAATAAAGGTATTCCCAAAATATTTTCTATGTTGTACTTTACGTTTTAAAATGTAATGTAAGGTTAATTTATATAATCTTGTTTTCAAAGATTGCTAAATTGGTCGGTCCTTCAAGATTTATTTCCTTATAAACATGCCAATATAAGAAAACAATGCACTAGCTCTGGGCTTATGGGGTTGGGTAATTATAGTTAGTTTCAGAGGAAGTTTAAAAACAACCTTGAAAACTAGATTTATAAATAAGAGATTATAAAACATAACCCTATGAATGACTTTGAGGATAAGTCTAAGTATAGGATATCATATTTTAGATTTGGTAATAGATAATATAGGTTGATCATATGGACTTATGGATTGAAAAGAATATTTCATATTTTAGAGATCCTATAATTTATTCTTTATGGTTGTATCACTATGATTAGTGTTTCTCAAATTATGCTTTGAATTTTGGTCAATGGTTAGAATCAGAAAGGTTATAAAAGAAATGGTTAAACTACTAATGATGAATATACTACAAAAGGAATATAAATTAAGGAGGAATTATGGAATATGATGATGATGCATAGTTAATGTTTTAAGAATGAAGTAGAGTGATTAATGTTCATGTGTATTTATATTCAAGATTTCTTTCATCAATGGTGCTCTGGTTATAAGAGTCCTGTGATATATAAGGATTGTACAACAGTACATATTCATCAAGTATTTAGAATCATGAATGATATAATTAAGGTTTTTAAGTTCACCAAATATTTGTTACATAGAAATAAGAGATTCATTATGTTGTTTTGGGGAAAATGATATTAATTTGATTTTGGAAATTAAGTAACCATATAGATTTTTGGACTGTGAATTTGGAAAGATATATTTTGGAGGATTCTTAAGGTTGGAATGGATTAAGTTGAACATTGGATATAAATTTTTTTCATTTAAAGTATGATTTATTAGATACTTTGTGCTAACATTTTTTGTTTTAGTAAACATTTAGAGGATGAAGGAATTACATGTGGACCTTATGATTACTTAAAAGTGATTCAGGTATAAAAATCATCGTAAATATATATCTTTATGTGTATGAAATGAAGTTAAAATAGATCAAAGAGCAACCAAAAGAAAATATAATACTTAAGACATGGAAAGAAATCAATTTAGTTTATTTTATGAAGTGATTATCTGAATAGTAAAACAATACCTCAATGTTAGGAAATTGATTTTTGAACAAAAATGTTATCTTAGTTCCTTCTTCACCAATCAATCAAATGGATCCTTAGATCATCATCGATATATAGCTTTTTGATTTTTAACTTTATCCAGATCGTGTTCTCTATCACTCTCCGTTAGATCATGATAGTCATATTTATCTTCCATGTCCATGTTTTCCTACACATAAACCTAGTATGTGTTATCTTTGGTGACCTTTATACTTCCCTTTCTTTATTTTAATGTTGAACTTTTAGCGACCCTTGTTCTAATGTGGGATTTCAATAAAGGAATTTTGAATAGTCAAACGTTAGATACTGAACCCTAATTCAAAAATTCTGATTATGCAATTTATTGAAGTAGGGGAAAATGTAGCACCCCAAGATTTCATAGTACATTTTATTTTTAAATAAATTCAATAGCTTTTGCGGCATGCAAAACTGAGTTCAAACGTACCACGATCTATTAACCTAGTCGTTTAAATAGAGATTATGAATAGTATTAACCAAATTATGAAACTTATTTATATTTTAATTAATTTTAACATTCATATTATGTGTTTCATAGAAAATTATTTAAGAATAAATTTAATTTTATACATAAAAACTATATTTTTTAAGGGGGAATTTTACCACATTTTAATAGAATACCAATTTTAAAACTAAATTTTGGAAATATTATAAATTTTATTTTTAAAAATTTACTTCATTTTTGAATTCTTAATGTCAAAATTAACATATACTGAAGTTTTAGTATTTTTTGAGAAGTTTCATTTTTTGATGAATAGTGAAAAATAATACATTGTAGTTAAAAACTACATTTTTTTTAAATAAATTTTATAATTAAAATTTAATATTAAAGTCACGATATATCAATAATTCAAATAAAAGTCAAATTTAGGTGTTTTGAATCATCTTTATAATGAAAATTTGTATAAAAACTTATTTAACTTTTGAATATCTCTTTTACTCTTCATCTCCCAACATCTGTGGGATTAGTGTTAAACTTAATTTAGCCACTTATAAGAATTTAATTTGGTAAAATTGAAAAACAAGTTTCTAATAAATATGAAATTTTTTTCTAATGTGATCAAATTAATTTTTTATGAATAGTAATTTTAGAATTTTATTTACCCCGGCTCAAGGTATATCGGGTAATTAAGGGTAACAATAATAATATAAGAATTATAAAGTTACCCTAAAACTTGTCTTAATTTCATTTTATGGGTGTATTTCAACAAAAACCATCCTTAGTATGAATGTTTTACCTTTCAATCCACTTGGGTAAGAATATGACATTTATAATACTTTATTTAAAGAAAAGTTAAAACTGTCATACTCCAATTTTTAATAATTATACCATTTTTATTATAGGGTTATAGAAAAGATAAAATAGACTATAAAGATTTATTTGAAACATAAAATGTTTATCTTCATATTTATAGTTTATTTATAATTTTTAATGATAAAATAATTAACTTAAATTGTGACATAATGATGATGCAGTAATTGTTTAAATAATGGAAGAATCAAATAAATGCTATTAAAAATAATAATATAAATATAATATGTCCGTGTTAATGTAATCCAATATTGTAATTGATTAATTGGACATATTACTAATGTTTTAGAAGTCTTTTATTGAATTTATCTTGTTGTTTTGATTTTTGTCTAAGCCAAAATAATTAATAGTATCAAAATTAAAATTTAAGATATTTTAAAATAAATAATATTTTATTAAATTATATAAAACTTATAAAAAACTAAAATTTGTCCAAATTTTTTTAATAAGTCTTAAAATTTCATTAATGACTCATTTAGTGGTGGTTTGGAATTTTATAGTATTTATATTAACCCATCATTTAAAAATTATATGATATCATGGTAATAGTTAAAGGGGTTAAATAAGGGTTAAAACAAAAAGATAAGGATTAAAAAATAATAAAAACTTGTCAAAAAATTATTTTATGAATAATATTTGACCCTTATTAAATCATTATCTATTTTTAGTTTTTTAATGGATACTTCTCCATGAAAATAAATTATATATTATTTAAATCAACAATAGTTACAAAATATCAATCTCTTAGTTTTTAATATCTTTTATGTGTCAGCATAGAGAAAATACCAAGATATTAATGAACCTAAATTTATATCTTTATAATAAGGAAGTTAGTTTCATTATATAAATTTATTTTTAATTTCTATAAATTATATAATTACTTAAAATCTTCTATAATACTAAAACAGAATTTATTTAATCAATAGAAAAATAGAAAAATTGATATTAATATTATAAATTTTGATATATTTAGGATGCTTTAATGTGTATAGTTAATTTTATATACCTATAGGATATAATAGAGATGTTTTAAAGTATTATATTTAAATTAACGCTTATATTGAGGTATTTAAAGTCAAATTAAATGAATAGTATCAAATTCGCTAATAACGATATCTTATTGAATTAATTTATTATTAATTTATTTAAAAATAAATAAATGATAAATAATCACAAGTGGATTGGATATGATCTAAAATTTCTTATAAGTTTAATTTATGGGCCATTTTTAAATATTTGGATCTAGAATATTCTTATTATATTTTAATATTTTGAGGATTTCCAAAAGTGCATGTCACCTAAATTATAAAAGGACATCTCCTCCATCAATTCCTCACACCACTTTAAGCATTCTTTCTCGACCAAAACCTACCCATTTCCATTATAAACTTCCTTAGACACATCCTACATGTTATCTCATTCTCAAAAGACCAACCCTAGTGTCCCTAAGAATAAATCCAAAGGAGGTTCTCTAAAGAAGAGGTAATGGTAATCTCCTTTACCGACTCCTTCAAAATTATTTCTTCTTATACTTCCTATTCATATGTTTTTTTTGTACTAAAGTAATAAATCTAGTATCATATATATTATGAGGTATTATTAAGATTATGGGACAACCATATTCCTTTTTTTACCCATCGTATGAAAAACAATATCACCATGCGTGTGTACGTATGACTTACCGTCTTCATGCTGAAGTGAAATCTGTTTTTCATCACTACTTTAGTTCGATCTATATAATGATGTATATAATGGATATAAATTGTAACACCCCCGAATGATGAAGCGTTAAATGGCTAAATGATATGACTCATGTAAACAAGGTGCACCTTTCTTTTAGGGAGCATGTCTGATTAGAACTCCACAGTTAAGCGTGCTTGGCCTAGAGTAGTGATCAGGATGGATGGCCTTCTAGGAAGTTTCCCAAGGTGTGTGTGAGTGAGGAAAAAGCACATTGGAAAGGACATGTGTTGTCCTGTGGAGACTTTCATTAGTCAGATGACTCGTTCAGGCATGTGGGTGGACCCTAGGGTGGGCCCCACGTGTCTGAGGGGGAAACTGGTGGTACCTAGTATACCAGGACCCGATGGACTTGTTAAGGCGGGGTATATGTGCTGTCACCGGAACCCGGTTGACACATTTGGTATCAGAGGGAGGTTTCGATCCTCCAACATGTGGGTTATGGGCCCACAACGAGGATGTTGTGCTCTAAAGGGGGGTGATTGTAACACCCCTGAATGATAAAGGGTTAAATGGATAAATGATATAACTCATGTCAACAAGGTGCACCTTCCTTTTCGGGAGCCTGTCTGATTAATACTCCACAGTTAAGCGTGTTTGTCCTGGAGTAGTGATCAGGATGGGTGACCTTCTGCGAAGTTTCCCAGGGTTTGTGTGAGTGAGAACAAAGTACAATATAAATGACATGTGTTGGCCTGTGGAGATTGTCATTAGTCTCATGACCCGTTCAAGCATGTGGGTGGACCCTGGGGTGGGCCCCACATGTTTGCGGGGGAAACTGATGGTACCTGGTAGGCCATGACCCGACAGACTTGTTAAGGAGGGGTGTTTGTGCTTTCACCGAGACCCAGTTGTCACATAAATAATAAATATGAACTTATATTTTTTATGTATAATTAACATACCATCCCATTTCGTACCCTTTTACCAATAAAAAAATTATATCGTCGCTCGTGCGTACGTACGGCCTACCATCTCCACAACGCGATGAGATTCATCTTCCACGTTAAAAATTCAAGAATGATTATAAAATGTATATAATTAATAAGTATAAAATATATGACATAAAATATATACATATATTTCAGGGTGGGTATGAGTGAGGACAAAGCACACCGGAAAGGACATGGGTTGTCATGTGGAGACTTTCATTAGTCAGATGACCCATTCATGCATGTGGGTAGACCCTGGGGTGGGCCCCATGTGTCTGCGGGGGCAAATGGTGGTACCTGGTAGGTCAGGACCCGACAGACTTGTTAAGGTGGGGTGTTTGTGCTGTCACCGGGACCTGATTGTCACATAAAAAATAAATATGAAATTATATTTTTTCTATATAATTAACATTACATCCAATTTCGTACCCTTTTACCAATAAGAAAATTATATCGTCACTCGTGCATACGTATGTCCTACCATCTCCACAACGCGATGAGATTCATCTTCCATGTTAAAAAGTCAAGAATGATTATAAAATGTATATAATTAATAAATATAAAATATATGACATAATATATATACATATATTTCATTTACTTTCTTCCATTCATTATGATAAGAAAACAAAAATAACACTCATGCGTACATACATCCTATTGTCTCCATGAATGGTGTATTCAATTTCATATATCTATATTTTATATATATATTTATATATGGAATATATATGATATATAAAACAAGTTTTACAATATTTAAGTAATTAAATCATTATATAAGTAATAGGATCAAGAATAACAAGTTAGAACACGTACGATAAAAAATCGGTTATTACCCGAAATGTTTCTTTAACTTGGAATTATTAATAAATGTGTAATATAATTTCATAAATGTATCATATATGATATCATAAATATTATTATGATTCTGGTATAATTTAATAATATGTTTAAAACCAATATACTAGATTTTCATACACGCTTGTATTGAATCAGACCTAAGTTAAGGGTTAATTTCACAATCTTGTTATTATTAGAGATTGTTTATATGTAAGTATGGGGCATAGTTATCATTCATGTACATGTTTCTTAAAAAAAATTCAAAAGGAGTAATTTTAAGGTTTTAAGTAAGTTAATAATTAACTAAAACATCATTTTACTTGTATCTATGGTTTATTATTCTAAATCATTCTCATTCATGGACATGTTTTCAAAATAGGTTTTATGGATTTATTTATAAGGACGTGAATATTTTAAAATATAAATATTTAAATTTATCTCAAATGTTTCAAAGTGTTATAGAACACTTTGGTTCAAAAATCAATTTTTTAATTCCTTTTTTATAAATGAGTGTATTTTGAATATATGATTTCAAAGTAAAAAAAAGACATTTTTCTCAATAAACATTTAATGATTTTATTAGAGTATTTTCATCTATGTCAACATCCTATATTGGATATTATATTTGCTTTTGTTTTATCTCTAATGATACAATTTACCATATTTCATTGTAGGTTTTATGATATTTTTGATTTTGGATGAATAATTTTGATATCATTCATGGTTTATGGTTAATGTGATAACATTTCATATGCTAGTTTGAATATGAATGTTTATGTTGGTTATGTTTCACCGTTTTCTTATGAGGAACACATTGGACTTTGTAAGTGTCATGTGGGGACCACTATAGCCCCTAGAATCTTCTATAGGTCTCAAGAGACAAACTAAACTATGTTTTTACCCATTATTGTATGGTGTCTTGGCAGAAACCTTGACATTATTTTTTAGATGTCACGCATTATGCATTGAATTATTATAATATTAGTTATTGATATTCCATGTGATTATTCTACTAGTAGAATATCCATGGTTATTTTTTCTATCTAATGTGACTATTTCTTATGTTATTATTTATTCTTACCATATTTTTCTCATTATTATTTTTAAATGTCTTGTGTTTTAGTTATAAAATTTTCCTTAATGTTTATGCTTATTATTATTAATAGCTTCCATTATTCTCTTACCCTTACTAAGCATATGATCTCACCCCTTTCTTATGTTTTAGTTTTTCTAGGATTCCAATAATGAGCATTATGATTGATATGTGGGGTTAATCTAGAATAATAATTGTGTTCTAAAAATATTTTCTATGTTATACTTTATGTTTTGAAATGTAATGATGGTTCATGTATGTAATCTATTTTTAAACTGATCAATCCTTAGGAATTT
This sequence comes from Viscum album, assembly GCA_963277665.1. NCBI lineage: Eukaryota > Viridiplantae > Streptophyta > Magnoliopsida > Santalales > Viscaceae > Viscum > Viscum album. The sequence continues at coordinate 756,897,948 of OY728129.1, read as the reverse complement.
GATTCCTTGTAATCATACCAATGTAATAAAATAATGCACCAGCTCTGGGCTTCTGGGGTTAGGGAATTACACTCCTCCCTCTTCACTCTCTCTCAATGGGTTTATATGACCTTTGATGGATCATGATTTATATGTATATATACATCCTAAAATAGCTTGAGTTTTTATTGTATATAGATAGGATAGCATGGTTTTGAGGTTTTTTTATAATGTGGGATGTACATGGATATAATATGGAACTAATTTGCTGTTCTTAATTTTAATGTTACCCATTATTAGGAAAATAATGTAATTTCTAGTTGAAATGGGGATATATGGACCTTGTATGCATTTTTAGATGATGATGTGGTTCTGGTATATAATGATGATGGTGTGTCTATGTGGGACTGTGATGTAGTGTGTTATTATGTGTGTATGTGTATTTAAAGGGGATAGAAGATCCATGAAATTTAAAATTGTGGTGTAAGGGTGTCTAGTTTAGTGGGGAATTGGTTATAGGGTGAAATAATAATATATATATTATTTTTATATTATTTTTTTAACTTGTATAAAATCATTAGAGAGTGATCTTTGGAAGGTTTGGAAAGTCAATTACCTGGTATAGGTAATGTGCCAGTTAAAATTTATATTCACAGAGGCCTTAGTATGCTTCTTCAACATTTATGAGAGATGTTTAGTATATTATCTTACTTAATATACATGCATGATCATGAATTTTCATGTTTGTGTAAGTGTGTTTGTGTGTTTATTTTTTTCAACTCTATAGGATATAGTTATTAACTTTTTTGAATATTACTATTTCATGGATCTCATGGTTGGTGTTCATGGGTTGCTACTATAGGATTGTTTTGTTATTATAAAGTTAATTTTATATATGAAATTGATTCATTATTGGGTATTGGTTTTATTTTACATTATATAATTGGTTAAAGTGAAAATATGGTAAAATTTAATGTAAAGTCATGGGTTGTGCCATGATCATGATCCTAGAGCATTCACTCGAGTTGGGAACTACACAAACCAACTAGTTTCAATGTCAAGAAAACTCCACCATTCCATTATAACATTGACCTATGTTCATAAATAATGGAATCTCTAAGTCCATCATGTTCCAATGATATAACACACCCAAAATTAAGCATTGTTAACCACCATGTTTTTTAATGTATCTTCAATCTAGCCCCTCTAGATTTGTGCTCATGGTGACTTCATAACCTGTATCACTGCCTTAAGTAAAATGACCTAGTTTCCTATAAATACCCTTATCAGGCCCATAACTAGTTATTTAATGGATCCATCCTTCAAAAAAAATATATAATTACTACCTTTGATCTAGTATATCCCCCATAGTGAACCATAAAACTCGGTACTCTTTTTGGGGCTTGAAAAAAAAAACATATCTCAAGCTCACCATTATGTACATACTTGATTGAGAATGGACTAACTAGAACCCAATACATATCATCTATAAAATGAAGAAATTATAAACATGATACAATATTTCCATGCCCATTTTATATCATATTTAATCAAAATATCTTGAGGCCCTTAGTAGGATCCTCTTCAAATACATGCATGTGTGAGTCCCCAAGAAGGTTCATTCTTATGAATGTTTCTTGTGAAATTTTCTATAAACTAAATGCTTGTAATATTTGTCTCATGAGTAAATCTTACACCATGTATAAATGCTAAGTGAAATTAAATTTTTCATCATATACTACCTTCAATAATATATCCGAGCAATGATATCATGGGGATAAAGTGTCACACTCTTTTCTACACCCTGTTAAAAAATGAATGATAGCTTACGCATGGATCCCTCTTTCAACCATCATTCACCATATATAGAACTTAAGAGTTCTCAAGGACAATTTTAAGTAGGTATGAACCTTTCCTCGTACTAAAAAACTATTATAGAATTTAGAGGCCTTGTATGAACCTTATTCCCCCAAATAACCTATCTTAGCTAAATTTAATCATTTCCATCAATTAGTTCAGAAGACCTTACTGTAATATGTATTCCCAATTCAAAATCATATAAAATTAATTATTCCTTTTAATTCCCTTTATAATGCTAATAAACATGAAAATTTTATTTACCATGATCATTTTTCCACCCAATCTTATAATCCTTTTCTTATGTGGATTGAGAATATTTCAAAATATTTCCCATGGGTTTTCCTCTATAATTTATAGTTTATTTAGGGAATATAAATTCATTTATTACCTTGAAAATTTGAATATTATCCCATTATCATCAATTGGAACTAACCCTATCCCATGAAAATCATTCTAACTACACATAACTAACATTCAAGGTTTCCAAGAAAAAACCATCTTCCCAAGTTCAATCAATGAGCCTGAGATCTTGATAACATACTAATCTAACATAAAACCTAATAACTTCTCCTAAAACTATTACACACCCATCTATCTTTATATTCATCCCTACTTTATAGTTACCTATATATAGTAGATAAATCTAAGAAAGATACTAAAATAGTTCATTTCCCAATTATTCCTCTATTTGTTTGCAGAACCCATGTATGAAATCATCCTTCCCCTCTTTTCTAGTTACCAATACACATGGTATGTATATAAATTGTCCTCTAATCTATTATAATCCCCAATATACCCTCTCTTAACCCATATATTAAGTCAAACCTGAAACATTCACTAATGAGTAAGTCCCAGACCAAGCCATTTCTAGGAACCTTTTGTCTAGTAATCTATTTTTTATGACCTTAAACTACTTTGAAATCATAATTTTCATTAAAAAATAAAATTAAAGTCATAATGGTCTTATATTTTTGAGAATTAATGGTTATACAATGGTTATTATCATAAGAACATAAAGGATTTGACCTACCTTGTTAAATTTCATTGTAATATATAGGTTTTGATTCCCTTCATAGGGATACATAGGAATCCCATATCATGGGACCAATTTCAACTTCAACACATATTTCTCCTCTCTTTGGGGATGATCTAGTGGAACAATAGACCAGTGATAGTCTATAAAAATCCATATATTTTTCATAATGAGATAATAAACTAATCTTTTGGTGATAGGATAAAATCATAGATATATAATTTTTGATGATATAATAAAAAAATACATAGGTGATAGGTTAGAAATATTCATCCCATATTGGTTGGTACCCAATAGTCTAATATATTAATTACATTAAAACAACATTCATCTCTCATTTATGATGATTTTCTAAAAAAATTATGTTAATATTCCAATGACATCCAAATTAAATTGGTGACAATCTAATGAGCCAATCCACTAATAAAAAGGAAATAAAATCCATATATCATTCATAATAAGACAATAGACTAATCCACTAGTTACAATCTAATGAAATTTTCCAAACATTGGTGATGATCTAATAGACCATTGCTCTACTGATATGATGGTGACATTCATCACCCATTGGGGATGAGGAAATAAACTAATCCAATGGTAAAAGTTAAATGATTTACATCTCCCATTAGTGATGAATTAATTAAATAATATATTGGTTTAGGATGGTGAAATTCATAAACTATAGGTGATTATCCAATAGAATAATAAATTAGTTATAGTTTGGTGATATCCATACCTTTTGTTGATAGGACAATGGAATAATCCAAATGTAACAAGTTATCATCATCCATCTATTGTTGGTTATAATAAAATAGATCTATACACTACTTAAAAGTTGGTGACCCTATCTCCTGCTGATGATGAGCCAATGGACCAATCCTTTCATGACAGGTAGATACACTCTACATTACATTATTGAAAAGCAAATGGGTCTATTTTTTAGTTATTATCCAAATGAAAAACTCATCATTGATAACCCAAATAACCCAAAAGATTCTTTTCAGAGATAATTGTACTAAATAACCACCTATGTAATGTCCCTACAATTTACTAGCCATTGGTTTTGAAATTTTTTTAATTTTTAGTATTATAAAAGTGGATGTTTGTATAATTATGGCATGTAAAAATATTTTATGGTATATAACACCTCATGGATATGTTTTTGGATGTGATCATAGGCTCAAAATTTGTTTTGGGTTCTTGGGTGAGTATTAGAGTAGGGTTACAGTTACACCATTTATAAATTTATTTATATGAGGATCATTAGTACATTATGTAAAAGGATTATTTCATGAGGAGAGGTTGATAATAAATCACATTAAGGACAAAAGGGTAACCCTGACATGAATTCAAAATATCACACTATTACCAATGAGTTTTATAAACTAGGCTATTATTCTATAGGATTTTAATAAGTAAAATTCATTTCATATAAATATTTTACCATGGTGAAGTGTTACATGTCAATATCATGCGTCAGAGTAAATCCTTACACATTATCTTTATAAAATATCATATAAATCCATTCCACAGAATGAATTTTTAGGACACTCCATGATGTGTTGGGTGTGAATTTTTAGTTCTACCTAAGGAAGTTGTGTCATACCATGACAAGAGGGGTCATATTATAAGGGTTTGGTCCATGAGATTTTAGTTTCTCCTAGGATATGTGTGTCATTTCATGACCCTAGGGGCCACACTATGAGGTTTTTTTGTCAATGTATAATTCCATTATACTCATAGGATACACTGTTTTTCGGCCCTATTCTAATTTTTAAAAATATGGGAATAATTTTTATTTTCAAATAATCCCCTTACATGGTTTATAGAGAAGAGTGGTTTACTAAGGGAAATTTCAGCCTAATCAACCCCCTCTCTTCCTCTATTTGATATCCCATGATGATTTGTGATTATTTAGTGTATCTATAGTATAATTTTTGTATGTTTTCCCCATTTTACATTCTATTTTTATTCCCCTTGATTTTATGATAATTTTAGTGTCTTTGGATGGGGTTTGATAATGATTCAACCACTGTATGGTAGACTTGGAAAAATATGATTGGGATTTTGTTCATAGGGATACCAAGATAATGCTATGGAATGTTGGCATTCCATTTATCAAGGTTTAATGAGTAGACAAAACTTAGTGATTTTTAAGTTTCAATTACTCATTTTTATAAATTTAATAATTATTTATAAATTATTATAATTAATTTTCTAGACGTGGTGGATTATAAATGAATATTGAGTGTTGATATGAGCTTTTACAAGGCATGGATGTTCTTGGTTTAGTATGATTAGATCATAGAGAGGATGTAAACTCTATGTTAGAGGTATTTTATCCCTTTAATAAAAAAACTATATTCTTTTTTATGCTTGATATTTCATGAACTCGTGAATGTATATGTTATTGTAAAAGAGACGGGGATTAGAAATGTATAATGTAAATAAAAAGGGTGTAATTGATCCTGCTATAATGGAAACAAGTGAATCCTTTATTTAATGTATTTGGGGTCACTTTAGAATATGTCTCCAAGGGGGGAGGATACTATTTTTATATCCAAGAGACTCGGGGTATTCATCGGTGCTAGGATGGGTTACAGATATCCTTGGATGGTTTCCTATCCCTAGTTAGAAAAACATGAAAGGATTAGTTTAGTAGTGACTGAAGATATTATTGTGAATCTCATTCATGATAGTGAACACCCTCTTTAGAATAAAGTGGAGACATGGATTGTTCTGTTAGTGAGTTGATTCACCTTATCCTATATGTTTTGTTACATCATGGTTTTTCTCTATATGATCGATTTGAGTGATCTCCGATAGGAGATGTGTGATTGGACCCAACCACGTGTCATGTTAATTGTTCAAGTAATTCACATATGGATGCAAAGGGACTTTGTGTTACTTAACATGGGATAGTCCCTAGTTTGTGGGACAAGGTAGGGATGTAAAATATAAATGATGATTGGAGTAGTCTCTTAATACATGGTTCATGTAAGACTTATATCTTGAGGATTCACTGTGATGGGGTTAATGCTTGTTTATATTAATTCACAAAGACCATATTGGGTTTTAATAACCTAGTATATAACCTTATGAGGGGGATAAATATGATGAGTTGTCGAACAAACTTTTCCTCTATAACTAAGATATTCTTGAGAATATTAGCCTATGATGTTCAATGATTGATTAGATGGTATTTGAGTCTTAGGGATAGGTCTGTAATGACTATCACCCAAGTGATGGGTTGGTGAGATTATATGATTTTCTATGATTCCTAATTTATTATTTCATGTGTATTCTAGATATGTGTATGTTATATGTTGATACTAGATGAATGGCCTCACCTTAAGTGAAAAGGTGGGGGTAGGAACCTACCATGAATGAGAAGGTAGTGGTCAATATGTGACATAGGACTGAACCTTGAGTGATAAGGGTGTGATTAAGATGTTTGTGTATGGACTCTCCATTATTTAAAAGGTTTTTGTAGGACCCCTAATTGAGTGAGAAGGTAGAGGTTGGATTGTGATTATCAGACCAACCCTATGATAGGTTGGTGGTTAGTATGGTATAGGTGATGGCTTGGTAGATGTTTAGTGACACCATGAGAGTAAAGGTGTTAGTTGGAACCTATAACGAGTCTTATGATAGTGGTTGTTATGTGATATGTGATGTGGTGCAAGATGTTTGATCGCACCATGAGTGAAAAGGTTTTGGAAAGCCAGACTATGAGTAAGAATGTGTTAACTAGACTGCTTTGAGTGATAAGTTATATTCTATGTTGTGATATGGTGTGTGATTTACATTAAGTTATAGAGGATTGTTTTAAGTATTTTGGCTTGTGATATAGAATCATGACCTCACCTAGAGTGATAATATATTGGAATAACACACTCACTAAAGTTGTACTAGTTATGGACATTGTTATAATACCCTACCTTGAGGGAGATAGTATAGGTTGAGTATTTTTGTGAGATGGATGACTTTAATTAAAAACATAACCTTAAGATACAAGGTAGAGTTCATGACCTAGTAAGAAACCATAACCTATATATTTGGGTAGTGGTTAATATTTCATAAGGCACCCACCCTGAATCTTCAGGTAGTGGTCTAGACATTGTATGAAACCATACCTTGTACCATGGGCATGGGTTGGTGCTTATGGAATGAGGAGATTTTATCTTCAGTGATTCCCAAAATAGTTTTTGGTTGGGTGTCTTAGTGTCGTGGTGTCAAACGTTGAACATCAAAACCCAACACCTAGTCTTTTTTTATGTGATTTTTTATTTATTTTCCATAGGAATATACATGGATATGATTTTTTATATTAGTTGGACTTGTTGAGACCCAAATAATATGTATTTATCATACACTATATTGGAACCCGGGTGAGCATGTATAACTTGTCATTATTATGCAGTTATAAGAAAATATTATTCAATAGATTAGGATAGAGTATGTCAACATGTATTGGAGGTGAGTCTATAACACCATGAGATTTTATGATATATTTCTCTTCAAATAAATTTAATTTTTTGGATAGATTATGATACACTCAACCCTTAGTCTAAATGAATGATAATAGTGTATAACATTAAAACCGAGTTATTAATTTGGAAATATGAATAGGAATAACCACATTTTTTAAAATATGTATTCTTTTTAAGATAAATAAAATATATTTAAAAATAAGTACTCATTTTTTGTAAAGTCTTTATATGCTTCAAAAATAAATTTTTCCTAAAAAAAGTTTTATTTATTTTTATGGTCAAATTATATAAATAATTTATTCTAATTTTAAAAGTTATATGAGAAAATAAAATTCAATTTTGAAATAATTAATCCAAAATTATCTTAGAGTGTCTTTTTTATCAATTTTCTAAAAATGTTGATTTTTTGTGGAAAAGTGAAAAATACTAATTTTTATTGAAAAATGTAATTTTGTGTAAATAATTTACACAATTACATTTTTTTAATGTTTTTAGAAGAAAAATTATTTAATTTATGTTATTAATTATCCAATTAAGTTAATTATAATTAATTTTATGTTTAGTTTTTCTATAAAAACATTGTATAGGTTAGAAAACATTTTTTCTGGAAAACTACTTTTCATCATGTTTTGTAGTTTTGATTTTAAATAGGATCCTACCGCTTCTATGAATTGATTTAGATGAAATGTATTTAATATTTTTAATAATAATTTACAAATTTTTTAATCAGTTTACATTCAATTTTGGTCATAATGAATAGTAAAATAGTTAAAATTTATCACCACGATTAAGGTTAAAACATGTCTACTAGGGGTTGAATCAAAAGATAAGGATATTTTTGTCAATTAAACTTATATAAATCCTATTTTATAGGAATATTTGGACTTAATACTATCACAAATTTGAATTTCATTCCATTTTTAATCATTTTTCTTGAGAATTAATTTATTATATTTTAATATTTTAAGAAATGTTTAGTGTGTATTCTCCCCCATTTATGAAAGGAAGCCCATAATTCCCACCTTATCCAACTTTGAACCATATATAACAACCAAAACCTATCCATTTATCATATAAACTTCCTTATCCACAATTTAGAGGTTCTTATATTCTTAAAATACCATTCCAAGATTCCTTAATAAAGGATCTAAATGAGGTCTTACGAACAAGAGGTAATCATCTCACCCAACCCTTTCAATTTATTTCATCTTTAAACTCCTTTAATTATATGGTTTTCATCATAAAATAATTAATTAAGTATAATAAATATAATAAAATTTTATTATGATTATGGAACCACCATTATCCACCCTCTTTCTATCAAATGGTATAGGAAAAGTATCGTGTTGGCATACATGTGGATTACCACCTCCATATAGCAATACAATTCATTTTATATCACCATATTGAATGGATGGTTATTAAAAAACATTTAATTTTTATTTATATTATTTATGAAATAATTATTATTTTGGAATTATAAGATCATATCTACCTTTTTACCTTACAATTCCTTGAAAAATGATAATTTTGCTTCTGTGTATGTGTGGACTAACCCATCCACAAAGTGATGTGATTATTTTTTCATTTAATATTTACATGGATGGAAATAAAGACAGATTTAATTAACATAAATGATATATATGATATAATTATTATTATATAAATATGAATTATTATTTTACTTTCTTTCATTTCAATCTTTGAAAATTGAAAACATCATTCAAACATAGGTACGGCCTACTATCTCTATTAAATATGTAATTCATTTTTTATCTCTTACTTTTGTGGATGAATCTATATATATATATATAATTAATGTATATTATATTATATCATGATTAAAATTCTTGATATTGAAGGGCAATGATTCAATTATAAGAATCATAACTACCAAATCGAAACTGCCATGAAAAACAAAATAGTTAGCACCTAAAAATAAATATTTTAATAAGGAATTATTAATAAATTGGTGTTTAAATGTTATAAGTGGATAATATAGAATATTATAAGTATGTAAATTATTGTTTTGTATATTTATAATAATTACATATTTATTATATATAAGGTTAATGTTTTTTCAAGGTAATTTAAACTTGATCTAAGTAATTTTTTTACAATATCATTGTTTATCAGGGTTTCTTATGAATAAGTTTATGATGATGAAATTTTATGATATACCTTTCACAAAAATAATGAATTTAATTATATTATAGTTATATTTTAGGTATTTATTTTTTTCCTTTCATTTTCCTCTCTTTAATTACTCATGGAAACAAAATAATATTTAAGGAAAAATGACTTTATTTATCTATTTGGTCGAAAATAATTTTTTTAATATCCATGTTTTCAAAAAAATAATATTTTTAAATTATAATAATATTTTTTAAATAAATTTTTACCAATTATTTAATTTTTTAAATATTTCTTAAAAGGAATCTTCATTCCATATTCCAAACAAGATACTTTTGACTTTTTACCAAAAATTTGAAAGGAATATTTGTTTTAACGTACATGAAATGAACAGAATTTCCCACTATCAAGACCAATTAAATATTTGAAGCTTACTTTATAAGTTTTAATGGTTATTTTAAAATAAAATTATTTCCATAATATTTTGTAAATTTTTATATTTTAAATAAGTGATTCCAAAATGAAAATGGTATTTTCCTCAAGAAATATACCAAGTTATCTATTAAAGTAATTTTCATTTATGATAACATTATTTGATGTCACTTACGATTTAATGGAGATATGATCCAAGGATACCATCCTTATTTATTTATCTATATGTTTTATAATTATGATGATGAGATATTTATGCACCCTGTTTATTTTCAATGGATTATGCAATGATGAATTTTGAAAAAAATTATGAAACTCATTTTTCACATGGGTTGTGATATGTGAAATATATTTTATGATATTATGGAAAATATATGAATGCATTATGGTTATGTGATGAGTGGTCCTTGAATTATATATCCCTACAATTCATTTTCTAATGATGGATATCTCATGAGATAATAAGAACCGGAATAGGGAGTGAACCCAGTTCAATAAGGGACTTGGTCTACTTTTTTGCCTTAGGGTTAAACCTTGAATAAGGATATAATAGAAAGGGAAGTGAAACCCATATACTATAATATTATTAGTATTGGATCTGGACTAATGATATGATGGAATAATGAGTGAACTGAATCCACTAACATAGTCTTGGAAATGTTCCTTGATTAAGGAAATGATTTTCTATACTTATTTTTATGCCACAAACTTATGTTATTCTCTTATGGATCATGTTCAATGATTAATTTATGATTCATGTATTTGTAACTATCAATATTTATTCCATGATTCAATATTTTGATCTATTTTATATTGGTTATTGTTTTCAAATGTTAATAACATTTTTCAATACCTTTATGCTCGTGTTATGCTAAAGTGGTCATTGATATCTCCATTATTTACCCTTAAAGAGTATATGAGGCCACCTTTTCTTATGTTTACTTTACCTAGGTTATGAATAATTATGTTTATTAGGGTATGTCATTGAATCATACTATGTGGGAAGATATTTTTTGGAGATATCGAAAATCATTCATTAAATAAGAATATTGTGTATCCATTCTACTTGGAAACTAAACCTTTATAGCATTCAAGTGTGTACCTGTAAAATATATTTAATATTCATTTATTAAGATTTCATATCTTTGTTAAAAAAAATTGGGTAATTTATATTTGGTATCAAAGGTAGGATTAGTCAAAATTTGGAGATAATAATTAGATAACTTTGGTGAAAACCCTTATGATAAGTCTAAGTGTAAGATAACATCATAAAATTATGAAAATGAATATATTATGTGGTTTTCTGAGAAATATATCATTTTATGGATATTAAAAGTTGAAATGGTTTTGGAAAAATGTATCTAGAAGTAATAAACTCAAAAATAGTTAGTTGGGTATATCTCAATCATCATTCTTGTGTATGGTGAGTGTGCCCTTACTACGCACCTATTTTTATACTCCTAGGGGAAATGATAAAGTTAATTCACATTTTATTTATGAATAATTATAAAGGATTTGAATAGATAATGACCATATATGAGCTGGTTTAAACCTAATGTGTCATATATTGAAAATAAGGTGTCAGGATTTATATATCCTATAAGTTATTTTTCATGATTATTTATTTTCCTACTATGATTATTTTTTTCATGCTATGAATTTTTATTTTATTCAATGGTTTGAACCTAAAGGAACAATGTTAATTCTGATTTTTTTTGTACAATGAAATTATTTTCCTCTTAATAAACAAAATTTTATTGGATCTGGAGTGTAAAATATTGTTTTTATGCTTACAAAAATTTCTCATGCTACGAATCATACTAATATTCCAAGTGAGAAAAGGAGGGAAACAAATTCTATTTATTACTTCATGATAAATAATTTACCATATTTTAGTGGGTCCACTAATACACTAATTTCTAATCAAGGGATCAATACCACTAAAAATATATTTTTTCTCTATTTTTTAAAACCTAAAAAGTTTATTAAGTTTTTTATCATTTTGAAGGAGAATAAGATTAATAGTACACTCTTTTCAAGAACATGAGGAATAGGGAAGAAGTTGAATTGATTGAGTAGAATGAGTTTGATATATTATTTTTCAATAAGTGATTTCCATGTATTGTTCATAAAAGAATGGATGAGGAATTCCATGAGCTAAAATAAAAGTATGATGGATATGTTATTACCTATGAGGAAAATTTTACAAGACTTGTGAGGTATGATTCTAGTATTATCATCCAACCTGAGAGTAATTTTTATAGATTATTCAGTGGATAGAAACCAAGAATATGAAGGGAATTAGATATAAGGGAGTTTAGTTTCTATGAATAAATCATTCAATGTGCTATCAATATGGATATGGATATTGGATTTACCCATCAATCACATAGTTTTGATATGAAAGGAAAGATGGAATTTAAGGAAATTCTAATAATAAAAATCCAAGAGAAGAGAATATGAGAATTTCATTATACTATAAGTGTAGAAAGAAACATGGAGGAAATTATCTTAAGGGGGTAGTAATTTTTTTAAGTGTGTAAAGGAATTTAATTGAGCAATCAAATAATAAATTGATGAGAATAAGATGTTAGATAATGATGGAGAAAATACACCACAAAATGAAACACCCACACTCTAATGTTTAAAATCCAAAGAGTATGATAATTATTAAAACCAATTATCAAATAATAAGGTTAATTGTGATGATTTATTTCATCAAACTCTTAATCCTAGAGATAAAGGAAAATCTCATGTGATCACTATTGCTGATCTGGGGTATGATAATGAAGTTGTGAAAGGTACACATAACATACACTCTAAAACTTATTTAGTATTATTTGATTATAGATATAACCACTATTTTATATTTAAAAAATTTTCTAAGGGTGTAATGATACCAGATAAATTATTAGATGTTATATTATTAGTGAAAACTCCTAATGATGTGATGATCACCTTTCATATTCCTGATTCTTTTTTATTTATTTTTGTGGGAATGTACTTCTTGCAAATCTTGATATTCTCCCTATATTTGAATTTTATGTTATCTTAGTCATAGATTTTATTTATTTACATAAACCCCATATAAATTTTTAATGATGTAAATTCACTTTTGATATTCTAAACTAACCAATGACCATCTATCAGTGCGATGATAAATATGAAATTCTATGGAAATTAAATCTATTGTATGGGTCTTAATTCATATTCAAAATGGTTATTTATCTCATTTGGTTTGGGAGGAATGCAACATCAAAGATATACCTATTTAGTGGGAGTTCATTGATTCCTTTTTTAAATAGTTTCAGAGTCTTCCACCCAATGCTTGCGTTATGATTTCAATAGAACTACTACATGGTATTACACCTATTTAAAATACTTTATATAGAATAACCCCTATTGAGTTTGAAGAATTAAAGAAGAAACTTAAGAGAATATTGAAAATGGATTCATTCATCCAAGTGTAACACCCTGGGGTGAACCTTTTCTTTTTATAATATGAAATATGTATAAAAGTGTCTCTACATTGATTATCAGGAACATAACATGATCAAAATGAAGAATAAGTATAATCTTCCCTGTATAGATGATTTTTTTCAATCAATTATGAGGGTTTAAATTTTTTTTCCAAGATTGATCTTAAATATGGATACTATCAAATAAGAACCAAAAATGAATACATACTCAAGATATCCTTCCATAAGAGGTATGGAAAAAATGAATTTATAGTTACACCATTTATTCTTAATAATTACGCCACTATTTTCATGTATTTAATTAATAAAGTATTTAGATATTAGCTTCTTTAGTGTGTTGTAGACTTTATATATGACATTATTATATATTCTGAGAGTAAATAGTAGTATGAAGATCACTTGAGGATTGTACTAAGGGCCCTAAATAAGGAGGATCTATATGAGAAATTAACCATGTGTGAATTTTTTCTATAAAAAGTTTCATTTTGGGTCATATAATCTTAATAGAGGGTATATATATGGATCCATAAAAAATGGAAGTCATTGGATGTTGTCCCAAACAAACCAATGTGAATAAATTTTTTAGGTTTCATAGTTTACAAGGATATTATTTATTATTTATGGAGAATTTCTAATTATTTTATAATTTATTCACCAAGTTAACTTAGAAGGGATAAAAGTTCCTTCAGACGTATAAAGGTGATGAAAATTTCAAGGAACTGAATATAAGGTTTGTTGGAACAATTATACCACCACTACCCTCTAGTAGAGAAGGGTTTTTCATCTATATTGATGAATCAAATAAGATATTAGGATATATCCTTAGGTATAATTATATGGTTATAGATTATGCCTCAATAAATTTGAATCTTCATGAGAAAAACTACCCAACTCATGATTTGGAGTTATTTATGGTAATTTTTACATTAAATATATGGAGGCATTATATTTATTGATAATGGTGTGAAAAATATACTGGTCATAAAATTATAAAGTATATATTACCTTAGAAAGAGTTATATATGTGCCAAAGAAAATTCTTGGAGTTGATTAAAGATTATGACTACTCAATACATTACCACCCTGAGAAAGTGAATAAGGTAGAAAATTATATGAGTCAAAAGGATCATTCTAGATTATATGTGATAAGGATAAAAAAGTATTTAATATTTATATATTTTCAAATAATGGATCTAAAACTCTTGAAAAAGTTGGATAAATTCTATCTTTATCAAATGAGTGCTCGACCATCAATTCAAGTGAAGATTAAAGAAGGGAATATAGAATATGTGGATCTATAAAATAATTTTAGAAATATTCCAGAGTTTAACCTTGATTGTGATTGAATGATAAGGTTCAAAAAATGAGTTTCTGTCCTATCAATACCAGATCTAAAGAAATATCTATTGGATAAATCTCATAGTTCATCATTCTCTATCCATATAGGAAATATAAAGATGTATAGACATCTGAAAGTGTATTTATAGCGGGATAACAAAAATATAGATATTACATATTATGTATCCTGAGGCTTGGTATGTCATAAAGTTAAGGCTAAGAGGCAGAAGTACATGGTGATGTTACAACCATTAACCATACCAAAATGGAAATGGAAAAATCTCACCCTGGATTTTATTACGAGACTCTCCAAAATGTCAAATGTCTATAATGATTTTTTGTTTATAGTCAGTCACCTTAAAAATTCAACACACTTCATTACTATCAGATAATATTTCTCTCTAGATCAACTTTCCAGAATATACATTAAGAAATTGATAAGGTTTCACGGAGTTACATATTATATTATATCTTATCATGATTTAATTTTTTCTTTAAAGATCTGGAAATATCAGTAGTAATAATTTGATTCAATGTTTTTTCCAACACTGCTTATCATCCTCATAAATTTTTTCAGTCTAAGAGAACTATTCTAACCATAGAGGATATACTAAGATCTTGTTTTATGGATTTAAAATGTGGTTGGGATCAACACTTTCCTCTTATGAATTTTTACTATAATAATAGTTTTCACTCAATCATTCAAATGGATCCTTATAAATGCCTTTATAGAAGTAAGTGAGGAACTCCATCATTTTAGTATAAAATTGGAGAAATATATCCATTCGGACCTAATCCATCAATTAAAATGTCATAGAAAGTTATATCCATTCAGTATCACATCAACGAAACTGAAAGTGCATGGAAAAGTTATGTTGACAATCATTGGTGAAATATAGAATTCGAAGTTAGTGAGAAGGTATTCCTATGAATTTATCTACGGAAGATTTTATTGTATTTTTAAATAAGGTAAATTTGGTCCCTTGTCATATTGGACCCATCTAGACTATTTATTTAGTAGGGATGATATATTATCACTTATCACTTCCACTAAACCTCTCTCAAGTTCACAAAGTGTTCCATATATCACTCTTGATGAATTAAATACATGATCCATCACATATACTCAACTCAAAGGTTGTACCTATGGATCATGATATTTCCTAAGAATATAAACTAATAGAAATATTGGATCGTAGAGAAAGAGTGATATGGAATAAGACCACTCACCTGGTTAAAGTTCTTTAGAGAAATAAGAAATTCAATGAATCTACTTAGGAACCTAAGGATGTGATGAAATAGATATATCCCCAATTTTTTTATATTTGAGTAATGTAATTTTTGGGGAAAATTTCATTTTTAGGGTGGTATAATGTAACAACCAAATATTTTATTATATATTTCTCATCAAAAAAATTTAATTTCTTCGATAGCTCATGATACACGCAACCATGAGTATAAATGAACAATAATATTGTATACTATTATAAACTAGTTGTTAAATTGGAAGTATGAATGTTAATAACCAAATTTTTAAAAATATGTATAATTTTTTTATATAAATAAAATATTTTGATAAATAAGTTCTCAATTTTTTATAATGTATTTATATGGTTCAAATATACATTTTTCATCAAAAAATGTTTTTATTGCTTCTTATGAGAAAATAATATAATATATTTATGCCAAATTAAAAAATTATTTGAAAAAATTAACTTCATTTTTTAAATATTCATGTCAATATTAGCTTAGATTTAATTTTTGGGAATTTTATGAGAAGGTTTATTTTTTATTGAATAGTAAAAACTACTAATTTTTATTGAAAACTGTCATTTCATGTAAAGAATTTACATAGTTATATTTTGTTTAAAAATGATTTTAAATGAACAATTAGTTAATATATATTATTAAAAATCCATTTAATTTCATTATAATTTATTTTATGTTGGATATTGGTCAAAAACATTTTATACTTAATAAAATGTTTTAACTTTTTTTTTGTCACATTTTACGGGTTTAATTTGAAATTAAATTTTGAAAATTATATTAATTGAATTATATAAAATGGATTATATATTTTCAATCAAAATTTCCAAATTATTTAATTATTTCACTTTAATTTTATTTAATAATGAATAGTAAAAATAGTAAAAGTTTGTCATTGTGGTTATGGTTAAAATAGGTTTACCAAGGGCTAAACTAGGTATTTCTGATTAAACTTATCTAAATCCAATAATATGGATATATTTCAACCTCTTCCAATCCCACCATTTAATATCTTGTAATTTTGGACCGTGTTTCTTGATAATTACTTTATTTTATTTTAATATTTTATGAATTTAAAATTGTGTCCTCTCCCCCACTTATAAAAGGGCAACCCTCATTTCTATTTTTTACACCACTTTGAACCATCTATCTTATAAAAACCCTACCCAATAATATCTCAACTTCCACATCCATTAAATATGGTTTTTTATTCTTAATATATCATTCCAATGGTCCTTAATAAAGTATTTAAAGGAGGCCTACCAAAGGAGAGGAAATCATCCTACCTGGCCTCTTTTAATTTATTTCTTCTTCTAACTCCTCTAATTATATGATAGTCATCATAAAATAATAAATTTAGTATCATAAATATACTAAAATGTTATCATGATTATTTAACCACCATTATTCTCCCCTTCCCATCAATTGTTAAATGAAAATCATCGCTCATGCGTGCATGTGGACTACCACATCCATGCAGTGATATAATTCATTTTCTATCAGTATCTTTTATGGATGATTATTATGATGGGTTTAATATTTATGTATTATATTTATAACATAATTATAGTTCTAACATTAGAATATCATATCTTTCTTATTACCTTAAAATTCATTGAAAACAGTAATGTTTCTCATGTATATGTATAGAAAAACACCCCCATAAAGAATATCATATCTCCATTATTATATAAATGATATATATTATATAATAATGATTATTTAAGTTTGAATTATTATTTAACTTTAATTTATTCTATCCTTAAAAAAGTGAAAACAGCATTCACGCGTACATATGACCAACCATCTCCTTAAACGATATGATTCATTTTTTTATATCTACCATTTATTGATGAATCTATATATATATATAATGAATATATATGATATTGTATCATGATTAAGGTTTTTAATATAAAGGAATAATGATAAATGTACATGGAATAGAGTTATAGAACTGAAAATTCTATGAAAAATGAAACATATAACACCCAAGAATGACAATATGAATAAGGAAATATTAATAAATGGGTGTTGAAATGTTATAAGTTGTTAATATATGATATTATATGTATTTAAATGAATATTTTATAGAAATATAATAAATTTAAATTTATTATAAATGTGTTTAATGTTTTCTAAATAAATTTGAACTTGAGGTATAGGTTTTTTAAATATCATTGTTTAGCAGGATTGTTTATGAATAAGTTTTCAATTATGAGATTTTATGATCTACCTCTCAATAAACTCATGAATCTTATATTAATAGAGTTATTTCTATATATTACATTTTTTCCTTTCATTTTCCTCTCTTTATGTACTCACAAATATAAAAGAATGTTTTTATGGAAAATTTACTTTATTTCTCTCTTCGATCAAAAATAATTTTTCTTCCATATCCATGTTTTCAAAAAAAAATTAAATAATTTTTTTATATTATCATATGATTGTTTAAAGTTATTTTTTCCAATCATTTAACTTTTAAAAAATGGTTTAAGATTTTTTTTAACGTTGGGGCCGAAGCCTCATTTATTATTAAAGCAAAGAAATGACCTCTTTTAACTGGGTAGAGGGAGACCCATTACATAGCCCGAAGGCCCAGTGGGCATTTATCTTATTATATGCCCCATAGGACCAAATTTTTGGCCCAAGGCCCATTCTGTGAATAGTAATGCTACAGTAGTCGCGCTGCTACAGTACCGCACAGTACCCAGCCACTGTTATAGTTCCCTACCACCGCTATAGTGACCTGCTACCCTTACAGTGCACATCCTTGCTATAGTCTCGCTGCTGCTATAGTACGCTACAGTACTGCTACAATACCTACACCCAATGGGTTTTGAACCCCCATTTTTTATGTAGGATTAAGGGGTTTTTACCACTAATGGTTTAAGATGAATCTTCTTATCCTTTTATTAATTAGGTACTTTTGGATCTTTACCCAAAACATGAAAGGAATACTTGTTTTATTGTACACGACATGAGAAGAATTTTACATTTTCATAACCACTAAAGTAATTGAATATTCCATTACAATTTTCCATGGTTCTTTTCAAGAAAAATATTTTCCATAATATTTTGAAAAATTTTATATTTTAAATAAGTGATTCCAAAGTGAAAAGGATATTTTCCCCAGTAAATATTCTAATTAATATTTTAAAGTAACTATTATTTATGATAACTTCCTTTTATGTTACTTTCGATTTAATTGAGATACAATCCAAGGATACCATACTTTTCTATTTCTCTTAATGGTTTATGATTATGATAATGACATGTTTATAAAACCCATTTATTTTTCATGAGTTATTATAAAATGAATTTTTGAAAAGTTTTTAAAACCAATTTCTTTTCTACAGGTTATGATATATGATGAATGTTTTATAATCTAAAGTGCCCAGATCAGTGTGAATCACCGAGAGGGGGAGGGGGTGAATCAGTGATCCCTTTAAAACTTTTTACTAATTGATTCTTTATCAATTAAACCTCTATGGCTGGTTAAAGCCTCGATCCACTCTTCTTGTATCTCTCAGCCTTTCCTCGAGTGATGCAATAAATGTAAAGGCACAGGACACAAGGATTTACAAGGTTCGGCACCAAAGGCCTAAGTCCTTTCCATGTTGGTTATACACCCCAACATGGTTTCTCCATTATAATCGGTTAGTATTACAATGGTCGATACAGAGTCCCACTGTATCTCTCCTGAGTCCCAAAGGAGGGTCTTTATACTGCGTCCCACAGTGTTACCAGAGTCCCACTGGCCTGCTCCAGAATCCCACTAAAGAATTCTTCCACCCTGAGTCTCACAGGGGGCTTCTCCTAGCTCCTCGAGTCATACGAGTAGCTCTTCTTCACTTTAAGCTTCTTCAAGTATCTTCAGCAGTCTGGGATAAAGACTGCTGGCCTTGCTCTGTACCTCTGCTCACTTGTGATGAACAGGTCTTCTCGTCTTGCTCAGGATTTATCTCCTTCTTCTAAGGATGACCCGGCTTCTCTCCAACTACTGAATACTCAAACAAATGATGTCTTTAACTTCAGTCTGGTCCAGTCTCACTTCACTTCAACTTCATACACTGAGTGCATGGCAACTCTGCATCCTCATGCACTGAGTGCATGGCCTCCTCAAAACCTTCTTCAAGAACTTTCAGTCTTGGTCAACTCAGATGCACACAACCAGATTTGGCTTTGTTCACGTGTGCACGTGCATGCATGTAAGCATGCACTCCCCTTATTCTTCTCGGTGCAATAAACCCACAAAGGGTATAGTCTCTTTAAGCACACACCTTCTTTGAACTTCACACAATTAATTCAATTTTCTTACACACATAAATGTGTGTTCTTCTTTGTGTGGATTTCTTCTTCTTCTTCTAAGTGTTTACACTTTTAGTGCACACACTAGGTTCGGCCTCTTCCCTCTTCTTGCACACAATTGGCTACGGCCTCTTTGGTACTTTTTTTGCACACACACTTCTTTTGTTCAATTAGAAAAGACAAGGCTTGGCCTTCCTCTTCCTCTTGCACACACAACTTGGATTTAGTTGTGGTCTTCCTCTCCTCCTTGAACACACACGGCTAGGGTGTAGTCTCTATTAAGCACACACACACAAGGTGTGTAATTCATACTACCCAAACCTCCTACCAATGTGAAGGGCGCGCAAGGGGTGCGGCCACTTCCACTTCTTCTTCAAAGAGTGCAAGGTATGAGCCGCGCAAGGGTGCGGACACTTCTGTCGAGCAAGCTCCAAGGGTGAAAGGAGTCTTCTTCTGCGCAAGCCTCAAAGAACACAAGGTGATGCAATGGGTAGCTGCGGGCGCGCATGGTATAACACCGCGGGTGCGTAAGTGTGTCAAGGACACCTTGGCTGTGCAAGTGCAAACCACGCAGGAAGCACGGTGCACAGAGCGGGCTCTTCCTGTCGCATAAGGAGTGCGCGCAGGGGACTCCCCTTCTCCTCTTTCGCGCAAGGGATGCGCAAAAGGGACTTCATGAAGCCAAAAATGGCTCCGGGATTCTCTGCCGCGTAGGGGACGCGCAGCTCAATTCTTCGCGAGGCACAAGGGTGCTCTCACGGGACTCACGTTTCTCAAAGGATCAGCAAGCAAGTTCAAGCGCCTCTGCCTCTCTTTTTATAGGCAGAGGTATGCCCAATCTTCCACGGGATATAAATCTTGAATCCCCGAAAGTTTTGGGTTATCAAGATTTTCCAAATCTTGATTTCTTTCCTCTGTTTCATGCGGGTTGCATTTTTATTTTCCTCCTTCACATGCATGCCTTTTCGAACGCATGCATGGCCTCTTTAATACTTGTCCATTCAAAGCACGAACACAAGAAGCCTCGGCAACTCCGTTTGCCTCGACTGAAGTCCAAAATCCTCCATTCATCATGTGCATGCATATTTTATTGCATGGTTGTGTTCAGTAGGGACATACGAGCCGAATGGAGCCTTCGGTTTGATCGGAGGTGGCCGGGAGCTCGAACTCCGTCGTGCGGGTGGCCTCTGGTTCGACGGAGGCACGCGGGGAGGCCTCGGACGAGCTCGAGGTAGTGGATGACTCGCCGGCCGTTGGATCGGGTGATTGAAAGACATCAGACGGCCGGGATAAGATCTCGAGCGGCGGGATGCGATGAGCGGCTGCGATCCAGCGCGCGATCGATCGTGCGGCCAGGATGCGCTCCCGGTGAAATTTGCGTATCCCAAATCGAATTGCCTCGCGGAATTTCCGCGGTTTATCAAAGTTACGCTCCCATGAAGGGCCAGTTGAATCTCCTCCCTTCTCGGTGCCGCCCCGCACTGAGTTCTTCTGCGGGCGTGCTCTGCGCCCACCCCTGCCACTCGGGCGCGCCACTGGCGCCCACTATGCTTGTCACAGGCACGCTCCTCGCGCTCACGCTGCGCGGGCTTCATCACCGCGTGGCCTCGGGGCTTATACACGGCCCCGACCTTCTGCCTCAGGGATATGCTGCCTTGGCCTGAGGGTTCCCCATGGGCGTGGTGACCTCGAGTCCCACATGAGCCTTGGGTGATGACCCTCGGCTGGCCTTCCTTGGTGGCTATTTTTTGCTACTTAAAAACACAAGTTCTTTGTTAAGAAAAACAAAGTGACAAGTGTAAATGCCAATTGCCATTCAAGCCATCTTCTAAGACATTCCCCTCATCTATTCTTCTTCTTCATTAGAATTCCTCCAATTCTCTTCAACATTTATTCATCACTTTGGAATGGAATTCCCGAAGGTTCTTCATCTTCAACCGAACTCCTGAATCAAAGATTTCTTCAATGTGCTTCATTGATCTAATCAGAGATCAATTGGATCTTCTTCTAATTCACATGCACTAAGTGATAGTTCATGGACTTATTTAATCCACTTCATCCACTTAGAAGTTGTGGATGGATCTCTTGCTTCTCCTCATGCATTGTCAATACAATGCATGATCTTTAAACATTGTTGTGACTTTGTATCCAGTTGATACAAGTTCTTAGAACTTAAAGAGCAGCTCAACAATCGTCAGATACACATAGAGAATGTTTCAACCACAACATCCTATGTCACTTAGTGAATCTCCTAAGTGACATGCATCTTAGTACCATGGCCATTCTCCTTTCCTCACCAACACCATCACATCCTTTGTCATTCACATATTGAAACTCCTTGACATCCATCCATTCATTCCTTGACAACAACATACCTCATTGACAACAAATGCAACACAGTGCACTTCAATCTCCCCCTTTCTATTTGTTGTCAATACACTTCTTCAGCACATATGAATGGGTCAATATGTGTGCCAATATTTTCTCCCCCTTATTGGCAATCAAATGCAAAGGTGTGGTGTGGTTCTCTTCAAAAATATCTCTTCATCCCTTTGAAAAGCATTTTCTTCACAACAACTGAGAGAGGGATGATGTCACATGTTCTCTTTAGCAAAGAGCCTTTAGTAAATCAACTCTAAGTCTACTTGGGCTAACCCGGTGTAGAAAACAAGAGTGATGTAACCAATGAACTCAATGTTGTCCAGCATTCACTATACATGTGAGATCATGCTTCAGGGGTTTGAATATTTTTCAGATATAACAATGAATTGCTAAATCCTGCACATACTTCACAAAACTCATTAGAAAGTTCAGTGCAAAGATAAAGCTCCCCCTTTCAACCATTTGTCTTCAATCAATACTCCCCCTTAATTGTCATGATGAATACAATTAAGAAACAAGGGATGAAAGTATGATTGGAATACCTTCACTTTTCTCAAGATGATATTAAATCCCAAAATATCATCTTCTCCAGATTGGCTCCCCCTCAAGGGGTGCACTCCATTCTGTCCAAATCAATCTCCAGATGAGAATGATCATCATCTTCAATTCCCTGAAATGTTAGCACATCTAAATACCAGATGTATAAGGGAATAAGATGGAACCTCCTTGGTTCATCAATGTGAACAACAAGGTTGAGAAGATTCTCTCAACCGAGATGTCCCATTTTCACCATTCTTCACACTTGCACATTTGATCTTCAATGATGTTTGTGCTGGTGTGGATCTCAATACATCTTCATGTGAAATATTCTTCTTCCCTTTTGCCTTAGAAATTACCAGAACTTCATCTTCAGCTCTCTGCAGATCTTTGGCAAGTTGCAACTGATTCGGCCATATGACTAACAAATCGTTTGGAAGTGTGGCCTCAGTTCTGGAAGTTCCACATGGTTCTTTTGATGCTGTCAAGCTACCTTTCTTAGGCAACTTGTTTTCAATCAATCCCTTCTGCTTCTTCTGGATTGATTGTCTGTTTGAGTCCAGTCTGCCTTTATTGAATTTCATGGCTTTTTTACAAAGATCCATGATATGTCCTTTCTTTCCACAGTAGAAGCATGTTTTCTTCTTGGAGGTCCTTCTGGATGCATCACCCTTCTTGGATTTCAAATCCAAGGTCTTCTCTTCCTTTTTAATAATCTTCTTGGGAGCATCTTCCACTTTCTTATGCTTGCTTCCTAAGGATTCTTTCTGAGCCAGGTTCTGTGATCTTTTCTTCTTTTTAGCTCTGGATATAGTTGGAGATTGACATGTATCTTTTTTACCACTTTTGCAATCATCCCAGATGTTGTCAAGTAATCCAAATCTATTTGCAGTAAACAGATGTCTCTGGACCTGTGGATGCTACTTCTTTTCTTCTGGCTTTCTCCCCCTAGGCATGGGCTTCCTCTGTGCTTTGGCATTCAGTGGATTGTACCAACAATCCTTTGCACAATTCCCATACTTGTTACAACACCAACATTGACCCACAAATCTTGAATTTTTGATTCCTTCTGATTGTAGGGTACTTGTCTTGAATTGCTGTGTTGTTTCAGGAGACCATTCTTTCTTTACTGTCTTCATCCATACTTGTTTGGATTCATTCTTCCATCCTGCACTTTTAGTAGAAACACTTTTAGAAGCATGAGTACAAGATGGTATGGATGGTACCTTCTTTTTAGAAGATGTTTCCCTTTTATTAGAGGATGTCCTTCTTTTGGAATCATCCTTCTCAATGCACACTTGTGTAGAAACATTTCTACTTTCAGCTGACTGGGAGGATTCAGCTTTGGGTGATTGCAGATTTTTCAATATCACCTCCAGTTCAAAGCATTTCATGTTGAGGGAGTTCTTCTCATCCTCAACCAATCTTAGCCTACCTTCCCAATTCTGTTTCAGCTGTTCCATCTGGTCATCATGCACCTTCTTTATTTCATGCAATGAGTTGTCAAGCTCCTTCACCATTTTGACTTTTTCTTCAAGTTGAGCATCTCTGACATTCATTGAAACTTTGTGCCTCGTTTCCAGTGCATGGAAAACATCTTTGACCGCAGTCTTAAAGAATTCTTTCTCAGAAAGGATTCTTTGCAATTCTTCAGTAGTGTCTTTATATCTTTCATTTCAAAGCGACACTGTTTCATCTTTAGCCTTCACCAGCTTTCTGAGAGTGTTGGTTATGCCAACCCTTTTAGCCAATTGGACTTCCAGAGAATTGGCTTTTTCTTCTAGCTGTAATTTTTCTTCTTGAAGATCAAGGAGGCCTGTAGCTATACACATTGCCACTTCCTTGGGGACTGTCTTCTGAAGATATTTGATTGAATTTAGAAGATCATTGTTCCTTCCATCTTCATCACAGCTAGAGCAGGCTTCATCAGAAGAATGATAAAAGGAATTGTCATCTGATGTGACTTTCACATTTCTTTCCATAGAAGGAGTTTCTCTGATTGCAACAACCTTCTTCTTTATCTTCTTTGCCTGTTTCTTCATTCTGTTTTTCAGAGTCTTGGCAGATATCTCCATTTGAGGCTGTTCTTTCATTTCCTCAAATCTGCACTTTATAAAGACTCCCTTGGATCTTTTTAGAGGTAACCTTCCCTCTGATACCAATTGAAGTGACCAGATCAGTGTGAATCACTGAGAGCGGGAGGGGGTGAATCAGTGATCCCTTTAAAACTTTTTACTAATTGATTCTTTATCAATTAAACCTCTATGGATGGTTAAAGCCTCGATCCACTCTTCTTGTATCTCTCATCCTTTCCTCGAGTGATGCAGTAAATGTAAAGGCACAGGACACAAGGATTTACAAGGTTCGGCACCAAAGGCCTACGTCCTTGCCATGTTGGTTATACACCCCAACATGGTTTCTCCATTATAATCGGTTAGTATTACAATGGTTGATACAGAGTCCCACTGTATCTCTCCTGAGTCCCATAGGAGGGTCTTTATACTGCGTCTCATAGTGTTACCAGAGTCCCACTGGCCTGCTCCAGAATCCCACTGAAGACTTCTTCCACCCTGAGTCTCACAGGGGGCTTCTCCTGGCTCCTCGAGTCATACGAGTAGCTCTTCTTCACTTTAAGCTTCTTCAAGTATCTTCAGCAGTCTGGGATAAAGACTGATGGCCTTGCTCTGTACCTCTGCTCACTTGTGATGAACAGGTCTTCTCGTCTTGCTCAGGATTTATCTCCTTCTTCTGAGGATGACCTGGCTTCTCTCCAACTACTGAATACTCAGACAACTGATGTCTTTAACTTCAGTCTGGTCCAGTCTCACTTCACTTCAAGTTCATGCACTGAGTGCATGGCAACTCTGCATCCTCATGCACTGACTGCATGGCCTCCTCAAAACCTTCTTCAAGAACTTTCAGTCTTGGTCAACTCAGATGCACACAACCAGATTTGGCTTTTTTCACGTGTGCACGTGCATGCATGTAATCATGCACTCCCCTTCTTCTTCTCAGTGCAATAAACCCACAAAGGGTATAGTCTCTTTAAGCACACACCTTCTTTGAACTTCACAAAATTAATTCAATTTTCTTACACACATAAATGTGTGTTCTTCTTTGTGTGGATGTCTTCTTCTTCTTCTAAGTGTTTACACTTTTAGTGCACACACTAGGTTCGGCCTCTTCCCTCTTCTTGCACACAATTGGCTACGGCCTCTTTGGTCCTTTGTTTGCACACACACTTCCTTTGTTCAATTAGGAAACACAAGGCTTGGCCTTCCTCTTCCTCTTGCACACACAACTTGGATTTAGATGTGGTCTTCCTCTCCTCCTTGCACACACACGGCTAGGGTGTAGTCTCTATTAAGCACACACACACAAGGTGTGTAATTCATACTACCCAAACCTCCCACTAATGTGAAGGGTGCACAAGGGGTGCGGCCACTTCCACTACTTCTTCAAAGAGTGCAAGGTATGAGCCGCGCAAGGGTGCGGACACTTCTATCGCGTAAGCTCCAAGGGTGCAAGGAGTCTTCTTCCGCGCAAGCCTCAAAGAACACAAGGTGATGCAATGGGTAGCCGCGGGCGCGCAGGGTATAACACCGCGGGTGCGCAAGTGTGTCAAGGACACCTTGGCTGTGCAAGTGCAAACCGCGCAGGAAGCACGGTGCACAGAGCGGGCTCTTCCTGTCGCGCAAGGAGTGCGCGCAGGGGACTCCCCTTCACCTCTTTCGCGCAAGGGATGCGCAAAAGGGACTTCACGAAGCCAAAAAATGGCTTCAGGCTTCTCTGCCGCGCAGGGGACGCGTAGCTCAATTCTTCGCGAGGCACAAGGGTGCTCTCACGGGACTCACGTTTCTCAAAGGATCAGCAAGCAAGTTCAAGCGCCTCTGCCTCTCTTTTTATAGGCAGAGGTATGCCCAATCTTCCGCTGGATATAAATCTTGAATCCCCGAAAGTTTCAGGTTATCAAGATTTTCCAAATCTTGATTTCTTTCCTCTGTTTCACGCTGGTTGCATTTTTATTTTCCTCCTTCATGTGCATGCATTTTCGAACGCATGCATGGCCTTTTTAATACTTGTCCATGCAAAGTACGAACACAAGAAGCCTTGGCAACTCCGTTTTCCTCGGCTGAAGTCCAAAATCCTCCATTCATCATGTGAATGCATATTTTATTGCATGGTTGTGCTCAGTAGGGCCATACGAGCCGAATGGAGCCTTCGGTTTGATCGGAGGTGGCCGGGAACTCGAACTTCGTCGTGCGGGTGGCCTCGGACGAGCTCGAGGTAGTGGATGACTCGCCGACCGTTGGATCGGGTGATTGAAAGACATCAGACGGCCAGGATAAGATCTCGAGCGGTGGGATGCGATGAGCGGCTGCGATCCAGCGCGCGATCGATCGTGCAGCCAGGATGCGCTCCCGGTGAAATTTGCGCGTCCCACATCGAATCGCCTCGCGGAATTTCCGTGGTTTATCAAAGTTCCGCTCCCATGAACGGCCAGTTGAATCTCCTCCCTTCTCGGTGCTGCCTCGCACCGAGTTCTTCTGCGGGCGCGCTCTGTGCCCACCCCTGCCACTCGGGCGCGCCACTGGCGCCCACTATGCTTGTCACGGGCGCGCTCCTCACGCTCACGCTGCGCGGGCTTCATCACCGCGTGGCCTCGGGGCTTATACACGGCCCCGACCTTCTGCCTCAGGGATATGCTGCCTTGGCCTGAGGGTTCCCCATGGGCGTGGTGACCTCGAGTCCCACATGAGCCTTGGGTGATGACCCTCGGCTGGCCTTCCTTGGTGGCTATTTTTTGCTACTTAAAAACACAAGTGCTTTGTTAAGAAAAACAAAGTGACAAGTGTAAATGCCAATTGCCATTTAAGCCATCTTCTAAGACATTCCCCTCATCTATTCTTCTTCTTCATTAGAATTCCTCCAATTCTCTTCAACATTTATTCATCACTTTGGAATGGAATTCCCGAAGGTTCTTCATCTTTAACCGAACTCCTGTATCAAATATTTCTTCAATGTGCTTCATTGATCTAATCAGAGATCAATTGGATCCTCTTCTAATTCACAGGCACTAAGTGATAGTTCATGGACTTATTTAATCCACTTCATCCACTTAGAAGTTGTGGATGGATCTCTTGCTTCTCCTCATGCATTTTCAATACAATGCATGATCTTCAAACATTGTTGTGACTTTGTATCCAGTTGATACAAGTTCTTAGAACTTAAAGAGCAGCTCAGCAATCGTCAGATACACATAGAGAATGTTTCAACCACAAAATCCTATGTCACTTAGTGAATCTCCTAAGTGACATGCATCTTAGTACCATGGCCATTCTCCTTTCCTCACCAACACCATCACATCCTTTGTCATTCACATATTGAAACTCCTTGACATCCATCCATTCATTCTTTGACAACAACATACCTCATTGACAACAAATGCAACACAGTGCACTTCATAATCTTTTGCATATATATAAATCGATTATTATGTGATGTATGGGAATGAAATTATATATCCTTAAAATTCATTTAGTAAATAGTAATATATCATGAGATAATAAAGACTAGAATGGGGAGTGAACCCAGTTTACTAGGGGACTCTCTTCACTATGATAGTATTAGGAGTGAACCTTGACAAAGGATATGATGGAATGGAGAGTGAAACTAGTCCAATATGATAGTCTTTTGAGTGATACTTTCTTAAGGATACGATGGAATGGTTATTGAACTTATCAATTATGATAGTCGTGTAAATGAACCTTTATTAAGAAAATGATTTTATATGCTTATGTTCATGCCAAAAATTATGTTATGCTCTCATGGATCATTTTTTTATTCCTTTATGATTCGTGTCTTATGAACTACCCTGAATTTTTCCTTGATTTAATATTATGATCTATGATATGTTGATTACAGTTTTCAAATGTTATGCTCATGTTCTCATACCTTTATACACATGTTATTATTAAGTTATCATTGATATCCCCTTTTTCTACCATTATTATGAATCTGATCTCACTCTTTCTTATGATTAATTTCCCCATGTTATGAAGAAATGTTTTAAGTTGGGTATGTATAATAAATGTACTGTGTGGGAAGATATTTATAGGAGATACAAAATATATTTCATGAAATAAGAATATTGTGTATTTAGTCTCCAAAAACACTAATCATTTACATTCCTCAGGCATGCATTTGTAAATTATATTGAATATTTATCAATTAAGATGTATATCTATGTATGAAAATTTTGGGTCATTATAATTCTCAGTGATAGTGGTAGAGCATACATACATTTTTTTATTTTATATGTGATTGTCTCAGTAGGAGATCAATTAGAATGTATTCTTGTATGAAGTAATTTCATTATGTTATATCATGATTGTGTTATTTATTTATGTGTACTATGATAATTTATTATGGATTATGTTTTTTTATTTATTTATTTTCTTATATTTTAAAATATTGATGGAATACTCTCCCTAACATATGATGTAGTCCCTCACGATAATTCAAAAACCTTAATGTAAAAGGAGGAATTTCTTATGTCACAAGACGTATTGGATCAAATAATGTGTATTTATTTATTTCGATTCATTAGAAATTGATACCAGAGTTTCTGTTGATTATATTATTATTTGGGATATGGTAAAAAAGGAATATAAATGTGTTAGATCATGAATTTTCCATTAGACTGGTGACTCGTGAACACCATTCTGGTGGGATGTCCAAGTTAAAAGGGTTACATGATTTTTATTCATATATTTTGTTGATATAATGGATATGTTTATTTATGTATAATATGTTTATTTGAGATTCTTATTGTTGTTTTGGATGTCACCCCATAGTGGAAACCAGAATCTTGTGCATACATCATATATGAAACTTAGGAATCACATGATATGACTAGGATGTTTTACTATTTTTTAATAATGATAGTGGATTTAGTTCTCTAAACTGTCATTAATAGATTATATTGTATTTTCCAATATAAATTAATTGTTGAATTATAATCCACAAAACCATGGGTTCTTCTAAAGATAAGTTATATGGAACCTATGGAAATAAATATTTTTGTGACTACTATGAAGTGCTTTTCTATAGAGATTTAAAATAACGCTTGGTGAGTTAGTTCAGGAATTGGATGCCTTGGTGATAGTTTGATATGGGTGAAGTATGCCACGATAATAGTTTGAAATGGGAATGGGTTTCCCAATTGATTTGGATACCCAAGTGTTAATAGAGGAAATGTGTGTATAATTACTTAGAATTTAGAGAGATATATCACTTAGAGTGCTTTTTTATTGAGGTTTCATTTAAAAAGTGATGTTAATTGGATGCCTTTCTTGTTGGTTTATTTGTAATTTTTTATAGTTTCGTGGATGTTGATCATGGATGGTTGGGTTTAGGGTGTGAAAATAATGGGTGTATTCCTTTTGATTTTCAATTATGACAAAGTAAAGAGTGATCATTTGGTAGGCCTTAGAATGAGTGAGATTCTATATACTTGATGTAGAGGAATATCCAAATGTTCTTTTTACCAGATGGGTTTGACATGCGAGGGAAACATGGTCAGATATTAGGCATGTGATCCTAAGTTCAATGGGATGATACTAATTAGATCATGAGTTTCGTTATGTGATCGAGTTATATGGGAGTGTAAACCCATTTTTTGGATGATATTATGTCAGATAGTGGGTAAAAATATGTGATATAGTTCTATAGCTGTTTTATTTTCTTAAGAAGAGGAGAGTGTGTGTTGAAATTATTTTTTTTGGGAAAATCCTCGATGTTTTAGGGAAAGATTTCATTGATTATTCTCAGTTCCCTTTTTATTTGTGGGATCATTGTATATGTAATGCTCATTCCATTCATGATTTTATTGGTTAAAAAGGAACTTGATACATTTGATGATGATTGGGTGGTAATGAATGCCTTTATCCTAATTTCACAGATTCGAGCCATGTGCCTTTAATATGACTTGATTATGGGATCACCTATAGAGTTAAGTAACCATGGACATGGTTATTCAATGATATTATTGTAAGCATGGTGGCCTATAAATTTTATTATAATTAGACGTGTCTCTCTATAGTGAGAGTATACATTGAAAATGGATTGGGATATCATGGAATTGTCAATTTGAGATTTTTTTCTTAATAAGGGTTCATCAGAATGGGATGAGCAAGGCTCTGGAAGAGTGAACCACATGAAATGTTAGAACACATCTGGGTCGATCTTGAGAAGTATTTTAAGGTAATACTTATTGTAACATCCCAGGTAAATAAAGAATATTACTTTTTCATATTTATTAATATTTTTGAATAAAATATTAATATTACATTAAAGGGAACTCTATGCTCGATGGCGTACCCAATACGCAACAACGAGTTTCATTGAAATCTTACGTTGCACTCTAATAATAAAATAATATTATTTTAAATGGTAGTTAACACCTAGCCATTGTATTTGTGGGAATGAATATAAATAACTAAAATATGATTTTATATGTTTGTTAAATATTTTTAAATTTATCCAATAAAAGATAAAGGCTTAAAATAAGAAAATAATTCAATTTTAAGCAGAAATACTCTAAAATTCACTAAAAGGTCGATTTATCACCTTTTGATGGTGAAACCTCTTTAATATAGTTTTGGTCACTCTTATACATTATATTGGACCAAATAAAATTCTTTTTTAGAATCGACAAATTAAAATTTACTTTGTGTAAATTTTTGGTATTTTTCCGATAAAGATCATTTTTTAATGAATAGTGAAAAATGTTGTATTTTAATTCAAAACCATTTTTTAATCTAATTTATTTATATGATTAGATTATCTTTTGAATTGTTTTTAAAGTCCAATTATAATATATTTTTACCATTTAATCCAATAGTGGTCATTGGAATTAATTTAACTTTGAAATTGGACTTAAACTAGTGTCAATCTTTTGATATATATTATTTCATAAAAACACGCTATTTATTCTGACAATGGGAATTAATTATTAAATTAATTAATGCAACTTTTATGTTTTTAATTTTGTAAAATAGACATCATTTTTGAATTTGGAATATCAAATATAGATCAGGGTGAATTTTTGGTATTTTTCTGAAAAACTTTAAATTTTGATGAATAGTGAAACCACTAAGTGGTAGTTAAAAAACTGATTTTTCGTTTAAATGAAACATTACCACTTCTATGATTTGAATTTAAAAAATCTGACATACATGGTTGTCATTAGGATGTAAAATTTGGTTCAATTGGATTAAAATATTTTTTTTGTGAATAGTATCTTTTAAGTTTTATTAATCGTGATTAAGGGTAATTAGTGTAATTTAAGGTAAAGATAATGTTATAATAATAAAAAATGACCTTGACACATGTCCTAACCTTATTGGATGAGTCATGGCCGACCAAGAAAATTCATGGGTCAACTTTGGGACCCTATGGAGCCACTTTGGTAGGAAAATGACATTAATAACTTTTTATTTAAAGTTAAAATTAAAATGTCACAAACATGTATTGTTTTACTAAAACAATTTTTACATGGGGTTATAAAAGTCATATTTTTAACTATAAATATTCATTATAAAGATATAAAGATTTCCTAAATCATTATATTTGTTTTTTAATTTTTATACATTATATAAATTAATTTATTTATGACACCGTGATGATGCAGTGATTACCTCATAAATGAACGATTTAAATAAAATGACAAGATAGGGTAAAATCTAAGTCTTACACTTTTCACAAACCTATTGGATGGGTGGATTTCGAATCTTTATCACCTTATCCTCGAAATATATCCTTTTGGGACCTTTAAAAACTAAAATCATTTTATAATAAAGTAATATTTTATAACTTTCCAAGAGTGCCTCTCATCTTCTCTTATAAAAGGCCCCCACCTCTACCACCTTACCCACACCTCTCAAGCCTTTGTCTTGGCCAAACTCTGCCCATTTTTTCTCTCCATATCCCTCTCCTCATTCTAGAAGCCTTCCCTTAGGCATAAATCTCTTCCAGAAACCCTTTTGGTTCAAACTAAGGGGAGTTACCCGATTTAATGGAATATAAAGAAACGAACAAGACAAGTCGGACTTAAGGTAAGGGATCCTACCTCTCTCTTTCTTTTTAAGTACTCTCTTTTATGTCATTTCTTTTAAGATCATATTTCTTATGTTTGGGGATGTTCTTTTATATTCTTCATTCTGTACTTTTTATGTTCATATTATGAGAGACCCTATTTGATCTCATAAATCCATTTTTGGATGTTTTAATTGGCGCCACTAGGATACCGAAATTTCGTAAGGGACTTTTTATCTCACATTGTGTTTCTGTGAGATTCATGATACATTTTCCGCTATTTCCTTTTGAGTGGTGTATGTACTGTCCATTATTCTACTCTTTCTATAATATACTTTCATTTATGAGTATTTACATCAATGTTGTATAATCCTTCTTTCATGGGGTGTACGTTTCGAAAGTTACCCAAATCGGTAAGGGAACCTTTCACCCTCCTCTTTTTAAAAGACTTCTTTTGTTATGTATTTTAATTTTCATCTTATTATGTGGGGATATGTTCTTATATATCCTTATTGCTGTAAATTTTATGTCCAAGTTATGAGATACCCTTTATCTCTCTCATCAACTCTTTTTCTAAAATTTGATGTGACGCAGTTAGTCTGTCGAATTTTACCAAGGGAACTTCTTAACCCAATTCGATTTCTTTGGGTTCAACATGTAGTTATTGAATATTTCATCCTTTGAATATGTGTGAATGAAATTTTATTGTTTTACACTTAATATCCACTTATATTGGGTGTATTTATATTTTTCACACATAATTATGAGATTGATTTGTCCTTAATTTTAGGATACCTTCTTCATAATGGATTTCATCTCATTTTACATTTCATTTGAGACTTAATTGTTGTTATGCTCCATTTCACTATTATATGTTGTATATACTATCCTTTGGAATATTATATCATGAATCCCTATATTCTCATGATATTATAAAGTTCTGATTAAATGTTATTCCTCAATTACTGTATTCAAGTGTCTCTCATTTTGTTTAAAACCCTTTAACTAAAATATCTTTTTAAATGTTTTAATGATTTCTTCTTATAAATATTTCTCATTAATATCCATGTTTTCAAAATGGTTTTAAGGATTTATTTATATGGATATTAATGGTTTAAAATGTTAAAAGCTTCAAAGTGGTATGGGACACTTTGATTCAAAAATCTCTGTATTAAATGTTTTAAATGGTTTTGAAAATGGTTTTTAGAATGGATCCATTATTTCAATATCTTAAAATGTTATATTGTTATTGAAATGTGGTAATGTTATCTTTACTTTATGCTTAAGTTATTTTCTATGATTATGTTATGCTTCTTGGTCATTTTTGATGAAGACGGGTGGTTCTGTGATAAACTAAGGGTAGGTGAGCCCGATATAGCTCTCCAATGCATTTGGTGACGCGAAGGAGTTAAACGCTAAGGTTTATCCGAAGAGATTTAGGGAATATACTATGATGGGTATTCCAAACGTAACCATGAGGGTTACTCCCTACATAAGAATGTTATGAATGACTCAAGTAAACTTTATGTCTTATGATTTTTATTGAGTTTTGTATAAATCTTATGATTTCATGAGGTATGTTAAATTGCTTATGTTTTATGAGTAAAGTATGATTTCATTGATTCTTATGTATACATGGACTAATCTTTTCTTTCTGTATTGTTATAACCCTTACTGAACTTTTTATGCACATCCCAAGTTTTTTTAAAATGTTTTTCATAGGACATAAAGTGGAATAGGTTCAAGGATGGGATCAAGGAAATGTCATGCTGTCTAAAACAAGAACTAGACATGACTCTTTTGTTCAAGAGTTTTTATTTTGTGAAAAAACTGGAAACTTATTAGATGTGCCTACTTTGTAATATTTGAGATGTAATATTTATGTTCTAATTACCTAAAAATCTTAACCTGAAAAGATCCTCAATGGGAATTATTCAATGTAATTCAATATTAATTAATGTTATAAGGTCGGGTCCTTATAGTTGGTATCAAAGGTCGGTTTAGACAACTTTAGGGATTAAGAGTTTTTGTTAAACACATGATTAGTCCCTATGTTTATTATCTTAATTAAATCCTTGTTTTATAACTTTTCCAGATCAAGGAAATAGAAGGAGGAGGATCTCAAATGACATTCTTATCTCTTCCTGATGACTTTCTTGCAATAATTATTGCAAAGTCATGTTCGGATGATTGTGAAACTTTTTCTAGCATACAACTCACTTGCAAGAAACTGTTTGAGATATCAAAAAGCTCCACTATACCTCGTTATCATCGTGGATCATGGGTTGTATTTAGAAAAATCTTATTTTCACAATATTCTCATATTTTCAAGAAAGGTAGATATTATCAAGGCATATTCAATTATTTTACCTTATCATAAGATTTTGAAGCATATTAGGATTTAAAAGAAGGTGCTAAAGAAGGAGACCCTTTTGCAACCTATTTATATTTTCTTTTAAAATATAGTCTCTCAGCACATACCTATGGTATTTTAAAAAGACCATTAATTGAAATATTCAACTCAAATTCAGTCAGACTATTTTATAGAAATCATGTCTTATCAGATGTCTTGAAATTATATGTCATACATGATTATTTTCCAAAATTGTTTCTCTGTGAACACCCATATAATCCATGTTGTACAAGGTGTTTTTGGATGGAGGAAGCAAATGATTTTGAAGGATCTCTAAATAATTGTTACAATGCATGGACCTTCTACCAACGTGAACATGATGACGATGAAACCAAATGGACACCATGATCATGGTATGATGTTCTTCTTTTTTTGGAATAATTTTATTTTGTCTTATGGTGGTGAAATAAGACTTCAAGGATTAAGATGTTGAGATCGTAATGAATTTGGATGAAAATGGGAGGTATAAGGAAACCATTTAGGTTAAAACATGTTAGGGTTATTTTTTGAGTTTTATAAAAAGGAAAACCCGTAGGATGGGTGACAACCCATCACATCTGGTAAGGTCGTAGGAATCAAACACACAACTGAAGGGCGATAAGGGTGTATCACCTACCACTGGACTACGTGAAGTCCCTGGTTAGTATGACTTATTATTTTTTGTTATATAATTTTATAAATCAAGAATAAGTTTATTTTGGGTTATCTGGGAAAATATTGACCTATCATGGAGGATATATGATTAGGTTGATCACTTTTCAATATGAGACATTAAGAGAAACTGATATTATTTGGAGATAAATGTTATTTTTACCTTGGAAGACTATGTGATTAAATCCTTAAAATATTTGGGTTTCAATCTTAGTTTGGTTTAATTTGATAAATTTTATGGACAAATTGTTCATCAAATGGTCTTCGTTGAACTTTGGGTTTTGTTGGACAAATTTTGGAGATTAAGAATAGATTTTCTTTTTATAAAGGATTATCCTTTTTGGGTATTATCTGATATCGTACTAACAATTTTGTTTTTGGTTTTTTTCTAAAGACATGGAAAATATATAGTTCTCTTTTGTGGATTAAGTGATTCTCTAGATGTTGATTATAGCGCTCTTAATGTGAACAAGTCATCCTAAATACTCATCATTTGGAGAAAGTATGAGTTTGTGTTAGAAATCTAGTAAAAGATGAAAGTCTACACGACAAGTAAGTATGTTCCCTTATGATTTATTTAATCTCATAAATAAATTACTCAATGAAAAGTAACTTTAAACAAAAATTTTGTCCGTTAACTTTTCCTACTGGGGAATGAAATACCGTTTATCCCATCACAAGTTTTTGATTCTCTTGTGGTTAACTTTCTCCTAATCATGTTTTCTATCACTATCCATCAGAACATGACCCATTGTTTTCTCTTTCATGTCCATATCTTCCTACATGGAATCCTAGTATGGGTTAAATCGAGTGACCATTGTAATTCCCTTTATTTCTTTTAAAGTGACATTTTAATTTACTCTTTTTTCGATGTGGGGCTTTCAATGATGTTTCCAAGACCAATTTTAAAATTGCGAGGACGCAATTCCCAAAAGGGGGGAAGGATGTAACATCCTAGGTAAATAAAGAATATTACTTTTTCATATTGTTTAATATTTGTGAATAAAATATTAATATTACTTTAAAGGGAACGCTATGCTCGATGGTGTACCCAATACGCAACAACAAGTTTCTTTGAAATATTATGTTGCACTCTAATAATAAAATAATATTATTTTAAATGGTAGTTAATGCCTAGCCGTTGTATTGGCAGGAATGAATAGAAATTACTAAAATATGATTTTATATGTATGTTAAATGTTTTTACATTTATCCAATAAAAGATAAAGGCTTAAAATAAGAAAATAATTCAATTTTAAGCACAAATACTCTAAAATTCACTAAAAGGTCGATTTATCACCTTTTGATGGTGAAACCTCTTTAATATAGTTTCGGTCACTCTTATACATTCTATTGGACCAAAATAAAATTCTTCTTTAGAATCGGGACATCAAAATTTACTTTGTGTAAATTTTTGGTATTTTTCTGATAAAGTTCATTTTTTTAATGAATAGTGAAAATGTTGTATTTTAATTCAAAACCTTGTTTTAATATAATTTATTTATATGATTAGATTATCTTTTGAATTGGTTTTAAAGTCCAATTATAATATATTTTTACCATTTAATCAAATAGTGGTCATTCAAATTAATTTAACTTTGAAATTGGACTTAAACTAGTGTCAATCTTTTGATATATATTGTTTCATAAAAAATGCTATCTGTTCTGACAACGAGAATTAATTATTAAATTAATTAATGAAACTTATATTTTTTCAATTTTTTAAAATAGACATCATTTTTTAATTCGGAATATCAAATATAGCTCAGGGTGAATTTTTGGTATTTTTCTGAAAAACTTCAATTTTTGATGAATAGTGAAACCACTAAGTGGTAGTTAAAAAATTGATTTTTCGTTTAAATGAAACTTTACAACTTCTGTGATTTGAATTTCAAAAATCCGACATACATGGTTGTCGTTAGGATTTAAAATGTGGTTTAATGGGATTAAAATATTTTTTTGGTGAATAGTAACTTTTGAGTTTATTAATCGCGATTAAAGGTAATTAGTGTAATTTAAGGAAAAGATAATGTTATAATAATATCAAATGACCTTGACACATGTCCTGCCCTTATTGGATGAGTCATGGCCGACCAAGAAAATCCATGGGTCAACTTGGGGACCCCATGGAGGCACTTTGGTAGGAAAATGACATTAATAACTTTTTATTTAAAGTTAAAATTAAAATGTCACAAACATGTATTGTTTTAATAAAACAATTTTTACATGGTGTTATACAAGACATATTTTTAACTATAAATATTCATTATAAATATAAAAATATTTCCTACATCATGATATTTTTTTATAATTTTTATACATTAAATAAATTAATTTATTTATGACACTATGATGATGTAGTGATTACCTCATAAATGAACGATTTAAATAAAATGAGAAGATATGGTAAAATCTAAGTCTTACACTTGTCACAAACCTATTGTATGGGTTGATTTTGAATCCTTATCACCTTATCCTAGAAATATAACCTTTTGGGACCTTTAAAATACGAAAATCATTTTATAATAAAGTAATATTTTATAACTTTCCAAGAGTGCCTCTCCTCTTCTCTTATAAAAGGCCCTAACTTCTACCACCTTACCCACACCTCTTAAGCCTTTGGCTCGGCCAAGCTCTGTCCATTTTTTCTCTCCTAATCCTATAAGCCTTCTCTTATGCAGAAAGCTCTTCAAGAAACCCTTTTGGTTCAAACCAAGGGGAGTTACCTGATTTAAAGGAATATAAAGAAACGAACAAGACAAGTTGGACTTGTGTAAGGGATCCTACCCCTCACTTTCTTTTTATGTACTCTCTTTTATGTCATTTCTTTTAAGCTCATCATTCTTATGTTTGGGGATGTTCTTTTATATTCTTCATTATGTAATTTTTATGTTCATATTATGAGAGACCCTATTTTATCTCATAAATCCATTTTTGGATGTTTTAATTGGCGTTGTTAGGCTGCCGAAATTTCGTAAGGGACTTTTTATCTCACTTTGTGTTTCTGTGAGATTCATGTTACATTTGGCACTATTTCCTTTTCAGTGGTGTATGTACTGTCCATTATTCTACTCTTTCTGTAATATACTTTCATTTGTGAGTATTTACATCAATGTTGTATAGTCCTTCTTTCATGGGGTGTACGTTTTGAAAGTTACCCAAATCGGTAAGGGAACCTTTCACCCTCCACTTTGTAAAAGACTTATTTTTTTATGTCTTTTAACTTTCATCTTATTATGTGGGGATATGTTCTTATATATCCTTATTGCCGTAAATTTTATGTCTAAGTGATGAGATACCCTTTATCTCTCTCATCAACTCTTTTTCTAAAATTTGATGTTACGTCGTTAGTCTGTCAAATTTTACCAAGGGAACTTCTTAATCCAATTTCAATTTCTTTGGGTTCTATATATAGTTATTGAATATTTCATCCTTTGAATATGTGTGAATGACCTTTTATTGTTTTACACTTAATATCCATTTATATTGGGTGTATTTATATTTTTGACACATAATTATGAGATTGATTTATCCTTAATTTAAGGATACCTTCTTTATAATGGATTTCATCTCATTTTACATTTCTATTGAGACTTCATTGTTTTTATGCACCAGTTAACTCTTATATGTTGTATATACTATCCTTTGGAATATTATATCATGAATCCCTTTATTCTCATTATATTATAATGTTCTGATTAAATGTTATTCCTCAATTATTTTATTCAAGTGTCTCTCATTTTGTTAAAAACCCTTTAACTAAAATATAGTTTTAAATGTTTTAATGATTTATTCTTATAAATATTTCTCATTAATATCCATGTTTTCAAAATAGTTTTAAGGATTTATTTATATGGACATTAATGGTTTAAAATGTCAAAATATTCAAAGTGGTATGGGACACTTTGATTCAAAAATCTCTTTATTAAATGTTTTAAATGGTTTTGATGGTTTTTAGAATGGATCCATTATTTCAATATCATAAAATGTTATATTGTTATTTCAATGTGGTAATGTTATCTTTACTTTATGCTTAAGTTATGTGCTATGATTATTTTATGGTAATTGGGCATTATTGATGAAGACGGGTGGTTCCATGGTAAACTAAGGGCGGGTGAGCCTGATATAGCTCTCCAATGCATTGGGTAACGCGAAGGGGTTAAACGCTAAGGTTTCTCCGAAGAGATTTAGGAAATATTAAGTGATGGGTATTCCAAACATAACCATGAGGGTTACTCCCTATGTAATAATGTTATGAATGACTCAAGTTACTTTAATGTCTTATGATTTTTATTGAGTTATGCATAAATCTTATGATTTCATGAGGTATGTTAAATTACTTATGTTTTATGATTAAAATATGATTTCATTGATTCTTATGTATACATGGACTAATGTTTTCTTTCCGTATTATTATAACCCTTACTGAGCTTTTTATTCTCATCCCAAGTTTTTTTGAAATGTTTTTCATAGGATATAAAGTGGAATAAAGTCAAGGATGGGATCAAGGAAATGTCATGCTGTCTAAAACAAGAACTAGACATGACTCTTTTGTTCAAGAGTTTTTATTTTGTGAAAAAAATAGAAACTGAGTAGATGTACATACTTTGTAATCTTTGAGATGTAATAGTTATGTACTAATTCTCTAAAACTCTAAACCTGAAAAGATCCTCAATGTTAATTATTCAATGTAATTCAATATTAAGTAATGTTATAAGGTCAGTTCATTATACTTATAGTTGGGATCACATTATTAGATATAGGGGGTCTGACCCTCTTTATAGGTATTTTTTCAATATAGTGATTATGAGGATACTCTAATAGTTGGTAGATTCAAATTGATGATGGATGTTCAACCCACCATGTTGGTAGGGTCCTGGTTATAATGGAACCAGATAGTGGTAAATTGAGGTGGAACTAAAATAACGGTGGGCTATTATAAAATATTTTATCTTATTTCTTATATAATACTAAATTTATGGATTTGGATGTTTTTTTGTGGATAATTTGTGTCAACATTGAGTTCATGATATAATTTGATGTAATTTATGAGTAAGTTGTATTGGTAGTAAATTTGTGCTTATAGGTGGAGTATGATGGATGTTTTTTTTAGTCATGGATTCAAACAAGGAAATATAATTAGTTTCATGTTCAAACAATGATGTGGGTGTTTAGATAATTCTACGATTCCTTTGAGAGATAAGGAATCGGGATCAAGAGATGAGGTGATATATCAATAAGTGTGGTCATGTTTTTTGGGTAATAGTTAGATAGATAATAAAAAAATTATTTAAATCTATATAATTGGATTTACTGGGGTATAAAATTCATTTGGAATTTCATATCAATAATGTAAGAAGTTTTTTAAGTATTAATAGGGTATTTTTTGAGAAAAACATGTATATTTTGGATTATTTTATGGATGGTGGAAGAATTTATGATTAAGTTCCAAAAAATGGAATAACTATTGAAATTAGAATTTGATTAATGGATTGGTACTAGGGAGAAATTCCTAGTTTATTCTTCGAGAAGAAAACTTTATGGTGTGGAGTTTGTAAGAACCCAAAAAGTTATGGGCTGTTATTTTTTGAGTAAATTTAATTATTATTACTATATCCATTGATGTTTAGAAAATTAAGACTCAAATTTGGATTTATTTCACTATAAAATCATAATGATATATTTTTAGATGGGTTAATATGACCAAAATTTGTTTTTTGAGTGATTCGTTGAGTATTGGAGTAGGTTCGGGGTGACCCCATTATTGAATCATGCTGAAAAGGGATCATCATGCCATGATAGGTAAAATTCATGTATTTATAATGAATTAATGAGAGATCACACTATTTTTAAGAGGGTAAGAACAATGTGAAGGTAGTAGATCACTCTTTTTAAAGTGGAGTTCATGGTTTGACATATTTTCTATGGGATTTTCATATACCAAAAACCTTTTGTTTATTTGTTATGTTGTGGTGAATGAAGTCACCCCATGGATAAATATGAGTTTAAATACCCATGTATATCATTTCTAAAATTTAAAAAATAAATGGGTCCATTCTATTATGGGAGGAGAAAATGTCATGAAGTATTAGGCTACAGAGTTTGGTTTTTCCAAAGGGAGATGTTCTATTCCATGACAAGATGGTTCATATCCTGAGAGATTTCACTATCAAATGTCATCTCTTCTGAGGGTATTTGTGTCACCTTGTTACCCTAGGGGACATACTGTGAAGGGTGGATTATAGGGGTTTCATGTAATGATACTTATGGGTCACATCATGATTATTCCATTTTACAGTTTTCAAAAACAAGGTTATGCCCATCATTTCCAGGCCATTCAGTTGAATGAGTTAGAGGTAATAGTGGTTTTTGGAAGAAAATTTATAAAAACTCTTCTTAATCTCTTCCTCTCCTATATGCCCCTTGATTTAGGGTTATTCATGGGTATATCCATGGTGGATTTGAGCTATGTTCTTCCCTCTGTTCCCTTTTGTTATTTTTCCCCTTCATTTGCCTCCTAATTTTTTTTCATCAGGTTTGTTGATTGTAAAGAACCGGCTTGGTCTTCCAATAGACCAGAACCTAACCTGGTATTCCACCATCCCTAAGGTAATTTTAGATCCCCATTGTCTAGAAGTTAGTTCTTAAGCATCATTAAACACACTATAGGAATTATTTATCCCTTATAGAATTAAAAAAAACATGGATTCCACCTTTTGATCTAGTAGGACCTATCCATACATTTAATTCCCATTTATATTAATTAACTTCACATAATATAGAAACAACATCTAGAAGATCATGAATTTTGAATAAATAAACAAAAAATAACAAAATAGAATTGGAAGATAACTAACATCTCATAAATAAATAAACCAGACAAGGTCTGGGTCATCATTTTAGATAGAAGTATATCCCAACATAAATAATAAAAAGAAACTGCAACCAAACATCTCTATATAACCCCATTGTCATGCTCCATGTCACAGTACTACCACTACTGAACAATATGAACCACCAACATAGGGATTCCCATATCTAATTCACCTGAAATGAATCCATAAAAGATGCATATAAGTGTGAGTGAAACATACCTAATAGAATTTAACCAAGGATTCTGCAAATTTAATTTCAAAATAGATTTCATTTATTCGTGTTTGAAATATAATTATAATTTTTTTTTCAACCAATAAGACTATCAAAGAAAATATCCTACCAAAAGTGTTTTCATAATACAACATCACATTATATGAAAATCAAACCTTATCAAAAAACGCTACTTTAAAACCTTTATATTACATTAGTAATATCCATTCCAATGCCACTTTTCAAAGCCATTACAGAAATACATATTCTAAAGAAACATTGAAAACCATTATTTTAAATAATAAAATATTATCATAAATAACAAATTAAATATAAATTCACCAATCCAATGGTGAAGTAAAACAAATAAACTAAAAATAAAATAAAATCATGGTGATGATATGGGTCAAATAAACTATAAGACATGATAAAAAAAAACCCTATAAAAATTAATCTATTATTATAAGTAAAACACTATGCTTCAATATAAATGATAATGTACACGGTCTCTATAAGCGCCTATAACTTGCACTCCTAGATTCAGAGTTGAAATACATAACCTTACATTTTTGGCTATGAAGTCAATAATTGTGACTCAATTTTTTCCATCAACCCTTTACAACATAAAAAGGAAAACCTGGATTACTTATATTCTAGATAACCTTTTAGATTTAGAGTATTAAGAAAAAATCCTATATAAAAAATTCATAGGACCTTAAAAGATCATTTCTCCCACTTAACCCAACTTTTCTTTTTCACATTAAGACAACATCATCATCCATATGAAATCCCATCAAGACATAACTCATTCAACATAATCCTTTAAAACCATAGGAAAAGGAATCATAGTAATGGTGATCTTAGATTATCAATGAGGGTAAACAAAAGGATTAACAATATAATTTCATCAATGAGAATAAGAGTTCATAAGGGTATGATACATAATCAAAGTGCATGTCTGAGTCATAAAATAACTAATACCCATCAATACCTAGATCATTAATTATGAAAAAATGGTAAAGGAAAGTGTCATCAAAATGAATAATCATAAGCCATGTTATATCAATATTGATAATTAGAATCATTATAAAATCTTAGAAAACATAAATAAAACATATTGGTATCTTGGAACACCATCACA
This sequence comes from Viscum album, assembly GCA_963277665.1. Classification (NCBI taxonomy): domain Eukaryota; kingdom Viridiplantae; phylum Streptophyta; class Magnoliopsida; order Santalales; family Viscaceae; genus Viscum; species Viscum album. The sequence goes on along the minus strand of OY728129.1, from coordinate 756,853,316 downwards.
TTGAACCCTTGAATAACCCTTACAAATTAGAATAAAAATATGGATGACTTCCAAAATTATCATTACCCAATGGATTAGAGCATTATCTAGGCACACCCATCTTATAATCTATAACAGGCTCATTTAACACTATCTAGGATCACCCATCATTTATAATGTCCAAGAACTGAATACATAGACAATTCATCAAAACTCATTGAAACAACCTTTATTATTTACAGAACATGATTAACCCATGAAAAGAAAACAAGTTCCACTATAACCTCTTTGAAGCATGATTAACCCATGGAAAATAAATGGGTTCTAAAAAAATCTATTTGAAACATAAATAACTCATGAAAAATAAATGGGTATCAAAACAATATCTTTGAATAATTATTAACCCATGGAAAAGAAATGGGTTATAAAAAATCTCTTCAAAACAAGATTAACCCATAGAAAAGAAATGGGTTAAAATATAATCTCTTTGAAAACATGATTAACCCATGCAAAATAATTTTTTTCCAAAAAAAATATCTTTGAAATATGATTAACCCAAGGAAAATAAATGGGTTTCAAAAATAATCTATTTAAAAGATGATTAACCCATGGAAAAGAAGTGGGTTCCATAACAATATATTTGAAACAAAAATAATACATAAAAATAATGAATGAGGATGGTATAAATACAAAATATCCTTAGTTAAGGATAAGTAATAAAAATGGATTTTGATGTTTATGAATGTAAATGACCTTAAAATATAATTTAAAACATTCTTGAGTAAAATAATCTTTAAACATTCCAAAGTTTCCCATACCACTTTAAAACATTTGAATTATAAGCCCTGTGAAAGAATAACATTAAATTAAATTTATAATATCATGAGAATAAGAAGATTAGTGATATAAAATATCAAAGTAGAAGTATATATGCCTCATAAAATAATATATGTGTATGACATAACAAATGTCACAAAGAAAAAAAATTGTGACAACAATCCAATACCGCTTTGGAAAATTTGAAACCATAAACCCCATAAAAGTTAGATCATAAAAAGGATATATAAAACCCCATAATTTAATTATAATAATCATAAAATAAATTCATGGTCATTATATAAACCACACAACAAAAAATAGTGGTGAATATTGAATATATATTAGAGAAATAATAGTTAGATGAGAAAAACCCATACAAAGATCATATCATTGGAGTGAGAATTAATCAATGATATAGAAGTGTGTGAAAATTGTAAATCCAAAAAATAAAAGTAAAAATACATGATAATAAAATCAGAGGTAATTTCACACATATTCATGGAATAACATAACCAATGACATAGAATTTAAACCCAAGGAATGGAAATTCAGTTAAGAAATCCCTTAGAACTATGGTAACATCTGAATTAGAAACCAAAAAGTAATAATCATAAAATTAAACAATTAAATACCATTAAGATAAAATAATTCATGATACAATATATATAAAGGTTATTTATATTCACCATTCAAAATAGTTAAGTAGTGAATATGGCATTATTCTCATAGATGTAAATAGTGGGATGAAAATCCCTTACCTTGAGTCTAATTTGTCATGATCATTCTATATATTCATTATTAATAAACTTATTTTAATTATATAAATGATTAATAACCATTTATAAGTTTATTTTTACTTTTATTACACTTATAAACAATTTATATACAATTACTTAATCAATAATGTTTAAGTTGGATGTTTTGACCATATTCGGCTTATGTGTCCAAACAGACTTTGATAGGTCGACTATGGCCAATGAGATAAATACTAAAATATATAAAAAATAATAAAAATGATATATTTATCACATTTTTACATCAATTTTATTTTTAAAATCATAAATTAATACTGTTATGAAAAATGATCCGATGTTACGATCCTGGAGACGGTAGGTCGTACGTACGCTTGAGTAACGTTCCCATTTTTCAATGATCATTAGGAAAAGAAGGTAAGTGGTTTTTATCTTTCTATAATTACAATTATATAATAAATAACATATTAATTAATTATATATAACTATATATATAATTTTTTTATGTGGTGATGAAAAAGGTAGAATCACGTCGCTTCGAGGAGGTGGTAGTCCACACATCAACGAACAACGTTATCACGTTTTCAGTGTGTGAAATGGAAAGAAGAAAATGATATTTTATATGTACAGATAAATAATTGTGTCATTAATATCATAAATATTTCATTTATATCATATATGGTTATTAAACTCATCATTAATACATTCTATCTAAATCATGAACAAATCACATCGCTTTGAGGATGAGGTGGTCCACACATCCACAAATGAAGTTATTATATTCCCAAAAATGGAAATCATGATGTTTTGTGTTATATAAAAATTAAATAAGAATAAATAAATGAAAAATATTATATATATCATATAAATATACTAATTACATCATTATTTCAAATATTTATAGGTGTTAATGGATGAAAAAACGATATTGGTTCGCAATGCGGTACTACGCCATACACACAAATGATGATTCTGTATCCCATTTTAAGGAAGTGTGTCAAGGTGTTGGTCCAACCCTTAACATAAAAAAATATCAGTATATTTACGATACTAATTTTTTTATCTAATAATTTAATAATAATAATTTAATGGTAGGATAAATAAATAAAACCAAAATGCACACTGAGGAATGTTACCTCTTTTTCAAGTAACTCCTTTTGCTTTTCACCAAATGGAATCCTTGGTTGGATTTCTGACCAATGTGAGGATTATAGGACAAGATTAGAGGTGTTGGGAGATTATTTTTTCTGGAGTTTTATGAACTATAGAGCTTTATAGGTATGAATAAATGCGGTAGGGTGAGTTTCCTTTTATAAGTGGAGGGCGAGGACACACTTGACATTTTTTAGAAGAATTTTGTGCTCCCAACGTTTTTACCTAACAAGAGGATTAAATGACACAAATATTTTTTGTGAATTAAGTATTTAGGTCTATATATATATATATATATGAAATGGGTTTTGGAAAAGTTTATGGCCATGTTTATACCTTATGTGTAAAGTTTAACCACTATGTAATCATGTTCTTACCTTAATCATTGTGATTAATTTTAATTACTTTCACTAAATTTTTATATTACACTTAAAAAATGATGTCTATTTTTTAGAATAAAAAAAAAATATTTTTAAACGAAGTCTTCTATTAAAAGGCTATAAAACAGCCTTTTAGAAATATACCTCTTTTTATGCTTAAAATTGGATTTATTCTTATCTTAATCTCATAAAACTTATTGGATGAATTTAAAAACATTTTATTAAATATATAACATATAAATTTCATTAATATCTTTCACTAATAGTGATTAATTAAATTTTTGTGATAAAATTCATTTCTGGTCATAAAAATAGTTTTTAAAAAAAACATATCCATTATATTCAAGTGGTATATATTTTAATTTATATTTAATTGGTAACTAATGAATTAATTTTATAAATATGTGTGACAATAATTTTCATAATTTATTTAATATAAATTATTCTAACTATTACAACAACTAAGTGACAATAATCATAATAATATTAATAGTATATTTTTGTTTGGTAAGACTTGGGCTTGTGTGTAACATAAGTCATTAAAGGAACTCGATGTTGCATTCAACACTAGATAAAATTGGAGTCACATGATATACAAGATAAACTATGTAATTCATTTAATTCAATATATTAATGAATTTAAATTAATTGGAATGAATATATTTCATAAAATTTTCTGATGTTACATCCTACCCCCCTTAAAAATGAATTTTGCCCTCGAAATTTGACTTAGTTATCATAAGATTAACAATTTTAGAATTCCTTCATTAAGACCCACATTGTAAAATGGGTTAATAAAGAATCCTATTAAAAGGGGAATGTGGGAAACATAAAAGTCACCAAAATTTACACATAACTAGTATTCAATATAGGGAGAACATTTGTGGGAAATTAAAATATCGATTTGGAAAGAAAAACTAATTCCCATGGAATAATATAGATTTATAGAGAACACGGTTAATAGGGATCAATGAAGAAAAAAGCATAAACTAAATAACTGTAAAAATGGTCATTTATGTCATCATAAAATATGGTAATAAGATAAAATCTTATTTCAAGTTACTTTTTACTAAATTTAAAGGATTTCTTTCACCATATATAATGAAAACATAAAGAAATATACTTACTTGACAATTTAATTTAATACTTTGCCGAAATATCATATTCTTCTCTATATGATTAGTATTCAAGATGAATTTTTCACACCTGAAGCACTAAAATAAAATTTTAAATGCCACATAACCATAAAAGAAATATTCAAGATATTCCAACTGTCTTTATACGTTAACAAAAAACAAAATGGTTAACACATGGTCAGATAATTCCAAAAATTAATAAACCTCCATAAGTTAAAATAATATTTAAAATTAAGTAGTAATACCCAAATCTGAAACTAAATCATTCCATAACACTATATCACAAATAACCTCAATAACCTCAAAATTAAAGAGTGTATTAACCTCAAGGGTTATCTAATACCTTCCAGATTTCAAGCCCAAAAGATAGCTATCTTTTTTTAAAGTAATATTAGTCACTTAGTCACTAAATCACTTTTCAATCATGTTGTTATCTATATGATAATACTTGTGTTCCCATAATTACATCAATATCCAAGATCATATAAACCCTAAATTTTATAAGTACCTTAAAACGTATTTCTAAAAAAAAGTTAAATTAATAATTCACATTTAACCAAAGTTTTACATATACTTAAACCCAATAAAATGTATCCTAAAATGTCATTGATAACCTCAAAATTTTTACTACTTAAAAACATCATGTGGTGTATCTTAATACTTTGAACATATGATCAACCTTAGGCTTATAGTCCTATGAAGGTATGAATAACTCTTATAATAACATCGTATAAAAACATTATAGTCTCTAAATTTATCTAAATTAACCTTCGATACGAACTATAATAGCCCAAAACCCAAACTCTCAGATCCTGTTCTGGAATCCATAACATTACATTTCCAGGTATAATGTTGATAATTATGACCCAATTTTTTCCATCAAAACCTTACAACATCAAAAGGAATACTTGGATCACTTATATTTTGGAGGACCTTTTATGTTTATAGTTTTAGAGTATTAAGACAAACTCCAGCATAAACAATTCACAAGAATTTAAAATAGCATTTCTCCCACTTAACAAAGGTTTTTTCACATGAAGACAACATCATCATCCATATGAAATCCCTTATAGACATAGCTCATTCAACATTATTGTTTAAAACCTGGGGAAAAGGAAACATAAGAAGGGTGAGATCTAATTCTTAGCAAGGGTAAACATAAGAATAAATAGTTTAATGTTATCTAGGAAAATTTGATTACATAAAGGTATGATGTCATAATCAAAGTGCATGAGAGATTCATAAAATAACTCATACCCATCAATACCTGGATCATCAAATATTAAAATAAAGAAAAATAAAGAGTCATAAAAATTAATAATCATGATCCATTTTATATAAATTTGATCATTATAATAATTATAAACTCATATCAAGAATTAATAAAACATATTGGTATCTTGGATCATCATCTCATTGAATCCTTACAGAACCCTTATATAACCCTTATGAATTGGAGTAACCATATGGGGGTCTTCCGGCATTATCATTACCCAATGCATAGGAGTGTTATCTGGGCACACCCATCGTCTAATATATAATGGGATTACCAAGAACTATCTAAGAATACCCATTATTTAGAATGTATAAGACCCAAATACATAAATAATTCATCAAAAATAATTGAAAAACCCTTTATTCTTTTCAGAATATGATCAACTAAAATGTATTTTAAAAAATATTAAACCATAGAAAATAAATTAGTTCCAAAATATTCTCTTTGAAACATGATTAACTCATAAAAAATATATGGGTTTCAAAATAATATATTTGAAAACATTATTAACCCATTAAAAATAAATGGGTTCTAAAACAATCTTTTAGAAACATGATTAACCCAAAAAAATGTTTTACCAAATAATCTCTTTGAAACCTGATTAACCCATGGAAAAGAAGTGGGTTCTATAATAATACATTTGAAATAAACACGATCCATCCAAAGAATGAATTAAGATGGTATCAATACAAAATATTTCCATTTAATGATAAGTAATAATAATATTTTTTATATTGATGAATATAAATGACCTTAAAATATCATTAAAAACATTCTTAAGTAAAATAATCTATAAACATTCCAAAGTGTCTCGTACCACTTTGAAACATTTGGATTATACACCCCATGAAGGAATAAAATTAAATTAAACATATAATATCATTATAATAAGGAAATTAATTATATAACATGTCAAAGGATAAGAATATATACCTCATAGAATAAGATAGGTATATAACATTTCAAATGTCACAAAGAAGAAAAGTTTTGACAAAAATACAATACCCCTATGGTAACTTTGAAACAGTAAACCCCCTGAAAGGTAGATCATAAAAAGAATATATAAAACCATATAAATTTAAGTATAATAATCATTTCATACAATTATTATTATTATATACTCCACTCAACAAAAATAAGTGGTGGATATGAAATGAATCTCATATAAATAAAAGTGAGATGAAAAAACACTTACAAAGATCGTATCTTTTGAGTGAGAATAAATCAATGATATAATTATGTGTGATAATGTAAATCCACACAATAAAATTGTAAATTCATAATAATAAAATCATTGGTAATTTAACACATATTCCTGGAATAACCTACCAATAACATAGATGTATAACCCAATGAACACAAATTAAGTTAAAAAATCGCTTACAACTATGGTAGCATCTAAATTAGAAACCAAAAATTAATAATCATAAAATGAAAAATTTAAATACCATGAATATAAAATAATTAATGATAAAATATATAAAAATTCCTAGTACATTCATCAAACAAAATAATTAATTGGTTAATATGACATTTATCTCACAGATATAAAAAGTGAGATGAAAATCACTTACCTTTAGTCTAATTTCTCATGATTTTCCTATATATTCCTAAATAATAAGATTATGTTAATTATTTAACTGATTTATAACCTTTTAAAATTTTATTATTAATTTTTTTCACTTCTAATCAAGTTGTATACAATTAATTAGTCAATAATGTTTAAGTCGGATGTTTTTACCATATTCGTCTTATGTGTCAAAATTGACATTGATAGGTCAGCTATGGACAATTTGGTCATTATTTAAATATATTCAGAATAATAATCATGATATAATTATCAATTTTTTTTTACCAATTATACTTTTATAATCATACATGAAATATGGTTATGAAAAATGATCTAACGTTACGATCATGGAGACGGTAGGTTGTACGTACACATGAGTAATGTTCTCATTTTTAATGAACATTTCAGAAAGAATTTGAGTAGATATTAGCTTTAAAAATGAAACTTATATAATAAATAACATATTATTTAATTATATATACTTATATATCATCCTGTTTATGTGGTTATTAAAAAAGAAAAATCACATCACTTCGAGGAGGCGGTAGTCCACCCATCCATAAACGACATTATCACTTTTTCAATGTGTGAAATGTAAAGAATAAAATGATATTTTATATTTAAGGATAGATAATTATGTCATTAATATCATAAATATATCATTTATATCAAATATATTTATTAAAACCATCCTGAATACATTACATATAAAGCTTGAATGAATGATATCACTTTAAGGAGGTGGTAGTCCACACGTCCACAAACGAAGTTATCGTATTCCCAAAAAATGGAAACCATGAATTTATGTGTTATATAATAATTCCAGAAGAATTAATATATCATAAATAATATATATCATATAAAAATATTAACTCCATCATTATTACTAGCCCTGAGAGGTGGTAATGGAAGAACGAACGACATCAGTTCGTGATAGGGTAGTCTATCGTACACATGAACGATGATTGTGTATCCCATTTTATGGAAGTGTGTGAAGGTGTAGGTATAAACCTTAACAAAACAACATATAAGTATATTTATGATAAAAAATTTATTATATTATCATGAAATAATAATAATTTAATGGTTTTATAATGAAATAAAATAGAAATCCATGTTAAAGAATGTTACCTCTTTTTCGAGTAACTCTTTTTGGTTTTCACCAAAGGGATTCGTTGGTTGGATTTATTCCAAAGGTTAGGCTTATAGGATTATAGGAGGTATTTTGGGAGATTATTTTTTCATGTTTTGGACGAGACAAAGGTCTTGAGAGGTGTGAGGAAATGGGGGAAGTTGAGTGCCCTTTTATAAGTAGATGTAGAGGACACACTTGGCATTTTTGAAAAAAAATAGGGTGCTCCCCACGTTTTTACCAACCAAGAGGCTTTAATAACACAAAAAATTAAATACTTTAATTATTTAGGTCAAAAAATTGATATAAAATTGGTTTTTTACAATTTTTGGTCCATTTTTATACTTTAAGTTTAAAGTTTAACCACTAAGTAATCAAGTTTTTACCTTAATCACTATAATTAATTTTAATTAATTTAACTAATATTTTTAGTAAAAAACTAAGTTAAACTTTATAAATATTAAAAATTATTCTGATTAAAAATATGGAATCCATTTTTCCAAATTCATATCATATAGGTGGTATAAATCAATTTACAATTCATCCCACAGATGGGATGACAAAGCGTATTTTTAAAGAGAAAAGTTCAAAAGTTTGAAATGTTTTTATATCAAATTTCATTGTGAAATTTATTCCAATAACCTAAATTTTATTAAATTTTTTAAAATTGATATAATTATACAATAAAAAAAATAAAATATAATTTAAAACTATAAATTATTTAGAATAAAAAACAGTTTTCAATTAAAATTTTGTGTCATTCACTATTCATCAAAATATGAAAGTTATCAGGAAAATACCAAAAAATAACCCAAAGTAAATTTTTATGTTAATATATCAAAAATTAAGTTTATTTTTTCAAATAAAAATTAAAAAAGTTTCAAAATTTATTTTTAAAACAAGCTTTCTGTTAAAAGGCGGTAAAACTGCCTTTTAAAAACATACTGCTTTTTATGCTTAAAATTGGATGTATTCTTATATTAAGCTTATAAAAATTATTGGATGCATTTAAAAAATTATTAAACATATAACACATAAATTTCACTAATATATTTACCTAATAATTGTTAATTTAATTATTACAATAAATTTTATTCTAATCATAAAAAAAGTTTTTTATAAAAATACAACCTTTATATTCAATTGGTCTTTATTTTCATTTCTAATTAATTGGTAACTAATGTATTTATTTTGTAAACATGTGTTACTATAATTTTAATAATTTATTTAATCTTATTTATTCCCTTTATTTTAATGACTAGGTGATAAAAATAATAATAGTATTAATAGTATATTGTTGTCCGCTAAGACTCGGGCTTATATGTAACATAAGTCATTAAAGGAACTCAATATTGCATGAAATGAAAGAAAAATTTGGTGTTACATATGATTCAATATATAAAATTTATTATGTGTTATGTATTCTATTAAATAATTTAAATTAATTTGAAAGATGGTATTTCATAAAATTTTAGGATGTTACAGTCTCCTTGGAAACACTTTATTTAGGGGTACACGAGTGAAACTAGAACAATCACCCTTTAGCACCCTCTCATGGGTCATAGATAAAAGTATATTCCCTTGGGAGAGAGAAACAATCCTAGGAACATAGTTTTCAAGAACATTATGGGTTACTATAACACACATCCAAACCTTCTACTTGGATACCTAGGGTCCCATGATAAACCACAATACAGGTGAGAGAACTCTGCATACTAAACAATGATCAATTTATCAAAATAATGCAATAACCCTAAGTCTCATCTCACCTCCAACTACCTCATAAGAAATAATGCATTTTTGCATCAATGATATAAAATGAAATATAAAACATTCCCCTTAGGCTAAAATCCAAATCAAACACCCATATGAATAAATGGTCTCCCAATAAGATCTACACATGCCATAAAATATAATATAAAAGTTCCAAAAATGCATTAATAAAAACTCATCCCATGATTACATGCAATTTTTACACATTTTGAATTTATTTCCGGTCATTTTTTTGACACTAAAACATTTATAAACCTCGGTTAATATTATATAAATAATATTTTTAATAAAAACCACACTTTACCAAATTTGTGACCCAAATAAGGTCAAATAACATTAAACACAACCATTCCATTTAAAAATTTCCATTAAAAAAATTTAAGTCATGTGTCATACAAACAAATTATTAAACTATAAAAAATCCCTTAAGTTTCACTTAAATACCTTTATACCAGGGGAACACGCACTCAAAAAACCTTAGAAACACAATATAATTACGATATATTATTTTGATTTGATAATAAAATATTATAAATCACTAGTCACATATTTCCTTTAAATAAAACTCAGTGAAACACCTTCCTCATGTTTGCTGGAATCAGGTTAGGATAAGCCAAAACCTAATTCCTTCATTGAATTCCACTAGAATCAGTCTCCAGAAAAGGCACAAATCCCTTAGATACCAAAGCCACATAACAACACTAATCGTGAGATTCAACCCCCATGTTCTTAGGGTTTTAGTGGGAGAGGTAAAAAATAAAAAACCAAGAGAAAGATAGATAAGAAGTATAAGAAGACCCTTACCTTGGGATTTTATGAAGAAATCTTCACAAATATTCCACATATTGTGAGGATTGGGAGATAATTTATTAGGAGAGGCTCTTAGGGTGTTTGTTTTGAAACTTGGATGCCAAAGGAGGATACATTGATATAAAATAATGCTAAATGGAAAAATTTCCCAAAACTACATAGGTTACATGATTTATATACACGTTTTACCAAACTATTTTGCAATCATGAGACCATCACTATTAAAAATTATAGAGGTTTTATAGTGTTCTCTATATAGTTTATCAAATTATGTTCCAAACCGTGTGTCCCTCTAAAAGCTTTAATATTTATAAAATTTTACTCTAAAACACTACATACTCACCAATGAATTTAACCATATAAATATATAAAAAAAATTGAAATTGGGTATCATAATTCTCTCCATCATTCCACTTTTTACTCCAAAAAATCATGAGTAAAAGAAGGCTCAATGGAAAGAGGACTGTCAATACACCCCTTATCCTGAAGCGGTAAGGTGAGGTTTAACTAGAGAAGGTCCCAATGACTAAAATCTACTAATCTTAAAAAATCCTCTAAACCATTAGAAAAAATAAACAATAAAATTTAATGTCTCCAAACATAACTAAATAATTATTACTAGACCCATGAAAACAACAAAATCCAGATACCTATCATGGGTATACCGACCATTTAAAATTTATCTAAAATGGATAATAAAAAAAGAAGAAACACCACCACAACTTAAACCATTCATATGATCACAACTCCAAAATTTCCAAAATTTCCATCAACAATAAGCAATCACTATTACTTTGATTATACCATCCAATGAAATGAAACCTGGAAAAACTCAATGACAACAACCATAAATCATTACCAAACTAAAAAATTTGATCCCAATGCAAGATAAATGAAACTAAACATTATTGTGTTCAATAATGGGATCCAAACCTTTGTCACAATGTTCAACAAGGAGATACCAAGGTAATATCCATGAACCCAAACACCATTCTGTTCCATCATAGGATCCATACCATTGTCACAATAATCAATGGGTGAACTAGTACCTCTATTTGAGAACACTATCTCATGGAGAACCCATCAAGATAACATTAACGCCACTAGGTTCAGAATAACAAAAAGGAAACCATCATTATTTTCACTTGAGCACCGACCCAAGTTTTTCCATGATCTACCCCATAAAATAAAAACCTAAAAAAAACCACATCCCATTAAAATCCAACTAAAAAAACAAAACATATATCAAGGAATTTTAATACCAACCATAAAAAAAATATAAAAATCCTTGATACATTCTAAAATAGTTCCCAAAACAACCATCAATCATAACCTAACCTACACACAGAATATTTTCTTTCAATAAATCAAATTATAGAACATTTAGAAAGGAACCAACTAGACATTTCAAAGAAAATCACTCAAAGATTTAAAATTAAAAGGATTAAAATTAACTTGAGTTTCAAACTAGAATCACACTAAAATCTCTAGAGGAGTCAACCCTATTAGAATCCACAAGAATCAAAACATTACTCAAAGAACGTGAACATATAAAAAACCTCTTTGAAGAACATAGACCAGTTTTAAATATAATAAATTATTTCCTCTACCACTCAGTATTTGGAATTCATAGACCTAACAAAATTAATGAAAAATAACTAACTAATAATAAGGGTTTTTTCTAAAGGTTATCCAAATGAATGAACTTTCCACTTCCTTTTGAATACTTTCCTATGTGACATACTTTATATAACATGAAATATAAATTTTAAAAGGTCCGTATTCCACCAATAAAATTTAATAAGGCCAACATAAACCAAAAAAACTCTAATACATGCTTTTCTAAATCAAGCACAAATAAAACTTCATTTACCAAAAAATTAACAGAAACATTGAAAATAGTCCATTTCTTGAAACACTTTGATTCATTTTACATCTCCCTGAAAACCTAGTTTTCAACATATTACCCCCCTCTAATTGATATCCTACACTCTAAAAATTTATTTTTAAATTAATTTAATTACATAAGTTATTTCTATAAAATCTGGTTGTAAAACCAAAAGATCCTTCAATTTCATTTTAAAACAATTGAATTTAGAACATTTTATGAGGAACAAAAATCATTTCATAATCATCATAAAATAATATTAAAAAATAAAAACCTTTGTAAACTCCCATTTTTCACTTCAAAGGACCATTTTTTAAAACATAAAAAACAACATCCTTAAAGGAAACAAACAATTAACTATTAATAATAATCAATGAAAAAAAATGTTCAAAACATAAAATATAAACATAAACTTCCTTAATTACTATTAAACAAATTTAAACACCATTGGGATCATAATGCAATGCATGATAGGGGAAATGAAAATTTTAAAGTATAAAAAAATTGTGCACACTTTGGATGAGTTTTCTTGTAAACTATGTGCCAACTATTTTATTATCTCTATAATGGTTTTAGAACCATTTCATATGGGAGCTACATAGTTTTACAGAATATGTGAGATAAATTTTCAACTCTGTTTTGATCACCTGTTCCACCTATCAAACATACATTGATCCATTAAATCACTAATATACTCAATGGGGGTCCAATTTCCATTATAATACTCCAAAATTCATCAAAACTAGTATAAAATGAACTCTAAATCAAGACTTATATCATCAAAATCCTATGGTGACTCAAGTTTCATCATTAAAGGTGGTGATTAAGAACCAACGCATGAGATACCTCTTGATTTTTTATGACATTCATACTATCTAATATAGTATAATACACCCCAAAAATTGGTTCTTCCAAGAACCTAGGCCCCTTTCTAAAAACCTAGGTTCTGATATAATATTTAATGAACTATCTTGGTCATTAATTGAAATACCACATGACCCATTCTTCCACTTGACTAAATTTTATTATTGATCCCCATAGGTTGTAAACTAGTGCCTTTTCATCTAGAAACACACTTTTGGGTTAATATTTAACATATAGAATCAAAACCACAACATATATTTCACTTAGTAAAACGAAATAGACTATCTTTACATCAGACACACATGAAAATATAAAAAAAATATACAAACAACATCTAATAGTGAAATCAATATGAATAATTAAAAAACATAACAAAATAGAATTGAAATATTACCAATATCTCAAAAATAACTAAACTGAACAAAGTATAAGTCCACATGGATAACACATGAATATATTAAAATTAAAATTAAAATCAAACCACCACAAACCATCTTCATATAACCCTTTTGTCACATTCCATATAAAAATATAACCACAATCAAACAATTAGAACCCCCAAAATAGGTGTTAATAGAGCCAATGAAGCTGAAAAGAAAACATAAAATAATCATATGCTAAAATTTTTATATAGGTTGTGATGAAAAACATACCTAGTAGGATTTAATAAAATAGTTTATGCATGTTATTTCAAAGGGTAGTTAATTTATTCTAGTTTTAAATATAGTTATAAATTATTTTAAAATAAATGAGACTATCAAAATAAATATAATACCATAATTTTTTTCATAAAAAATATCCCATTTATATAAAAATAGATAATTTGTGTAATCACTAATTTGAAATTGTTTCTCTCCTTTAGAAACACCAATTCAAAAACAACTTATCAATGTCATTTCAAAAATATAAATTCCAAATATAGAATCAAAAATATTTCTTTTAAATAATTAAAACTGAAAATAAATTATAAAATAACTATAAAAATATAATTCTAATGGTTATATAAATCAAAAAATCAACATACAATGAAAATCATAGTGCTAATATGGGTCAACCAAATTAGGGGATATCAAAGGCAAATCCCTTATCAAACTTCATCTAGTATCATGGGAAACAAATAAAGCTATAATATCAATGAAATTTACCTTTGTACCCTAAGAAACACTCTATATTGGGTCCCCTAGTGAAGCTAAAACAATCACCATCTGATTCCCTCTCAAGGGTCATCAAGAATAATATATTCCCCTAGGATAGTACAACTCTCTTGGATAACAAGCTGGTGAACGTACAATGGGATAGATTAATATACATCAAAACCTTATACTTAGATACCTTGAGTTCCATAATAAAACTCAATATAGGTGGGGAAACAAAACATAACAAAAAAATGATCAATATATAAAAAAAATTAAATATAATATTTTCACACCCAGCCTCATAAGAAACAACCTTTTTTTACATCAATCTTATGAAATTCAATATAAAATATTCCCCTTGGCCTACAATACATATCACACACACACACATGAATAATGGGAATTCTAGGAGGGTCTCTCATACTCCATAAAATATAATATAAAAGTTTTGAACATGCTTTACTAAAATTTGGCCTCAAAATACCAATCTATTTTCTCTCCTAGAGAATTAATTTCAAAATATCCATTACACAAAAATATTTAAAAAGCACATTCAAACTCATTTAAATCACATTTCCCATAAAAACCCAAACTTGACAAAAAAAATTACCCAAAAAGGTTTCAATACCATTATATACACCCATTCCTATAAAAACATTCCATTAAAAAAATTGAATTCACTTATCATCCAAACACATCTTTAAAACCAGAAAACAACCTAAAAATTACATTAAAAACCATAATTCCATGTGAACACCCAATAGAAAACCATGGAAATGTAATATAATTATCATATATAGTTCTAGTTAGATATCAAAATAGTATAAATATCCATGAACATAATGATATATTTTCTAATGAAAAGTCACCAAAACACCTACCTCAATCCTGGCGGAATCAGTTGATAAGAAGGTAGAACACATCACCTTTAATGAATTACACACCACCCATAGAAACAAAAACCCTAAATTAAAACAAACCTAATCATGATATTTTAACCCCCATGGACACTAGGGTTACAGAGGGAGAAGTAAACATAGATAAATCTAGGATAAAGTGGGAGGATAGGGAGAATAATACCCATATTAGGAAATTTGATATTGAAATTAGCAACAACCCATCACAAATAAACCAAGTATAGTTATGAGAGGAATAAGTTCATCTTGGATAGGTACCTAGGGTATTGTGTTTGAAATGGTAAATCCAAAAGAGGATCCCAAAAAATATAAAACATAAAATAAAAAAATTACCCAAACCTAAATAAGTTACATGGTTTACTCGCATGGTTTACCGAAATGTGTTGTAAGCATACAATGACCACTATGAGAAATTAAAATGGTCACACGGTTTAAACTTTATGGTTTATCAACCAATTTTAAAAATTTTATGACTCTAGGAAAGCGTCAAAATTTTCAACATTTCAACCTAAAATAGCCCAGACTCATGGAATATATTCTTCAAAAAATTTATATAGGAAAGTAAAATTAGAGTTCTTAAATTGATAATGATTAAACAAAAACATATTGTAATAAGGATGAGATTATAAGTCCTTTTAAGGTGGATTTGGTAGTATGTCCTAGGATGTTGGTATATCAATTCTTGAGGTTTCATCTAGTAGAAGCCTCTTTGTGTCTTATTGGGATTTATACCTCTTTAGTTTAAATTTAATAATTAATTATAAATTATTATAATTGATTATTTTGATGTTGTGGCTTAAAATATTATCTTAGGAGATGGTATAAACATAGATAAGGCATGGATGGGCCTGGTCGAGGGTTATTGGAGGTTGGTGAGGATGGTAAATCCATGTTGGATGTTGGTGGTCCACTTAATAAAAACTCATATTCTTATTTATGCATGATTTTGCTTTCTTGAATGAATATATCTAATTAGGTAAAAGGTATATGGAATGACAGTACCATTGGTATATAAATAGAGGGGCATTTGGCCTCTTAGAGTGTTAACAAGTGAATCCTTATACTTTAGGTATTTGAGATCACCAAGTGTTATTTCTCCAAGGTAGATAGGATGTCGGTTTGGTTTATAACAGGATTGGGGTAATCCATGGGGCTTGGATGAATTTTTGATATCCTAAGATAGATTACAATGGGTAGTTTGGTAATTAATTAAAGTCTTAGTCCACATTGTGATGGGTGACACATTAACATACCTCATACAAGATGGGGTTACCCTATTGAGTTTGGATAGTAAACTTTTTATGTTCCATCAGTGGGATAATTCTCCTAGGGATAGATATGGTGTTATGTGAAGGTTTTCTTCTAGATGATGTAATTGAGATATCTTTATGGATATATATATGATAACTCCTAACCATAGTTCATGATAATTATTTAACTACATGTAATATGGATGACAAGGACCATAGTTTGAGTTAACTTGGGATGGTCCCGTGTCAGTGGAATTGGATATTGGTGTTGAAATTGTAATAGGATCGGATTAACCTCCTAAGGCTATGGTTATATATGGCCTATAGGCTAAGGATTCAATATGAGGTGAGAAGTTTGTATTGGTAATGATTCTAAAAGACTAATATGGGTTTTAGAAACCCAATAGAAGCCTTCATGTATGGGATTATGATTTCTAGTTATACACAATGTTGTATTATGTTGCTAAGATAGTTCTGAAGTGATAATCATATGAGGATATATGGTTGATGAGATGTGCTTCATGATATTGAGTCTGTTCCTAAGTGAGTATCAATATGTTAATGAGATAGTGATCTTTTTGGGGGAGTTCCATTATGCCCATTTTATCATTAAATTTTGGTGCTAGATGTATATATAGAAGATATAAAGACTAGTTGGACAGCCTCTCCTTGAGTAAGGTGGTGGAAAAACCAAACCTTGAGTGATAAGGTATTCCTTAGGATATGACATAGTACCCTACCTTGAGTGAGTAGGTATATGTAAGGATGTCAATATATAGACTTTACTTTAGTGAGAAGTTATTTTATGGATCGTACCTTGATTTAAAAGGTTGAGGTTGAGTGATTGTGATATCCACCTTGGGATAGGGGAGTGGTATTTATAATATGGGTGATGGCATAGTAGTTGTATGGCCTCACCTTGAGTGATAATGTGTTTGTTGGAGCCTACCTTAAGTGAGAAGGTAGTTTTTGAGATGTGATATGTGTTGTGATACAACATCTTGATGTATGGACACATATTGAGTGAAAAGGTGTTGGAATTCCTAACTTTATGTGAGAATGTGTTGGCTAGACCACCTTGAGTGAAAGGTATAGTCTTGGTTGTGATGTGCTATGAGACCCACCCTAAGTGAGAGGGTAGAATTCATATTTTTTGAATGGTTTATAGATAGATGTCCTCATATTGAGTGAGAATTTTATAGTGGATCACCTTGAGTGATAGTTTACTATTTTAGGACATGGTTTTAGGAATTTATCTTAAGTAAGAGGGTGGATTTCAAGATTTTTTTTGAGGCAAATATGGTTATTTACAAACCATGTCCTAAGTGAGAGGGGATATATCATAAAAAGTAAGACACCCAACCCTATTTTTTCAGGTAGTTATAAATACATGGTAAACCAGTATACCATTTATAATTATATAGTGTTTTGGACTTAGTAATACACCCATCATTGTATCTTTAGGTACAGGTTGGTGTTTATAGCATGAGGTAACTTTATTATTCAAAAATAGCATAAGTAGTTATGGTTGGGTATTGTGGTGTCTTGGATAACACATAATAACCTGATGTGTATAATTTTATATGTGATTTTTATATTAATTATCAACTTATTTAAAGATAGATATAATGGTGTATAATAGGGGAACTTGGTGATACCCAAATGAGATGTATTTTTCACACCCTATGTGGTCAAACTAGTTCATGTGTAGTCCATATGACAGTTATTCTACTCTAATGATATATCATATAGTGAATCATGTTTGAGTACCTCAATAAGGATTAGATCTAAGGCTTGAGGATAGTCATAGATCCTCCTTTTATAGTTTGTTTTATTTTGTTTACTCTATATGTGATTGTCCCATTAATTGATCAGTTGGAAAATATACTTATATGATTACATTTAATTTTAATTTAACATGATTGTGTTATTTATGATTATACACACTGGTTATTTTTAATGGATGATTCTTTGATATATATTTTTAATTAATGGTTATGATATTGAAGGAATAGTTTTCCAAATGTATGATGTAATCTATAACCACTAGATGGAAGCCTCTGGTGTATGGGGAGTTGTGCCTTAGGTTTTGTGGTGTTCTTGTTAGGATATTATTGAGTGATTTTGATTTGGTAATTACAAGCTCTATAAAAAATATTAATACTCTATATTACCATTACCACATGGATTTAAACTATGTATTTATCATATACACCTGTCCATATGCCATGATCTTTGAATATTTACTTTTATTACATCATCTTTTCATTATATTGATTAATGAAACCATTTTAAATGGCTATTTTCCTTGTTAAGTATGATGTTTCTAAGGACCACTGAATCAATAAGAACGTGGTTGAATCAACGATGGTATTTTTTTCAAATTTCAAATTTTAATAAACATAACCCGTTTAACTTTTTATATTTTTCTTCATATCAAATTTTAGTATACTCAAATTCATTCAAAAGTAGGAAAGTAAACAAGGTACAATAGATTTATAAGGTTTGGCCTTAGTTTGAGAACCTATATCCTTCTCATAGCCACTCTCGTGGGTTTGTTGAAATTAAATATAATAGAGAAGTGAATAAAAATTTCATGTCAACACCTCTTAGACACCTTTTAAATCCTGATAGGAATGATAATACAAACTCATATCAGTTTGAAAATTTTTCTTACAAAATTTTATCCATAATAGAAAATTTAACTTTGAAACTTTCTCATCCATAGAGTTCTGTCTAGAATCACTACCTAGTTTGCCTCTGTCTAATATTCTATGTCCATAAATACTCCATTTGATAATATATTATATGTTCAAACTTTTCTAAAACTGAAATTAAAACATACTTTTATTCTATCTAATTTAGAAAAACTCAACGCCTCACAAAATTCTACTCAAAACTCTATCTGATCTTCACTGTCTGATTTTCCTATGCCTGGACTTATGAACCTTTTGTTTTCCAATATTTAAGATAAAAATTATATCCATAAAACATCAACATGAAACTCAACTTTGATTGTAAACTCACTTTGAAACAAATTATATAGTAATTTCATTTTTTCATGCATTAATGGTGACTATTAGAATTTATTTTAACACTCCTGTTTATAGGTTCTCCAGAAATATAAAAGGTGGGAAACATTAAATTTTTTCCCACTCACCTAAATTTATATATATGAATTTTTAAAATATTTAAAATTCATTTGAGTGGTTATCAAAAATTATAAACTCTTATAGATTCTTCTTGAATATTCTTTAATTCCTCATAAGTTTATAATTCTCAACATTGCTCAAATTTGAACATTACAAAGTTCTTCCAATAGTTCTGTCAAGAAATTGATTGTCTAGAAATTCTCTATTTGGAACTGTATATGGAAATCTATTCATTTATATAATTCTCTTAAATCACTTGGAATAAATAAAATTGATTCAATCTAGTAAATTTTTCCAGTTAAAACCTTCGAGAAGAAATCTGAGGGAAATCCTTATGAAACATTGTTTTGAAGGACTTTCTTAACCATAGCTTCAAATTTCACAACTTTTAAATTCATTCTCCCTCTGTAAGAAAATGTTCCCCATTATTATACATCAGTTCTAGTCTCTATAGAAACCTATTCCTGATAATAAACTTTAACTCTTTTATTTTTTTAATCTTTCTTCATCCGCTCAAATCTCATCTTGCACCTTCAAGATTCTTTAAGAGATTTATCCAAAAACTTGTGTTTGGATCTCTGATGTTCTCTCCCTAGGGTTTTTCACTAATATAATTTTTGAATAAAAATTATTATTATATTTATCTCAAATTTTTATAAACTGAAAATATTATAAAAATAAATCTTTTTACTTTTCACCAACATAATTTTTCACCATCCAATCCAGTCAGTCTGCTACATCAATTCGACCAGGTCTATCTGATATGAAATGTGGAAACTTCTGAGATTCTTAAAAAACACTAAATTATTGTCCTAACAGAAACCCAACATCTTATTCTTCTCATATTTTCCATGAAATCATATATTTTAACAAAATGAAACTTTCTAACAAAAACCACATTTTAATTTCTTCATCTTCATACAACTTAGTAACCGAAAAACATGACTTTTTGACAAAAACATCATATGATGATCTATGTTCGGTCAGGTTCATCCAATTTTTCTCTCCATAAAATTGTTCCAGTCGAGCTAATATAATTGAACTTTACAAAACTTCAAACTTCAGTGAACTCTAAATTTTATCTTTCTTGCAATCTCTCTATTCGGATGTTTTTCATTCAAAACTCGTAGTCCAAAATCTTCAACTCTATACATTTCTCAGTTTGGTACTAATCTGTCTAGTAAACTGCTTCCAGAACATTTATATTCAAAAAACTAAAAATCTCTTTTATTTAAAAATATTAAATAATGAAATACTTTCATGATTTTTGGTAACATTAAATAATAGTTACAAAATCATCAGATTCATGGAGTTAGAAATTGGGAACTTTCTATATTACTGATTTTCTTACTTCTTTTCTCCAGTAACATTGTTACACTATTTTCATCCATAATTTCTAACATTCTTAAAATAATTTATATTGACTCATATTTTCCTATTTTATAAAAACATACTTTAACAAAAAATGTTTAGTTTTCCAAAAAGAAAAAAAAAATTTAGAAAATCATCAAAAAAGATATTCAATATCTCCCATTGGATTTATTGACAACATTCGTTAAATTTTTTTAACACCCATCATCTTTCATCACCTGAAATTTTTACCAACTAATTTTTATAATAACTCAAATTTTTAACACTTAATAAAACACCATATTTCTCAAAATAGAGTTTCATTACACCAAACTAGTGGATAAAGCAATTTTTTTAAGAAACTGCATCCCTCAGTGATAAGCAATTTTTTGGTCATGTTAAGATAAACTCATCACTTTTATCTTCTCCACTTTTGTTACAAATTATCAACTCATAATTTTTCACTCTAACTTTTCTTTCTCCCATATTTTATGATAAATATAACTTTAGATTCATCATAAAAAACAAAAACTTATTACAAAGAAGTTATTATCTCTCCCCATTTTTCAATATAATCCAAATCATGGTGGGCGATGTTTTTCTTCATGTGTTTAGGAAAAAATTATTAGAGGATGAACATCAAGTTGTAGCATAAAATCCACAAACCTTTATTTTATAATTTCTTTAATGAAAACATTATTAATCTAATATTTTATAGAAATGTATTCTAGTAAGACATCACCAGTAAAAAAATTATTTTATAAATTGATACTTTATATCAATGTTCTTTGATCTCGAGTATTTTACAAGATTTTTTAAAATATAAATGGTATTCTGATTATCACAAAGTATCTTGAATGTTTTTCAAACTTCAAATTTCAAATCATCCAACTAAACTTTCATCCACAACATTTGAGTACTATAATCTATAGCTATAATATATTTTAACTCTGTTGTTATCAAAGTTACTAAACTTTGTTTCTTACTGTTCCAAATCACACAATATTCTCCCAAGAGAAATGTTCCCCCTAAAGTTGATTTTCTATCATTACAATCTCTATCCCAATTATCATTAGTATAACCAAGAAATTTCATATCATAAATTCATTTATATAATATTCGATGTTAATTTATTCCTTTAACATATCTCAATATTCTCTTTGATTCCAACATGTGGGATTATTTTGTATCACTTTAATATCTAGAACACAAAGTTAGGGTTTAAATAATATTAGGTATTTAGGCTATAAGATAATGAAAACTTACAATAAAATTCTGAAAATATTTTTGATTTACACTTTTTTTGGTTTCATACTTACTCAGCTTTTTTCTCACTAGAATCAGGGTAGAAAGTTCTTTAGAATACTCCATGCCATAATTTTATAACAACTCCTTGGCATACTTTTCTTGATATATAAAAATGTACTTTCCATTTTGTTGAACATGTAAACCAAGAACGAAAGTAAATTATCCTAACATTTACATCCCATAAATCTTCTTAATTTCCTAAAAAAATTCTTTATAAATTTTTTCTTCATATATAGTAAAAATTATATCATATATATATAGAATTACAATAAGGGTGTTGGGGTTAAATTCTTTCACATAAAAGTTTCTATCAATTTTTCCTTTATAAAAATTTAAAATTCCCAAAAAATTATCATGTTTTGAATACCAATCATGTGGGGCTTGTTTTAACCCATACAAATATTTCTTCAATTTATAAACCTCACATCCATCTTTATTAAGTAGAAACCCACATGGTTTCTCAATGTATACTTATTAGTCAATCTCACCATTAAATAAAGATGAATTTACATACATCTAAAAAATATTATAACTTCAATGTGAATACACTTCTAGAAAAATTATAATAGTTTCTAATATTTCAATAGGGGAAATGTTTTCCTCAAAATCCACACCTTCCACCTATGTATAGCCTTTAAAAACAAGCCTTGATTTATTTATCAAAACATTCACATGTTCATTCAATTTGATTATGTGCACCCATTTTCTCCCAATAATATTTTTATGTACTAGATGTGGAACAAGTTCCCAAGTGTTATTTTTTTCAATCTGATTCAATTAATCATTCATCACATCAACATATTCTTTATATTCAACTGCTTTTGGTTTAATCTATGAATATAGAGATATCTGATTTTCTAATCTCATTCTTCTTCTAGTCTATAATGGATCTTTTAAATTCCCAAGATTATTTTAAATTTCAACCTATTTTGGTAGTGTATGAAATATCAAATTTTTCTTCTCTATTTCACTTTCCTCACTTATTGATTCTTTTGAATCATCACAAGCTTTATTTGACTCTTTTTCATCAAAATTTTCATTATAAACCTTTTGTTTATTCTCTTCAACTTTTTTAACAACCTTTTTTAATAGATTTTTATTTTCAATAACTTTCACATTGATGGAATCCACCAACTTTTGTAAATGTTTATTAAAATATTTCTAACTTCTCATGTTGGATGATTATCCCATTAAAATTATTTCTTCGGCTTCCTCATCAAATTTTATAAGATATGGATTTTTTGTTTGTAGATAATAGGGACTCACAAAAACCTTAATGTATTTCAATGAAGGTTTTTGTTATACCAAATTTTATAAGAAGTCATTTTAGATTCCATCCTTATCAAATATCCATTTTGTACATGTACAATAGCACACATAGTTCTTCTCCATTATAACTTTGAAAGTTTGTATTCTACAATATGATCCTTATCATATCCACAATGCTTCTATTTTTACTGTTAGCTACTCTATGTTTTTGTGGGGTGTATAGAGAAATATATTTATGTTTGATTCCATTATTATTTAGATAATATTAAAAGGAATTTCTTGTGAATTATTTTCTATTATCAATTATCATCTTCTTGATATAATCCCTCATTTTTTTCTCAACTTCACTTCTGAAAATTATAAATATTTCTAAAACCTCAACTTATGTTTCATAAACATAATGTATGTCATCTGAGTTAAATAATAAATAAAAGTGATAAAGTACCGATGTCATTTTATTTACTAATGTATCATCAGTCCACAAAGATCCGACTGAATATGTTCACGAGTTCTGGTAGACTGAATGTCAACTTTCTTATAGATTTTACATGCCATTTTCCCTTTCTGAAAGGTTATAAAAACATCAACTTATCTTCTTTTTAATAATATAAAATTTCATATAGCATCGACTTTAGAAATTTTATTCATGATTTTCTACCCAAGATGCCTAAGTCTATGATGACATGATTTATTTTCATCTTCAACACTTAGATAATAGGAGTCAAAATATTCTCCTATCTAGAAAATATTTTCACTGGTTCTTTCTCCTTTAGTTAAAACTTTTCTATATTTCACTCTTTTGATTATTAAAGAATATTTTATGAATATTTATTATTTCCCATCCTCAAAAAGTTCACTTACACAATCTAATTTTTGTTTTATCCCATAAATAAATAGAACTTTATTAGATTTCAACATTATTGATTCAATCATATTCATTCTAATTCCTCTAATTTTTAAGGAACTATAATTATTGAAGGCAACTACTCATCTATATGGATTTTAAATATATTTATTGATTTTAAAATCTCACATCATGTGTTAATAACAATCACTATAAAGAATCCATGTTTTTTTAATTTTAGTTAATTTTATGATTATCTCAATAATAAATTCTCTTTTATCAACTTTTTTTCTTTCCAAATTCCTTTTATTTTATAACATAAGAACTTTTTCCATGAATTATTGTAATAAATTATTCATAAAAGTGACCTAGATTGTCACATATTCCACATGTTTCATCCAATAAATAAATTAAATTTTTCATTAGAATATTTATAACATATTGAGATTATTCGTTTCCAACTTCCTATAGATTAGGAAAGTCCCTTAATTTATTCGGTTGTTTCTACCATTACATCATTCCTATTTACAGGTAAATAAAAGTTGTGATAATAGTTATAATATTTCTTCCAATGAATTAAATAAAATAAAAAACAATGAATCTTGGTCTTTTGTAGAAGTAAGATATTTCTTTGTATAAATTTTTCCAAGGTTTTTAATAACATTTTATTTTTGTTACTTCTCATCATGGAGAAATTTTATTATAAGGTAAATTTTCAAATTTTGTTAATGTGGTTTTTTTCAATTTATTTCTCAACCCATGCTTTCCCAAAAAAAATCTTCAAACTAAAAGTTTGTCAAAATCATATGAACCATCACATTTATTGTGTGAATATTTCAACTAATTCTTGATATGACCTTTCTCATCAACTTTAGAAGTATAATATTTTACTTCATAAGATTTGTTGAAATTTTCATTTATCTTTCTGAAGGTTATTTCAGCATCAAGAAGTTTTGGATTGATTTTTATTAAATATCATATTCCTTAGAAGAAACTTTCTTAAAAATAATATTCTAACATTTTTTCCTATTCTCCAATTTTCATTTTTATTTTTTAATCTAATTAATGTATGAATATTTCCTTTTAATAATATCTTCCTTTTCATCAAAATTCCTCTAGTTAGCTTTATTCATTATTCTAATTTATTTCTTGATTTTTTTATTTTTCTCAGGATATGAAAAAAGTTCTTATCTAAGATGATATTCCCTATAATATTATTAACCTCCTTCTTCTTATTAACTTTTTGAGTAATCTTATATTTTCTC
Source organism: Viscum album (assembly GCA_963277665.1). NCBI lineage: Eukaryota > Viridiplantae > Streptophyta > Magnoliopsida > Santalales > Viscaceae > Viscum > Viscum album. The sequence goes on along the minus strand of OY728129.1, from coordinate 756,827,294 downwards.
ACATTTTTCAACGAATGTTCTGAAATTCTCTAAAAATTCATATTCTAAAGAATTTTTTTCTGTTGAGTCAGATTCATTTATCTTAATCAACATACTTATTTTTATTCTAGTTAAATTCTTTCCAATAATATACTTATTTTCATTCTTTTAAGTTTTATAAAACTAATTCCATTAAGGTTTTTTTTAGAATGATCTTTAAATTAACTTTATTTTTTTGATCAATTTATAGAAAAAATACCAATTCCACCAAACTCAAAATATTTGAGATGAATGTTTCCTCCATAATTTTCTATTCTACTTAGATAATGGTTGGATATAAGAGGAATGAATTTTTCATTCAACTCATCATCATCTGTATCTTCAAAAACACAAGGGTCAACATCCTTAGCATCTTGAATTTTTATCTTTCTCATAGCTTTAAATGACATTTCATATTTGATATTGTATTTGTATTATGGATATTTTATCATGTCATAGGCATTAATAAAGTTAGGTAATTCATCAAGTGATAAACATTATTTATCTTCTAAAGAATATATTTTTGAATCAAACTGGTCCAAAAATATTTTCATGAGTTTAATAAAAAAAATTAAAATCTTACAAGACATATCTAAAACCTATAATGTTTAAAACAACTTCATTCACTTTGGTGAAGTACTCATCAATAGTTTCGTTATCACCCATTATTATATCTTAAAAAAAGCTATGTAATATTTATAACTTCACTTATTTTACTTTAGTACTTCCTTTTAAAATACTTTCAAGACTTTCCCACATTATATTTGTAGTTTTGTGACCCATCGCCTTCATGTCAACATTTTATAATAAATACTATGTTCATCCCTCCCCTACTATGTGCCTCCAACACCATATGGTGAATTCCCCAATTAGGGAATATATGAATGAATGTGTGATATTGACACATGTTGTTACTTTAGAGAATATAGAGGGGATGAGGTTGTATCATTCTATATAGCATACAGGAGCCTATAGTTGCTAGACTACCCTAATCACTACTTCACACATAATTGGGAGTTTCTCCCACAATGGATAAAATTCAATCCTCTTATTCCTAGAGGAGGATAGATAGGGTGTCACTAATATACACGTAGGTTTCCTAGAGTCCCTAAAAAATTATCCCTCCCATTACAGTCATTTATACCACCAAATATTCCAAAAACCCTTGTAGGTTTCAATATACCACCCATTTTTTGTTATAAATACTTAGGAACCAAGGAAAAGGTCCCATCATGGGCATATTAACCACACACTCTAGTAGGAAATCTCCTTTATCATTGAATATTTTAGGGCCCTGAATTCCTTCCCTTCTAATGTGTAAGTGGCCCTAAGGGAACCTAATTCCATGATTTATTGAGGGCCCGACTACCATAAGAGAGATATTTGGTAGCCCTTAGGTCTAAACATTCACCCTTGATGGAGGATCACTACCACAATGTTTAAAGAAGTGATGTAACTAAAATATAGTTTTGAAAAAATGTTCAAACCTATAAATAAACACTTTGTGTGTGTTTTTCCTTTATCCATACCAAGCAGTTTGGAGGTCGACCCTATATTCATACATTGGAGTCCTTTAGTGTAATATCTCCAAGGATGTTTTTTACTATTTACCTGATTAGTAGGGTTTCATGTATCTAATAAAGAGATAAACCACTTAGCATGGAACCTTTTAAGGTATATATTTACTAGAACAAGAATATTGATATCTAATCTATGTTTCTCTAGGCTCAAAGTGTTAGATTTTGAGAAAGTATTAGTGACCACAAGCTAGCTTACCAAAAACTGTGAATACACCATTATTCTAAGAGATTATCCTAAAACTTGAAACTATGATATGGATTTAGTTATAAACTATGTATACCTTGTCACTGATAGTTTATATCCCAAGAATGTGGTCCTCATATATTAAATTATTAGAGTTCTTAATCTTGAGTGAACCATAGGATTCCATAAAAAGCTTTACAGAGTTTGAAAAAATCTATAGGAAATAAACAAGTTCTGTTGAACCAAAAAAATGAAAAATCCATGAAATGGGATGTTTTCCAAAATTATATATAGAATAAAATGATTTAAAATAGAATAAATGTGATATATTAGATATTTTCCGCTTCTTATTACATATTTCCCAAGAAGATAATGGAGGAACACATTCCCTACTACCATCATAATCTATGGTCAACATTATATATCTTCGGTGGTTAGTTCATGCCATATACTATATGTGAATATAATGTTATCATGATCAATTTATGGTGTAATAAATCTAGTCTTGTTTTTATATTGATATAGAGAATACCCATATTTGGAATTCTTCATGAGAAACATAATCAATCATGAATTGAAATCCTAAGAATACACCTATTATAAATCAAATACGTCACTCAAACATGAATATTTCAAGTTGGGAATGTTTCCTACCCATTATTTCTCTATTATATTACATAAAAAGAGTATTTAGATAATTTAATGAAAACTCCCTCTTAAAAATTTTTAATATGAGAGGCCTGAAATATTGAAACCATTGATGTCATTCCAAATTTAAGATTGGTGGTTAATCATTATGATAGTCCACTTCATCTAGGCTCATGGGATTAAAAGAAAAAATAATGGTGATATCATTCCATCAACATGATCATCCATGAATCAATTAAAATAGAAAAGGATAAAGATCTATGAAGATAAAAATTATAAAATCTAGGCCACCCTTAATAATAGTCCTACCTCATCCTATGTTAGACATGTCAAAAAGAACACCCTGACCATCCCTTCATTTAGATTATTATAGAATAGAAATATTTATAAGAAAATAGGGTGATATACATAGTCTTAGCTACATCACTGGGAATTTCTCATCTTACAAGGTTTTGGTTATTTTTACCCCATCCTATAAAACCTCATCCCATAGTCTAAGGGAATTTTTTTACTAACCATAATCACCACCTATTACTATAATGACATTTGATAATGGATCAATGCCTATATTATAACCTTTATAATTGAAGTTATTGTTCTCTAGGATTGGACTATCATCATTAATATTCGATTTACATAAGTTCACCCCTTATCTCATTTAGAAATAGTGTCTAGGGACACCCTTAAGATTATATTTTTAACATAATACTCTTAAATTATGGAAAAAATCAATCCCATAAAAAAGTTGAAAAATTATAGTGGTTGTTATATGGTGATTTATTCCTACCATTCAACCATATTAAATTATCAAGTTGGTATATATATTTATATAAAGGGTATTTCTATCAAAATAAATCCACATACCTTACCATTAATAATGATGAGATAGTATAATTCAATGTAATACTAAGTAGGTGTTATTAAACATAAGGTCACTAAAAACATTGGAAATTAATAAATAGGTGAAGAACCTCTGGTGTAATATCATCCCCACACTAAGGTAGATTAGTAGGTACTAGAAATCTAGAAATAAAGTATGAACCAAAACATATAGTCCCCTCTAGAGATTATTTTTCTAGATGGTCAGTTTATAGTAATAAATGATAATGGGAAAGGGTCAATTGATCCCTTGGGTTATCTTCTAGTTAATATTATTGATGTATACACAATTTATATGGAACTATCTAGATGTAAAATTGATATGGGAAAACATTGGTTGGTTAATGTAAATCTCTCACAAATAGATGTCTTAAACATTGATGATACTCAAGAAGAGGATCAACCACTAACATTGAGTGATCAACATAATCAAGAGGGGATTTCTTATTGAAAAATGGTATAATGTTCCCAAAAATCAACTACAATCCATGTTTTCCCTTTCAACTAACATTATCCCTTATATAAAACCATGTGTTTCATCTATAAAATTATTATCAAGTACTATCCAAAGCATGTCTCCTTGAATACACACTAATTCATGGAGTATCGATGGTCCCAACACAAATTTATGATTCCAATTCATCTTATTTAGACACTATGGAAAAAATAACTAATTGGTATATCTTGGTAGGAGGTTTTATTATGAGGGGGTTTATTTTGAAACCTATTCTTTCAAATTCCATCCACCCTAGTTTTTGAGTATTCAATAGTAAAATGAATCAAAAGTAGTGTCTTACTCACATTTATTCATGATGTTTCCCTAAATAGGAAACTCATGAATAGTAAGTGATAACCAAGATCAGTTTCTTAGTTAATTCACTAGTGGGGATAGCCTTTATCTTATATAGAAACATTCCATTGGGATAAATCATCAGCTAAGAATATATATATCAAAAATTGCTATATCAGTTCAAATATATATTTAGAAAAAATCATAAGTTGAATATCTAATTGAAAATCAGAGAATGAGAGGTTTGACGACTTTATTTCCCATTATATGATCTTTACATAATCCCTAGAAATAAAATTTCCATAATAATAACTTTTTAAAAAAAATTGAATAATTGTGAAGAATAATTAGTCAATATTATCGTAAAATAGAAATAAACTATAGGATTGAAAAAATTGTATAATATAAAAAAACTAAAAGAAGATTTATTTCATCCAAAAATGTAAAAAAATGCTAGATGTTATTTCCATCACTATATAAAAGGGATGGAAAAGTAGAAACATTAGATGTTTTATCCAAGAATACAACATCACCTAACTTGGATCCATATCCAGTTGGGTTGAAGTAGGAACCATAAACTAAACATAGAACTCAAAAAAATAGTGTGTGTTCTCTAAACCAAGAACAAAATATGTCCATGAATATCAAATGTAACACCTAAATATTTTATGATATATTTATCATTAAATAAATTTAATTTCTCTAATAGCAAGTGATACATGAAAACTTGTGTCTAAAAGAACAATAATGTAGTATACAATTATAAACTATCCATTATATTTGTTGAGTTAATATGAATAACCAAATTTTAAAAATTATTTATAAAGTTTTTAGATAAATAAAATATTTTGATAAATTATTATTTAATTTTTAGTTATGTCTTTTTATGCTTCAAAAATATTTTTTCCTCAAAAATGGTATTTTTTATTTTATATGAAAAAATAATATAATTATTTTTGTATAATTTTAGAAATAAAGTGATAAAATGAACTTCATTATTTAAATCATTATGTAAAAATTATCTTAGAATAAATTATTTAGAATTTTTGAAAAATATTTATTTTTCAATGAATGGTGAAAATAATGATTTTTATCAAAAAATTCATTATCGTTTTAAGAATTTAAAAAGTACCATTTTCTTTTAAAATGGTTTTAGAATTAAAATTAGTTCATTTATATTTTTATAAATCTAATTAAGGTCATTATAATTAATTTTATGTTTGATTTTGGTTAAAAAATATATATTAAAAAAATCTAGAAAACTACTTTTCATTATGTTTTACGAGTTTAATATTAAATTAAAATATTCCAATCTTGTGAAATTAATTTGATAAAATTTATTTCATATTTGGGATCATATTTCTAAATTTTTTAATGAGGACACTTTCATTTTTTTATAATGAATACTAAAACTGTAAAAAGTTTTCATTGTGGTTAAGGTTAAAAGAGGTTTATTGTGGGTTAAACCAAGAGATAAGGGTGTGTTTGAAAATTAAAATTTTATAAATAATATTTTATAGCCCTATTATACCCTCATACTATCCCATATTTGAAACTATATACATATTAAATAATTTTTTTGGAAAATTACTTTATTATATTTATATATTTTAAGAAATTCCAAGTGTTCCCTCCCCCCACTTATAAAATCACACCCCTCATTTCTATTCTTTACACCACTTTGAACCTTATAGATTAAGTAAAATCTAACCAATTATCTTATACCCTATACAAAAATTATAGATGATTTTATTCCTAAAAACCCATTTCAAGGGTCTGTAAGTAAGTATCTAAAGGAGGTATACCAAAGAAGATGTAGTCATCATACCCGACCAATTTTAAATTATTTCTTCTTATACCTCATATAAATATGTGGTATTCATCATAAAATAATAACTTAATTAGCCCAGATATACTTAAATTTTATTATTATTATGTAACCACCATTATTCACCCTCTTTTACATCAAATGGTATGTAAAAGTATTGCTTGTGTGCACATGTGGACAACCGCCCCTACATAGTTATACAATTAATTTTCCATCATTGTTATTCATGGATGATTATAATGATGGTTTTAATGTTTATATATTATATTTATGATATAATTATGTTTTTTAATTATATTATCCTAACTACCTTTTTATCATCCCATCTGTTGGAAAATAATAACACCACTCAGGTGTTCATGTGAATTACCACCTCCACAAAGCGATGTGATTAATTTTTCATTTACAGTTTACATGGATGGTAATAATGATATATTTAATGAATATATATGATATATATATGATATAATAAATATTCTTTAATGGTAAATTATTATTTACCTTTCTTTTGTTCCATCCATCAAAAATGAAAATAGAGTTCATGCGTACGTATGACATACCATCTCCATGAATGGTGTCATTCATTTTTCTATATATACCTTTCATAGATGACTATAAATATGTATTTAATGAATAAATATGATATTTATATCATTATTATTATTCTGGTGATGATATAATGATGATCAAAGTAAAAGTTCTAGAACCGTGGAACCAAAACATCTATGAAAAATGAAACAATTAACACCCTAAAATGATGATTTTAATAAGGAATTAGTAATAAATAGGTGTTTAAATTTTATTATAATGTAATTAATAATATTAAAAGTATTTAAATGATTTTATTATATAATTATATTAAATTTACATTTATTATACTATATTTTAGAGCGCTTTTAAGTAATTAAAACTTGACGTAAGGGATTTATGTTACAATCACATTATTTTTCAACTTTGTTTATGATTAAGATATTGATATTGAAATTTTATAATTTTATAATTTGTATATATAAAAACTCATGAATTTTATTATCATCTGGTTATTTTTATAAATTACAAGTTTCCATTTCATTTTTCTCTCTTTACACACTCAAGTGACTGAATGGTTATTTTTAAGGAAAACTGGCATTATTTCTATCTTCAGTAGAAATTACTTTTTCTTTAATTTCCATGTTTTCTGAAAAATAAATAATTTTTTTAATATTATAATATGATTATTTAAAGTCATTATTACCCGAGATTAACTTTTTACAAAAACAATTATTTGTAATCTTCTTCTTTTTCCCAAAATGAGGTACTTTTGGCTTTTTACTGAAAATGTGAAAGGAATCCTTATTTTAATGTACACAACATGAACATAATTTATTACCATTATGACCACTAAATTATATGAACTTTCTGTTATAATTTGAAAAGTTTATTTTTAATGAAAATGTTGTCCTTGATATTTGGGAAAATTTTATACTTTAAATAATTGATTTCAAATTGTAAAGTGTGTTTTCCACAAGAAATGTTCTGGTGATCTTTTGAAGTAATTTTTCATCTATGATAAAATAATTAAATGTTAATTATGATTTAATATAAATATGATCAATGATCTCATCCACTTTATCTCTTTATATTTAACATAATGATTATTATTTAAGGATGATTCTATGTAACTCATTTCTTTACCATGGGTTAATTAAACTATGGTGAAACTGTTATGAAACAAATTTCTTTATTGAGGGTTATGCTATGAAGAAATGATAATATTTTTATGAAGATCATTTAATTTCCAAGCGTTATTCTATTATGAATACTTTATAATATTTTGGAACACATATGTATAATACTCATTATGTGACGAGGTGGGATGAAATTATATTGCTCTCTAATACATTTGTTAAATATGGATATCTCATGAGATAATACTAATTGAAATGGGGAGTGAACGTAGTTTAGTAAGGGACTATATCCACTATGATATCCATGGGAGTGAACCTTGAATAAGGATATTATGGAAGGGGGAGTAAACCCAATCCATTGTGATATTCTTTGAAATTATCATTGACTAAGGAAATGATTTTCTATACTTATGTGCATACCAAAAAATTATGTTGTATGCCAATGTTTTGCCACCATGTATCATGTTCTTTGATTACTTTATGATTTATGTCTTATGAAATTCCAAGAATTTGGTATTGATTCAATATTATGTTCTATGATATGATAGTTAGGGATTTTCAAATATTAATATCATTTCCTAGGACCCCTATTGAAAGTGCCTAGTTGGAGTATTGTATCATTGAGGGGGGGAGGGGTTAATCAGTGATACTCTTTTTCTTTTATGTTTCCTTTAAATTGAAACAACCTTCACCTCTTGTAAAATATTTCAATTCCATGCTGAGAAACAAATCAATACATATCCAACGGAACACAAATATTTCCAAGGTTCACTATTCAATAAGAATATCTATGTCCTAGGTATGGTTTGGAAATGATTCAATACCATAAATAAAATAGAAATCAATCATTGGATTACAATGAGTAGGATGTACCCTTTAACTCGTGTGTCACTATGAAACAATACACTTAGTTCATGTGCACCATCATAGCACAATTGGGTAATACATTTGTTTTTTAACATCTCATGTTACCTATTATTCTTTTAAATTCATCAAATATATTCAATTGTAAAACAATTATTCTTTTCCTTACCCAGAAGAAATGTAAGAACCTCTTGGACTATCTAAAACAATATATTTGATTACCCTAAGTATGATGCTCCTAGTCCAATTCTTCTCAGTCTGATTTTCATTCAATTGAATACAATATAATAGAATCAGCACCACTATGATATTTTAATAAAAGAGTAAAGAAAAATATAATCATCACCAATTCAAAAAATGTATGAAATAGTCAAGCTGAATTAAATTATGAATGAATCGGCACCACTTGACCATCCGAACAGAATCGACATGACTTCACTAGCCGAATAGAATCAGCACCACTTCACAAGCCGAAAACACTAGGAACCACTTCAAAACCTAAGATCGATAAAGAGATTCAGTACGATTCTTCCTCATACCAAGAATCCCAATAGGGAAACACCCAGTACAGAAAAATTGAAACTATTCAGTTCATCATGATGCGATAAACACTCAAATAAAAAGTTAAGTCAAATACTCTTCACCTCTTCTTATTCTCTCTAAAACCTTGAGCTTCTCTCTTCTTTTCTGTGAATAGTGCTCATTGTCAGAAAGTAAAAAGTACCACCTATTTTTATAGGTGACAATTAGAGGGAATCCAAAAAAAATCCCGCTCACTCAAATTTTCTCATATTTTAATTTTCCCCTAAAATAATGGGATACATGTTTACTTCATCAAAGTTTCTCAAATCTTCTTGAATCATCTCCAAAATTCATCTAAATATTCAGCTCTTTCATTTGTATCACCATACCCATTTTTTATTCTAGATATCCAAAACAATTTTTCTTTTAGAAAACCAAAAATGTGGGTATGATTGTCGAGTACGATTTTTTCTAGGTAAGATGGTCTTTAATTAGCACCATCTCTTTTCTTTCAGTTTCACCTATCAGTCTAACACAAAATAAATTTTTTACCCTGTCAGCATGAGAGGGATTATCTCTTCACTTTCTATTTTCATTAGCATGACTCTTTCCTATTTTCCATCAGCACAACTCTTTATTCTTCCATCAGTATGACTCATTACTATTTTCCTTCTTTTCCATCGACACGACTATTACTTTTCATTGGCAGGACCATTACTTTTCCATCGGCATAACTCTTTCATTCTTTTCCATTGGCAGGACTCTTTCCTTATTTTCTATCAGCACGACTCTTAATTATTTTCCACTATGAGTATGATTCAAAACAAAGTCATTACACTTTATACATGACATGAATTGGCACCACCATTACCTCTTTTCCATCAGAAATAATCTTTTACTATTTTTCATCGGCGCCATTTTGACTTATTTTCAGTCAGTCTCACCTCTTTTCCATTAGCATCAGTCTGACTTCTTTTCAAATAGTATGACCTCTCTTCCATCAGCACCAGTATGAATTCTTTTCTATCAGTCTGACCTAATTTCCAATGGCACTGTCTGACTACTTTTCAATCATTCTGACCTATTTTTCATCGGCAGAAGTCTGACTTCTTCTCAATTAGTTTGACCTCTTTTCCATCATCAGTAGTCTACCATCTTTTCACTTTCCCCTTTCTTTAAAAAATCCTATATGATAATTTCTACGACTTTACTTATGATTTATGATAATTTAAATATAGTAAATAATCATCACATTTTCTTTGAATTGTAGTCATAGAGACTCTAATTCTTTAACAAAACAACCATTTCTTTCTCATTAGTTCCATTGTGAAACTGATGACTAATAACTTCCAATTTGATACATTCTCCTGTGAAACAGATTCTTCCTAAAACTGATTAATTCTTTTATAAAACAAAATTTCATGGGACTGATTGTCTAGAAACCATGGGTCCCATTCTTTTCAAAACAAAATCTCAAAACAATTTTTGCCAAAAACAATGTGAGGTGATTTCCTTTCTTCAAAACAATCCTTGAAAACAAAATACAACTCTTGAAACCTTCATCACCTTTATCATCATCTTGGTCCCAAAAATATTCTACTTTGTATTTTGTTGAAAAACAAGTTTAATAAATCACTGATCTTTGTAACCTCAAGCAATAGATTCTATATCAACAATTATAAGCCTACATGAACTAACTCATTCTTGGAAACAAGAATCATTAATAGAAAAACCATTCTATCCAAAAATAGTGATCCTTACAAACTCTTTATTTTTTTTATTACTCCTAGAAAATAAATAAATTTCATTTCCTACAACCACTCCAACAAAAAATTATAATAGTTCAATCACAAAACAATACTAAATTCACAACTTACCCATAACTCAGTCCTTTATGAAATAGATTTATGAAAAAAAAAATTGCCCCCTTGAAAAAACAATCCAAAGGTATGATGAGAGAGGGGGGGAAAATACATACCTCGACTTTGAATATGAAGAGGTTGTACACCCATGTTCATCCTCATTTTTTAAAATGATTCATTCGATAAAGTTTTTGTTAAAATATCAGTAACTTTTTCTGATGTTGGAACATACTCCAACTTCAATTCATTCTTCTCCACATGCTCTTTGATGAAATGATATTTGATATCAATATGTTTTGAACAATAATGTTTCAATTGATTTCTGGTGAGATTGATTCTACTTTTATTATCACAACCCAAGAGCAAGGGTAATTTCACTTCAACAAGTAAATCTTTCAATTGTGTTTTCATCCACATAAGTTGTGTAGTGGCTTGAGTAGCAGCAACATACTCACTTCAGTCATACTGAGAGTTGTTGAATTTGTTTTATTTGAATTCCAACTAACACAATTCCTTCCGAGAAATAATAAACCACTATATGTTGATATTCTATCATCAACATTTCCTACCCAATTTTCATCTGAATACCCAAACAATTCAATAAAATTTGAGATATCATATTTTATTACAAAGTTTATTATGCCTTTGATGTATTTGAAAAAAAATTTCCCATAAAGTAAATGTGATTATTTTGGATCACTTTAAAATTATACACATAAGGTAACAACAAAAACAATGTCAGGTCTTGAGTTAGTCAAATACAATAGACTTCTAATCAGCATTTGACGCTCTTTCTTATCCACTTATTTTACATCTCCATCTTTACTCAGCTTTGTTCCCACTGAAATTGGTGTAGAAATAGGTTTTTATTTTTCCATGATGAACCTCTTGAGAAGTTCCTTAGAATACATTTCTAGAGAGAGAAAAATATATTATTTCTTGTGTGAAATTTGTAACCAAAAGAAGTATTCCATTTCCCCCATCATGGAAATTTTAAATATTGTCTTCATTTCTTCATAAAATCTTTCAAAAATTCTTTCATCATTCCCAAAAAAGAAAATATCATCAATATAAATGATCACAATGAGAGAATACTCTTGAATTTCTCAAATATATAAATTTTTATCAACTCTTCCTTTCTTGAAGTTCATATTTAGTAAGCAAGTATCCAATTTGGAATAACATGCCCTCGGAGATTGTTTTATCCCATACAAGGCATTTTACAATCTGCATACATAATTCAAATCTTTCCCAACAACAAATCCAAAAGTTTGTTCAATATAAACCTCCTCTTCAAGATCACCATTTAGAAATGTGAATTTATCATCCATTGGAAAGATCTTATAGCCTCGTTATGTGGAAATAGCAATAAATATTCTGATTGCTTCGAGTCTTGCTATTGGAGAAAAGGTTTCATCAAAATCAATACCCTTAATCTGTGAATACCCTTTTCAAACCAATCTTGATTTGTTTCTTATAACTTCACATTTTTCATTTAGCTTGTTCCATAAAACCCATTTTTTCTAATCATGTTTTTGTTTTAAGTCTTGGGTACAAGTTCCCATCTATCATTGTTTTCTCTTTTATTCAATTCTTCATTCATGGCTGGAACCCATTCTAGATGCTCAAATTCCACTTTCACGTCATTTGGTTCCACTTTTGAATATGAATAATTATGTTTAAAGAAATTGGTAGTTCTTATTGTTTAAACCTTTTGATGTTGATATCCAATTATATTATGAGATTCCACTTGTTTCCTTAGCCTAGGATGAATTTTTTTAGTATCATCTTCATCACTTGAAATAGCTGAGTCCGATTCTTCTTCTTAAGAAGGAATAAAATTGTCTATATCCTTAACAAAATTTTTTTCTTCAGCTTGCACAACTTCATTGTCTACCTGAACATATTTCTCTTTCTCAAATACTTCAATCACTTTCACATCAACTGAATCAAAAATTATTTTTGTTTCTTTGATATAGAGTCAGTATCCTCTTCCTCTCAGAGAGTATCCGAGAAAGATTTCATTCTTACCTTTCTGCTCAAACTAACCATATTTTCCATCTTTATTATTTATAATACCAGGACTCCTGAAAACTCTAAAGTGATTCAAACTTGTAATTTTTCATAAAACAATTCTTTGTTAGTCATACCTAATTGAGGCCTATAGAAACAATGGTTCTGAATATAAATAGATGTACTCATGGATTGCCTCCAAAAGTAATGACAAAGTCCATTCTCTAGTAACATGGTTCTTCCCTTTTTCACCAGGCTTCTATTACTTCTTTAAACAACCCCATTTTGTTGGGGAGTGTATGGAGATCTATACTAATGTCAATTTCCATGATTCTCAAGATATTTTTAAAACTCTTCACTTATGTATTCACCACCATTATCAGTTCTTAACTTCTTCACAAAATACTCATATTCTTTATCATATTTTCTTATGAAAATTTTAAACATTTTCAAAGATTATGATTTGTGTTTCATGTAAATAACACAAGTAATGCGAGTAAAATCGTCAATGAGAGTAATTAAGTGCTTATATCCATGTTTTTATTGTTTTCTCATTGGCTCACATATATCAGAATAGATCAGATCCAAGGGTTTTTTGGAAGAAATATCAACTTTCTTATGCACAACATTTGTAATCTTTCCTTTCTAGAAAATAGTGTAATTCCAATCTCTTCTTCTTGGAAAAATAGGAATGTCTCGGACACTATCTATTTTATATAACTTGCTCATTATTCTTTGACAAATGTGTCCAAGTCTTTTATTCTATAACAGATTCTCTTCCACCATACTCATGTAACAAGAGTTTTTTGAATCACCAAACTGAAACAAATTTTCATTCTTATGTTGGATCCTTTTAAATATCTTTCCATCTTCTTCACTCTTTAAAACAAATCCATCTTTCTTGAAGATAAACTTGTTACCATCATCAAATAATTGTGAAACACTTAGTATATTGTGTTTCATCCCATCAACATACAATGTTTATTTAAATTTTATCTTTTCTTTTACAATGATGGCTGACCCAAAACCTTTGATTTTTAATGATTCATCATTACCAAATGTCATTATTCCTTCTTTAAAATATTTTACATCCTTCAACAATTTCAATTCTCATGTCATGTGGGAGAAACACACACTATCAAGTATTTAGGTCCATTCTCCTTTAATGACATTCAAAGTAGTTTCAACAACATGGGATATTTCTACATTCTTTTCTTTCATCACCATCAGCTGCTGAGAATTGAGAATCCTTTGCTGAGCCAATAACAAAACAAGACATCCTTTTTCAAGGTGTATAGTTTGATCAAATCTCTCATAAATAGTTTCCGATGGTTGGAACCTATTTTCAATTTTTAATTCATTCTTTTCATATTTCTTCATGAAAACATTCTCATTCTTCCTTCTTTGAGGTGATTGACTCCCCCTAAATATATTCCTTTCATAACCTATGGAATAATAGTAATGTTTTTTATTAAACCAAAACATACTTGATGTGTCTCTGAATCCCCCACAATACCATCAATGCCCATAAAAAGAGTATTTTCCTCTAAAACATCCATACTAATCAGAATTGTAAAAAAATTTCTCAACCATATTCTTTTCACTTTCAATTGGATTCTTCTTCTTCTTTTCATCCTTGATAGGATTAGAAGTATTTGAAAATTTTCTGAATCTATATAAAACCTTTTCGGACTCAGGATGTTTAATAACTTCTGAATTCTTCCCTTTGACCACATACATAACTTTCCCTACATTCTTCTTTTCAGACACAGTTCTATTATTCTTCTCACCCTTTGAAGGTATCTTTTGTTAAAACATCTCAAGTTTCTCATTACGAGAACATTCACCAACTTCAGTGATAGTTGTTTTAGAAACTTAGACTTTTATTTTCATCTTCAGAGAGTTTTTGTTGCACAAGTTCCAACTCTTCTTCTTTTTTCCTTCATATTCACTTCCAAATGAAAATTACAATTCCTTTCATCTTTAAAAGACTTATTCAAATCATCAATATCATTAACCATCTTTTCTTTCTAACCAGGAAAACATTCTTTGTTCCTTGATCCTTCATCTTCTAACTTTTTGTTTTTCTTTTCAATTATTTTTATCTTTCTCATACATTCTTTCAACTCTTGTTTTAAATGCATTTTAAGCTGAGTTTATTCTTCTTTATAAGTACTTCTTATGAATTCTTCATCATTAACTATTATAATGAAAGTATTTTTTATACTATACCCAACTAATTGTTCGGATTCAACATCACTCTCTTCTTATTATTCTTTATATTTGGATAATAAATCTCTTCTCTTTGTTCTGAATAATTTATTTTCCTTTCCCTTATCTCTATTTTTCTTCCACGGTCTTCTTGATTTTCTTTCTTCATCATCATTATCCTCTTAATTCTTCCTTCAAGTAAAATTAGCTACAAAGTGACTAACACCCCCATATTTAAAGAATTTCAAGGGAATTTTCCCTTCGTATTTTCCCATAACTCTATTCACATTATTAGAAAACAAGGATAAAGTTTCATTAAAAAAAATTCATACCTCATTTTTAGAGTCAGAATCACCAGCTTTATCTTCAATAACAATATTCTTTGACTTTTATTTCTTCATATCCTTGAAATACATTTCTCTATCAAACTTTGTCTTTCTATTCATGTCATTCTCTCTTCTCATTTCATAAGTGATAATAGTGCTATGTAAATCGTCAAGAGATAATGTTTCAGGATCTCTATATTCCAATAAATAAACTTTTTCATCAAATTTTTCAGGTGGGATTCTCAAGAACTTTTAAACAACTGTAGAGTCATTCAGATTTTCTCTAAGACATATGATAGTACTTACATGCCATTGACCCTCGTATAGAATTCCCCAACAGATTCATTCTCACCCATCTACAAATCTTCATACTTATATCTCCATATTAGTAACTTTACATTATTCTCTTCTATATTGACTTTATATATGTTTTTAAATTTATCACATATACCTTTAGTTGCGGCAACACCTTTCGCTCTCAAGAATTCACTTTCATAAAGTGATGATAATATAACATTCTTATCCCTTTCATAATTATCAAGAAAATTCTTTTCAACATGTGTAAGTGGAGCACTATCATTAAAGGGAGGAAACCAAACTTATCTAGCTTCAAGAACATCATAACAGATTGAAATAAGATATGGAAGAATTATAGCTTTCTATATATGATAGTTATTTCTATCAAAAACCATAATACCATTACTCTTCACATTGTTCTCAATCACCATTAGCAAAGAATAGCGAAGAGAACCTGCCTCTAATACCAGTTTAAAGTGTCAAGTTGGAGTATTGTATCACTGAGAGGGGGAGGGGTGAATCAGTTAAAATATTTTTCTTTTATGTTTCTTTTCAATTGAAACAACCTTCACCTCTTGTTAAAGATTTCAATTCCCTACTAAGAAACAAATCAACACACATCCAAAGGAACACAAAGATTTACAAGGTTCGCTATTTAATAAGAATAGCTACATCCTTGGTATGGTTTGGAAGTGATCCAATACCATACAATCTAATAGAAATAAATCCTTATATTACAATGAGTAGGATATGCCATTTCACTCATGTAGCACTATGAAACAATACAACTAGTGCATGTGCCCTCTCTTAGCAAAATAGGGTAATACATTTGTTTTGTAACATATCATGTTACCTGTGATTCTTTTCAATTAACCAAATATATTCCATTTTAAAACAATTATTATTTTCCTTACCCAGAAAAAAGGTAAGAACCACTTGTACTATGTAAAATAATATATCTGATTACCCGGAGTACGATGCTCCATATTTGATTCTTCTCGGTCCGATTTTCATTCAATTGAATACAATAGAATAGAATTGGCACTACTCTAATACATGCATAAAATAGTCAATACAAATAGAATTGGAACCACTTAAAAACATGTATGAAATAGTCAAGTTGAATTGAATTATGAATGAATCGGCCCCACTTGACCAGCTGAACAGAATCAACACGACTTCACTAGCCAAAGATAATTAGCACCACATCACAAGACGAATGCAATCATCACCACTTCAAAACATGAGACTGATAAAGATATTCAATACAATTCTTCCTTAGCCTGAGAAACCCAATAAGGAAACACCCAGTATGGAAAACTCAAAACCAATTAATTCATCCTGATGCGATAAACACTCAAACAAACATTTAAGCTGAATACTCTTCACCTATTCTTATTCTATCTAAAACCTAAAGCTTCTCTCTCCTCTACTATGAATAGTTATCATTATCAGAAAGTACAAAGTACCTCTTCCATTTATGAGTGAAAATTGGTGGGAATCCAAAAGTTTTTCATGCAGACTCAAATTTTCCCAAATTTTAATTTCTCCCAGAAATTATGAGATGCATTTTGATTTCGTCAAATTTTCTCTAAGATTCTTGAATCTTCTCCAAACTTCATTTCAATATTCAGCTCTTTCATTTGTATCTCCATAACCATTTCTTATTCTACAAATCCAAAACAATTTTTCTTTTAGAAAACCAAAAATATTGGTATGATTGTTGAATGCGATTTTTTCTAGGTATAATGGTATTTAATCGGTACCATCTTTTTTCTTTCACTTTCACCTGTGAGTTCGATGCAAAACAATGTCATTACCCTATCAGAATGACATGCATCATCTCTTCACTTTCTCTTTCTATTGGCATTACCCTTTACTATTTTCCATTCGCATAACTTTTCCCTCTTCCATTGGGATGACTCTTTCCTTTTTTACTTCTTTTCCATCGGCATGAATATTACTTTTCATCAGCACGACAATTACTTTTTCATCGGCATGACTCTTTTATTCTTTTCCATCAGCACGACTTTTCATATTTTTCAATATGAGTCTAATTCAAAACAAATTCATTACCCTGTCATCATGGAATGAATTGGCACCACCATTACCTCTTTTCCATTGGCACGACTCTTACCGTTTTTTAATCAGCATGACTCTTTCACTCGTTTTCATCAGCACCAATCTGGATTCTTTTCAATCAGTATTACCTTATCATTCTAACTTCTTTTCAATCAGTCTGACCTCTTTTCCATCAGCACTAGTCTGAATTCTTTTCAATCAGTCTGACCTATTTTCCATCAGCACCAATCTGACTTATTTTCAATCAGTCTGACCTATTTTCCATCGGCACCAGTCTGACTTCTTTTCAATCAATCTGACCTATTTTCCATCAGCACCAATCTGACTTTTTTTCACTTTCCCTTTCCTTCTAAAAATCCTTTATAATAAGTTATACCACTTTAATTATGATTTATGAGAATTTCAAGATACTAAATCATCATTACATTTGCTTTGAATTGTATACATAGAGACTCTAATTCTTTAACAAAAAAAAAACCACTTATTTCTCATCGGTTCTAGTGTGAACTCGATGAACAGTAACTTCCAACATGATACATTATCTTTTGAAACCAGTTCTTCCTGAAACCGATCAATTCTTTTTAAAGTAAAATGTCATGTGAATGATTGTACTAAAACCATTGGTCCGATTCTTTTCAAAATAAAATCCCAAAACAATTATTGCCAAAAACAAAGTGAAGTGATTTATTTTCTTCAAAAACAACCATGAAACCAAAATACAACTCTTCAAACCTTCATAACCTTTATCATTAGCTTCATCCCAACACTTATACCCATTTTTGTTTGACTGATAATTAATATCTCCCTTTTTTCCATTATTGAGCATTTGATCTCACCCTTTCTTATACTTTATTTTCCTATATTATAAATAAAGTTTTTATGTAGGGTATGTCTTGTAAGATTAATATGTGGGAATATCTTTGTGGTAGATGTTTAAGATCTTTGATGATATAAAAGTATTTTGTATCTAGTCTATAAATACATTAAAACTTTAAGTTCCTTAGGTATGTGTTTGTAAAATATATTGTATATTCATCTATTAACATATATTATATATGTAGGAAAATTATGGATCTAAATAGTTGGTATTATAAGATGGTTTATCACTTTAGGATTGTAGTAAAGAAACAAAGGAAAGATTATTTGAATAAAAATTTTACCAAGTATCCCTTTTTGATATTAAAAGTTTGATTTTTGGGATATATAATCTCATATGAGTGTATATCTATGGATACATCAAAGATGGAAGTTATTAAACATTGGAAAAGATCAACCATTCTGACTAAGATCTACAGTTTTCTTAGTTTGGATTGATATAGTTGATTATTTATCGATAATTTATCATAGTCATCTAATCCACTCACCAAGTTAACTCAAAAGGGATCCAAGTTACTTTGGATTGATTAATGTGAAGAAAATATTGAGGAGAATAAAAGGTTAGTTAATTCACATGTTCTTACACTAACCTATTGTAGACAAGGGTTTTTAATCTTTAGTGATGAATCTAATAAGGGATTGGGATGTTTCCTCTTGAAAAATTATATGATTATAACTTATGCCTCTAGACAATGGAAGTTTCATGTAAAAAATTACCCAACAAAATATTTAAAGTTATACGTAGTAATTTTTTCATTAATGGTATGTAGGAATTAACTTTCTAGATAAAGGTGTGATATATATACTAATCATAAAAGTTTAAAGTTTATATTCACTCATAAAGAGATGAATATGTTCCAGAGAATAATATTGTAGATGATTTGAGATTATTACTGCTCAATACATTACCACCCTCAGAAAGTGAACATGGTGGCACATACTCTGAGTTGAAAGTTCCATGATAGCTTATATATGATGAGGATAAAAAAATCAAATATTTCTAAATTTAAAAAGGATGAATTTGGTAATATTAAAGGAAGGGGAGAAGTATTATATTTATCAAAAGAGTCTTCAACCATCTATCCAAGCAAAGATTTAAGTGGCATAAAATAAAGATTTAGAAATTAAAATGCAGTTGAGAAATGTTCATGAGTTTAACCATGATTATGAAGGAAGGATAAGGTCTAGGAACCATGTACGTGTCCCGTCAATACTAGACTTGAATAAAGAGCAATTGGATGAAGATCATAGTTCATTATTCTCTATTTATTCTATATGTACAAAAATTTATAATGATCTGAAATAGAATTTATAGTGGGACAACATGAAAATAGATATTTTATTGTATGTATCTCAGTTCTTCATATGTCATAAAATAACTATGTGATATATAAGTATAAAGGTATATTACAATAATTTCCTATACCAAAATGGAAATAAGAAAATATCACTATATATTATTTCATTGGACTCTCCAAAACATCTAAAGTACATAATAGTTTTTGGGTTGTAGTTGATCACCTTAAAAAATCAACACACTTTATTACTATTATATAAGATTTATATATTTATCATTTTTATAGAATATATATTATGAAATTGTTAATGTTTCATGGTGTACCACATTTTGTTGTATTTTATTGGGATCTAAGTTTTGCCTTAAAAATCTAGATAATTTTTCAGTAAGATTTATATTTAGAGTTTTGCTTCAGTTCTTATTATCATCCTTAGATAGATATTCAGTCTGAGAGAACCATTCAAACACTAGAGGATATGTTGAGATTCTTTTCTCTAGATTTAAAAGGTGTTTGGGATAAACAACGTCCTTTTATTTAATTCTCTTACAAAAATTTCTTTCATTTGAGCATTAAAATGGATCCTTATGAATCCATCTATGGATTTAAGTGTATAATAACATCATTCTAGGATAAAGTTAGTTAAAGAGTGCTATTGGGACATGAGTTAGCTGAGTAAATGGTAGAGAATGTCAGATCCATTGAACAACACATTAAGGCATCTTGGAGTCAATAGAAATTTTATGCTAACAATAGTCGGAGAAATCTATAATTAAAAGTTGGTTAGAAGGTATTCTTGTGAATTTATCTAGCGAATAATGTTGTGAGATTTAAAATGAATATAAAGCTAAGCACTAGTTATAACTTCCCCTTCAGAATTCTTGATCAAGTCGAGATGGTAACTTATCACTTTGTTCTTCCACTAAACCTCTCTCAAGTTTATGATGTGTTCCATTTATAAATATAAACAAAGTAAAAACCTAATAATTTTAGTTTAATGAACTCAGTGGTTATACCATTGGATCCTAATATTTTCTATGAAGAATAACTGGTATAAATCTTGGATTATATAGATAATGTTTTATAGCTTAAGGATGCTCACCTAGTTAAAGTTCTATAGAGGAATCAGAAATTCAAATAAGATGCAAGGGAACCTGAGGATGTGATGAAGAAAATATGTCCTTTTTTTGTATAAGAGTGATGTAATTTTATGGGATAAATTCATTTTTAAGTGGTTTTTAATATAACACCTTGACATTTTAGGATATATTTCTCTTTAAATAAATTTAGGTTCTTCGATAGCTTGCAATACACATAAACCCAAGTCTAAATGAACCAAAATATATTATAGTCTTATAACTTATCCATTAAATTAAAAAATTTAATAGGAATAAAAAAAATAAAAATATTTATAATGGATTTAGATAAATAAAATATATTGATAAATAAGTACACAATTTTTAGTAAATAATTTATATTCATAAAAACACTTTTTCCTCAAAAATAATTTTTATTGTTTTTTGTGAAAAAATAATATAATTAATTTTTTCAAATTTCAAAAAAAATATTAGAAAAAATTAACTAATTTTTTTTTAAAAAATTATGTAAAAATTATCTTCTAATTAATTTTTTATAATATTCAAAGAAGAATAATTTTTCATTGAATCGTGAAAAATAATGATTTTAATTGAAAGCTTTGTTTTGTTTTAAACATTTAAGAAGTTTAATTTCATTTTAAAATGTTTGTAAAAGTAAAATTAGTTCATTTATTTTATTAAAAATCCAATGAAGTACATTATTATTAATTTTATATTTTATTTTGGTATAAAAACGTTTTTTACTTAAGAAAAAAACATTTGGTAAAATTGTTTTCATCACTTTTTATTGGATTAATATTAAATTAAATTTTTTCACTTTTATGGATTGGTTTTGATAAAATTTATTAAATATTAGTAAATATAATTTCCAAATTTTTCAATGATTTTACTTTAATTTTTGTCAAAATGAAAAACTAAAAATAGTAAAAATTTGTCATTGGGGTTTAGGTCAAAACAAGTTAATCGGGGGTTAAACTAAGAGATAAGGGTAAGTTTGCTAGTTAAACATTCCTAAATCTTATTTTATATCCATATTTAGACATTATAAAATCTTAAAGTCAAACCTATGTCCATTTGGAATCATTTTTCTTAAGACTTACTTTATTATATTTTAATCTTTTAAGAAATATCAAGTGTGGCCTCTCTACCACTTTTAAAAGGAAACACAAATTTTCCTTTATTTACACCAATTTGATACATATAGATAGACCAAAACCTACCCAATTATATTATAAAATTTACTATACATAAATATTGGTTTTGTTTTTCATAAAATACTATTTCAAGGGACCTTGATAAAGGATCTAAAGGACGCCAACCAAAGAAGAGGTAATCATCCTACCATACCTATTTTAAATTATTTCTTCTTATAACTCCCTTAAATTTTTGTTATTCATTATAAAATAAAAAATTCAGTATCCTAAGTATAATAAATTATTATTATTATTATGTAACCACCATTATTTACACTCTTTTCCAATAATTGGTTTGTGAAATTATCATTTGTGCGTAAGTGTAGACTAACTTCTCCACATAGCGATACAATTCATTTTCTATAACCATATTTCATGGATGCTTATTATGATGGGTTTTATGTTTATATATGATATTTAATATATAATTATTATTTAATAATAATAATAATATAATATATACCTTCTTACTTTGCCATTTTTTGAAAAATAATAATGTCACTTGTGAGAACGTGTGGACTACTGCCTCCATGAAATGATATGATTAATTTTTCATTTAGGATTCATGTGGATGTTAATAAGGATATATTTAGTGAATATATATAATATATATTATATAATAATTATTTTTTAAGGTTTAATATTTTATTTACCTTTCTTTAGTTCGATCTCTCAAAATGTGAAAATAGTGTTCATAAGTACGTATGGCCTACCATCTTTATGAATCTTTTAATTAATTTTTTATCTTTTCCTTTTATAGATGATTATAAATATATATTTATACATAATGAGTTTATATGATATTTATATCATGATTAATATTATATATATGATGGAACCATGATCAAATTACAAAGGCTATAACCATCAAAACAAAACATCTATGAAAAACAAAATAGTTAACACATAGAAAGGAAGATTTTAATAAGAAAATATTAATAAATAGGTGTTAAAATTTTATAAATGAATAATATATTATATTTTAAGTATTTAAATTATTATGGTATATAATTATAATAAATTTAAATTTATTATATAGGTTTTTAGATTCCTTTCAAAGCAATTCGAACTTAAGGTAAGGGATTTATGTTACAATCTCAACGTCTATCGGGATAGTTTATGATTAACTTTAAAATGAAGAAATTTTATGATCCACCTCTTAATAAACTCATGAATTTTCCTATACTATAGTTATTTATAAAGATTACATTTTTTCCATTAATTGTCATCTATTTAAGTACTCAGTATACTGAATGGATTTTTTTAAGTAAAGTTGACTTTATTTTTATATTCAATTGAAAATATTTTTCTTCTATATACATATTTTCTAAAAATGTTTTAAGGTTTTTTTAAATATTTTCTTATTATTTGTTAAATTATTTTTTACCCATGATTTAATTTTTACAAAATGGTTTAAAATGGATCTTCTTGTAATTTTATGAATTAGGTGATTTCAACTTTTTACTAAAAATTTAAAAGGAATTATTGTTTTTACTTACACAACATTATTGGAATTTCCATCCATCATGAGTGATCAACGATTTGAAGATACCTTTATAATCTTCCATGGTTATCTTCAAATAAAAAATTTTCCTTAATATTTGGGAAATTTATATTAAAAAATCGATTCCAATGTGAAAAGGGTTTTTTCCTCAAGAAATATTCTAGTGATATTTTAAAGGAATATTTCATCTATGTTAACATTTTTTTATATTACTTATGATTTATTGGGGACATGATCAAATTATATTACCCACTTTCATTCTTTGGATGGATTATAATGATGATGATTTAAGGATGATCCTATGAAACTCATTTCTTTTACTTGGGTCAATTAAGTTATGATGAAACGTTTATGAAACCCATTTATTTTATAGGTTATAGTATTAAGAAATTATGAAATGTTTATGAAACTCATTTCATTTCCATTTGTAATGTTATGATGAATTTTTTAATATCTTATGGAATATATATATATTAATTTAATCATATTATGGGTGGGAATGGAATTATATATCCCTAAAATTCATTGGGTAAATATGGATATATCATGAGATAATAAGGACTGAAATTTGGAGTTAACCCTTTTTAGTAAGGTAGTATTTCCACTATGATAGTCCTAGGAGTGAACATTGAATAAGGATATAGTGGTATAGGGAGAGATGTAAATCCACTATGATTGTCTTAAAAATGAACTTTGACTAAGGAAATGATTTTATATGTTTATTTTTATGTCACAAAATTATTTATTGTGCCAATGTTATGCTATCATGAATCATGTTCATTGATTCCTATATGAATCATCTTTTATGAACTACTAAGCTATATTCCATGATGATCTATGATATATTGGGTATGTATGTTTAAATTTTAATCTCATGTTTTCATACACTTATTCTTATTTTATATTTAAGATATAATTGATATATCTCATATTTATAACACCCCAAGATTTTATGGTATGTATCTTATCAAATAAATATAATTTATTTGATAACTTACATTGCATGCAACACTAAGTTTAAACAAACTGTGATATACTATTAAATATTAACATGATTGTTGGAATAGTAATGTGAGTATTAAGAATAGTAAACTAAACATTATAATAATAAAATAACCTATTAAAGTACAAATAAAATTTAGGAATCTCATAAAATAAAATATTATATATTTATATCATGGAATAAGTAAATAAATTTTTTAAAAATGATAAATTAAGTGTTAGTATTTTTGTGAAACATAAATGTTTATTTAAAATTTTATAATTAATATAATGATTTAAAATATAAAAAAATTAAATATATTTATAAATTAATATTTTTTGTCTTATAATTATAATATAATTTTATGATACCATAATTAATTTTTCATAGTGTCGTAAAATTGGTTATAATATTAAAATTGGTATCTTTCGAATAAATGATGATTTTAATTAGAAATTAAATTTCATATATTTATAAAATTATTTTCATAAAATGGATTATATTTTTTAAATCTACACATAAAAAAATTATTATGTTGATAATTTGATATTTTTCTAAACTAGTTGAGATTTTGGTGAATAGTGAAATATAATAATTTAGGGTATTAAACATTTTGAGCCAAATACATGGATTTTTTATTCATGAATGATGTAAGAAACCATTAGCTCAACCTCACATGAACTATTTACTATAACTAGTCATATGAATCATTACTATTGATAGTATTGAGCCAAAAATAATAAACAAATGAATAAAATAATAAAAAACACCCCTCTTCTCCCACTATAAATACCGCCCCTAACCACCCTCTCTCCTCACACCTTATAATCCTTTAAGATTGTATAAATTATAACCGAATACCAAAAAATAATCTTACCCACATCCAATACCTTAAATTATTACAAAAATACCAAATCCAAGTGTCTTAAGGAGGTTCCTAAGGAGACGATATTCGAGAGGTAAAATCATTCTTCTTTCTCTTTTAATTTGTTTTATTTTCCTATATTATGCTCACCTCCCCAATAAAAAGTGACATAGTAACTCCCTTATGATATATATAAAATATTTTTATTATTATAATGGAATATTTATCATAAAATATATTATAATCTCCATTTAATTCTAAAAATGAAAACATCGTCCATGAGGTGTTGATTCACCGCCTTTGTGGATGACTAGCTTTCATTTTTCATTATCACCTTCAAGTATGGTCATAAAACCATTTTTATGGATAAAAAATATTTTAATATGTGTATTAAAACTTATTTAATGTTTTTTAACCACTATATATATAATATTATATAAAACGATACTAGTTTGTGATGGTCGTAAAAACCATCAAAATGAACTAATCATTTTTCATTAACATTTTATCTAATGAATCATCCTCATACCATATAAAAAATATAAATGTGGACCATTTAAAATATTTTAAGTATATTAAAATCATTTCATTCCTATTTTAGTGTTTTTCTTTCATTTTATAAGAAATATCTTAATTATACACAAGGGAACAGAAAATAAAACCTTGAAACGAATGCTACTTGAACAATGAAATTAGACATTATAACTCATTGGATTAGACATAAATTAACTTAATTGTAAGGACCTGGCCTTAAAAATTACTTATTATTGAATTAAATGAATGATTTACATTGAGGATCTTTTCAGTTTTAGAGTTTTAGAGAATTAGGACAAAACTTTTACATCTCAAAGATTACAATGTAGACACATCTACTCAGCTTCCATTTTTTTACAAAAATAAAAACTCTTGAACAAAAGAGTCATGTCTAGTTCCTTGTTTTAGATAGCCTGACATTTCCTTGATCCCATCCTTGACCCTATTCAACATTATGTACTGTGAAAACATTTCAAAAACTTGGGATGAGCATAAAAATATCAGTAAGAGTTATAATGGTACCGAAAGAAAACATCAGTCCATGTATACATAAGAATCAATGAAATCATACCTTACTCATAAAACATAAGCAATTTAACATATCTCATGAAATCATAAGATTTATGCATAACTCAATAGAAATCATAAGGCATAAAGGTAACTTGAGGCATTCATAACATTCTTACTTAGGGAGTAACCCTCATGGTTATGTTTGGAATACCCATCACTGTATATTCCCTAAATCTCTTTGGAGAAAACTTAACGTTTAATTCCTTCGCGTTACCCAATGCATTGGAGAGCTATATCGGTCTCACCTGCCCTTAGTTTATCACAAAACCACCCGTCTTCATAAACAATTCCCAAGAACCATAACATAATTATAGCACATAACTTAAGAATAAAGGAAGGATAACATTCCCACATAACAATATAACATTTATGATATTGAAATAATGAATCCATTCAAAAAAACCATTTTCAAAACCATTTAAAACATTTAATAATGAGATTTTTGAATAAAAGTGTCCCATACCACCTTGAAGCGTTTAACATTTTAAACCATCAATATCCATATAAATAAATCCTTAAAACCATTTTGAAAACATGGATATTAATGAGAAATATTTATAATAACAAATCATTAAAATATTTAAAGCAATATTTTAGTTAAAGGGTTTTTACCAAAATTAGAGACACTTGAATACAATAATTGAGGAATAACATTTAATCAGAACTTTATAATATCATGAGAATAAATGTATTCATGATATAATATTCCAAAGGACAGTATATACACCATATAAGAGTGAGTTGGTGCATAACAACAATGAAGTCTCAATAGAAATGTAAAATGAGATGAAATCCCTTATAAAGAAGGTATCCTTAAATTAAGGATAACCCAATCTCATAATTATGTGTGAAAAATATAAATAAACCCAATATAAGTGGATATTAAGTGAAAAACAATCAAAGGTCATTCAAACTTATTCAAAGGATGACATATTCAATAACTACAAGTTGAACCCAAAGAAATCTAAATTGGGTTAAGAAGTTCCTTTGGTAAAATTTGTCAGCCTAACGACGTCACCTTAAAATTCATAAAATTAGTTGATGAGAGAGAAAGTGGTATCTCATCACTTGGACATAAAATTTACATCAATAAGGATATAGAAGAACATATCCCAACATAAAAATATGTAAATTAAAAGTCATAACAAAATAAGTCTTTTAAAAACAGGAGTGTGAAAGGTTCCCTTACCGATTTGGGAAACTCTCGAAACGTACACCCCATGAAAGAAGGGTCATACAATGAAGATTTAAACACCCATAAATGAGATTATATTATACAAATAGTAAAATAATGGTCAGTAAATACACCACACAAAAGGAAATAGTGGCCAATGTAGCATGAATCTCACGGGAATAAAAAGTGAGATGGAAATCCCCTTATGAAAATTCAGCAGCCTAACGGCGCCACATAAAACATCCAAAAATGGATTGATGAGATCAAATAGGGTATCTCATCATATTAAAATAAAATGTACAGCAATAGTAATATAGAAGAACATCCCCCAACATAAGAAATAGGAGCTTAAAATAAGTGGTATAAAAGAGAGTACTTTAAAAGAAAGAGAGAGGTTGGATCCCTTACCTTAAGTCCGACTTGTCTTGTACATATCTTTATATTCTTGAATAAAAAACTTTGGTAAATTTATAATTTCTTAAGGTCCTCCTTTTAATATTATTATTCAGTTCATATCACATATTATAATGTTATAATAATTGGTTAATAATGTGAGTTCATATCAGACATTTTTGTCGATGTTTGGTACATGAGTCAAAAATGAACTTGTTTGAAAATGATTGTCCATGTAGTTATAAGTAAATCATATCCAGAATAGTATTAATGATTTAAATATCATATATATCCTGTAAATATTCATTTTATACTATTACATAATATATGG
Organism: Viscum album; assembly: GCA_963277665.1. NCBI lineage: Eukaryota > Viridiplantae > Streptophyta > Magnoliopsida > Santalales > Viscaceae > Viscum > Viscum album. Next base: position 756,798,709 of record OY728129.1, on the reverse strand, counting down.
AGATAAAAATAAATGAAATGCACCGTTCATGGAGACGGTAGGCCGTACGTACGCAAGAATGCTAATTTCATTTCTTTGACATATTAATTGAATTAAAAATAATTGAGAGATATATATATTATAATTCCAGTATAACATATATTTTTTATAGGTCACATATTTTCATTAATTTCATTCTTTATACATTCCATGTATTGCATGAACGAGTCACATCACTTGAGGGGGCGATAGTCCACACTTCCTCGTATGAAATTATCGCATTTGCACAACATGAAAAGCATAAAGGTATGTTTTAAATATAAAATACAGAAGCATATGGAAAACATAAATACCATATATATCATATATAAAGTACAGTTAAATCATAATTTCCACCATGAAAGGTGTTAAGAGAACATTGAACAATCATCATTTCGTGAGGCCGTGATTCGCCATCCACAGAAACAATATGTTCTTTAACCATTAGATGGAGGTATGTGTAAGTGTAGCTCAAATACTTCACATAACATCATCCTAGTATTTTTAAGATACTGGTGTTGTTACAAAATAAAGGAATAAAAAGATTTTAGGGGTTTGTAGAAGCAAAATAAAACAAAAGAACACAAGTGAAGACATTACCTTTATATCAGGTAAATCCTCTTTGCTTGAACCAAAAGGGTTTCTTTAAGAGCATTATGCCAAAGGTGAGGCTTCAATGATGAAGAGAGTGATGTGTAGAGATGAAATGGGTAGGTTTTGGCCAATCCAAAGGCTTGAGAGGTGTGGGTAAGGTGGTAGAGGTGGGGTCCTTTTATAAGAGAAGAGGAGGGGCACTCTTGGAAAGTAATAAAATATTACTTTATTATAAAATGCGTTTAGGATTTTAAAGGTCCCAAAAGGATATATTTATAGTCTAAGGTGATAAGGTTTCTAAATACACCCATACAATAGGTTTGTGACAAGTTTAAGACTTAGATTTTACCCTATCTTCTCATTTTATTTAAATCATTCATTTATGAGGTAATCACTGCATCATCACGGTGTCATAAATAAAATAATTTATTTAATATCTAAAAATTATAAAAAAACTATCATGATGTAGGAAATTGTTTTAGCTTTATAATTAATATTTATAGTTAAAAATATGACTTGTATAACCCCATGTAAAATGTTTTTTAGTAAAACAATTCATGTTTGTGACATTTTAATTTTAACTTTAAATAAAAAGTTATTAATGTCATTTTCCAAACAAAGTGGCTCCATGGGGTCCCCATGTTTACCCATGGATTTTCTTGGTCATCCATGACTCATCCAATAAGGGTAGGACATGTTTTAAGGTCATTTCATATTATTATAACATTATCTTTACCTTAAATTACACTAATTACCTTTAATCGCGATTAATAAAACTTAAAAGTTACTATTCACCAAAAAAATATTTTAATCTCATTGAACCAAATTTTACTTCCTAATGACAACCATGTATGTCAGATTTTTGAAAATCAAATCACAGAAGTGGTAAAGTTTCATTTAAATGAAAAATCAGTTTCTTTAACTACCACTTAGTGGTTTCACTATTCATCAAAAATTGAAGTTTTTCAGAAAAATACCAAAAATTCACCCTAAGCTATATTTGATATTCAGAATTCAAAAATGATGTCTATTTTACAAAATTCAAAATATATAAGTTGCAATAATTAATTTAATAATTAATTCCTGCTGTCAAAACAAATAGCGTGTTTTTAAGAAACAGTATCTATTAAAAGATTGACACTAGTTTAAGTCCAATTTCAAAGTGAAATTAATTCCAATGACCACCATTGGATTAAATGGTAAAATTATATTCTAAATAAACTTTAATATCAATTAAAAAGATAATCTATCCATATAAATAAATCATATTAAAAGGAGTTTTTGAATTAAAATGCAACATTTTCACTAAAAATGATCTTTATCGAAAAAATAACAAAAATTTACAAAAAGTAAATTTTGATGTCCATATTCTAAAGAAGGATTTTATTTTTTCAAATAAAACATATAAACTTGTCAAAAGTATATTTAAAAAGGGTTCTCCATCAAAAGGCGGTTAATTGACCTTTTAAATAATATTAGAAGATTTATACTTAAAATTAGATTCATTTTCATTTTAAGCCTCTAACATTTATTGGATAAAAGTAAAAATATTTGACAAACATATATAATCATTTTTTTAGTTAGTTTCGTTCATTCCCACCATTACAATGGCTAGGCGTTAACTTCCATTTAAAATAATATTATTTTATTATTAGAGTTCAACGTAAGATTTCAAAGAAACTCATTGTTGCGTATTGGGTATGCCATCAAGTATAGAGTTCCCTTTAAAGTAATATTAATATTTTATTCAAAAATATGGATAAATATGAAAATGTAATATTCTTTATTTACCTGGGGTGTTACATCTTTCCCCCTTTTTGGGAATTGCGTCCTCGCAATTTTAAAATTGGGCTTGGAAACTTCATTGAAAATCCCACATCGGAACAAGATTCAGTAAAACTATCACTTTAAAAGAATGGGAGAGAAGTAAAAATGTCACCCGAGTTAACCCATACTAGGATTCCATGTATGAAAATATGGATATGGAGGAAAAAACAAAGGTTCATTTTCTGATGGAGAGTGATAGTAAACATTTCTAGGAGAAAGTTAACCATAAGAAAATCACAAACTTGTGATGGGTTAAACGGTATTCGATTCCCCAGTAGGAAAGGTTAACAGACAACATTTTTGTTTTAAGTTACTCTTAATTGAGGAATTTATTTTTCAGCTTAACTAAATCATAATGAAACATACTTACTTGTCACGTAGACTTACAAATTTTACTAGATTCCTTAATCAGACTCATATTTTCTCCAAAAGATGATTATTTAGGAAGACTTGTTCGCATTAAGAGTACTATAATCAACTTCTAGAGAATCACCTAATCCCCAAAAGAGAACTATATACTTCCCAAGTATTTAGACCTTAACCAAAACTAAAACCAAAAAGGTTAGTATGAGATCAGATAATACCCAAAAAGGGTAATCCTTTATAAAAAAATCTATTCTTAATCTCCAAAATTTGTCAAACAATACCCAAAGTTCAACAAAGACCATTCAATAAACATCTATCCATAAAATTATTCAAAGTAATCACAACTAAGACTGAAAGCCAAATATATGAAGGATTTAATCACATAGTCTTCCAAGATAAACCTTAACATTTATCTCCAAATAACATCAGTTACTCTTAAAGTCTCATACTGAGAAGTAATTAACCTAATCACATATCCTCCATGATAGGTTAATAATTTCCATAGATAACCCAAAATCAACTTACTCTTTATTCCTAAAATCATCTAACTAAAAAAAATAATTAGTCAAACTAACCAGGGACTTCACGTAGTCCAGTGGTAGGTGATAAATACCAATCGCAAATTGGTTGTGGGTTCAATTCCCGCAGCTTTGTCCGACGCGACGGTTTGTCACACAGTCTTCATGTTGTCCTTTTTCCAAAACTATATAATTCTTAAAACATTCCCCAAAATGAGATAAAATCTTCAAAAATAACCATAATATAATTTAACCTCAATTTTATCTCATCTCGTTCATATTCCATCATAACGTATAGTAACCTATAATTACCTCAAAAGTAAGGATCATATAAACCCTAATGGTTACCTTTATAATTATTACCTGAACTTCCATGTCGAGTTGGTTCTCTCTTACATGATGCATTAGAGAACTCACCATGGTTCAAGTGGTTGATCATGACTCCTGATAGTTGGTTTAGAATAACCATGATATTTCTCATTGAATCCCCCATTTTATTCAGTCTCTTAATCAGAGAACCACCACAGTTGCCTTCAAACCCATTGTCACTTTGGTGTCTTCTAGATCCATCCATTTACTAAAACTAGAAATGTCAGTGTGAGTATATCAACAAAATCATTATGTACTAAAGAGGAAGATAAACACTAAGATATACTTATCCAAGTTATCTCAAACTCATTTTAACCTTCAAAAATAACAATGAATCTATCTAATATAATAACCATTGTGGTTATACACAACTTTTCACTTAACACTCTGACCTCTAAAGTTATCTAAACCATCCTCTGATACCAACTGTAAGGACCTAGCCTTAAACATTACTTATTATAGAATTAAATGAATAATTTACATTGAGGATCTTTTCAGGTTTATAGTTTTAGAGAATTAGGACATAACTATTACATCTCAAAGATTACAATGTAGACACATCTACTTAGCTTCCATTTTTTTTACAAAAATAAAAATTCTTGAAAAAAAGAGTCATTTCTAGTTCCTTATTTTAGATAGCCTGACATTTTCTTGATCCCATCCTTGACCCTATTCAACATTATGTACTGTGAAAATATTTCAAAAACTTGGGATGAGCATAAAAATCTTAGTAAGGGTTATAACGGTACCTAAAGAAAACATCAGTCCATGTATACATAAGAATCAATGAAATCATACCTTACTCATAAAACATAAGCAATTTAACATACCTCATGAAATCATAAGATTTATGCATAACTCAATAGAAATCATAAGGCATAAAGGTAACTTGAGGCATTCATAAAATTATTACTTAGGGAGTAACCCTCATGGTTACATTTGGAATACCCATCATAGTATATTCCCTAAATCTCTTTGGAGAAAACATAATGTTTAACTCCTTCGCGTTACCCAATGCATTGGAGAGCTATATCGGGCTCACCCGCCCTTAGTTTATCACGGAACCACCCGTATTCATAAAAAATTCCCATGAACAATAACATAATTATAGCTCATAACTTAAGAATAAAGGAAGGATAACATTCCCACATAACCATATAACATTTTATGATATTGAAATAATGAATCCATTCAAAAAAACCATTTTCAAAACCTTTTAAAACATTTAATAATGATATTTTTGAATCAAAGTGTCCCATACCACCTTGGAGATTTTAACAATTTAAACCATTAATATCCATATAAATAAATCCTTAAAACCATTTTGAAAACATGGATATGAATGAGAAATATTTATAAGAACAAATCATTAAAACATTTAAGGCGATATTTTAGTTAAAGGGTTTTTACCAAAATTAGAGACACTTGAATACAATAATTGAGGAATAACATTTAATCTGAACTTTATAATATCATGAGAATAAATGGATTCATGATATAATATTCCAAAGGACATTATATACACCATATAAGAGTGAGTTGGTGCATAACAACAATGAAGTCTCAATAGAAATGTAAAATGAGATGAAATCCCTTATAAAGAAGGTATCCTTAAATTAAGGATAAACCAATCTCATAATTATGTGTGAAAAATATAAATAAACCCAATATAAGTGGATATTAAGCGAAAAACAATCAAAGGTCATTCAAACTTATTCCAAGGATGACATATTCAATAACTACAAGTTGATCCCAAAGAAATCAAAATTGTGTTAAGAAGTTCCTTTGGTAAAATTCGACAGCCTAACGGCATCACCTTAAAATTCATAAAATTAGTTGATGAGAGATAAAGTGGTTTCTCATAACTTGGACATAAAATTTACATCAATAAGGATATAGAAGAACATATCCCAACATAAAAAGATGTAAATTAAAAGTCATAACAAAATAGGTCTTTTAAAAAGAGGAGTGGGAAATATTCCCTTACCGATTTGGGAAACTCTCGAAACGTACACCCCATGAAAGAAGGGTCATACAATGAAGATGTAAATACCCATAAATGATAGTATATTATACAAATAGTAAAATAATGGGCAGTAAATACACCACACAAAAGGAAATAGTGCCCAATGTATCAAGAATCTCACGGGAATAAAAAGTGAGATGAAAATCCCCTTATGAAAATTTGGTCGCCTAACGGCGCCACATAAAACATCACAAAATGGATTGATGAGATCAAATAGGGTATCTAATAATATTAACATAAAATTTAAAGTAAGAGGAATATATAAGAACATCCCCCAACATAATAAAGAGGAGCTTAAAATAAGTGACATCAAAGAGAGTAATTTAAAAGAAAGAGAGAGGTTGGATCCCTTACCTCAAGTCCGACTTGTCTTGTTTGTATCTTTATATTACTGAATAAAAAACATTGGTCAATTTATAATTTCTTAAGGTCCTCCTTTTAAAATTATTATTCAGTTCATATCACATATTATAATGATATAATAATTGGTTAATAACGTGAGTTCATGTCAGACGTTTTTGTCGATGTTTGGTACATGAGTCAAAAATGAACTTGTTTGAAAATGATTGTCTATGTAGTTATAAGTAAATCATCTCCAGGATAGTATTAATGATTTCAATATCATATATATCTAGTAAATATTCATTTTATACTATTCCATAACATATGGAGATAAAAAGAAATGAAATGCACCGTTCATGGAGACGGTAGGCCGTACTTACGCATGAACGCTACTTTCATTTCTTTTACATATTAATGGAATTAAAAATAATTGAGAGATATATATATTATAATTCCAGTATAATATATATGTTTTTTAGGTCACATATGTTCATTAATTTCATTCTTTATACATTCCATGTATTACAGGAACGAGTCACATCACTTGAGGGGGTGGTAGTCCACACTTCCTCGTATGAAATTATCTCATTTGCACAACATGAAAATCATAAAGGTATGTTTTAAATATAAAATACAAGAGAATATGGAAAACATAAATACCATATATATCATATATAAAATATAGTGACATCATAATGGCCACCATGAAAGGTGTTAAGAGAACATTGAACAATCATCGTTTCGTGAGGCGGTGATTTTCCATCCACAGAAACAGTATGTTCTTTAACCATTAGACAGAGTTGTGTGTAAGTGTAGCTCAAATACTTCACATAACATCATCCTAGTATATTGAAGATTCTTTTTTTGTTACAAAATAAAGGAATAAAAAGTTTTTAGGGGTTTGTAGAAGCAAAATAAAACAAAAGAACACAAGTGAAGACATTACCTTTAAATCGGGTAACTCCTCTTGGTTTGAACCAAAAGGTTTTATTGAAGAGAATTATTCCAAAGGTGAGGCTTCAATGATTAAGAGAGTGATGTGGAGAGATGAAATGGGTAGGGTTTGGCCGATCCAAAGGCTTGATAGGTGTGGGTAAGGTGGTAGAGTTGGGGGCCTTTTATAAGAGAAGAGGAGGGGCACTCTTGGAAAGTAATAAAATATTACTTTATTATAAAATGCTTTTCGGATTTTAAAGGTCCCAAAAGGATATATTTAGAGTCTAAGGTGATAAGGTTTAGAAATCCACCCATACAATAGGTTTGTGACAAGTGTAAGACTTATATTTCACCCTATCTTCTCATTTTATTTAAATCATTCATTTATGAGGTAATCACTACATCATCACGGTGTCATAAATAAAATAATTTATTTAATGTATACAAATTATAAAAAAAATATCATTATGTAGGAAAAAAATTTAAATTTCTAATTAACATTTATAGTCAAAAATATTACTTGTAAAACCCCATGTAAAAATTGTTTTAGTAAAACAATTCATGTTTGTCACATTTTAATTTTAACTTTAAATAAAAAGTTATTAATGTCATTTTCCAACCAATGTGGCTCCATGGGGTCCCCATGTTGACCCATGGACTATCTTGGTTGTCCATGACTCATCCAATAAGGGTAGGACATGTTTGAAGGTTATTTCATATTATTATAACATTATCTTTACCTTAAATTACACTAATTACCTTTAATCGCTATTAATAAAACATAAAAGTTACTATTCACCAAAAAATTATTTTAATCTCATTAAACCAAATTTTACTTCCTAATTACAAACTTTTATGTCAGATTTTTGAAAATCAAATCACAGAAGTGGTAAAGATTCATTTAAATGAAAAATCAGTTTCTTTAACTACCACTTAGTGGTTTCACTATTCATCAAAAAATTGACGTTTTTTCAGAAAAATACCAAAAATTATCCCTAAGCTATATTTGATATTCCGAATATAAAAATGATGTCTATTTTAAAAAATTCAAAATATATAAGTTTAAATAATTAATTTAATAATTCATTCCCATTGTCAAAACAAATAGCGTGTTTTTAAGAAACAGTATCTATTAAAAGATTGACACTAGTTTAAGTCCAATTTCAAAGAGAAATTAATTCCAATGACAACCATTGGATTAAATGGTAAAATTATATTATAAATACACTTTAATATCAATTAAAATGATAGTCTATCCATATAAATAAATCAGATTAAAATAAGGTTTTGAATTAAAATGCAACATTTTCACTAAAAATGTTCTTTATCGGAAAAATAACAAAAATTTACACAAAGTAAATTTTGATTTCCAGATTCTAAAAAAGGATTTTATTTTGTAAAATAAAACATATAAAATTTTCAAAAGTATATTTAAAAAGGGTTCTCCTTCAAAAGTCAGTTAATCGACCTTTTAAATAATATAAGAATATTTATGCTTAAAATTGGATTCATTTGCATTTTAAGCCTCTAACATTTATTGGATAAGAGTGAAAATATTTGACAAACATATATAATCATTTTTTATTTAGTTCCATTCATTCCCTCCATTAAAACGGCTAGGCATTAACTACCATTTAAAATAATATTATTTTATTATTAGAGTGCAACGTAAGATTTCAAAGAAACTCGTTGTTGAATATTGGGCACGCCATCGAGCATAGCGTTCCCTTTAAAGTAATATTAATATTTTATTCAAAAATATGGATAAATATGAAAATGTCATATTCTTTATTTACCTGGGGTGTTACATTAATAAAATTATAATAAATCAAATATATTTTGATGAGGTCCTATACTAGGTAATTAATGTATCAAATTTAAATATCCAGGACATTAAGTACAACTGAATAACGCTTTTGAACATAAGGTTAGGGGTTTTTCATATCAATTTTATTTTTGTGAGATATGTATTATTCACCACTTATTTCTTGTGTAAGGTGTATGTATACATCCATTTGATATATCATATCATGAAAATATTTACCTTTATGGTATTAAATGTTTCATTTTATAATTATCAATTTCATTGGGAATATGATTTGATTAATTACAAGTTATAATGGGTTTCTCCTCTCACTTTCATTTCTATGAGATATTCCTTATTCACCACTTATTTTTTATATGTGGTGTATGTATACTGCCCCTTTTTTATTATCATCATTCATTGAATATTTAATTAAATATCAATATTTCTTGTATCATGTATATGATTATTTTCTTAGTCGTAAACCATTTTTACATATAGTGTTTACTTTGAATGTTGTTTTAACTGGGGAAAAGTTATAAATCTGTATACTCTACTTAATACGGCTATTTTTATAAGTAATATTATTCATTAATTAAATCTATATATTAATAATTATTTGGACTTGCAGTGTTGGGTGGGTCTTGAAATTATATATCCCCTCGATACATCGATAGGCCTCATGAGACAAAATAGTTAGCGACAAACCCTTCACATTTTTTCCACGTAGAATCAAACAGGTTTCTACCCACAAACTTATACCATATTATGAAAGGTTTTGATGGTGGTTGTTCATGTTACAGATACATGACATCCAATAATTAATCATTTCCTTCATTCACTATTCATTCATTACTATCCATGAGCATTTCACTATGAAAAAATCTATGGATACATTTTCATTCTTTGTTTATTGATTAAATGGCATGAGTTTTTGAGTTATTTACCATTTCATTTTGATTATGTCTTATTGATTATGCTTCACTTATTATCAATTCATGTTTCTACTATATATAACCCTTAATGGTCATTTGAGATCACCCTTTTATTTCTTTTTTCCTTCCCTATGTTTTGAAGATGAAATCCTTGAATAAGTGTTAAGGAAGCAATTTATTCTCTTTCATTATGTTCTATGTTTAATTACCAATGTAATAAGGGAACCATTTTTGTGTCTAGTTCTTTAATACTACTAAACTGATTGATCCTTAGTGAAGAGATCTATTATATTTATACCATTGTATTAAAGTAACCACCTACTTTATGATATTGGGATCGAGTTTGTTATAGTTGGTATCAGAACAAGTTTAATAGAATCCTTGTGAACTATATTTTTAAATGAACATAACCAACATGAGAACTAATATAATTCCTTATAATATTTAAAAACCTTTACCTTAGAATAATTTTTATTTTTCCAATAAATTCTCATGATGGTTATGGGATAACTCAGTGTGTGCCATTATTTAGTGATGGATCCTAATGGATGGAAGGGAATTAATACCCACATAGAATTGAGGGATTATCACATTGTGTAAGTTAACATAGTTGGTTTTGGATATTAGAATATCATTATCATATTAGGATAGCTTAATAATGTTATAAAGAATAAATATACTACACTTATGTTGGATCATTTCATGTGGAAAAATCCCCCATATTTTAGTGGGACTACTAATCCAGTGGTAGCTGGGAAATGGATCAAGTCCCTTGAAAAATTATTTCTAGAATTGGGATGTGATGGAAGAAAAAATGTGGTACTATAGGTATATTTCTTCAAGGAATATGATGATCAATAGTGGTTGTTGATCCTGAATACTAAGGATGAAGATTAAATAGAATACATGTAATGGGGAAATTTTAAAGAAACATTTTTTGGCCAATATTTCCCTCATTATCAATGAACTGAAATAAAGAGAAATTTACATAGATTAAAGAAAAGGGAATAAGAGAGTGTTATATAGTATGAGGCTACCTTCACAAGACTATCCAGGTATGATATAGATTACATGCATGATTCGTAAAAAAATATTGATCATTTATTTGAAGGGATTAAGCCAAGTCTCCAAAGGGAACTGGCTTCTCAAACATTTTTATCATATGATGAAATAGTATTAAGTTCCATAAAAAAAGAGAAGGAATTTACTAGATCATATATGTTCAATGTAAATAATGAGAATAAGAGTTCTTCTGATAACCATGAAAAATTTAAAGCATAAAATAAGAATAGGGGAACATCGAAATTCCAATTGTGTAACAATTATGGAAAGAATCATCCCAGTAAATGCTTGAAAGGAATTGGGGTTTGTTATAAGTGTGGAGAAAGGGTTATTGAGCTAATAAATGCAAGTGAGAGAAAAAAAAATTATGTTAAATGCTTCAATTATAAATAAATGAGTCATTATTCAAACCAATTTCCCTGGTGCCATGGTAATCTACCAGATAAGAGGATAATGAGAAATGGAAATCTTATGTGATCACTAAAACTAAGGTATAAGTACCAAATGATGTGTTAATAGGTACATTAATCCTATCTTAAAATTTATCCAATTACTTATTTGATTCGGAATCATCTCCCTTCTTAAAATCAACCCAGTTTTCCAAAAAATAGATATTTCCCTTTGGATTTAATAAGAGAGTTTTCATTTAAAACTTCTAATTGAAGTCTTGTTGCAAAAAAGATGTGTCGAGAAGTCCCCATTATGGAATATAAACGTGATTTAATTACTGACCTTATAATCATACCTATGGTTGACATTGACATAATTCTATGTATAAATTTTATTTCAAAATATGATGCAAAAAATTATTTTAAGAAGAAGGAAATTACATTTTTTGAGGAAGATGTAGAATTCATTATCTTTAGATAAAAAATATCATCACTTGACTCTTATATAAATCCACCCTTAGTAGATATAATTAATGAAATTATTAGAGAGGAAGAGCAAAAAACTTCTAGGGATGAAAAGGGTAATCTTCAACTTGAGGATGTACCTATTGTACAAGAATACATTCATGTATTTCTCAAGGAATTACCAGGACACCCCCCACCCCCCTAGAGCGTGATGTTGAGTATACTATTAGTTTAATCCCTGATAAAAGACTAATATCAAATACTCCCTATAGAATATAATTAGTATAATTAGTGGAGTATAAGAAAAAATTAAAGGAGTTGAGTAATAAGGTATTTATTTTCCATAAAGTTTCTCCACATAGAGCCCATGTTCTCTTTGTTTAGAAGAAATATGGATCCATAAGGTTTTACATTGATTATAGATAAATAAATGAAATTATGATAAAGAACAAGTATCCACTTCCTCACATTGATGATTTATTTAATCAACTTCACAGATCTCGATATTTTTCTAAGATTTACCTTCATTTTGGATATCATCAATTGTGAGTAAAGAAGGAAGACATTCGAAAGACATATTTTCGAATGAGGTATGAACATTATGATTTTACAGTAATTCTATTTGTATTGACTAATGCACCCTCAGTTTTTATGGATCTGATGAAGAGGGTATTCAAGGAATATATTGATGATTTTTTTGTAGCATTCATTGATGATATTTTAGTGTATTCTAAAATCTATGAAGAAAATGATAATCGCTTGTAGATTATTCTTGATAATATCAAAAGGAAAGAGTTATATGGTAAATTTATGAAGTGTAAATTGTGGCTTCTGGAAATTTCTTTTCTTGTCCATATTATATCTAAAGATGGAATATCATTTGAACCAGTAAAGATAAAGGTAATCCAAGAATGGTCTACACCAATGAACATAACCAAGGTATGTATTTTTATTGGTTTAGAATGTTATTATTGGAATTTAGTTTAGAAATTTTCTCAATTGTCTAACCCATTAACCAATATCACATATAAAGGGGTTAAGTTTTTATGGACAAAATAATGTTCATGATGTTTTAAAAAATTGAATAGAATATTATTCAGTTCTATGATTTTGACTATACCATCAGTGATTGATGGGTTTGTGATATACAGTTATGCATTGAAGAAAGGACCGAGTTGTTTCCTTATGAAAATTGATAAAGTTATTTTATATACATCAAGGTAGTTGAAGATTCATCAAAGAAATTATCCAACTCATGATATTGAGTTATCAGTCGTAATATTTTCTATGAATATAGGGATACAATGTCCCTATGGTGAAATATGTGAGTTATATGTGGATCACAAGAGTTTGAAATAACTATTTACATAGAAATAAATCAATTTGAGGAAAATATGATGGCTCTAGTTACTCAATGATTGTGATTTCTCAATACACTACCTCCCATGAAAAGAAAATAAGTTAGCAGATGCATTAAGTATGAAAGATCATGGACTTATAAACCAAATGAGAATTGAGAAAGATTTTTATGTTCATGGATTTAGTAAATATAGATACGGGAATTATTAAGGAAGAGGAAACATCACTCCTTTTTAAAATGATTGCTAAAACATATTTATTAGAGAAGATAAAAAGATCTTAATATTATTATGAAAATTTTCAAAAGAAAATTAAAGTCATTAAGGATGGAAAATTGGAAGACTTCATGTATGAGAATGGAATTCGGAAATTTTGAAATAGGTAATGTGTTCCATCAATACCTAGGCTAAAAGGTAACTATTAGATGATTCACATAACTAAAATTTCTCTATACACCATGGAATTACTAAGATGTATAGAGAACTGATGGAACATTTTTGGTGGGATAATATGAAGCGGGAAATTGATGACTATGTGTTAAGATGCCTAATTTTTTAACAAGTGAAGGATAAGAGATAATATCCTAGGGGATTAATGAAATCTATAACTATTCCTATGTTTAAGTGGGATAAAATTATGATATAATTTTTCACAGGACTACCAAGGACACCTAGAATGAATGATGCGATATGGGTTATTGTTGATCATCTTACAAAATTGGAAAATTTTCTTGCTATAATAAAATATTTATCTTTGAGATCCTAGAAATACTTTTTATTAATTAATTTTTAAGACTTCATGGTGCACTTATATTAATTGTGTCTGGTCGGGATCCCCATTTTACATCAAAATTTTGGAAGTCTTTAGAAATATCTATAAAATGAGATTCATTTGATCATTTCCTACTATCCTCAAACTGACAGATAGTATGAAAGGAATATTCCTACATTGTAAGACATGTTGAGATCCTGATTACATTAATTTAAAAGTATTTGGGATAATTATTTATCTTTGGTAGAGTATTCCTATAATAATAGTTTCTATTTGGGTATTTAAATAGTTCCATATGAAGCATTATATAGAAAGAGATTTCATACTCCTACTTGTTGGGATGGATTTGGTTAAATAAAACTTATATTCCCAGAACTTATTGAAGAAAAAATTACAAAGGTAAATACTATTTAGGCTCATATTAAATCATTTCAATGTAGGTAAAAGAGTTATGCTGACAATTAGATAAATGATTTAGAATTTCAAGTGGGAGATCATATATTTCTAAAAGTATATCCATGTAAGGGTGTCATATGGCTTGGTATGAAAGGGAAAATGAGTCCCATGTATAATAGACCATTTGAAATTCTAGAAATAATTGGATTTGTATCTTACTAATTAATAATTCCATCAAGTCTCTCCAAAGTTCATGATGTGTTTCATATATCATTGTTAAAGAACTACATGTCAAACTCAACTCATGTACTCACCTATGATGAAATAGAAATGGGACCTAATTTGTCTTACTATGAAGAAACTATCAAGATTATTGATAGTAGAGAGAAATTATTTAGAAATTAGATGACTCAACTGGTAGAGGCTATTTGGAGAAACCATAAAATAGAATAAGCAACATGGGATCCTGAGGATATTATAAAGAAGAACCATCCTCATTTGTGTAAAAGTCGATATTCATGAAAAAATTTGAGGCTGAATTTTTTTGAGGAAAGAATATAACACCCTAATATTTTACAGTATGTATCTTCTTAAATAAATTCAATTTATCTGATAACATACGTTTCATGCAACATCGAGCTTAAAAAAACTATGATATAATTTTAAATATTAACATGAATATGTGAATAGTAATGTGACCTTTAGGAATAGTAAACTATACATTATAATAATAACCTCAACTATGAAAGTAGAAAAAAATTTATGCATCTCAGAAATGAAAATATGAGATAGTTATATCATGGAATAAGTAAATAAAATTTCTACAAATGATAAATTAAGGGTTGGTATTTTTGTGAAATGTAAATATTTATTTACTATTTTATAATTAATATAATGATTTAATGTAAGATTTATTTCATAAAATAGATTCATAAATTAATATTTTGTTTACTTATAATTATAATATAATTTTATGAGACCTTAATTAATATTTCAAAAGTGTCGTAAAATCCGTTATAATATTAACATAAGTATTTTTAGAATAAATAATGATATTAATTAGAAATTAAGATTATCATATTTAAAAGTTTATTTTCATAAAATGCAGTAAATTTTTGAAATCTACATCTAAAAAATTGGGTATGTGATTTTTTGGGTTTTTTCTAAAATAGTTGAATTTTTTGTGAATAGAGAAATACGATAATTTATGTATTTAACATTTTGAATATTTGTGTCATGGATGATGTAAGAAACCATTAGTTCAAACCCAAATGTACTATTCACTATTAATATTCATGATAATCAACACTATTGATAGTCTTGATCCAAAATAATAAAAAATGAATAAAATAATCAAAAACACCCCTCTCTTCCCACTATAAATACCAACCCTTATCTTCACACATTATAAGCCTTGAAACTTGTCTAAATTATTCCCAAATACATTACCAAGCATCTTACCTATGTCCAAGAATTTCTAGTCTTACCAAAAGACCAAATCAAAGTTTCTTAAGGAGGTTCCCAAGGAGACAATATTCGAGAGGTAAACTCCTCTTTTTTCTCTATTAATTTCTTTTCTTTTCTTATCATCTCCTCACCTCCCTTATCCAAAGTGGAATGGTAACTCTAGTATGATATATATACTATAATTTTTTTATGTTAATGTAATATTCATCATTAAATCTCTTCTTATCTCCTTTTAATTATAAAAATGAAAACATCATCGTGAGGTTTCGATTTGTCACGTTCAGGGACGATGAGTTTTTGTTTTTCGTTAGTGCCTTCAAGGATGGTCATAAAACCATTTTATAGTTAAACCAGATTAAAATATGTGTATTAAAAATTATTTAATGTTATGTAACCAGTATATACACATAATATTAAATAAAATTATACTATTTCATGAAGGTCATAATAACTACCAAAATAAACTAATAATTTTTCATTATTGTTTTATCTAATGAATCATCCTGATACCATATAACCAAATGATATATTAGGATCATTTAAAATCCTATGATTATATTAATATCCTTACATTCCATTTCTATAGTTTTTCTACCATTTTACAAGAACTCTCATAATTACTATAAGGCCCCAGCCTAAAACATTACTTAATCATGAGATATTTCAAGAATACTCATTGAGGATCTTTTCAGGTTTAGAGTTTTAGAGAATTAGATCATAAAACATGCATTACATTCCATATTTAAACAAATTGGTTACATAAAAGATAGTATTCATTTTTACCATAAACGGAAACATATTTAAAATAAAACATGGATTCTTTCTTGACACTTCCTTAACACTATCATCATATCATGTACCTTTCCCTCAACCTGTGAAAAAAACATTTCAAAAACTTGGGATGAGTATAAAAAGCTCAGTAAGGGATACAAAAATATGGAAAGTAAACATGAGTACATGTATACATAAGAATCAATGAAATCATACTTTACCCATAAAACATAATCACTTCAACATACCTCCTCAAATCATGAAAAAAAATCATAGAATTCATAAGACATAAAAGGTAACTTGAGGTATTCATTACATTCTTACGTAAGGAGTAACCCTCATGGTTACGTTTGGAATACCCATAATATTATATTCCTTAAATCTCTAAGGAGAAACCTTAACGTTTAACCCCTTCGCGTTACCCAATGCATTGGAGAGCTATATCGGGCTCACCCACCCTTAGTTTATCACGAAACCATCCGTCTTCATAACAATTCCCAAGAACCATAACATAAATGTATCACATAAAACATGCATAAAGGAAACATAACATTTCCACCTTTCAATCACAAGATATCAATACCACACATTTATATAATAAAAACATTATGAAAACCATTTTCAATACCAAAATAAAAGAAAAGTAAAACATGGTATTTATTTTTCATTTTAAAAAAAGTTATGGATTGTAGAGGAAGCTGAAACTCAAATAATGGTCAAGGCGGCGGAGAAGTCGTTGTCGCCGCATAAGTACAAAAAAACATTCCCTTTTGTCATTTGGTAAATGCTTCGTATAAAAAAGATTCCTTTTGAATAAACGTAAAATTAAAAGGGGTTTATACACCGTATAAAAGAAAGTTGTGTATAAAAAATAATATGCCTCAATGAAAGGAGATTGAGAAGAAGTCCCTTACAAAGATCATTTTGTAAATAAAAAAGATCGCTCATGTGTATTCACTATAATCTCACATAAAGAAATTATAAATACATGATAAGATATAAAAATTCATTTCTCACATAATTAGAGAACAACATAAATTAGAACGATAAGTTCAAGCCAAAGAATGGGAATTGGGTTAAGTAGTTCCCCTACCTCGTTTCCGACTTGACTCGATCGTTCTTTAATCTCCTAAAAAATAAACTTGAGTTAATTTCTACTTTCTTAAGAACCTTTTTCAAGTTCATTATTCCTTTTATATCACTTATTACCATGTCATGAACACTATGTAATTATTTAAGTTAATAACGGTCGTTTTAACGATCATTGGTACTTGAGTCAAAAATAAACTCTTTATAATTACAAGATTGTTCATGGGGTAAAATATCCATTATATCCAGAATTATATTCATTATTTATATATCATATATATCATATATATCCATTATATACATGCATTTATAATATTACATAACATTTAGAGGTAAGAAATGAAATTCACCATTCATGGAGACGGTAAGCCGTACATACGCATGAATGCTACTTCCGTTTATATTTCATATTTAATGGAATTAAAACATAATGATACATAATATTATTATAATTAAAGTATGGTATCATATATAATATCATTAAATCTATCCTTTATACATACCACATATGGTATTAACGAATCAAATCACTTTGAGGGGGTGGTAGTCCGCACTTCCTAAAATGAAGATATCGCGTTTACCCATAATAGAAACCATAAAGTTATGCCATAAATTAAAAATACAGAAGCTTAAGTAAAAAATAAACATATTATATATCATATATAAATATATTGACATCTTAATGGCCACCTTTCAAGGTGTTAAAAGAATATTGAACAATCATCGTTTCGTGAGGCAGAAATTCACCATCCACAGAAACAATATGTTCTTTAACCATTAGATGTAGGTGTGTGTATGTTTAGCTCTAATACTTATTATAAAAACATCTTAGTATATTTAAGATACTGTTTTTGTTACAAAATAAATTAATAAAAAGATTTTAGGGGGTTGGAGAAGCAAAATAAAACAAAAGAACACAATTGAAGACATTACCTTAAAATCGGATAACTCCCTTTGGTTTGAACCAAAAGGTTTTATTGAAGAGCTTACTGCCTAAGGTAAGGCTTCTTGGATGAGGAGAGGTATGTGTAGAGACAAAATGATCAGAGCTTATCTGAGACAAAGCCTTGAGAGGTGTGGGTAAGGAGGTAGAGGTGGGGGACTTTTATAAGAGGAGAGGAGGGGCACTCATGGAAAGGTATAAAATGTTACTTTATTTTCAAATGATTTTCGGATTTTAAAGGTCCCAAATTAATTAATTTCAAGGATAAGGTGATAAGAGTTCTAAATCCACCCATCCAATAGGTTTTTTACATGTGTAGGTCTTATATTTTACATTATCGTTTCATTTTATTTAAATCGCTAAATAATGAGGTAATCGTTGCATCATCATGATGTCATAAATAATTTAATTTATTTAATTTTTAAAAATTATAAAAAAAATACTATGATTTATTAAATCTTTTTATATTTCCAATGAATATTTATAGTCAAAAATATGACTTGTATAACCCCACGTAAAAATTGATTTAGTAAAACAATACATGTTTGTGTCATTTTTACTTTTACTTTAAATAAAAGGAATCAATGTCATTATCTTACACAACTGGATCCATGGGGTCCCAAAAATCTACCCATGGGTTGTATGGGTTGGTCATGACTCATCCAATAGGGTTAGGAAATGTTTCAAGATATTTTCATTTTATTAAAATATCATTTTTACCTTAAATCACACTAATTACCTTTAATCGAGATTAATAAAACTTAAAAGTTACTTTTCATCAAAAATTATTTTCATCTCATTGAACCAAATTTTTCTTAATAATGAAAATCATTTATATTGATTTTTTGAAATTCAAATCACAGAAGTGGTAAAGTTCCATTTAAACGAAAAATCAGTTTTTGTAACTACCACTTTGTGGTTTCACTATTCATCAAAAATTAAGGTGTTTCATAAAAATACCAAAAATTCACCCTAAGCTATATTTGATATTCCAAATTCAAAAATGATGTCTATTTTACCAAATTCATAACATAGAAGTTTCATTAATTAATTTTATAATTAAATCCCACTGTCAAATCAAATAATTTTTTTAAGAAACAATATCTATCAAAAGATTGACACTCATTTTTGTCCAATCTCAAAGTGATATTAATTCCAATGACCAACATTATATTAAATGGTAAAAATATATTCTAATTTCACTTTAAAACCAATTAAAAAGATAATCTAACTATATAAATAAATTATATTAAAAAGAGGTTTTGAATTAAAATACAACACTTTTCACTATTCATTAAAAAAATAAACTTTATCGGAAAAATATCAAAAATTTACACAAAGTAAATTTTGATGTCCCGATTCTAAAGAAGAATTTTATTTGGTCCAAAAGAATGTATAAGAGTGACCAAAACTATATTTAAAGAGGGTTCACCATCAAAAGGCGATAAGTGGACCTTTAGTGAAAATTAGAGTATATATGCCTAAAATTGAATTCTTTTCATATTTTAAGCCTTTATCCTTTATTGGATAAATGTAAAAACATTTAACAAACATATATTATCATATTTTAGTTATTTCTATTCATTCCCGCCAATACAACGGCTACGTGTTAACTACCATTTAAAATAATATTATTTTATTACTAGTGTGCAACGTAAGATTTCAAAGAAACTCTTTGTTGCGTATCGGGTACGCTATCGAACATAGAAACTCCTTTAAAGTAAAATTAATATTTAATTCATAAATATTAATAAGTATGAAGATGTATTATTCTTCATTTACCTGGGATGTTACATCCTTCCCCCCTTTTGGGAATTGCGTCCTCGAAATTTTATTCACTTAACAAAATAAGTGGGGGTATTTATCCCTCATAGCATTTTTAGATTCCCACATTGCCTCTTCAACCATATAGTTTTTCAACAAAACCTTTACCTGATGAATTACCTTATTCTGCAACACTTGCTCTCTATGGTCAAGAATTTGGACTGTTTGTTCTTCATAAGAGAGATTCTCTTCCAACTGAACTACCTCTGGGTTCAAAACATGAGATGGATCTTGAATATACTTTCTCAACATCGAAGCATGAAAAATATTGTGTACCTGAGATAAACTCAGAGGTAAAGCCACTTGGTAAGCAACTGATCCAACTTTTTCTAGAATTTCATATGGTCCAATGAACCTTGGACTCATTTTTCCTTTCTTACCAAATCGCATCACACTTTTCCACGGTGAAACTTTGAGAAAAACATGATCACCTACCTCAAAAGATAGATCCTTCCTCCGGTTATCCGCATAACTCTTCTGCCTGCTCTGAGCTGTTCTCATGTGTTTCTGAATCAACTGAACTTTTTCTACCATCTCTTCTACCAATTCTGGTCTCATCAGCTTCCTTTCACCCACTTCATCCCAAAAAGCTGGAGTTCGACACCGCTTCCCATATAATGCCTCAAACGGTGCCATCTGTATACTGGAATGAAAACTGTTATTATATGAAAATTCAACCAAAGAAATATGTTAGTCCCAAATTACCTGATAATCCATCGAACAAGCACGTAGCATATCTTCTAAAGTCTGGATTGTTCGTTCTGACTGCCCATCTGATTGAGGATGAAAAGCTGTACTAAAATTTAATTCAGCACCCAACGACTTCTGAAGGTCTTTCCAAAAGTTAGAAGTAAACCTAGGATCACGATCGGATACAATAGAGAGGGGAACTCCATGTAACCTGATTATCTCTTTAAGATACAAATGAGAAAGTTGATCTAGGGAAAAAGTATCTCATATAGCAAGGAAATGAGTAGATTTAGTCAAGAGATCAACAATAACCCAGATTTCATTATTACCTCGAGGTGTCTTCGGCAATCCCACAATGAAGTCCATGGATATATTTTCCCATTTCCCACTATGGCACTGGTAAATGCTGAATCATCCCTTTCGGTAACTGCTGATCTGCTTTAACCTGTTGACAATTCAAACACTTCATAGTAAAATCAGCAATATCTCTTTTCATTCTGTCCCACCAGTAATACTCCCAAAGATCTCTATACATCTTAGTACTGCCTGGATGAATTGAAAACGGAGAACTATGAGCTTCACATAACAACTCTCCCTATTCAACTGTGAATCACAAGTCACACAAAATCTCTTCCCAAATCTCAAAACACAATCATTATCAATGTTGAATTCAGGAAAATTACCCTTCTAAACCAGCTCTACCTTTTTCTACAACTCACTATCTTGCTTCTGTGCTTTCTTAATTCTATCTGATAGATAAGATTTCACTGATACCTGAAACAAAACAGAAGGACATCCTACACCAACAACTTCTATTCCAAAGTTCATCAAATCCTTAACCAAAGGATCATGTTCCGAACGCAACATTGTTAATGAAGCATTACTTTTTCAGCTCAAAGCATCAGCCACTTTATTTTCTTTTCCTAGATGGTAATGAATTGTACAATCATAATCCTTGATTAATTCTAGCCATCTCCTCTGTCTCATGTTCAATTCTTTCTGAGTGAATATATACTTGAAACTTTTGTGATCGGTATATATTTCACACTTTACTCTATACAAATGATGCCTCCAAATTTTTAAAGAAAAAACAACAGCAGCTAATTCCAAATCATGTGTAGGGTAAATTACCTCATGAGTTTTCAACTGACGTGAAGAATAAGCAATTACCTGATCATTCTGCATTAGGATGCAACCAAGTCCTTTCAATGAAGCATCACTATAGATAACAAACTCCCCATTCCAGGAAGGTAGCTCCAAAACTTGAGCATTCACCAATCTTCTTTTTCAGTTCTTGAAAACAATCATCACATTCTTTTGTCCAGATAAACTTAACACCCTTCCGAGTTAGCTTAGTCATTGGACTAGATAACCGGGAAAAATTTCTAACAAACCTTAGGTAATCGCCTGCCAAACCAAGGAATCTACGAATCTCAGTTACATTTGTGGGTCTTGGCTATTCTTAAACAACCTTTGTTTTTGTAGGACCAACATTTATCCCATCTTTAGAAACAATGTGAACAAGGAAAGAAATTTTTTGCAACCAGAACTCACACTTGCTAAATTTCCCATACAATTTCTTTTCTTTTAAGGTTTTCAAAATAACCCTTAAATGTCTTTCATTCTTCTATTTACTTTTAGAAAACACCAAAATATCATCAATGAAAACCACCACAAACTTATCCAAGAACTCAGGGAAAAATCTATTCATTAAGTCCATGAATATAGCAGGTGCATTGGTTAGCCCAAAAGAATTACTACAAATTCATAATGGCCATATCTTGTATGAAATGCGGTATTCGGAACATCTGCTTCCTTTACCTTCAACTGATGGTACCCCGATCTCATGTCAATCTTTGAAAAAAAACTGAGCTCCCTGAAGCTGATCAAATAAATCATCGATATGAGGAAAAGGATATTTGTTCTTAACAGTGATGTTATTAAAGGCTCTATAATCAATGAAAAGTCTCACTGAAGCATATTTCTTTTTAACAAATAAAATAGGGGCACCCCATAGTGATGTGCTAGGTCGAATGAAACCTTTCTCTAATAAATCTTTAAATTGATCCTTCAACTCTAAAAGTTCAGTTTGAGCCATTCGATAAGGGGGTTTTGAAATTGGCTTAGCATCAGGAACTTAGTCAATAGTAAATTAAACATCCCGATCTAGTATTATTCCAGGAAACTCATCAGGAAAAACATCAGGATACTCATTTACCACTGGCACATCATTAATCTGAAATGTTCCTTTGTTTTCAACAATATGTGCAAGGTAACATTAATTTCCATCTTTTACAAGTTTCTCAGCCGCTTGATATGTTATCAACAGTAAGGGTTCATTATTGTACAAAAACTGAAAGTCTTTTTCAAAAAAAAAACTTATTTAGATCTACAGTCAATCTTAGCATGGTAAATATAGAGCCAATCCATACCTAGGATAACATCAAACTCTACTAGAGGTAAAACAATAAGGTTTGCAAGTGGGTTCTTTCCACGGATAAGGATAGGAATATTCTAATAAGTTATTTTTTCCTCAACATTTCCCCCAGGTGTTTTTACCACAAGTTCAGGAGTCATTTATTGAAATTGTATTCCCATTTTACTAGAAAAGTTTTTAGAGATGAAAGAATGTGTAGACCCCGAATCAAACAACACACTGGCATAATCTGAAAAAACAAACAAAGTACCTGATACAACTTCATTTGATGGCGCAACATCTTCTGAAGTAGTTTCAAAGGATTTCACCACCCCTTTCTGTTTTTAGTCTAACTGCTTCCCATCACTCAAGCTCTTTGTCGAACACTCGTTTTCACAGTGACCCATCTCATTGCACTTAAAACATTTCACTAACTGTAAATCAAATTTGGTCTTACCATCACCCAGATCTCTTTCAGTGCAATCACGAGCCTTATGTCCCATCTTAACGCATCGGTAGCACTTCCCAGAATTCAGAAGACATTCCCCAGCATGCCTTTTACCACATTTATCACAAATTGGAAACTTTGTTTTCTTACCGTCAGACCTTTTTGATGAATTCTTTCCTTTCTCCTGCCACCTTGGTCTCTTCTTCTGTTAGTTGTTATAGAACACTTGATCATCAGAAAACTCCATTTCCACCTTCTCAGCACATTGAACAAGCTTTTCATAAGTCTTGAACTCACGAGAAGCTAAAACCCTTGGATATTTTGGCTTTAATCCTGAGTAAAAACGGTTGATTTTACTATCAAGGTCTCGGATAAAATTTGGAGCATACCTTGCCAATCGAGTGAACCTTTCTTCATAAGAATCCACTGAGTCGTCCTCTTGCCTCAATTCCAAGAATTGTTTTTCCATACTAAGTCGAACATCTTTAGGAAAATACTTCTCAAGAAACATACCTTTGAATTTATCCCAGTCAAGAGCATCAATCTCATTAGCATCCCTGATATTTTTAACCATCGACCACCACTAATCTGCTTCACCCTCAAAACGGTAAATAGCAAGACTAACCTTTTGATTGTCTGAACACCCCATGACATCGAAAATATTCTCCAGTTCTTTAATCCACCCTTCAGCTAGCACAGGGTCAGATGATCCTCTGAGTGATGGTGGCTGTTGCCTCATGAAATGTTCCACCACTGACATGTTCCTCTACGGTTGATCTGGCTGATCTCATGCATGGATACCACCACCATTTATCGCTTGAGTCAACTACTCCATTACTGCAACAAACTATTCAGTTCCAATTCCGACCATCTCAGGATGCTGATTCAGAAGGTCATTTCCTTTTGTATGCTTTCCTAGCACTACTTCCCTATTTCCTCTACAGAAAACCATTCTGAAAAAACATGTCTTAGATGAAGCAACATGGTAATCTTCAAATGCTATATCATTTAAATTTGACCATAAAAAACTATTTTTGGATAATCATTTAATATAATTCAAACTCCTAAAGTTATCTAAACCGACCTCTGATACCAACTATATGGCCCCAGCCTTAAACATTACTTAATCTTGAGATATTTCAAGAATACTCATTGAGGATATTTTCAGGTTTAGAGTTTTAGAGAATTAGATCATAAAACATGCATTACATTCCACATTTAAACAAAGTGGTTACATAAAATATAGTATTCATTGTTTCCATCAACAGAAACATATTTAAAATAAAACATGGATTCTTTCTTGACACTTCCTTGACACTATCATCATATCATGTACCTTTCCCTTGACCTGTGAAAAAAACATTTCAAAAACTTGGGATGAGCATAAAAAGATCAGTAAGGGATATAAAAATATGGAAAGGAAACATGAGTACATGTATACATAAGAATCAATGAAATCATACTTTACCCATAAAACATAAGCACTTCAACATACCTCCTCAAATCATGAAAAAAAATCATAGAAATCATAAGACATAAAAGGTAACTTGAGGCATTCATAACATTCTTATGTAGGGAGTAACCCTCATGGTTACATTTGGAATACCCATCACAGTATATTCCCTAAATATCTTCGGAGAAACATTAATGTTTAACCCCTTAGCGTTACCCAATGCATTGGAGAGATATATCAGGCTCACCCGCCCTTAGTTTATCACGGAACCACCCATCTTTATAACAATTCCCAAGAACCATTACATAAACGTATCACATAAAACATGCATAAATGAAACATAACATTTTCACCTTTCAATCACAAGTTATCAATACCACACATTGATATAATAAAAACATTATGAAAACCATTTTCAATACCAAAATAAAAGAAAAGTAAAACATGGTATTTGTTTTCCATTTTATAAAAAAAGTTATGGCTTGTAAAGGAAGTCGAAACTCAAATAATGGTCACGGCGGCGGAGAAGTCGTTGTCACCGCATACATACGACAAAAAACATTCCCTTTTGTCATTTAGTAAACTCTTCAAATAAAAAAGATTCCTTTTGAATAAATATAAAAGTCAAAGGGGTTTATACACCGTATAAAATAAAGTTGTGTATAAAACATAATATGCCTCAATGAAAGGAGATTGAGACGAAGCCCCTTACAAAGATCATTTTGTAAATAAAATAGATCGCTCATGTGTATTCACTATAAGATCACATAAAGAAAGTATAAAAACATGATAAGATATAAAAATTCATTTCTCACATAATCAGAGAACAACATAAATAAGAATGATAAGTTCAACCCAAAGAATGGGAATTGGGTTAAGAAGTTCCCTTACCTCGTATCCGACTTGACTCGGTCGTTATTTGATCTCCTGAATAATAAACTTGAGTTAATTTCTACTTTCTTAAGAAACTTTTTCAAGTTAGTTATTCATTTTATATCAATTATTACCATGTAATGAACACTATGTAATTATTTAAGTTAATAACGGTCGTTTTAACGATCATTGGTACTTGAGTCAAAAATAAACTCTTTATAATTACAAGTTTGTTCTTGGGGTAAAATATCCATTATATCCAGAATTATATTCATTATTTAGATATCATATATATCATATATATCTATTATATACATGCATTTATAATATTACATAACATTTAGAGGTAAGAAATGAAATACACCGTTCATGGAAACGGTAAGTCGTACGTATGCATGAACGCTACTTCCATTTATATTTCATATTTAATGGAATTAAAACATAATGATACATAATTGTATTATAATTCCAGTATGGTATCATATATAATATCATTAAATATATCCTTTATATGTACCACATATGGTATTAATGAATCAAATCACTTTGAGGGGGCGGTAGTCTGCACTTCTTAAAATGAAGATATCGCATTTACCCATAATGGGAACCATAAAGGTATGCCATAAATGAAAAATAAATAAGATTAATTAAAACATAAACATATTATATATCATATAAAAATATAGTTACATCTTAATGTCCACCTTTGAATGTGTTACAAGAATATTGAACAATCATCGTTTCGTGAGGCATAAATTCACCATCCACAGAAACAGTATGTTCTTAAACCATTAGATATAGGTGTGTATAAGTGTAGCTCGAATCCTTCTTATAAAAACATCCTAGTATATTTAAGATACTTTTTTTACAAAATAAATGAATAAAAATATTTTAGGGGGTTGGAGAAGCAAAATAAAACAAAATAACACAAGTGAAGACATTACCTTAAAATCGGGTAACTCCCTTTGGTTTGAACCGAAAGGGTTTCTTGAAGAGCTACCTGACTAAGTTAGGTATTCTAGGATGAGTATAGAGATGTGGAGAGACAAATGGATCAGAGATTTCCCAAGAAAAATGCTTGAGAGGTGTGGTTAAGGAGGTAGAGGTGGGGGCCTTTTATAAGAGGAGAGGAGGGGCACTCTTGGAAAGGTATAAAATGTTACTTTATTTTCAAATGCGTTTCGGATTTTAAAGGCCCCACATTGATGTATTTCGAGGATAAGGTGATAATAGTATTAAATCCACCCATCCAATAGGTTTTTTACATGTGTAGGTCTTAGATTTTACATTATATTTTCATTTTATTTAAATCGTTAAATAATGAGGTAATCGCTGCATCATCATGATGTCATAAATAATTTAATTTTTTTTAATGTCTAAAAATTATAAAAAAACTACTATGATGTAGGAAATATTTTTATCTTTCCAATGACTATTTATAGTCAAAACTATGACTTGTATAACCCCATGTAGAAATTATTTTAGTAAAACAATACATGTGTGTGTCATTTTTACTTTTACTTTAAATAAAAGGCATTAATGTCATTATCTTACCCAAGTGGCTCCATGGGGTCCCAAAAATCAACCCATGGGTTTTATTGGTCCGCCATGACTCATCCAATATGGTTAGGACAAGTGTCAAGATATTTTCATTTTATTATAATATCATTTTTACCTTAAATCACACTAATTACCTTTAATCGCGATTAATAAAACATAAAAGTTACTTTTCATCAAAAATTATTTTCATACCATTGAACCAAATTTTACTTAATAATGAAAATCATTTATATTGGATTTTTGAAATTCAAATCACAGAAGTGGTAAAGTTCCATTTAAACGAAAAATCAGTTTTTGTAACTACCACTTTGTGGTTTCACTATTCATCAAAAATTAAGGTTTTTCAGAAAAATACCAAAAATTCACCCTAAGATATATTTGATATTCTGAATTCAAAAATGATTTATATTTTACCAAATTTATAACATAGAAGTTTCATTAATTAATTTTATAATTAAATCCCGCTGTCAAATCAAATAGTGTGTTTTTAAGAAACAATATCTATCAAAAGATTGACACTCGTTTATGTCCAATCTCAAAGTGATATTAATTCCAATGACCACCATTGGATTAAATGGTAAAAATATATTCTAATTTAACTTTAAAACCAATTAAAAAGATAATATAACTATATAAATAAATTATATTAAAAAGAGGTTTTGAATTAAAATACAACACTTTTCACTATTCATTAAAAAAATAAACTTTATCGGAAAAATACCAAAAATTTAAACAAAGTAAATTTTGATGTCCCGATTCTAAAGAAGAATTTTATTTGGTCCAAAATAATGTATAAGAGTGACCAAAAATATATTTAAATAGGGTTCACCATCAAAAGGCGATAAGTGGACCTTTAGTGAAAATTAGAGTATATATGCCTAAAATTGAATTATTTTCGTATTTGGGCCATTATCCTTTATTGAAAAAATGTAAAAACATTTAACAAACATATATAATCATATTTTAGTTATTTTTATTTATTCCTGCCAATACAACGGCTACTTGTTAACTACCATTTAAAATAATATTATTTTATTACTAGTGTGCAACGTAAGATTTCAAAGAAACTCTTTGTTGTGTATCGGGTATTCTATAGAACATATAAACCCATTTAAAGTAAAATTAATATTTAATTCATAAATATTAATAAGTATGAAAATGTATTATTCTTTATTTACCTGGGAAGTTACAATTATACACAAGGGAACCGACCATAAAACCTTGAAATGAATTCTCCTGGAACAACTTAATTAAACATTATAACTCATTAGAATATCCATAAAAGAACTTAATAAAGTTATAATAAATAAAATATATGTTGAATAGGTTATTTAAAAATTAATTAAGGAATCGAATTTTATTATCCATGACATATAGTACAAGTATATAATGATTTCATACATAAAGTCATATCACTTTTATTTCTATGATATATGCCTTATTCACCACTTAGTTATTGTGTGTGGTGTATGTATACTATCATTTGATATGTAATATCATTAAAATATTTATAATCATGGTATTAAATGTTTCATTTGATTACTATTAATTTTATGTGGAATACAATTCGATTTATTAAAGGTGGTAAGGGGTTTCTCACCTCACTTTTATTTCTGTGAGATATATGTTATTCAACAATTATTTATTGTGTGTGGTCTATGTATATTGAACCTTTTATTTATGATCATAATTCATTGAATATTTCATTAAATATCCATATTTATTGTATCATGGATATGATTATTTTCTTATATGTGTACCATTTTTCTTCTATATACATATTTTCTAAAAATGTTTTAAGGTTTTTTTAAATATTTTCTTATTATTTGTTAAATTATTTTTTACCCATGATTTAATTTTTACAAAATGGTTTAAAATGAATCTTCTTGTAATTTTATGAATTAGGTGATTTCAACTTTTTACTAAAAATTTAAAAGGAATTATTGTTTTTACTTACACAACATTATTGGAATTTCCATCCATCATGAGTGATCAACGATTTGAAGATACCTTTATAATCTTCCATGGTTATCTTCAAATAAAAAATTTTCCTTAATATTTGGGAAATTTATATTAAAAAATCAATTCCAATGTGAAAAGGGTTTTTTCCTCAAGAAATATTCTAGTGATATTTTAAAGGAATATTTCATCTATGTTAACATTTTTTTATATTACTTATGATTTATTGGGGACATGATCAAATTTTATTACCCACTTTCATTCTTTGGATGGATTATAATGATGATGATTTAAGGATGATCCTATGAAACTCATTTCTTTTACTTGGGTCAATTAAGTTATGATGAAACGTTTATGAAACCCATTTATTTTATAGGTTATAGTATTAAGAAATTATGAAATGTTTATGAAACTCATTTCATTTCCATTTGTAATGCTATGATGAATTTTTTAATATCTTATGGAATATATATATATATTAATTTAATTATATTATGGGTGGGAATGGAATTATATATCCCTCAAATTCATTGGGTAAATATGGATATATCATGAGATAATAAGGACTGAAATTTGGAGTTAACCCTTTTTAGTAAGGTAGTCTTTCCACTATGATAGTCCTAGGAGTGAACATTGAATAAGGATATAGTGGTATAGGGAGAGATGTAAATCCACTATGATTGTCTTAAAAATGAACTTTGACTAAGGAAATGATTTTATATGTTTATTTTTATGTCACAAAATTATTTATTATGCCAATGTTATGCTATCATGAATCATGTTCATTGATTCCTATATGAATCATCTTTTATGAACTACTAAGCTATATTCCATGATGATCTATGATATATTGGGTATGTATGTTTAAATTTTAGTCTCATGTTTTCATACACTTATTATTATTTTATATTTAAGATATAATTGATATATCTCATATTTATAACACCCCAAGATTTTATGGTATGTATCTTATCAAATAAATATAATTTATTTGATAACTTACATTGCATGCAACACTAAGTTTAAACAAACTGTGATATACTATTAAATATTAACATGATTGTTGGAATAGTAATGTGAGTATTAAGAATAGTAAACTAAACATTATAATAATAAAATAACCTATTAAAGTACAAATAAAATTTAGGAATCTCATAAAATAAAATATTATATATTTATATCATGGAATAAGTAAATAAATTTTTTAAAAATGATAAATTAAGTGTTAGTATTTTTGTGAAACATAAATGTTTATTTAAAATTTTATAATTAATATAATGATTTAAAATATAAAAAAATTAAATATATTTATAAATTAATATTTTTTTTTCTTATAATTATAATATAATTTTATGATACCATAATTAATTTTTCATAGTGTCGTAAAATTGGTTATAATATTAAAATTGGTATCTTTCGAATAAATGATGATTTTAATTAGA
This sequence comes from Viscum album, assembly GCA_963277665.1. NCBI lineage: Eukaryota > Viridiplantae > Streptophyta > Magnoliopsida > Santalales > Viscaceae > Viscum > Viscum album. The sequence goes on along the minus strand of OY728129.1, from coordinate 756,767,597 downwards.
AATTAAATTTCATATATTTATAAAATTATTTTCATAAAATGGATTATATTTTTTAAATCTACACATACAAAAATTATTATGTTGATAATTTGATATTTTTCTAAACTAGTTGAGATTTTGGTGAATAGTGAAATATAATAATTTAGGGTATTAAACATTTTGAGCCAAATACATGGATTTTTTATTCATGAATGATGTAAGAAACCATTAGCTCAACCTCACATGAACTATTTACTATAACTAGTCATATGAATCATTACTATTGATAGTATTGAGCCAAAAATAATAAACAAATGAATAAAATAATAAAAAACACCCCTCTTCTCCCACTATAAATACCGCCCCTAACCACCCTCTCTCCTCACACCTTATAATCCTTTAAGATTGTATAAATTATAACCGAATACCAAAAAATAATCTTACCCACATCCAATACCTTAAATTATTACAAAAATACCAAATCCAAGTGTCTTAAGGAGGTTCCTAAGGAGACGATATTCGAGAGGTAAAATCATTCTTCTTTCTCTTTTAATTTGTTTTATTTTCCTATATTATGCTCACCTCCCCAATAAAAAGTGACATAGTAACTCCCTTATGATATATATAAAATATTTTTATTATTATAATGGAATATTTATCATAAAATATATTATAATCTCCATTTAATTCTAAAAATGAAAACATCGTCCATGAGGTGTTGATTCACCGCCTTTGTGGATGACTAGTTTTCATTTTTCATTATCACCTTCAAGTATGGTCATAAAACCATTTTTATGGATAAAAAATATTTTAATATGTGTATTAAAACTTATTTAATGTTTTTTAACCACTATATATATAATATTATATAAAACGATACTAGTTTGTGATGGTCGTAAAAACCATCAAAATGAACTAATCATTTTTCATTAACATTTTATCTAATGAATCATCCTCATACCATATAAAAAATATATATGTGGACCATTTAAAATATTTTAAGTATACTAAAATCATTTCATTCCTATTTTAGTGTTTTTCTTTCATTTTATAAGAAATATCTTAATTATACACAAGGGAACAGACAATAAAACCTTGAAACGAATGCTACTTGAACAATGAAATTAAACATTATAACTCATTGGATTAGACATAAATGAACTTAATTGTAAGGACCCGGCCTTAAACATTACTTATTATTGAATTAAATGAATGATTTACATTGAGGATCTTTTCAGTTTTATAGTTTTAGAGAATTAGGACAAAACTTTTACATCTCAAAGATTACAATGTAGACACATCTACTCAGCTTCTATTTTTTTACAAAAATAAAAACTCTTGAACAAAAGAGTCATGTATAGTTCCTTGTTTTAGATAGCCTGACATTTCCTTGATCTCATCCTTGACCCTATTCAACATTATGTACTGTTAAAACATTTCAAAAACTTGGGATGAGCATAAAAATATCAGTAAGGGTTATAATGGTACCGAAAGAAAACATCAGTCCATGTATACATAAGAATCAATGAAATCATACCTTACTCATAAAACATAATCAATTTAACATATCTCATGAAATCATAAGATTTATGCATAACTCAATAGAAATCATAAGGCATAAAGGTAACTTGAGGCATTCATAACATTCTTACTTAGGGAGTAACCCTCATGGTTATGTTTGGAATACCCATCACTGTATATTCCCTAAATCTCTTTGGAGAAAACTTAACGTTTAATTCCTTCGCGTTACCCAATGCATTGGAGAGCTATATCGGTCTCACCTGCCCTTAGTTTATCACAAAACCACCCGTCTTCATAAACAATTCCCAAGAACCATAACATAATTATAGCACATAACTTAAGAATAAAGGAAGGATAACATTCCCACATAATAATATAACATTTATGATATTGAAATAATGAATCCATTCAAAAAAACCATTTTCAAAACCATTTAAAACATTTAATAATGAGATTTTTGAATAAAAGTGTCCCATACCACCTTGAAGCGTTTAACATTTTAAACCATTAATATCCATATAAATAAATCCTTAAAACCATTTTGAAAACATGGATATTAATGAGAAATATTTATAATAACAAATCATTAAAACATTTAAAGCAATATTTTAGTTAAAGGGTTTTTACCAAAATTAGAGACACTTGAATACAATAATTGAGGAATAACATTTAATCAGAACTTTATAATATCATGAGAATAAATGTATTCATGATATAATATTCCAAAGGACAGTATATACACCATATAAGAGTGAGTTGGTGCATAACAACAATGAAGTCTCAATAGAAATGTAAAATGAGATGAAATCCCTTATAAAGAAGGTATCCTTAAATTAAGGATAAACCAGTCTCATAATTATGTGTGAAAAATATAAATAAACCCAATATAAGTGGATATTAAGTGAAAAACAATCAAAGGTAATTCAAACTTATTTAAAGAATGACATATTCAATAACTACAAGTTGAACCCAAAGAAATCGAAATTGGGTTAAGAAGTTCCTTTGGTAAAATTTGTCAGCCTAACGGCGTCACCTTAAAATTCATAAAATTAGTTGATGAGAGAGAAAGTGGTATCTCATCACTTGGACATAAAATTTACATCAATAAGGATATAGAAGAACATATCCCAACATAAAAATATGTAAATTAAAATTCATAACAAAATAAGTCTTTTAAAAAGAGGAGTGTGAAAGGTTCCCTTACCGATTTGGGAAACTCTCGAAACGTACACCCCATGAAAGAAGGGTCATACAATGAAGATTTAAACACCCATAAATGAGATTATATTATACAAATAGTAAAATAATGGTCAGTAAATACACCACACAAAAGGAAATAGTGGCCAATGTAGCATGAATCTCACGGGAATAAAAAGTGAGATGAAAATCCCCTTATGAAAATTCAGCAGCCTAACGACGCCACATAAAACATCCAAAAATGGATTGATGAGATCAAATAGGGTATCTCATCATATTAAAATAAAATGTACAGAAATAGTAATATAGAAGAACATCCCCCAACATAAGAAATAGGAGCTTAAAATAAGTGGCATAAAAGAGAGTACTTTAAAAGAAAGAGAGAGGTTGGATCCCTTACCTTAAGTCCGACTTGTCTTGTACATATCTTTATATTCCTGAATAAAAAACTTTGGTAAATTTATAATTTCTTAAGGTCCTCATTTTAATATTATTATTCAGTTCATATCACATATTATAATGTTATAATAATTGGTTAATAATGTGAGTTCATATCAGACATTTTTGTCGATGTTTGGTACATGAGTCAAAAATGAACTTGTTTGAAAATGATTGTCCATGTAGTTATAAGTAAATCATATCCAGAATAGTATTAATGATTTAAATATCATATATATCCTGTAAATATTCATTTTATACTATTACATAATATATGGAGATAAAAATAAATGAAATGCACCGTTCATGGAGACGGTAGGCCGTACGTACGCATGAATGCTAATTTCATTTCTTTGACATATTAATTGAATTAAAACTAATTGAGAGATATATATATTATAATTCCAGTATAACATATATTTTATATAGGTCACATATTTTCATTAATTTCATTCTTTATACATTCCATGTATTGCATGAACGAGTCACATCACTTGAGGGGGCGATAGTCCACACTTCCTCGTATGAAATTATCGCATTTGCACAACATGAAAAGCATAAAGGTATGTTTTAAATATAAAATAAAGAATCATATGGAAAACATAAATACCATATATATCATATATAAAGTACAGTTAAATCATAATGTCCACCATGAAAGGTGTTAAGAGAACATTGAACAATCATCATTTCGTGAGGTCGTGATTCGTCATCCACAGAAACAATATGTTCTTTAACCATTAGATGGAGGTATGTGTAAGTGTATCTCGAATAATTCACATAACATAATCCTAGTATTTTTAAGATACTGGTGTTGTTACAAAATAAAGGAATAAAAAGATTTTAGGGGTTTGTAGAAGCAAAATAAAACAAAAGAACACAAGTGAAGACATTACCTTTATATCAGGTAACTCCTCTTTGCTTGAACCAAAAGGGTTTCTTTAAGAGCATTCTGCCAAAGGTGAGGCTTCAATGATGAAGATAGTGATGTGTAGAGATGAAATGGGTAGGTTTTGGCCGAGCCAAAGGCTTGAGAGGTGTGGGTAAGGTGGTAGAGGTGGGGTCCTTTTATAAGAGAAGAGGAGGGGCACTCTTGGAAAGTAATAAAATATTACTTTATTATAAAATGAGTTTAGGAATTTAAAGGTCCCAAAAGGATATATTTAGAGTCTAAGGTGATAAGGTTTCTAAATACACCCATACAATAGGTTTGTGACAAGTTTAAGACTTAGATTTTACCCTATCTTCTCATTTTATTTAAATCATTCATTTATGAGGTAACCACTGCATCATCACGGTGTCATAAATAAAATAATTTATTTAATATCTAAAAATTATAAAAAAACTATAATGATGTATGAAATTGTTTTAGCTTTCTAATTAATATTTATAGTTAAACATATGACTTGTATAACCCCATGTAAAATGTTTTTTAGTAAAACAATTCATGTTTGTGACATTTTAATTTTAACTTTAAATAAAAAGTTATTAATGTCATTTTCCAAACAAAGTGGCTCCATGGGGTCCCCATGTTGACCCATTTATTTTCTTGGTCATCCATGACTCATCCAATAAGGGTAGGGCATGTTTTAAGGTCATTTAATATTATTATAACATTATCTTTACCTTAAATTACACTAATTACCTTTAATCGCGATTAATAAAACTTAAAAGTTACTATTCACCAAAAAAATATTTTAATCTCATTGAACCAAATTTTACTTCCTAATGACAACAATATATGTCAGATTTTTGAAAATCAAATCACAGAAGTGTTAAAGTTTCATTTAAATGAAAAATCAGTTTCTTTAACTACCACTTAGTGGTTTCACTATTCATCAAAAATTGAAGTTTTTCAGAAAAATACCAAAAATTCACCATAAGCTATATTTGATATTCCGAATTTAAATATGATGTCTATTTTACAAAATTCAAAATATATAAGTTGCAATAATTAATTTAATAATTCATTCCTGCTGTCAAAACAAATAGCGTGTTTTTAAGAAACAGTATCTATTAAAAGATTGACACTAGTTTAAGTCCAATTTCAAAGTGAAATTAATTCCAATGACCACCGTTGGATTAAATGGTAAAATTATATTCTAAATAAACATTAATATCAATTAAAAAGATAATCTATCCATATAAATAAATCATATTAAAAGGAGTTTTTGAATTAAAATGCAACATTTTCACTAAAAATGATCTTTATCGGAAAAATAACAAAAATTTACAAAAAGTAAATTTTGATGTCCATATTCTAAAGAAGGATTTTATTTTTTCAAATAAAACATATAAACTTGTCAAAAGTATATTTAAAAAGGGTTCTCCATCAAAAGGCGGTTAATCGACCTTTTAAATAATATTAGAAGATTTATACTTAAAATTGGATTCATTTTCATTTTAAGCCTCTAACATTTATTGGATAAAAGTAAAAATATTTGACAAACATATATAATCATTTTTTTAGTTAGTTTCGTTCATTCCCACCATTACAATGGCTAGGCGTTAACTACCATTTAAAATAATATTATTTTATTATTAGAGTTCAACGTAAGATTTCAAAGAAACTCATTGTTGCGTATTGGGTATGCCATCAAGTATAGAGTTCCCTTTAAAGTAATATTAATATTTTATTCAAAAATATGGATAAATATGAAAATGTAATATTCTTTATTTACCTGGGGTGTTACATCTTTCCCCCTTTTTGGGAATTGCGTCCTCGCAATTTTAAAATTGGGCTTGGAAACTTCATTGAAAATCCCACATCGGAACAAGATTCAGTAAAACTATCACTTTAAAAGAATGGGAGAGAAGTAAAAATGTCACCCGAGTTAACCCATACTAGGATTCCATGTATGAAAATATGGATATGGAGGAAAAAACAAAGGTTCATTTTCTGATGGAGAGTGATAGTAAACATTTCTAGGAGAAAGTTAACCATAAGAAAATCACAAACTTGTGATGGGTTAAACGGTATTCGATTCCCCAGTAGGAAAGGTTAACAGACAACATTTTTGTTTTAAGTTACTCTTAATTGAGGAATTTATTTTTGAGCTTAACTAAATCATAATGAAACATACTTACTTGTCACGTAGACTTACAAATTTTACTATATTCCTTAATCAGACTCATATTTTCTCCAAAAGATGATTATTTAGGAAGACTTGTTCGCATTAAGAGTACTATAATCAACTTCTAGAGAATCACCTAATCCCCAAAAGAGAACTATATACTTCCCAAGTATTTAGACCTTAACCAAAACTAAAACCAAAAAGGTTAGTATGAGATCAGATAATACCCAAAAAGGATAATCCTTTATAAAAAAATCTATTCTTAATCTCCAAAATTTGTCAAACAATACCCAAAGTTCAATAAAGACCATTCAATAAACATCTATCCATAAAATTATTCAAAGTAATCACAACTAAGACTGAAAGCCAAATCTCTGAAGGATTTAATCACATAGTCTTCCAAGATAAACCTTAACATTTATCTCCAAATAACATCAGTTACTCTTAAAGTCTCATACTGAGAAGTAATTAACCTAATCACATATCCTCCATGATAGGTTAATAATTTCCATAGATAACCCAAAATCAACTTACTCTTTATTCCTAAAATCATCTAACTAAAAAAAAATTAGTCAAACTAACCAGGGACTTCACGTAGTCTAGTGGTAGGTGATAAATACCAATCGCAAATTGGTTGTGGGTTCAATTCCCGCAGCTTTGTCCGACGCGACGGTTTGTCACACGGTCTTCATGTTGTCCTTTTTCCAAAACTATATAATTCTTAAAACATTCCCCAAAATGAGATAAAATCTTCAAAAATAACCATAATATAATTTAACCTCAATTTTATCTCATCTCGTTCATATTCCATCATAACGTATAGTAACCTATAATTACCTCAAAAGTAAGGATCATATAAACCCTAATGGTTACCTTTATAATTATTACCTGAACTTCCATGTCGATTTGGTTCTCTCTTACATGATGCATTAGAGAACTCACCATGTTTCAAGTGGTTGATCATGACTCCTGATAGTTGGTTTAGAATAACCATGATATTTCTCATTGAATCCCCCATTTTATTCGGTCTCTTAATCAGAGAACCACCACAGTTGCCTTCAAACCCATTGTCACTTTGGTGTCTTCTAGATCCATCCATTTACTAAAACTAGAAATGTCAGTGTGAGTATATCAACAAAATCATTATGTACTAAAGAGGAAGATAAACACTAAGATATACTTATCCAAGTTATCTCAAACTCATTTTAACCTTCAAAAATAACAATGAATCTATCTAATATAATAACCATTGTGGTTATACACAACTTTTCACTTAACACTCTGACCTCTAAAGTTATCTAAACCATCCTCTGATACCAACTGTAAGGACCTAGCCTTAAACATTACTTATTATAGAATTAAATGAATAATTTACATTGAGGATCTTTTCAGGTTTATAGTTTTAGAGAATTAGGGCATAACTATTACATCTCAAAGATTACAATGTAGACACATCTACTTAGCTTCCATTTATTTTACAAAAATAAAAACTCTTGAACAAAAGAGTCATTTCTAGTTCCTTATTTTAGATAGCCTGACATTTTCTTGATCCCATCCTTGACCCTATTCAACATTATGTACTGTGAAAATATTTCAAAAACTTGGGATGAGCATAAAAATCTTAGTAAGGGTTATAACGGTACCTAAAGAAAACATCAGTCCATGTATACATAAGAATCAATGAAATAATACCTTACTCATAAAACATAAGCAATTTAACATACCTCATGAAATCATAAGATTTATGAATAACTCAATAGAAATCATAAGGCATAAAGGTAACTTGAGGCATTCATAAAATTATTACTTAGGGAGTGACCCTCATGGTTACGTTTGGAATACCCATCATAGTATATTCCCTAAATCTCTTTGTAGAAAACATAATGTTTAACTCCTTCGCGTTACCCAATGCATTGGAGAGCTATATCGGGCTCACCCACCCTTAGTTTATCACGGAACCACCCGTCTTCATAAAAAATTCCCATGAACAATAACATAATTATAGCTCATAACTTAAGCATAAAGGAAGGATAACATTCCCACATAACCATATAACATTTTATGATATTGAAATAATTAATCCATTCAAAAAAACCATTTTCAAAACCTTTTAAAACATTTAATAATGATATTTTTGAATCAAAGTGTCCCATACCACCTTGGAGATTTTAACAATTTAAACCATTAATATCCATATAAATAAATCCTTAAAACCATTTTGAAAACATGGATATGAATGAAAAATATTTATAAGAACAAATCATTAAAACATTTAAGGCGATATTTTAGTTAAAGGGTTTTTACCAAAATTAGAGACACTTGAATACAATAATTGAGGAATAACATTTAATCTGAACTTTATAATATCATGAGAATAAATGGATTCATGATATAATATTCCAAAGGACATTATATACACCATATAAGAGTGAGTTGGTGCATAACAACAATGAAGTCTCAATAGAAATGTAAAATGAGATGAAATCCCTTATAAAGAAGGTATCCTTAAATTAAGGATAAACCAATCTCATAATTATGTGTGAAAAATATAAATAAACCCAATATAAGTGGATATTAAGTGAAAAACAATCAAAGGTCATTCAAACTTATTCCAAGGATGACATATTCAATAACTACAAGTTGATCCCAAAGAAATCAAAATTGTGTTAAGAAGTTCCTTTGGTAAAATTCGACAGCCTAACGGCATCACCTTAAAATTCATAAAATTAGTTGATGAGAGATAAAGTGGTTTCTCATAACTTGGAAATAAAATTTACATCAATAAGGATATAGAAGAACATATCCCAACATAAAAAGATGTAAATTAAAAGTCATAACAAAATAGGTCTTTTAAAAAGAGGAGTGTGAAATGTTCCCTTACCGATTTGGGCAACTCTCGAAACGTACACCCCATGAAAGAAGGGTCATACAATGAAGATGTAAATACCCATAAATGATAGTATATTATACAAATAGTAAAATAATGGGCAGTAAATACACCACACAAAAGGAAATAGTTCCCAATGTAGCAAGAATCTCACGGGAATAAAAAGTGAGATGAAAATCCCCTTATGAAAATTCGGCCGCCTAACGGCGCCACATAAAACATCAAAAGATGGATTGATGAGATCAAATAGGGTATCTAATCATATTAACATAAAATTTAAAGTAAGAGGAATATAGAAGAACATCCCCCAACATAATAAATATGAGCTTAAAATAAGTGACATCAAAGAGAGTAATTTAAAAGAAAGAGAGAGGTTGGATCCCTTACCTCAAGTCCGACTTGTCTTGTTCGTATCTTTATATTCCTGAATAAAAAACATTGGTCAATTTATAATTTCTTAAGGTCCTCCTTTTAATATTATTATTCAGTTCATATCACATATTATAATGATATAATAATTGGTTAATAACGTGAGTTCATGTCAGACGTTTTTGTCGATGTTTGGTACATGAGTCAAAAATGAACTTGTTTGAAAATGATTGTCCATGTAGTTATAAGTAAATCATCTCCAGAATAGTATTAATGATTTCAATATCATATATATCTAGTAAATATTCATTTTATACTATTCCATAACATATGGAGATAAAAAGAAATGAAATGCACCGTTCATGGAGACGGTAGGCCGTACTTACGCATGAACGCTACTTTCATTTCTTTTACATATTAATGGAATTAAAAATAATTGAGAGATATATATATTATAATTCCAGTATAATATATATGTTTTTTAGGTCACATATGTCCATTAATTTCATTCTTTATACATTCCATGTATTACAGGAACGAGTCACATCACTTGAGGGGGTGGTAGTCCACACTTCCTCGTATGAAATTATCGCATTTGCACAACATGAAAATCATAAAGGTATGTTTTAAATATAAAATACAAGAGAATATGGAAAACATAAATACCATATATATCATATATAAAATACAGTGACATCATAATGGCCACCATGAAAGGTGTAAAGAGAACATTGAACAATCATCGTTTCGTGAGGCGGTGATTTGCCATCCACAGAAACAGTATGTTCTTTAACCATTAGACAGAGTTGTGTGTAAGTGTAGCTAAAATACTTCACATAACATCATCCTAGTATATTGAAGATTCTTTTTTTGTTAAAAAATAAAGGAATAAAAAGTTTTTAGGGGTTTGTAGAAGCAGAATAATACAAAAGAACACAAGTGAAGACATTACCTTTAAATCGGGTAACTCCTCTTGGTTTGAACCAAAAGGTTTTATTGAAGAGAATTATGCCAAATGTGAGGCTTCAATGATTAAGAGAGTGATTTGGAGAGATGAAATGGGTAGGGTTTGGCCGATCCAAAGGCTTGATAGGTGTGGGTAAGGTGGTAGAGTTGGGGGCCTTTTATAAGAGAAGAGGAGGGGCACTCTTGGAAAGTAATAAAATATTACTTTATTATAAAATGCTTTTCGGATTTTAAAGGTCCCAAAAGGATATATTTAGGGTCTAAGGTGATAAGGTTTCGAAATCCACCCATACAATAGGTTTGTGACAAGTGTAAGACTTAGATTTCACCCTATCTTCTCATTTTATTTAAATCATTCATTTATGAGGTAATCACTGCATCATCACGGTGTCATAAATAAAATAATTTATTTAATGTATACAAATTATAAAAAAAATATCATTATGTAGGAAAAAAATTTATATTTCTAATTAACATTTATAGTCAAAAATATTACTTGTAAAACCCCATGTAAAAATTGTTTTAGTAAAACAATTCATGTTTGTCACATTTTAATTTTAACTTTAAATAAAAAGTTATTAATGTCATTTTCCAACCAATGTGGCTCCATGGGGTCCCCATGTTGACCCATGGACTATATTGGTTGTCCATGACTCATCCAATAAGGGTAGGACATGTTTGAAGGTCATTTCATATTATTATAACATTATCTTTACCTTAAATTACACTAATTACCTTTAATCGCTATTAATAAAACATAAAAGTTACTATTCACCAAAAAATTATTTTAATCTCATTAAACCAAATTTTACTTCCTAATTACAAACTTTTATGTCAGATTTTTTAAAATCAAATCACAGAAGTGGTAAAGATTCATTTAAATGAAAAATCAGTTTCTTTAACTACCACTTAGTGGTTTCACTATTCATCAAAAAATTGACGTTTTTCAGAAAAATACCAAAAATTCTCCCTAAGCTATATTTGATATTCCGAATATAAAAATGATGTCTATTTTAAAAAATTCAAAATATATAAGTTTAAATAATTAATTTAATAATTCATTCCCGCTGTCAAAACAAATAGCGTGTTTTTAAGAAACAGTATCTATTAAAAGATTGACACTAGTTTAAGTCCAATTTCAAAGCGAAATTAATTCCAATGACAACCATTGGATTAAATGGTAAAATTATATTATAAATACACTTTAATATCAATTAAAATGATAATCTATCCATATAAATAAATCAGATTAAAATGAGGTTTTGAATTAAAATGCAACATTTTCACTAAAAATGTTCTTTATCGGAAAAATAACAAAAATTTACACAAAGTAAATTTTGATTTCCAGATTCTAAAAAAGGATTTTATTTTGTAAAATACAACATATAAAATTTTCAAAAGTATATTTAAAAAGGGTTCTCCTTCAAAAGGCAGTTAATCGACCTTTTAAATAATATAAGAAGATTTATGCTTAAAATTGGATTCATTTGCATTTTAAGCCTCTAACATTTATTGGATAAGAGTGAAAATATTTGACAAACATATATAATCATTTTTTATTTAGTTCCATTCATTCCCTCCATTAAAACGGCTAGGCATTAACTACCATTTAAAATAATATTATTTTATTATTAGAGTGCAACGTAAGATTTCAAAGAAACTCGTTGTTGCATATTGGGCACGCCATCGAGCATATCGTTCCCTTTAAAGTAATATTAATATTTTATTCAAAAATATGGATAAATATGAAAATGTCATATTCTTTATTTACATGGGGTGTTACATTAATAAAATTATAATAAATCAAATATATTTTGATGAGGTTGTATACTAGGTAATTAATGTATCAAATTTAAATATCCAGGACATTAAGTACAACTGAATAACGCTTTTGAACATAAGGTTAGGGGTTTTTCATATCAATTTTATTTTTGTGAGATATGTATTATTCACCACTTATTTCTTGTGTAAGGTGTATGTATACATCCATTTGATATATCATATCATGAAAATATTTACCTTTATGGTATTAAATGTTTCATTTTATAATTATCAATTTCATTGGGAATATGATTTGATTAATTAAAAGTTATAATGGGTTTCTCCTCTCACTTTCATTTCTATGAGATATTCCTTATTCACCACTTATTTTTTATATGTGGTGTATGTATACTGCCCCTTTTTTATTATCATCATTCATTGAATATTTAATTAAATATCAATATTTCTTGTATCATGTATATGATTATTTTCTTAGTCGTAAACCATTTTTACATATAGTGTTTACTTTGAATGTTGTTTTAACTGGGGAAAAGTTATAAATCTGTATACTCTACTTAATACGGCTATTTTTATAAGTAATATTATTCATTAATTAAATCTATATATTAATAATTATTTGGACTTGCAGTGTTGGGTGGGTCTTGAAATTATATATCCCCTCGATACATCGATATGCCTCATGAGACAAAATAGTTAGCGACAAACCCTTCATATTTTTTCCACGTAGAATCAAACAGGTTTCTACCCACAAACTTATACCATATTATGAAAGGTTTTGATGGTGGTTGTTCATGTTACAGATACATGACATCCAATAATTAATCATTTCCTTCATTCACTATTCATTCATTACTATCCATGAGCATTTCACTATGAAAAAATCTATGGATACATTTTCATTCTTTGTTTATTGATTAAATGGCATGAGTTTTTGAGTTATTTACCATTTCATTTTGATTATGTCTTATTGATTATGCTTCACTTATTATCAATTCATGTTTCTACTATATATAACCCTTAATGGTCATTTGAGATCACCCTTTTATTTCTTTTTTCCTTCCCTATGTTTTGAAGATGAAATCCTTGAATAAGTGTTAAGGAAGCAATTTATTCTCTTTCATTATGTTCTATGTTTAATTACCAATGTAATAAGGGAACCATTTTTGTGTCTAGTTCTTTAATACTACTAAACTGATTGATCCTTAGTGAAGAGATCTATTATATTTATACCATTGTATTAAAGTAACCACCTACTTTATGATATTGGGATCGAGTTTGTTATAGTTGGTATCAGAACAAGTTTAATAGAATCCTTGTGAACTATATTTTTAAATGAACATAACAAACATGAGAACTACTATAATTCCTTATAATATTTAAAAACCTTTACCTTAGAATAATTTTTATTTTTCCAATAAATTCTCATGATGGTTATGGGATAACTCAGTGTGTGCCATTATTTAGTGATGGATCCTAATGGATGGAAGGGAATTAATACCCACATACAATTGAGGGATTATCACATTGTGTAAGTTAACATAGTTGGTTTTGGATATTAGAATATCATTATCATATTAGGATAGCTTAATAAGGTTATAAAGAATAAATATACTACACTTATGTTGGATCATTTCATGTGGAAAAATCCCCCATATTTTAGTGGGACTACTAATCCAGTGGTAGCTGGGAAATGGATCAAGTCCCTTGAAAAATTATTTCTAGAATTGGGATGTGATGGAAGGAAAAATGTGGTACTATAGGTATATTTCTTCAAGGAATATGATGATCAATAGTGGTTCTTGATCCTGAATACTAAGGATGAAGATGAAATAGAATACATGTAATGGGGAAATTTTAAAGAAACATTCTTTGGCCAATATTTCCCTCATTATCAATGAACTGAAATAAAGATAAATTTACATAGATTAAAGAAAAGGGAATAAGAGAGTGTTATATAGTATGAGGCTACCTTCACAAGACTATCCAGGTATGATATAGATTACATGCATGATTCGTAAAAAAATATTGATCATTTATTTGAAGGGTTTAAGCCAAGTCTCCAAAGGGAACTGGCTTCTCAAACATTTTTATCATATGATGAAATAGTATTAAGTTCCATAAAAAAGAGAAGGAATTTACTAGATCATATATGTTCAATGTAAATAATGAGAATAAGAGTTCTTCTGATAACCATGAAAAATTTAAAGCATAAAATAAGAATAGGGGAACATCGAAATTCCAATTGTGTAAAAATTATGGAAAGAATCATCCCAGTAAATGCTTGAAAGGAATTGGGGTTTGTTATAAGTGTGGAGAAAGGGTTATTGAGATAATAAATGCAAGTGAGAGAAAAAAAATTATTTTAAATGCTTCAATTATAAATAAATGAGTCATTATTCAAACCAATTTCCCTGGTGCCATGGTAATCTACCACATAAGAGGATAATGAGAAATGGAAATCTTATGTGATCACTAAAACTAAGGTATAAGTACCAAATGATGTGTTAATAGGTACATTAATCCTATCTTAAAATTTATCCAATTACTTATTTGATTCGGAATCATCTCCCTTCTTAAAATCAACCCAGTTTTCCAAAAAATAGATATTTCCCTTTGGATTTAATAAGAGAGTTTTCATTTAAAACTTCTAATTGAAGTCTTGTTGCAAAAAAGATGTGTCGATAAGTCCCCATTATGGAATATAAACGTGATTTAATTACTGACCTTATAATCATACCTATGGTTGACATTGACATAATTCTATGTATAAATTTTATTTCAAAATATGATGCAAAAAATTATTTTAAGAAGAAGGAAATTACATTTTTTGAGGAAGATGTAGAATTCATTATCTTTAGATAAAAAATATCATCACTTGACTCTTATATAAATCCACCCTTAGTAGATATAGTTAATGAAATTATTAGAGAGGAAGAGAAAAAAACTTCTAGGGATGAAAAGGGTAATCTTCAATTTGAGGATGTACCTATTGTACAAGAATACATTCATGTATTTCTCAAGGAATTACCAGGACACCCCCACCCCCCTAGAGCGTGATGTTGAGTATACTATTAGTTTAATCCCTGATAAAAGACTAATATCAAATACTCCCTATAGAATATAATTAGTATAATTAGTGGAGTATAAGAAAAAATTAAAGGAGTTGAGTAATAAGGTATTTATTTTCCATAAAGTTTCTCCACATAGAGCCCATGTTCTCTTTGTTTAGAAGAAATATGGATCCATAAGGTTTTACATCGATTATAGATAAATAAATGAAATTATGATAAAGAACAAGTATCCACTTCCTCACATTGATGATTTATTTAATCAACTTCACAGATCTCGATAGTTTTCTAAGATTTACCTTCATTTTGGATATCATCAATTGTGAGTAAAGAAGGAAGACATTCGAAAGACATATTTTCAAATGAGGTATGAACATTATGATTTTACATTAATTCTATTTGTATTGACTAATGCACCCTCAGTTTTTATGGATCTGATGAAGAGGGTATTCAAGGAATATATTGATGATTTTTTTGTAGCATTTATTGATGATATTTTAGTGTATTCTAAAATCTATGAAGAAAATGATAATCGCTTGTAGATTATTCTTGATAATATCAAAAGGAAAGAGTTATATGGTAAATTTATGAAGTGTAAATTGTGGCTTCTGGAAATTTCTTTTCTTGTCCATATTGTATCTAAAGATGGAATATCAGTTGAACCAGTAAAGATAAAGGTAATCCAAGAATGGTCTACACCAATGAACATAACCAAGGTATGTATTTTTATTGGTTTAGAATGTTATTATTGGAATTTAGTTTAGAAATTTTCTCAATTGTCTAACCCATTAACCAATATCACATATAAAGGGGTTAAGTTTTTATGGACAAAATAATGTTCATGATGTTTTAAAAAATTGAATAGAATATTATTCAGTTCTATGATTTTGACTATACCATCAGTGATTGATGGGTTTGTGATATACAGTTATGCATTGAAGAAAGGACCGAGTTGTTTCCTTATGAAAATTGATAAATTTATTTTATATACATCAAGGTAGTTGAAGATTCATCAAAGAAATTATCCAACTCATGATATTGAGTTATCAGTCGTAATATTTTCTATGAATATAGGGATACAATGTCCCTATGGTGAAATATGTGAGTTATATGTGGATCAAAAGAGTTTGAAATAACTATTTACATAGAAATAAATCAATTTGAGGAAAATATGATGGCTCTAGTTACTCAATGATTGTGATTTCTCAATACACTACCTCCCAAGAAAAGAAAATAAGTTAGCAGATGCATTAAGTATGAAAGATCATGGACTTATAACCCAAATGAGAATTGAGAAAGATTTTTATGTTCATGGATTTAGTAAATATAGATATGGGAATTATTAAGGAAGAGGAAACATCACTCCTTTTTAAAATGATTGCTAAAACATATTTATTAGAGAAGATAAAAAGATCTTAATATTATTATGAAAATTTTCAAAAGAAAATTAAAGTCATTAAGGATGGAAAATTGGAAGACTTCATGTATGAGAATGGAATTCGGAAATTTTGAAATAGGTAATGTGTTCCATCAATACCTAGGCTAAAAGGTAACTATTAGATGATTCACATAACGAAAATTTCTCTATACACCATGGAATTACTAAGATGTATAGAGAACTGATGGAACATTTTTGGTGGGATAATATGAAGCGGGAAATTGATGACTATGTGTTAAGATGCCTAATTTTTTAACAAGTGAAGGATAAGAGATAATATCCTAGGGGATTAATGAAATATATAACTATTCCTATGTTTAAGTGGGATAAAATTATGATATAATTTTTCACAGGACTACCAAGGAAACCTAGAATGAATGATGCGATATGGGTTATTGTTGATCATCTTACAAAATAGGAAAATTTTCTTGCTATAATAAAATATTTATCTTTGAGATCCTAGAAATACTTTTTATTAATTAATTTTTAAGACTTCATGGTGCACTTATATTAATTGTGTCTGGTCGGGATCCCCATTTTACATCAAAATTTTGGAATTATTTAGAAATATCTATAAAATGAGATTCATTTGAGCATTTCCTACTATCCTCAAACTGACAGATAGTCTGAAAGGAATATTCCTACATTGTAAGACATGTTGAGATCATGATTACTTTAATTTAAAAGTATTTGGGATAATTATTTATCTTTGGTAGAGTATTCCTATAATAATAGTTTCTATTTGGGTATTTAAATAGTTCCATATGAAGCATTATATGGAAAGAGATTTCATACTCCTACTTGTTGGGATGGATTTGGTTAAATAAAACTTATATTCCCAGAACTTATTGAAGAAAAAATTACAAAGGTAAATACTATTTAGGCTCATATTAAATCATTTCAATGTAGGTAAAAGAGTTATGCTGACAATTAGAGAAATGATTTAGAATTTCAAGTGGGAGATCATATATTTCTAAAAGTATATCCATGGAAGGGTGTCATATGGTTTGGTATGAAAGGGAAAATGAGTCCCATGTATAATAGACCATTTGAAATTCTAGAAATAATTGGATTTGTATCTTACTAATTAATAATTCCATCAAGTCTCTCCAAAGTTCATGATGTGTTTCATATATCATTGTTAAAGAACTACATGTCAAACTCAACTCATGTACTCACCTATGATGAAATAGAAATGGGACCTAATTTGTCTTACTATGAAGAACCTATCAAGATTATTGATAGTAGAGAGAAATTATTTAGAAATTAGATGACTCAACTGGTAGAGGCTATTTGGAGAAACCATAAAATAGAATAAGCAACATGGGATCCTGAGGATATTATAAAGAAGAACCATCATCATTTGTGTAAAAGTCGATATTCATGAAAAAATTTGAGGCTGAATTTTTTTGAGGAAAGAATATAACACCCTAATATTTTACAGTATGTATCTTCTTAAATAAATTCAATTTATCTGATAACATACGTTTCATGCAACATCGAGCTTAAAAAAACTATGATATACTTTTAAATATTAACATGAATATGTGAATATTAATGTGACCTTTAGGAATAGTAAACTATACATTATAATAATAACCTCAACTATGAAAGTAGAAAAAAATTTATGCGTCTCAGAAATGAAAATATGAGATAGTTATATCATGGAATAAGTAAATAAAATTTCTACAAATGATAAATTAAGGGTTGGTATTTTTGTGAAATGTAAATATTTATTTACTATTTTATAATTAATATAATGATTTAATGTAAGATTTATTTCATAAAATAGATTCATAAATTAATATTTTGTTTACTTATAATTATAATATAATTTTATGAGACCTTAATTAATATTTCAAAAGTGTCGTAAAATCCGTTATAATATTAACATAAGTATTTTTAGAATAAATAATGATATTAATTAGAAATTAAGATTATCATATTTAAAAGTTTATTTTCATAAAATGCAGTAAATTTTTGAAATCTACATCTAAAAAATTGGGTAGGTGATTTTTTGGGTTTTTTCTAAAATAGTTGAATTTTTTGTGAATAGAGAAATACGATAATTTATGTATTTAACATTTTGAATATTTGTGTCATGGATGATGTAAGAAACCATTAGTTCAAACCCAAATGTACTATTCACTATTAATATTCATGATAATCAACACTATTGATAGTCTTGATCCAAAATAATAAAAAATGAATAAAATAATCAAAAACACCCCTCTCTTCCCACTATAAATACCAACCCTTATCTTCACACATTATAAGCCTTGAAACTTGTCTAAATTATTCCCAAATACATTACCAAGAATCTTACCTATGTCCAAGAATTTCTAGTCTTACCAAAAGACCAAATCAAAGTTTCTTAAGGAGGTTCCCAAGGAGACAATATTCGAGAGGTAAACTCCTCTTTTTTCTCTATTAATTTCTTTTCTTTTCTTATCATCTCCTCACCTCCCTTATCCAAAGTGGAATGGTAACTCTAGTATGATATATATACTATAATTTATTTATGTTAATGTAATATTCATCATTAAATCTCTTCTTATCTCCTTTTAATTATAAAAATGAAAACATCATCTGTGAGGTTTCGATTTGTCACGTTCAGGGACGATGAGTTTTTGTTTTTCGTTAGTGCCTTCAAGGATGGTCATAAAACCATTTTATAGTTAAACCAGATTAAAATATGTGTATTAAAAATTATTTAATGTTATGTAACCAGTATATACACATAATATTAAATAAAATTATACTATTTCATGAAGGTCATAATAACTACCAAAATAAACTAATAATTTTTCATTATTGTTTTATCTAATGAATCATCCTGATACCATATAACCAAATGATATATTAGGATCATTTAAAATCTTATGATTATATTAATATCCTTACATTCCATTTCTATAGTTTTTCTACCATTTTACAAGAACTCTCATAATTACTATAAGGCCCCAGCCTAAAACATTACTTAATCATGAGATATTTCAAGAATACTCATTGAGGATCTTTTCAGGTTTAGAGTTTTAGAGAATTAGATCATAAAACATGCATTACATTCCATATTTAAACAAATTGGTTACATAAAAGATAGTATTCATTTTTACCATAAACGGAAACATATTTAAAATAAAACATGGATTCTTTCTTGACACTTCCTTAACACTATCATCATATCATGTACCTTTCCCTCGACCTGTGAAAAAAACATTTCAAAAACTTGGGATGAGTATAAAAAGCTCAGTAAGGGATACAAAAATATGGAAAGTAAACATGAGTACATGTATACATAAGAATCAATGAAATCATACTTTACCCATAAAACATAATCACTTCAACATACCTCCTCAAATCATGAAAAAAAATCATAGAAATCATAAGACATAAAAGGTAACTTGAGGCATTCATTACATTCTTACGTAAGGAGTAACCCTCATGGTTACGTTTGGAATACCCATCATAGTATATTCCTTAAATCTCTAAGGAGAAACCTTAACGTTTAACCCCTTCGCGTTACCCAATGCATTGGAGAGCTATATCGGGCTCACCCACCCTTAGTTTATCACGAAACCATCCGTCTTCATAACAATTCCCAAGAACCATAACATAAATGTATCACATAAAACATGCATAAAGGAAACATAACATTTCCACCTTTCAATCACAAGATATCAATACCACGCATTTATATAATAAAAACATTATGAAAACCATTTTCAATACCAAAATAAAAGAAAAGTAAAACATGGTATTTATTTTTCATTTTAAAAAAATTTATGGCTTGTAGAGGAAGCTGAAACTCAAATAATGGTCATGGCGGCGGAGAAGTCGTTGTCACCGCATAAGTACAAAAAAACATTCCCTTTTGTCATTTGGTAAATGCTTCGTATAAAAAAGATTCCTTTTGAATAAACGTAAAATTAAAAGGGGTTTATACACCGTATAAAAGAAAGTTGTGTATAAAAAATAATATGCCTCAATGAAAGGAGATTGAGAAGAAGTCCCTTACAAAGATCATTTGGTAAATAAAAAAGATCACTCATGTGTATTCACTATAATCTCACATAAAGAAATTATAAATACATGATAAGATATAAAAATTCATTTCTCACATAATTAGAGAACAACATAAATTAGAACGATAAGTTCAAGCCAAAGAATGGGAATTGGGTTAAGTAGTTCCCCTACCTCGTATCCGACTTGACTCGATCGTTCTTTAATCTCCTGAAAAATAAACTTGAGTTAATTTCTACTTTCTTAAGAACCTTTTCCAAGTTCATTATTCCTTTTATATCACTTATTACCATGTCATGAACACTATGTAATTATTTAAGTTAATAACGGTCGTTTTAACGATCATTGGTACTTGAGTCAAAAATAAACTCTTTATAATTACAAGTTTGTTCATGGGGTAAAATATCCATTATATCCAGAATTATATTCATTATTTAGATATCATATATATCATATATATCCATTATATACACGCATTTATAATATTACATAACATTTAGAGGTAAGAAATGAAATGCACCATTCATGGAGACGGTAAGCCGTACATACGCATGAATGCTACTTCCATTTATATTTCATATTTAATGGAATTAAAACATAATGATACATAATATTATTATAATTACAGTATGGTATCATATATAATATCATTAAATCTATCCTTTATACATACCACATATGGTATTAACGAATCAAATCACTTTGAGGGGGCGGTAGTCCGCACTTCCTAAAATGAAGATATCGCGTTTACCCATAATAGAAACCATAAAGTTATGCCATAAATTAAAAATACAGAAGCTTAAGTAAAAAATAAACATATTATATATCATATATAAATATATTTACATCTTAATGGCCACCTTTCAAGGTGTTAAAAGAATATTGAACAATCATCGTTTCGTGAGACAGAAATTCACCATCCACAGAAACAATATGTTCTTTAACCATTAGATGTAGGTGTGTGTATGTTTAGCTCTAATACTTATTATAAAAACATCTTAGTATATTTAAGATACTGTTTTTGTTACAAAATAAATGAATAAAAAGATTTTAGGGGGTTGGAGAAGCAAAATAAAACAAAAGAACACAATTGAAGACATTACATTAAAATCGGATAACTCCCTTTGGTTTGAACCAAAAGGTTTTATTGAAGAGCTTACTGCCTAAGGTAAGGCTTCTTGGATGAGGAGAGGTATGTGTAGAGACAAAATGATCAGAGCTTATCTGAGACAAATCCTTGAGAGGTGTGGGTAAGGAGGTAGAGGTGGGGGACTTTTATAAGAGGAGAGGAGGGGCACTCATGGAAAGGTATAAAATGTTACTTTATTTTCAAATGATTTTCGGATTTTAAAGGTCCCAAATTAATTAATTTCAAGGATAAGGTGACAAGAGTTCTAAATCCACCCATCCAATAGGTTTTTTACATGTGTAGGTCTTAGATTTTACATTATCTTTTCATTTTATTTAAATCGTTAAATAATGAGGTAATCGTTGCATCATCATGATGTCATAAATAATTTAATTTATTTAATTTGTAAAAATTATAAAAAAAATACTATGATTTATTAAATCTTTGTATCTTTCCAATGAATATTTATATTTAAAAATCTGACTTTTATAACCCCACGTAAAAATTGTTTTAGTAAAACAATACATGTTTGTGTCATTTTTACTTTTACTTTAAATAAAAGGAATCAATGTCATTATCTTACACAACTGGATCCATGGGGTCCCAAAAATCTACCCATGGGTTTTATGGGTTGGTCATGACTCATCCAATAGGGTTAGGAAAAGTTTCAAGATATTTTCATTTTATTAAAATATCATTTTTACCTTAAATCACACTAATTACCTTTAATCGAGATTAATAAAACTTAAAAGTTACTTTTCATCAAAAATTATTTTCATCTCATTGAACCAAATTTTTATTAATAATGAAAATCATTTATATTGAATTTTTGAAATTCAAATCACAGAAGTGGTAAAGTTCCATTTAAACAAAAAATCAGTTTTTGTAACTACCACTTTGTGGTTTCACTATTCATCAAAAATTAAGGTGTTTCATAAAAATACCAAAAATTCACCCTAAGCTATATTTGATATTCCAAATTCAAAAATGATGTCTATTTTACCAAATTCATAACATAGAAGTTTCATTAATTAATTTTATAATTAAATCCCACTGTCAAATCAAATAATTTTTTTTAAGAAACAATATCTATCAAAAGATTGACACTCATTTTTGTCCAATCTCAAAGTGATATTAATTCCAATGACCAACATTAGATTAAATGGTAAAAATATATTCTAATTTCACTTTAAAACCAATTAAAAAAGATAATCTAACTATATAAATAAATTAGATTAAAAAGAGGTTTTGAATTAAAATACAACACTTTTCACTATTCATTAAAAAAATAAACTTTATCGGAAAAATATCAAAAATTTACACAAAGTAAATTTTGATGTCCCGATTATAAAGAAGAATTTTATTTGGTCCAAAAGAATGTATAAGAGTGACCAAAACTATATTTAAAGAGGGTTCACCATCAAAAGGCGATAAGTGGACCTTTAGTGAAAATTAGAGTATATATGCCTAAAATTGAATTCTCTTCATATTTTAAGCCTTTATCCTTTATTTGATAAATGTAAAAACATTTAACAAACATATATTATCATATTTTAGTTATTTCTATTCATTCCCGCCAATACAACGGCTACGTGTTAACTACCATTTAAAATAATATTATTTTATTACTAGTGTGCAACGTAAGATTTCAAAGAAACTCTTTGTTGTGTATCGGGTACGCTATCGAACATAGAAACTCCTTTAAAGTAAAATTAATATTTAATTCATAAATATTAATAAGTATGAAGATGTATTATTCTTCATTTACCTGGGATGTTACATCCTTCCCCCCTTTTGGGAATTGCGTCCTCGAAATTTTATTCACTTAACAAAATAAGTGGGGGTATTTATCCCTCATAGCATTTTTAGATTCCCACATTGCCTCTTCAACCATATAGTTTTTCCACAAAACCTTTACCTGATGAATTACCTTATTCTGCAACACTTTCTCTCTATGGTCAAGAATTTGGACTGTTTTTTCTTCATAAGAGAGATTCTCTTCCAACTGAACTACCTCTGGGTCAAAACATGAGATGGATCTTGAATATACTTTCTCAACATCGAAGCATGAAAAATATTGTGTACCTGAGATAAACTCAGAGGTAAAGCCACTTGGTAAGTAACTGATCCAACTTTTTCTAGAATTTCATATGGTCCAATGAACCTTGGACTCATTTTTCCTTTCTTACCAAATCGCATTACACTTTTCCACGGTGAAACTTTGAGAAAAACATGATCACCTACCTCAAAAGATAGATCCTTCCTCCGGTTATCCGCATAACTCTTCTGCCTGCTCTGAGCTGTTCTCATGTGTTTCTGAATCAACTGAACTTTTTCTACCATCTCTTCTACCAATTCTGGTCTCATCAGCTTCCTTTCACCCACTTCATCCCAAAAAGCTGGAGTTCGACACCGCTTCCCATATAATGCCTCAAACGGTGCCATCTGTATACTGGAATGAAAACTGTTATTATATGAAAATTCAACCAAAGAAATATGTTAGTCCCAAATTACCTGATAATCCATAGAACAAGCACGTAGCATATCTTCTAAAGTCTGGATTGTTCGTTCTGACTGCCCATCTGATTGAGGATGAAAAGCTGTACTAAAATTTAATTCAGTACCCAATGACTTCTGAAGGTCTTTCCAAAAGTTAGAAGTAAACCTAGGATCACGATCGGATACAATAGAGAGGGGAACTCCATGTAACCTGATTATCTCTTTAAGATACAAATGAGAAAGTTGATCTAGGGAAAAAGTATCTCATATAGCAAGGAAATGAGTAGATTTAGTCAAGCGATCAACAATAACCCATATTTCATTATTACCTCGAGGTGTCTTCGGCAATCCCACAATGAAGTCCGTGGATATATTTTCCCATTTCCCACTATGGCACTGGTAAATGATGAATCATTCCTTTCGGTAACTGCTGCTCTGCTTTAACCTGTTGACAATTCAAACACTTCATAGTAAAATCAGCAATATCTCTTTTCATTCTGTCCCACCAGTAATACTCCCGAAGATCTCTATACATCTTAGTACTGCCTAGATGAACTGAAAACAGAGAACTATGAGCTTCACATAACAACTCTCCCTCTTCAACTGTGAATCACAAGTCACACAAAATCTCTTCCCAAATCTCAAAACGCAATCATTATCAATGTTGAATTCAGGAAAATTACCCTTCTAAACCAGCTCTACCTTTTTCTACAACTCACTATCTTGCTTCTGTGCTTGCTTAATTCTATCTGATAGATAAGATTTCACTGATACCTGAAACAAAACAGAAGGACATCCTACACCAACAACTTCTATGCCAAAGTTCATCAAATCCTTAACCAAAGGATCATGTTCCGAACGCAACATTGTTAATGAAGCATTACTTTTTCAGCTCAAAGCATCAGCCACTTTATTTTCTTTTCCTAGATGGTAATGAATTGTACAATCATAATCCTTGATTAATTCTAGCCATCTCCTCTGTCTCATGTTCAATTCTTTCTGAGTGAATATATACTTGAAACTTTTGTGATCGGTATATATTTCACACTTTACTCTATACAAATGATGCCTTCAAATTTTTAAAGAAAAAACAACAGCAGCTAATTCCAAATCATGTGTAGGGTAAATTACCTCATGAGTTTTCAACTGACGTGAAGAATAAGCAATTACCTGATCATTCTGCATTAGGATGCAACCAAGTCCTTTCAATGAAGCATCACTATAGATAACAAACTCCCCATTCCAGGAAGGTAGTTCCAAAACTTGAGCATTCACCAATCTTCTTTTTCAGTTCTTGAAAACAATCATCACATTCTTTTGTCCAGATAAACTTAACACCCTTCCGAGTTAGCTTAGTCATTGGACTAGATAACCGGGAAAAATTTCTAACAAACCTTAGGTAATCGCCTGCCAAACCAAGGAAGCTACGAATCTCAGTTACATTTGTGGGTATTGGCCATTCTTAAACAACCTTTGTTTTTGTAGGACCAACATTTATCCCATCTTTAGAAACAATGTGAACAAGGAAAGAAATTTTTTGCAACCAGAACTCACACTTGCTAAATTTCCCATACAATTTCTTTTCTTTTAAGGTTTTCAAAATAACCCTTAAATGTCTTTCATTCTCCTATTTACTTTTAGAAAACACCAAAATATCATCAATGAAAACCACCACAAACTTATCCAAGAACTCAGGGAAAAATCTATTCATTAAGTCCATGAATATAGCAGGTGCATTGGTTAGCCCAAAAGAATTTCTACAAATTCATAATGGCCATATCTTGTACAAAATGCGGTATTCGGAACATCTGCTTCCTTTACCTTCAACTGATGGTACCCCGATCTCATGTCAATCTTTGAAAAAAAACTGAGCTCCCTGAAGCTGATCAAATAAATCATCGATATGAGGAAAAGGATATTTGTTCTTAACAGTGATGTTATTCAAGGCTCTATAATCAATGCAAAGTCTCAGTGAAGCATATTTCTTTTTAAAAAATAAAATAGGGGCACCCCATAGTGATGTGCTAGGTCGAATAAACCTTTCTCTAATAAATCTTTAAATTGATCCTTCAACTCTAAAAGTTCAGTTTGAGCCATTAGATAAGGGGGTTTTGAAATTGGCTTAGCATCAGGAACTTAGTCAATAGTAAATTAAACATCCCGATCTAGTATTATTCCAGGAAACTCATCAGGAAAAACATCAGGATACTCATTTACCACTGGCACATCATTAATCTGAAATGTTCCTTTGTTTTCAACAATATGTGCAAGGTAACATTAATTTCCATCTTTTACAAGTTTCTCAGCCTCTTGATATGTTATCAACAGTAAGGGTTCATTATTGTACAAAAACTGAAAGTCTTTTTCAAAAAAAAACTTATTTAGCTCTACAGTCAATCTTAGCATGGTAAATATAGAGCCAATCCATACCTAGGATAACATCAAACTCTACTAGAGGTAAAACAATAAGGTTTTCAAGTGGGTTCTTTCCACGGATAAGGATAGGAATATTCTTATAAGTTATTTTTGCCTCAACATTTCCCCCAGGTGTTTTTACCACAAGTTCAGGAGTCATTTATTGAAATTGTATTCCCATTTTACTAGAAAAGTTTTTAGAGATGAAAGAATGTGTAGACCCCGAATCAAACAACACACTGGCATAATCTGAAAAAACAAACAAAGTACCTGATACAACTTCATTTGATGGCCCAACATCTTCTGAAGTAGTTTCAAAGGATTTCACCACCCCTTTCTGTTTTTAGTCTAACTGCTTCCCATCACTCAAGCTCTTTGTCGAACACTCGTTTTCACAGTGACCCATCTCATTGCACTTAAAACATTTCACTAACTGTAAATCAAATTTGGTCTTACCATCACCCAGATCTCTTTCAGTGCAATCACGAGCCTTATGTCCCATCTTAACGCATCGGTAGCACTTTCCAGAATTCAGAAGACATTCCCCAGCATGCCTTTTACCACATTTATCACAAATTGGAAACTTAGTTTTCTTACCGTCAGACCTTTTTGAAGAATTCTTTCCTTTCTCCTGCCACCTTGGTCTCTTCTTCTGTTAGTTGTTATAGAATACTTGATCATCAGAAAACTCCATTTCCACCTTCTCAGCACATTGAACAAGCTTTTCATAAGTCTTGAACTCACGAGAAGCTAAAACCCTTGGATATTTTGGCTTTAATCCTGAGTAAAAACGGTTGATTTTACTATCAAGGTCTTGGATAAAATTTGGAGCATACCTTGCCAATCGAGTGAACCTTTCTTCATAAGCATCCACTGAGTCGTCCTCTTGCCTCAATTCCAAGAATTGTTTTTCCATCCTAAGTCGAACATCTTTAGGAAAATACTTCTCAAGAAACATACCTTTGAATTTATCCCAGTCAAGAGCATCAATCTCATTAGCATCCCTGATATTTTTAACCATCGACCACCACTAATCTGCTTCACCCTCAAAACGGTAAATAGCAAGACTAACCTTTTGATTGTCTGAACACCCCATGACATCGAAAATATTCTCCAGTGCTTTAATCCACCCTTCAGCTAGCACAGGGTCAGATGATCCTCTGAATGATGGTGGTTGTTGCCTCATGAAATGTTCCACCACTGACATGTTCCTCTACGGTTGATCTGGCTGATCTCATGCATGGATACCACCACCATTTATCGCTTGAGTCAACTACTCCATTACTGCAACAAACTATTCAGTTCCAATTCCGACCATCTCAAGATGCTGATTCAGAAGGTCATTTCCTTTTGTATGCTTTCCTAGCACTACTTCCCTATTTCCTCTACAGAAAACCATTCTGAAAAAACATGTCTTAGATGAAGCAACATGGTAATCTTCAAATGCTATATCATTTAAATTTGACCATAAAAAACTATTTTTGAATAATCATTTAATATAATTCGAACTCATAAAGTTATCTAAACCGACCTCTGATACCAACTATAAGGCCCCAGCCTTAAACATTACTTAATCTTGAGATATTTCAAGAATACTCATTGAGGATATTTTCAGGTTTAGAGTTTTAGAGAATTAGATAATAAAACATGCATTACATTCCATATTTAAACAAAGTGGTTACATAAAATATAGTATTCATTTTTCCCATCAACAGAAACATATTTAAAATAAAACATGGATTCTTTCTTGACACTTCCTTGACACTATCATCATATCATGTACCTTTCCCTTGACCTGTGAAAAAAACATTTCAAAAACTTGGGATGAGCATAAAAAGATCAGTAATGGATATAAAAATATGGAAAGGAAACATGAGTACATGTATACATAAGAATCAATGAAATCATACTTTACCCATAAAACATAAGCACTTCAACATACCTCCTCAAATCATGAAAAAAAAATCATAGAAATCATAAGACATAAAAGGTAACTTGAGGCATTCATAACATTCTTATGTAGGGAGTAACCCTCATGGTTACATTTGGAATACCCATCACAGTATATTCCCTAAATATCTTCGGAGAAACATTAATGTTTAACCCCTTAGCGTTACCCAATGCATTGGAGAGATATATCAGGCGCACCCGCCCTTAGTTTATCACGGAACCACCCATCTTTATAACAATTCCCAAGAACCATTACATAAACGTATCACATAAAACATGCATAAATGAAACATAACATTTTCACCTTTCAATCACAAGTTATCAATACCACACATTGATATAATAAAAACATTATGAAAACCATTTTCAATGCCAAAATAAAAGAAAAGTAAAACATGGTATTTGTTTTCCATTTTATAAAAAAAGTTATGGCTTGTAAAGGAAGTCGAAACTCAAATAATGGTCACGGCGGCGGAGAAGTCGTTGTCACCGCATACATACGAAAAAAAACATTCCCTTTTGTCATTTATTAAACTCTTCAAATAAAAAAGATTCCTTTTGAATAAATATAAAAGTCAAAGGGGTTTATACACCGTATAAAATAAAGTTGTGTATAAAACATAATATGCCTCAATGAAAGGAGATTGAGACGAAGCCCCTTACAAAGATCATTTTGTAAATAAAATAGATCGCTCATGTGTATTCACTATAAGATCACATAAAGAAAGTATAAAAACATGATAAGATATAAAAATTCATTTCTCACATAATCAGAGAACAACATAAATAAGAATGATAAGTTCAACCCAAAGAATGGAAATTGGGTTAAGAAGTTCCCTTACCTCGTATCCGACTTGACTCGGTCATTATTTGATCTCCTGAATAATAAACTTGAGTTAATTTCTACTTGCTTAAGAAACTTTTTCAAGTTAATTATTCATTTTATATCAATTATTACCATGTAATGAACACTATGTAATTATTTAAGTTAATAACGGTCGTTTTAACGATCATTGGTACTTGAGTCAAAAATAAACTCTTTATAATTACAAGTTTGTTCTTGGGGTAAAATATCCATTATATTAAGAATTATATTCATTATTTAGATATCATATATATCATATATATCCATTATATACATGCATTTATAATATTACATAACATTTAGAGGTAAGAAATGAAATACACCGTTCATAGAGACGGTAAGTCGAACGTACGCATGAACGCTACTTCCATTTCTATTTCATATTTAATGGAATTAAAACATAATGATACATAATTGTATTATAATTCCAGTATGGTATCATATATAATATCATTAAATATATCCTTTATATGTACCACATATGGTATTAATGAATCAAATCACTTTGAGAGGCGGTAGTCTGCACTTCTTAAAATGAAGATATCGCATTTACCCATAATGGAAACCATAAAGGTATGCCATAAATGAAAAATAAATAATATTAATTAAAACATAAACATATTATATATCATATAAAAATATAGTTACATCTTAATGTCCACCTTTGAAGGTGTTACAAGAATATTGAACAATCATCGTTTCGTGAGGCATAAATTCACCATCCACAGAAACAGTATGTTCTTTAACCATTAGATATAGGTGTGTATAAGTGTAGCTCGAATACTTCTTATAAAAACATACTAGTATATTTAAGATACTTTTTTTACAAAATAAATGAATAAAAATATTTTAGGGGGTTGGAGAAGCAAAATAAAACAAAATAACACAAGTGAAGACATTACCTTAAAATCGGGTAACTCCCTTTGGTTTGAACCGAAAGGGTTTCTTGAAGAGCTTCCTGACTAAGTTAGGTCTTCTAGGATGAGTATAGAGATGTGGAGAGACAAATGGATCAGAGATTTCCCAAGAAAAAGGCTTGAGAGGTGTGGTTAAGGAGGTAGAGGTGGGGGCCTTTTATAAGAGGAGAGGAGGGGCACTCTTGGAAAGGTATAAAATGTTACTTTATTTTCAAATGCGTTTCGGATTTTAAAGGCCCCACATTGATGTATTTCGAGGATAAGGTGATAAGAGTTTTAAATCCACCCATCCAATAGGTTTTTTACATGTGTAGGTCTTAGATTTTACATTATATTTTCATTTTATTTAAATCGTTAAATAATGAGGTAATCGCTGCATCATCATGATTTCATAAATAATTTAATTTTTTTTAATGTCTAAAAATTATAAAAAAACTACTATGATGTAGGAAATATTTTTACCTTTCCAATGACTATTTATAGTCAAAACTATGACTTGTATAACCCCATATAGAAATTATTTTAGTAAAACAATACATGTGTGTGTCATTTTTACTTTTACTTTAAATAAAAGGCATTAATGTCATTATCTTACCCAAGTGGCTAAATGGGGTCCCAAAAATCAACCCATGGGTTTTATTGGTCCTCCATGACTCATCCAATATGGTTAGGACAAGTGTCAAGATATTTTCATTTTATTATAATATCATTTTTACCTTAAATCACACTAATTACCTTTAATCGCGATTAATAAAACATAAAAGTTACTTTTCATAAAAAATTATTTTCATCCCATTGAACCAAATTTTACTTAATAATGAAAATCATTTATATTGGATTTTTGAAATTCAAATCACAGAAGTGGTAAAGTTCCATTTAAACGAAAAATCAGTTTTTGTAACTACCACTTTGTGGTTTCACTATTCATCAAAAATTAAGGTTTTTCAGAAAAATACCAAAAATTCACCCTAAGATATATTTGATATTCTGAATTCAAAAATGATTTCTATTTTACCAAATTTATAACATAGAAGTTTCATTAATTAATTTTATAATTAAATCCCGCTGCCAAATCAAATAGTGTGTTTTTAAGAAACAATATCTATCAAAAGATTGACACTCGTTTATGTCCAATCTCAAAGTGATATTAATTCCAATGACCACCATTGGATTAAATGGTAAAAATATATTCTAATTTAACTTTAAAACCAATTAAAAAGATAATATAACTATATAAATAAATTAGATTAAAAAGAGGTTTTGAATTAAAATACAACACTTTTCACTATTCATTAAAAAAATAAACTTTATCGGAAAAATACCAAAAATTTAAACAAAGTAAATTTTGATGTCCCGATTCTAAAGAAGAATTTTATTTGGTCCAAAATAATTTATAAGAGTGACCAAAAATATATTTAAATATGGTTCACCATCAAAAGGCGATAAGTGGACCTTTAGTGAAAATTAGAGTATATATGCCTAAAATTGAATTATTTTCGTATTTTAAGCCATTATCCTTTATTGAAAAAATGTAAAAACATTTAACAAACATATATAATCATATTTTAGTTATTTCTATTTATTCCTGCCAATACAACGGCTACGTGTTAACTACCATTTAAAATAATATTATTTTATTACTAGTGTGCAACGTAAGATTTCAAAGAAACTCTTTGTTGTGTATCGGGTATTCTATAGAACATATAAACCCATTTAAAGTAAAATTAATATTTAATTCATAAATATTAATAAGTATGAAAATTTATTATTCTTTATTTACCTGGGATGTTACAATTATACACAAGGGAACCGACCATAAAACCTTGAAATGAATTCTCCTGGAACAACTAAATTAAACATTATAACTCATTAGAATATCCATAAAAGAACTTAATAAAGTTATAATAAATAAAATATATGTTGAATAGGTTATTTAAAAATTAATTAAGGAATCGAATTTTATTATCCATGACATATAGTACAAGTATATAATGCTTTCATACATAAAGTCATATCACTTTTATTTCTATGATATATGCCTTATTCACCACTTAGTTATTGTCTGTGGTGTATGTATACTATCATTTGATATGTAATATCATTAAAATATTTATAATCATGGTATTAAATGTTTCATTTGATTACTATTAATTTTATGTGGAATACAATTCGATTTATTAAAAGTGGTAAGGGGTTTCTCACCTCACTTTGATTTCTGTGAGATATATGTTATTCAACAATTATTTATTGTGTGTGGTCTATGTATATTGAACCTTTTATTTATGATCATAATTCATTGAATATTTCATTAAATATCCATATTTATTGTATCATGGATATGATTATTTTCTTATATGTGTACCATTTTTACATACTGTGTTTTCTTTGAATATTGTTTTAACTGGGGAAATATTGATAAATTCATAACCAATACTCAATAAAAATATTTTGATAAGGCATATTGTTCATGAATTAAATATATTTAATAATAATGCTTTTGAATTTTAGTGATGGTTGGGGCCTAACATTATATATCCCCTCGATGCATCGATAGGTCTCATGAGACAAAACAGTTTGTGACAAACCCTTCATGTTTATTTCCAAGAAGAATCAGATGGGTTTCTACCCTAAAACATAAATCATCTTTTAAAAGGTCTTTACAGTAGGGTTTCGTGTTCTAGATACAAAAAATACAATAATTAATCATTTACTTCATTTAGTATTCAGTCATTACTATACATGATATTTTCACTATGAAAAAATATATGGATTCATTTTCATTCTCAGTTTATTGATTAAATGGAATGTGTTTTTTAGTTATTTACCTTTTCATTTTGATTATTCCTTATTGATTATTCTTAAATTTTTATTGATTCAAATTTATACTATATATAACACTTATTAATCATTTGATATCACTCTTTTATTTATTTTCCTTCCCCAGGTTATGAAGATGAAATCTTTGAACAAGTGTCTAGGAAGTAGTTAATTTTCCCAATTATGTTCTATGTTTAATTTCTTATGAAATAAGGGAACCATATATGTATATAGTTATTCAATACTATTAAATTGATCGATACATGGTGATTTTAACTCTTTTATATATTCCCTTATAATAAAATAACCACCAAATTTGGGCTAATGGCGTTAGGGTTGTTACAATATTTTCCCTTACTGAGCATATGATGTCACTATTTATTATTTCCTTTCCCAAAGTTATAAATAAATGATTTATATAAGATATTTATAAGAAGGGTACTATGTGAGAATATCTTTGTGGGATATGTTGAAGATCCTTCATGAAATAAGAAGATTGTTTATCTAGTCTCCTAATACACTAAACCTTTATGGCCCTCAAGCATGTATTTGTAAAATATATGGAATATTTATCTATTATGATGTAATATCTATGTATGACAAGGTTGGGTCACTATATAAAAGATGTCATAACTTTGGACACATGATTAAAAAGGTATTATCTTTATGAATATATTAGGTTTATATTATATTTATTTCTATTATAGATAATAGCTTACTCATATTACATTATACTAAAAAAATACAATGAGGTTGGACTCGACAATCGTCCTAATGATTACCATTTTTATCAGATTTTGATACACATTATCAAATAATTATTTGATTTTAAAGACATCATCCAGAAGTCAGGTAATGGTGGATAATATAATTTTCCTCCATAAAAGATATATTTTACTCACATGGCTTTCAACCATTCGAAAAAAGAAAATGTGTTTTTAGATGTTTCAAATAAAAATCATAGATGTTTAAAGTCTAGATTACCTAAAAATTAATTATTCATGCGCATGCCATTATCAAGGAATGGATGTACCCACCAATCATAACCAGTTTTCCTTTATATACCTTGTGGATATATATTTGGTTGTAATGAGTTCCCAAATTCAACACAACCACCATTAGTACACTAAAAATATTGAGTACGGACCATTAGAGGTCCCCTAACTAGTAAAAACCCTTTTTTGATTTTAATCACCCAATATTTAGTGGTTGGGAACCACCCTATAAAATAGAACTCTCTTTATTTTAGGAGTACTAATAAATTTTATTCAAATTTATCATGTTGATGGACTTATATAATGGTGAAGAATACTTATACGTGTTGCATTATCATTATTTCACTAATGGGAGAGCCTGTTGAGTTCGAGGTCATGGGGGAATGATCCAAGGATCACCTAGGTTTGAAGGCATTTTTCTAGACCATGGTTTTTAGAATATAACAAAAACATAATTGAAGATAGAGAAATATTATAAAATATAGTGTTATTTGGATCTAGTACCTTCCAAAGTATGTCTAACTACCATTCAACTAATTTAATGCTTAGTTGAAGTATCACTACAAGGGTAGTGTTACAGACCCATTAGTCCCATATCTCTAGGCCTAAATACAATGATGACACAATATTAATGGATTTAAATATCATTATCCTCTCAAACCCTAAATCCTATCTCCTATCGAATATGATAACAGGTTCATAGTAGAAAGTTGAGGACCTTGGTCTAAAAATATGATGGTCTAAAACACAATTCCATAGTATCTGTATGACATTTTATATTTTATGCTCTTTTTCTATACAAGGATCTTAGGAAGGCTCCTATGAAGCATAGAAAAAAAATTAGGAGTTCGATACTAAGATGGATATATGTACATCCTATCATCATGAGAACAAATTTTATGAGTGACATGCACTAATTTATTTCATAGAGAAATTTCAAAGAACAATGATCCAAGGGGAAATTAGCCCCAACTATATTTAAAGTCTTCTCAAATAATGTATATGTTCACTAGGTTTTTTTATCAATAATGGTTCTATTATTAATCTCATCCCATCCTAAACCCTTTGGTTTCTAGGATCAAAAGAGTCTAATTTGAACCCTTCTAGGAAAATGATCTGGAGACATGGATAGGGTGAGAAGAATATGAGGGAATATATCATTATGATGATTTAATTTAAGTATCTAATTTCTAACACAAAATTCATGGTTTTTATCTAGGATGCAACTATAAATGCCTTGATCAGTCGTTCGTGGCTACATATGCATATGGTAGTTACATCATCACATAATCATTTCTTAAATTAATACCTCAATAAGGAAATAATATTACTTAATGGCGATATCTACCCTTTAGATACAAGTGAAAATTCATATATCAATGTTATTATTACAAAATTGATAGAAAATAGAATCAAACTAAGAATTAGTACAATTAAAATCTTTGAATAGACTACATGTTTTCTTTGATAATCTAAGGAATTATGTTAAAGAAAAATTATTACTACTTATCCATAGTACTAAAGAATTAAATCTGAAATTATGGAGATGATAGACATTCCCAAAATAAAAAAAATGCTACTAGAACTACTTATTTTTCTATTAGGGGTATTTATATATGATCATTGGAATATCCTATACTACCAAAATAGGAAACTATAGCATTAAAAACATATTGATAGAGATTAATATAATTAGAACCTATTAGATATCTCTGATAACCTATATCAAATTTATATAGTTCAAGGTATTTGTTGGAATGAAACAACCTCATAGGACAATGATGAAAGTTTGGGAAGCTCTTCCAAAATCTATATGGTCTCTAACAAGGTGTAAAAAACACTATTAGAATCCACTATAAATAACTTAAGTGAAAATTCCCTTTATAATTTATGTGTGAACAAAAACCCTTCATTGGAATCCAAAGGTGAAGATTAATCCTTCTCCCAGTTTTAACTAGAAACTTGATGTTACATAGCTCGATTTTAAATAGGGAGACTTAAATACTATTAATGATCTTATATAGATAATAATTTTTACTAAAAAACACTTTTGGCTTATATTAATGAGTAAAACCATGAATTTTTAGGAACCGAAGTAGTATAACACATTTATCAAGAAACCCTAGGAATTGATCATTTTTAATTACATGATGATTCTAGGATTATCCCATGTCTCTTGCATAAACGTCATAGTTATATTCAAAATATAAGGAAGATACGTGTGTATTATAGAACCATGGTTGTGGTCGAGGTGGATAAGTTAATCATAGATAATTCCATTAGGGAATTCCAGTGCCTTAAATGTTTATCCACAATCATTCTTTCCAAAAAGAAGAATGGATATATAATAGTATATATCAACTTTCAATACCTTAATCGAAAATGACCAAAGGATAACTTTATGGTCCAAATCATTGAATTGTTAATAAATATAATGAAATTTTTTGATACTCTTTATTTTATGTGTAGATATTAACAATTTAAAAAAATCTGAATGGATCATAAAGATAAAAAATCTACTAATTTCCCAACACCTCATTATCTATTGATTTAATTCAGTTTAAAAAAAATTAATCTAATTATCATCCTTAAATGAACTATGTATTTAAACCCCATATCATAAATATAGTAGAGTGCTACATTAGAGATCTGGTGGTGAAGTCCCTCTAAAACTATGACAATATTACTAATCTTATAATAGTATTCACTATAATATCATAGAATAGACTCAAAATAAATCTTCTAAAATTTACCTTTTGTATTACCATTGGGAAATTCCTTAAATTTTTCATTAATAATTAAGGTATTGAAGTTAAACCTAAAAATATTGGATCCATTAATGACTTTACTTATCTTAAAAAACCATTGGTGTTAAGAAGAATTCAAGGTCTCGTCACGAATATCAAATGCTTCATTGAAAATATCATTACCATATGGTTTTCCTTCATTAGATTAATGATGAAAGGGGAATCATATCATTTGGTTGATTAAATCCAAATGTCTTTTGACATTTATATGTTTTATCTTTCCAATAATATATTTTTAATTTAACATTTAAAAAGAAAACCTATCATCCTCTATGTATCATATCTAGAGTGTTTGATCAGTTCACTTTTAGAATGGAAGAGTGATGAAGGAAAATCAAATAGCCTATATTACCTCAATCATACTATCTTAAAGACTGAGAGAAGATATAACACAATAAAAAAGTATTTTCTCACCTTTATTATTTTATTTTAGAAGTTGATCCACCATGTGAAGAATCATGTGATATATATAGTCTTTCACATTGATATTCTAATTTATATTCACAGTTACTCATCACTAATTGGGTGTTTGGTGTGTGGAGAAATGGTTCTATAGTATTTTGACATTATTTTTCTCTCTTATAAGTATCTAAGGGGAAGAAACTTATGGACCCCTAGGACCCCCATTCTTTATTAAATGAATTAACAATCAAAAAAATATATTGTAATGGAAATATTTTCTTAGATGATGAATCTCAAAAACATGATACACTTCTATGGATGCTCTTAGAGCCCAAACAATAGAATAATGGAGCACCCAAAATTAAATAGTGTTATCTTAGATACTATATTTAATTCCCCTAAAAATTCACTTTAACCATATACATTCCTCCTCTCAAAGGGATTAATTAACAACAATGTAGAATACCTATCTCTCATAACATATTATGGGAATGTCTTTAAAATCATGACCACTAACCTCAATAATAAATGTAGCTCCGAGCTATTTTTAAATAATGTCAATAAAGTATACATAATAGATAAAGTATAATCAATACCCTTAATCAATTATACCTAAGAATTAATGGCACAATTTTCCACAAAACCTATGATATCATATATTAATTTTTCACATAATATCCCTTGCAGACTAATTATCCAAATTCATCACTAATCTTGTGGGTTTTATCATATTTAAATAGTTATATGTGTAAGGAATAAAAGGGTAGTGGTTCCCTTATCTATTAAAGGTGTTTATAAGGTGGATGAAATAAAAACTAATACACCTTATCCATATGCCTAACCTCCCTTTCAAGAAACTCAAATAACTAATTGGATGTCTCTAATGGTGGAAAACCTCCAATTTTAGGATCTCTAATAAGATCAATCTAAAAATATAGAATATCCATAAAATACCAAGAAAATTCATCTTCTAAAATAGAACATGATCTATTAAATTTTTTTATAAGTTAAGTTTTGATGGAATAATATTTATGTACATTGAAGGAGGGGGTATTTATGAAGTTATAGAATAATTACACATATGAAAATATTCGGTTCACTAGACAGTGGCCAAACTTGGTCAAAATATCTCAAAGGCACCAGTACTTATTTCCTCCAATGATGGAAGATTTTACTATGTAAGAATAATGTGTCATGTATTTGAGATTTATACTAATTTCATACTTCAACACTCATAACAATTATATGTCACCATGTACTCTTGAAGAATCACCACATGGGAATTAGGAGTAATGGGATCATAACCTTCAACAACAGCCCAACAATATAAGTTAATCCACACCAGAATAGAATTAATCTCCAATTAAAAAGAAGAAATACCATTAGAGGTAGTCAGGACGAAACCCATTATCTTATTAATATGTTTTAATTTTATCATGCTATTTAGTTTCCCTCTCTTTATCCTTATATATATTGGCATGAACCTATATTCATGTTTGATTAAAGGTTTATATGAATAGTATTATATCCTACCCAACCACTCTTCTAGATAGCATGTAGCTATTAATGTATATATAGAGGCCTTTGAAAAGGACCAACCAAACATTCTATATAAGATAATGTGGAGGGAAAATGATATCAATAAAAACTTCTCAATGAGTTATATAACTATGAAACAAATGTAGAAACCCATATACATATGACATCAATACAAGCAATCTCATTCTGTTTCATTCATTTCCTCTATGATAAATGAGTATCAAAATACCTCAATACCACCAATACCATCAAACCAAACAACTATTGTGGATACTAAGAAACATGGAACACTCTAGGGATAGATTAAACCTTTTTTATGACCTATTGGTGCATGCAGGCCCATGGAATCCACACCATTGGTAACCCAAAATGATATCACCACTAAATTGATCAACTAAATAGGAAACCATTGGGGGAAGGAGATATAGACAATCCCAATTACATTTAAAATTTGGTAATATACCTATCATTAGGTTTTCCCAACCACATCTTATTCATTAATATTTCCTAACATATCTGACCCATGTCATTGAATTTTTCCTTGGCCTTTAGTTGGAAACCTGAAATATTGACCTTGTTGTTATGGTAACCTCATAACCGTATTATACACAATTTAGATGATCCGAGAAAACCTAACCCAATCATAGATCAAAGATATGACCAAAAAAATATAACACAACCACTCATGTATGACTTGTCATTTAGGTTTATTTAGTATCAATATAGCAGGTTTTTTACTAAACTTGGCAGCTCGAGTTAATTCCATCCATTAAAATAGAGACATGGACATATCCATTAAACACAACACCTATTCCAAGTAGTTCTATCAGTAGTGTATGATTTGAATATGATGATATCAATGTGTGAGAAATTTTGTTCATGGATTGAAAATCATTCCCTCATGTGATAAAATGAAACGTTTGGTAAATCTATAGTGGGTTATGTCAATACCTATTAGTTGGGTTTTGAAAAGAATAGATTGATAATATGGATAGTACATCAAAAGAAACCATTTGAATTATAAGATGTATAAAATAATGATTTTATTATCTTTCCATTTCACCTCAATTCCTACTCTTTCTTTCCCCCTAAAAATTTTAACCACGCGGTTTATTTTTAATAATGTATTCATCATCCATTTACATATTTCATTATTCTATTAGTAGAATAGTTTCTTGGATGGAGTCAAAAGTTCCTACTAAAGCCATTAATGTGATGGACCTGTAAAGAGTGAACTACTATAAAAATGATAAAATTAATCATAAAGAGAGTGAAATCCCACCTAAATACTCAAGAACCCCTCATTGTTTCCCTAGTTCCATAATGAATTTCATCACATGGAAAAACCATTCCTTACAACCCATGATCTAGAGGTTTTGAATCTCCAAGATAACTACCATAAAATGACATTCCTAAGTGTGATTCACCATTATTAAGATACTCTTATGAATTTCATTAGTAATAGGAATTATTTGACACCCAATATCTAAATGAATTCCTAACTAATTCTTCAAAGATGGTATATTTTGTGAACGGGGCTGCCTATTGGACCTATCAAATAGAATTTTAGTCATATTCCTCTACTATGGATTGTTCTTCAGGAAATGGTGTCATTATTATGCACATATTCCCACTATCTATAATACTCAAGAAAATTAGTATTATTGGGTTCATAATTTCCTTCTTCATACAACAACTCACACTATTGAATTTGTGGTTAAATTGGAAATTAAAATTCTAAAAAAATTAAGCTACAATGCCAGTGGATATATACTTTTATCTATGAAAACATATAGGTTATAAAGTTTTTTTAATGGAAAAATAAATGAAAAAAATATATTTATTAAAAATTTTGGTATAGTTGGAGAATAAAAAACTAAACCTGTGGATTTATTTTATATATTCATGAAACATCAACTCATTCAATTAACACTTAGTGTATATAAATAGAACCTATTCATGTAGTATGAAAGGCCTCACCAGCTTTCCCTAAACCACCAATCACCCTAGTTCCCAGGTAACTCACCACAATGTCTACCACCCTATATCATCATGGCATACCTGACCCACCAAAAAACCTTTATGTTCCTCTTAATACTACCTTTATGGCCACCCTTTGGGTTTATCATATAAATGGGTCATTCTACCACCTTAGTTCTATACCCACAAAGGCCCATATCTATTCCATGGCCTTTTAGTTCACTTGGTATGGTTAGTGTTGTATATATGCCTTCACTATTAAACAATCAATGAGACTCAGTAGTAATAACACCACCACCACTCTATGATACCCATGACCATTCCACCATATCTATGAGAATCAAATGACCAGTTCCATATCTCCGTGATTTAGGAGAGTATTTTTTGGAGTTGGAGATGTGTGTTGTTCAATTAATTGATATATATATATATATATATATTCATGTTGGGTCAATAGAGATTTCAATATTTACCTAGAGTTTCTCTTAGGGTATTTATATTAATAGTCTATATTTGAATGATGAGAAATGGTAGGTAATTTGGGTGTGAATATAACCATCATGCAACCATGTGATTGGTTTTCAAATAGTGGTAATAGAAGACCCCATCTTCCTTTCAAATGCCACCTCATACACCATATTGAATATCAAGAATCTAAGTGGCCAAGTTATCTTGATTCCCCACCTCCACTCTAACTATTTTGTAGACCATACACTTGAACATTTCCAGCTCCTAAGTATAAAATATTGAGAATGAATGTTGACTCTTCACTCAGAAGACCAAAATCATATCACCTGATCCCCACCAAATCCATTATAGTGGCACTTCCATCCACTATATATTTATACAAATCATAAATTCATATCATATCTATAATAACCCTTTTTTATTATAACACATTTTAATACATTCGGGAATATTTCTTGTGCTGGGTACTAAGACAAAGCAAGATTCCAAGGCCCGGTGAGCCTTATTGTTGATATAATAAAAATATAAAATATATTATATCACGTGCGCATGTTTTTTTTGAAATAATGGATCAATTCCTAGGATTAGTCTAAGATTATAAATCTAATAATTCCTTTGAATTTATAACATGGGTTTTTTCCAATGTGCAATATAAGATTTGACAGCATCGAGCATTCATTTAGAAGCAGCTGTTAGTGGGTGCATTAAGTGAATTAATTAATTTTTTAATTAACATATTTAATATCTTAAAAAACTAATCCCCCCTATAAATAAATAATTATGTTTTTTTCTAGGTTTATCCACATAAACTTGGGAGGATTGTAATAGTAATTAGAGAAATTTTTCATCATTAGGGAATTGAGGATCGACTAAGAACAAATCAAGGTTGATCATGAGATGGATGATAAAAATGATTGGAATATTGTATTGGTTTCTTATATATGTGCTATTAACCAATGATAAATCCAAAACTAAGGTTGGGAGTTTGTTTTATTTGGATTTATCCCATTTCTATCCCATGTCAAAATCAAACCAATTCATCAAACAAAATTGTTTTGCGGATCAATGGTTGATTTCAGTTGATTATTTATCTTCTTACAATTTAGGAATTTATTTATTTATTGGTTTATCATTTGATATTAATTCATCATTATAATGAAAATTAATTTAGAAAAACGTAAATAATGGACAAGGTTTATTCTTATTTTGTGATTTATGGATTCCTCCCCCTGTTTTACGCACATTCATTCACCATTATTTATTTCATCCGGAAATTCGACAAAATTTTTGTGGACAATAACTGCACATTTGATCATTGGAACAAATAATTGTCACCACAGATTTGAGTACACAATTGAGAGGTTGATTGAGTTATAGAGAGGATTAAGGAATATTGAAGATAGATAAGCATCAGTGTTTGGTCATTCCCATTGTATTTTGGCATGTGGAAATGATGTGTTTTGATGAGGAACGGATTTTTGAGTGAATAAAAGGTGATAATATATTCATAGTAAAAGATATGGCTTGATAAACATTAGATCTAAGATTGTCATCTTGGTTGGTGGTGGATTCACTAGTGGATATTGCATGGGTGAGATTCATAATACAGCCTAGGATTTCTAGGAAAATTCTAACTACACAGCATTTATTCTAAAGAAAACATGTTGTTTAGTCCCCTTATATGGTGATAGGGTTCATTGATATAGAAAAATATCAAACATCATGTGGAATGTGTCAAATATTGTGTGATCCAGTGCTAGAGGTCTGACATGTACCCTAGAGGGTACACAGGTATTGATATGTCCAAACATAAGGGAATGGGTAGAGTACATGGGAACAAACAAGTACTCAAACATAGCCAAGTATACATGCATAAACATAGTACATGGGAACATCCATATGTATATGGGCATAAGCGAATATACATGGGCATGGTCAGGTGGCATGTTAGGTGTTATCCCAACATCTATACATTATGTACCCCTATGGTACATCTAATATATTTATAGAAATTAATTTTTTGTGATCACGATACATAATAATTTCTAGGCTTAGTGATACATGCCATGTACCCTTATGGGACATGCCATGTACTCCTTGAAGGGTTGGTTGGAGCCCTAATTATTCTCAGTTCAACTTTTCTTTGAGCTTGGGTGTTTTCCATTAGAATATTTTAGTATGGATCAGTATCAGTTGAGTGTGTTCCCTTGGTCCATACCAATGAGGGTATAGTGTGGTATTATATCCTTTGTATAGGATTGTGATCCCCTATATGGAATGAGTATTGAATAGAGTTTGGGGTGTCCTTATTTATTCCCTGGGGTGTGATCCTCTATCATTCCTTCATTTACCCTGATTGGGGTTCATGGTATCAGTGTGACCAACATGCATAGGGCATTGATCCCCTATCTAGAAATTTGATCGAGTAGGTTTTATGTTATCATTGTACATATGATCCCATACTTAGGAGGTTATTCCAGTAGGGTTTGAGGTGTCCCCCAGCGATCCTAGGTGTGATCCCCTATCTAAGTATTGAGATTTTATAAGTACCATAATATATATGTTATGGAGATACCCAATGAGAATTACCTCTTAGGTAAGAATCATCAATGATATCATATCTCGTGTCGTGGGATCTCCCGAACATGTGTTACCATGAAACCTTGAGTGGAATCCAATGGCTGATAGTGTTTAATAACTATTTGAGACTTCGATTCTATTATGAATATATCTTGTTCTTATTTATGTCTCATATCATGATTGACATACCTTTTTATGAGATGACTAGTATCCTGATGCTTTATGTTTTTTATTACTGGGGTTTCCTGCTGGGTATTGTTATAATCACCCTTGTATGGGTTCTTCCCATACATTTAATGTCTTATGTAGATGACTGACCTTTTGGAAAT
Organism: Viscum album; assembly: GCA_963277665.1. Taxonomy (NCBI): domain Eukaryota; kingdom Viridiplantae; phylum Streptophyta; class Magnoliopsida; order Santalales; family Viscaceae; genus Viscum; species Viscum album. Next base: position 756,723,163 of record OY728129.1, on the reverse strand, counting down.
ATTGAATGATTCCATATAATTTTTCAATAAATTTATATTTATTAAATAATAATAATGGATATTGTTTTTTTCCTTATATTGAAGGTAGTACTTGGAAAATAGTGGATATATGGAATTTAGAGAATGAAGGCCTTGCTCAAAATACCATCTTATCTTCACTTTCAAAAAAACAAGTTTCTCAAAGTTAATGGGATAAAAATAGTATAGGGAATTTGGGATAAATTTTAAAATAATTTATAAAGGAAATGAAAAAATAAATCATTCCATGTTATAGGAATGAAGAGTAATGTATGAAGATAAAAAGATTGATGATTATGGGATAATGGATGACTTATTCACTAGATTTAATGAACTTATTAGAACTATCTAAGAATTTTGTGAAAATATGAAGGATTATATTGTTGTTGAAAACATACTATGTTATCTTTAAAAAATATAACTAATAAAATGGTTTCAAGACATGCAAATTTTTTTCTTGATACACTTCTATTAGATTTCTTGTATAACATTTTGATTTCCTGTGAAATGAGTAAATGTAGTGTTTTCAATAAAAATATCATGGAAGGAAGGGAAACATCTTTTAAATCCATAAAATAACAGAAGATAAAAAAAGAATCTATTATTGAAAAATACAGTTCTAAATAATAATATGATTTTGAAATGATATTTGAAAAAATAATTCCATTCAATTAAATTAGTGAGAGAATAGGCAAAGTAAAGTGTCAACTAAAGTTACCACTAAAATGTTTTAATTGTAGATAAATTGGAATTTTTTTAAAAAAAAATATTTAAAGAATATATAAATTGTTAATATATGGATTAAAAACTAATAAGTCCCTTAATTATAAATACTTAAAAATAAAACCAGTCATATTTTTCTATAAAGTGTAAATGTAAGAATTTCTCTCAACCTCAAAAATTAAAAATATTTATCTATGTGTAAAAATTATAATAGTAGTGAAGATTAAGAGGAAGTAGAGTATTATAATAATAATGATGAAAATGTACTTATTAAAATAGTGTATGGATAATAAATTACCATTTTTGAGAGTATCAATGATTAATGCAATGAGGAAACTGAAATAAATTTCATGCTAAAGAGGGAGATCAAAGAATTCCTTTTAATGTTTTCAAAACTACAAAGAGAGAATAAAAATTTGAAGAAAGATGGAAAATAATTCAAAATCAATAACCATTTACATGATAAAAATGAGTAAATTTGGATTAATGAAATTGAAACCTTGAAGAAGTTACTCACTCAAGAAAAAAATTGAATGTTGCCCTAGAATTGAAGGCTAAATGAAAAGAGAAATATCATAATGTTTTCCAACAAAAATTAGTTTAATCATAGAAGGGAATGAACATATAAAAATTTATCTTTTATAATTATATTTGTTAATTTAGATAAATATAAATGAATAAAATTATTAAAAATGCTGATGTAATAACATAGTTAGAGAATGTTGTGTTTGTGGGAAAACAAGAAAACTCTCATAAATTATTAAAATTTAGGAATATTGATTTGAATTAAAAATATACTAAAGATGGAGAAACAAAAAGGTAATAATGAATAATATAATGAAGAATAATGTGTTGGGAGTCTACTATATTTTTTTAATAAAGGAGGTGGGGTTAATGGTTTAGATGTTTAATAACAAGAGGATTCTACTTCTAGAAAACATAAAATGTTCAAATAGATGTAATCATTTTATAGTTATTTATTTCATTATGGAGACTTTGGGAATATGGAATTAAATTTTTGGTTCAACTAATAATATCACTATACTCAAAGAACATATAGTAGATAGATATTGAGGGGAAGTCATCCCACTCAAATAGAATATTTTAGAAACAGTATTAAAATTATAGATAGAAAGTTGATAACAAGTTTGAATCATTAGAAGTGGTTTGTGGGAGATGTGTCCAACCTGTTTAAATCACATGTAACGTCCTAGCTTTATCCAAAGTTATGGACCATTTAATTTTTGGTTTAATTCATTTAATTATCCCTTAATTTTATTCCTAGAAGGCTAAAAAAGGTTATGGGTGCATCTCGGGCTCGTTTGATTCTCGGAACACTGAAAATGGGGAAAAATGATGGGCCGCACGGTTTTTCTGAAATAGTGTGAACTCGGGTGCATGCCTATGCAGCTATTTTAGATTGTGGATATTGAAAAAATGAATGGTTTTATCATGTTTAGTCAAACTATGTACCTAGCTCGTGTAGTGTGCCTAGTGGTATAGAACCTTGTGTATAGTTGGAACACAGTTTGGCCAAACCATGTTGCCAAACCATACATAGTGTAAAATGTGGGTGAAATTATAACTTTTCACTTCATTAATGTTTAAACCCTATTTTTATTTTTCCCTATTTTTTCCTAGTCAATTATCCTCCTTTTCCATGAGTGTGAAGCCTCACTCCTCTTTTGGGGTTTTATGATTTCTCCCTTGATTCTCCTCTGATATCTTAATCGTTGGAAGCAACAGAATCATCTCGGTAAGATATATCTTTTTCACTATTATATTTTTAAGTTTCTCTATCATATGTTGTGTTATTTTAGTGAAATTTAATTTTACCATATTTTTGGGGTTTCGTTAAATCTTTTGATTTCTTCTATTTTAGGATGAATCGATCCTTTTTATCAAACATGTGGAGTACTTGACTATGAGGTAGGGAGCCTATTATTTTTCCATCATTTCGTCTATTTTTAGATAGCCCGCCATTATGCCACTCACTAGATCCTACTGGTGATGCCTTGTTCTTGTGTATTAAATTATCAAGAATATTTTTTCATGCCCGTAGTGACCCTAGCATGTGGTGAAACCCTATCCAATGGTGTTCTCTTTGATTTTGGGCATCTATTTGGTTGTTCCCAACCTATGGGGACTTTTCCCAAGTTTTATAAGTGAAAAATACCATAGATGTGAGTTTTTTCCATGGATTAATGCCTTAATTGATGTATTAATTTATTTTAAATGTTGAATCATGAGTATTTCCATTGAACTACTTGACTCGAAACTTATATTTAAATGCATATAATGGGTGTTTCATAATGAAACACTTCAGAATTTTCCTAAATGATTATTTAAGTTGTTTAATTCTCATTATTCACATCACATACCATATATTTTATTTTATTTTCTGTGAAATTTGGAAGAAAACCTTATTTCATGCCTCATCTTGTGCTTAATGCCTTATGTTTCTCATACTCATGTTATGATATGATCCATTCCTTGTTAAATTCTTATTTATTAAGCCCATGATTTTTTTTGAATAGAATTTGGTGGTTTTTCAAGCATGATATATTGAGGTATAGAGATTTCATTGATGACATGTTGGTAAGAGGGATGATAATGAGTTATTCCTAAGGTTATTTTTTCAGTGTTTACAAGTTATGAATTGTTTCTTATTCTTTATTCCATGGTTACCCCTAATTAATGCTTGTTTCTTGACATATTGTTCCATTTTTTGGCTTTAATTACATGGCTTGATTAAATAGTAATAATGTGGTGTTGAGATGACTATTGTTGGCATGTAATTATATATATATATAATTGACTTGTGATAAATTCCTTGCTTGATATGGTTCACTTGATACAGGTTGGGAGAGAACATGGGTTGTTTATTAAGGACTCATTGATGGACTTGTTATACTCATATGGTTATGAATCGATGTGCCTGGGGTGATGTTTTGGTTTTCTAGGCAAGGGTTGCCCGGGTAGTTTCTTATACTATTTAGTGATACCAGTTCCCTAGGGGAGAAACCATGGATGGACACATTGAAAATATGGCTACGCCATGCCATGTGTGACACTCGATCCCCTATGTGAGATTCTCGGGATGGACTCAAAGTTATCATGCCTTGAGTGATACAAGGGATGTCATATGGGTCATCTTGGATAGAGTCAAAGTTTCCATGACTTGGGTGATACTAGGAACATCATATGGGTTGTCTTGGATAGTCTCTATAGTATTAGATTAAATTGGATGTTTCTATAGTGATACTTGGGATTCTTTTAGATCTCATTAAACAAGCTCGGGACTCCACCTTGGATTTGACGAATTGAATTATTGTTTTCTATTATGAGATGAATCCTTTATTATTATTATTATTATGTTGCTTATGCATATGTGATGCTTCTTATTTTATTTACTAGAATTATTGTATGATTAGATGTGAATTAGACCCCAATACGAAGCACAATATTGGGGGGATACCTCTTTTGGCTTTCTTTGTTTATTATTGGCCATTTTATACATATTATGGTTGTGCATTTACCTTGTCCAGACTTCTAGTATAGGTCAAAGTAGGTGGTATAGAACGAGTGACCATTCAGGAACATAGAACAAGTTTTACTTATTTATTTTTTGTTTTCCTGTTCTATTTATATATGGAACACTTTCCTTTATTCACAATATGAAATGGAAACCTCTAGACACTGTGGGTACCAGCCTACTGAGATTTATATCTTACACCCTTCTCGGGTGCCCTTTGGTACCCGAGTAGACTTTCTGATCAAATGAAAGGATAAAGGGAATTGTGATGCTAGTTGGAAACCTCTAGCATTTGAGGAGAAAAACTTGAGGTCATACGGCCCACCATCTTGAGGAACTATTCAGTGGAACTCGGGGCGGGATCCTACAAAGTGGTATCAAAGCACTTTTTCCTTTTTCTTACCATTTGGGTTAGAAAGTAGAATAGAATAATGGAATTTATATCATAACATATGCTTGGACATAGCTAACCCATGTGTAGAGGACACCCAAATTACCTAGGTTAGGAATTGTGTTATTGATTTTTTCATTGATGTTTGATACAACTTCATCATTGGATGACACACTTCTTTTGTGCTTATATTGTTATTGGTATTATTGAGATGATGATTTCTACTACCTCCACCCAATGAAATGAGGTTATTTCATTACATGTATTATACTTGGCACCATAGGGATTAAAATTTAATGCATTATTCCATTCCATATCTACTTTCAGCATGCATCTTCCTATTTTCATGTGATTTTTGTTGTTCCTAGTTGTTATATCTTATAGTGCATGTTTACCTATAAATATAGAATTGTTCCAAATTGACTTGTATGACATGTTATGAATTGGATTAAGTTGGAATCCAATTTCAATTTATAAGTTGTATGGTCCCTTATAAATTGGAATGGTGATTCCTCTAATTCAATTGTTTGAAAAGGGGATTAATGCATAAATGAACTAAAATGAATACCACACTTTGAAATGAATTGGCCACCTCATATGACAAATGTGAGACCTTTTCTTGAAATTTTCCTTGGAAATGTGATGTAGTCCATGTATCTTGTGATCTTCTGAGGTCTTACCTTCTATCTAGACCTGGCTCTTTGAGTGGGCTACCAGTGGTGTCCTACTTAGAGGCAGGCCATGTACATGTCCCATTTATGGCTTTATTTATCTGTAGTTTCATGTTTCTAGGAGGACTTTCACCTTCCCTTTCTTATTTATTTCTTACCTACTTTTACAATCTATTATAAAAATCTTTTATGAGGTCCACACATGGAAATTGTAGAGTTGTTCCATTACGACTTCCTCATGCTATACTCTAAGTGAGTGTAAATGATCACACTCAGGAGGTGGTGGGACTTGATCCACACATAGGAACTCCTATAGTGCCTCCTGAGGCACCTCTTACTAATATTCCATTGGGAATCGATGCTCAATTTAGGGATAGTTTTCTTAGGTTCATGCAGATAGTTCGGGGTTCTCCCAAGCCTACCACTACTATGGGAGAGCTTACATAGTACTTTCAACACTAGCATACTCCCATATTCTTTGGGGGATAGTGGTAATCTAGATGAAGAGTCATATATATAAGCTATGATATGTATCTTTTTCCATCTTGATACACCTTCATAGTGGAGGGTCAAGATCACTACCTACATGTTATGTGACTCTTCTAAATGCTGATAGGCCTTCTTTTCTTAGTCATAACTTTATTGAGATATGGTTTTGGAAAACTTCCAGATGGATTTCTATGAACATTTCCTTCTGAATACCTTGATAGAATATCAATTTAGAGAGTTCGTACATATTTAGCAGATCTCTATGATAGTGCTTGAGTATTCTTCTCATTTCACCGAGCTTCGGTGTTTTTCTCCATCTCTGGTCGATGATGAATTGATGACTGTCAAGAACTTTGGGGATAGGCTTGGGTATGTTGTATGCTCACATGTGAATGTTTTTTAGATAATTACTAGTACATAAATAGTGAACCATGCCATAATTATAGAGCGTAATCTCAAAGAAGCTACTAAGGTGAGCCAGGGCATTTCTATTCCACATCGGGGTGATGGTTCTTTCGATAGTAGAAAGTACTAATTCAAGGGTGAATGTGGGGGTGATACCAGCCAGGTGACTCATACTGATAACTATAAAGTGCATAACCGGTGAGGTGGGATAATCTATAAGAATTCACAATGCATGAGAAACCCAATGGAATGTCAATCTTGTGATATGATGATTCTTCTTTAATGATTTTTCTATTCTTTTCCTCCAACATCTAGTGGCAAGGGATCCATACCAGCACCTCTATTAGGTATAGGATCTGAAAATCTATGTCAGGTTGGGAGTTGGTATTCCACAATCTGATCATGAAAATGTGTAAATTCTCATGTCCAAGAAATTCAAGCTTCATAACATCTATGATAGCTATGTAGTTCTGTTCAGGCTAGTCGAGAGGCATCTTAGGGACAAGGTTTAGGCCATATGTATGTAGTGAATCCATCGCCAATGGATCAGTGTCCAGGGTGATCTACAGTTAGAGGTACTATTCTAGTATATTCTATGTTATTTTATTCCCTTTTTTATATAGGTTCATCACATTCCTTCTTATATGTTATGTGTGTGGAAAGTATTGGCCTCGTAATCGAGTAATTTAATTACTTCATGTCTCTCTACACTCCGTTAGGGGTCATAACAGAGGGTGTGAATCAATTCCAGGAGTTCCCCCCCCCCCCCGAAATAGGTGGGTGTTGTTTCTTCTGTATTTTATTCATCCTAGAGATGAAAAGATTTAACTTCATCCTCAATATGGATTGGCGCATGCCTTGTCTTTCCCAAGTGGACTACTACTGATGCTGGGTGTCTTTAATATCACTTGATGGAAGAAAATATATATGTAAGGGACAATGGGATATCCAGGAAGATCGAGATGGACCCAGGTGTACTGGGCTGGGCAGAGTGACATCTCAGTTATTGAGTCTCTTTATAAGTTACCAGGGGATATAGTTGGAAGAATTCCATCTAGTGGTGGATCATTTCATGGATGTCTTTCCTGATGATTTCTCCAAATTGCCTCATATGAGAGAAGTTGACTTCTCTATAGAGATAGTTCAAGGTGTGGCACCAGTGTCAATTCCTACTTATATGATGGCACGTATAGATCTCTATGAACTCAAAAAACATCTTGAAAATCTTGAGGCTAAGGGTTTTATCAGACCCATCACATCACCATGGTGTTCACCAGTCCTTTACACCAAGAAGGTGGATGATACCCTCAGATTTGTCAAGGATTATAGGTGGTTGAATCATCTTATAGTGAAAACCCATTATCCTTTTCTTTGTATATATGACATTTTTGAACAGATCTGAGGAGAAACTATTTTCTCTAAGATCAATTTGAGTTCAGGCTATCATCAATTTCATGTGAGGCCATCATATATACCACATACAATATTTTTTAGTAGGTATGGATTGTACTATTATTTGGTTATGTTGTTCAGTCTGAAGAACGTCCTGGTGGTATTTATGAATTTTATGAATCGGGTTTTCCACCAGTATTCTGATTCCTTCAGGGTTGTCTTCATAGATGACATATTAGTGTACTCAAACACCATACACAACCATACAACCTATATTGGGATCATTCTAAGTACACTAATAGAGAACCATATTTATGAGAGTCATAGTAAATTCCACTTTTGGATCAATAAGGTTCACTTCTTGGGTCATATCATATCTGAGGCTAGCATATCAATTGACCCAGATAAGGTGAGTAGTGTGGTTTCCTAGGAGAATTCCAAGAATTTTTTTGACATGTGCATCTTCTTGGGCATAGCAGACTATTATAAATGTTTCATCTATGACTTCTCCCACTTAGCATCACCTCTTATGATCTTGACTAAGAAGGGTGTGTAGTTCTTATAGTCTAAATCTTGTGAGAAGGTTTTTCAAGATTAAAAAGGAAGACTCAATTAATCTCTGATTCTAATTCTTCCTAAGCTCAGTAGAAGTTATATAGTATATTGTGATGGTTCAGGTTCTGGAGTGTGGGTAGTTTTGATGCAAGGTGATTGAGTTGTGGCATAAGGATCTTTCCAGCTGAGGACGAATGAGAAGAATTATCCTACGCACAACCTCGATTTAGAATATGTTGTTCATTCTCTACATTGTTAGAGGCAATTTATATTGGATGAGAGATTATTTTTTTACATTGATAATAAAATCTTGAAATATATCTCCAATTATTGGGACTTGGATATGAAATAGCACATATGGTTGGAATTCCTGCAATCGTTCGACATTTAGCTTGCTTACACACCTAGTAACGGTAATGTCGAGGATAATTATTTGAGCTATAAAATGTAGACACAAGTCATCCATGTGGCCAACAATGAGAGGAAGATAATGGTCATGTTTTCTAAGTTTCACCTAGAGGATTAAGAATAAAATAAGAAACTAGTATTAGCATCTATGATAGTGACATCCTCTATCCTAAAATGGGTTCAGATGCATCAGTTATCAAATTATAAGGGCCTCATTCTGAGGTATATCATCATCAAAGAGAACCCACCTCCTAGTCGGGTTGTTTATGGAAGTGAGACCTTTCACTACCATGGGTGTGTTTGGGTGCCTTCTGATATATGGGAAGAGCTAGTGAGGGAATCTCATGCCTCTATTTGGGAGGTTCATCTTGGGATTACCAAGATGTATTGAGACATGCATCTTTTGTACTGGTGTCCAGGTATAAAGAGGCAGATAGTAGGCTTTATCACTCATTTATCCACCTATAAGTTGATGTAAGAGCTGAAATGGAACTACGTCACCATGGGTTTTGTGAAAAGATTTCTGAGATCTACTTGAGGTGTGATGTAGTATGGGTGATCATAAATAGATTGACCAAAGTGTATCACTTACTACCTATCCATGAAACCTTCTCTATTTATGATATTGAAAGGATTTACATTTGAGATATAATGCGACTTTATGGTGTTCCTTATTCTATTTTTTAGACTGATACACCCATTTCACATAATTATTCAAGAAACAATTTCAAAAGGAACTGGGTTCACAAGTGATCTTGATTACTACATATCACCCTCAGACCAATGGGTTGTCCGAACGGAAGATTATGGTTTTAGAGGATATGGTCAGGTCAAGTATCCTTTATTTCATAGGTTCCTAAGAGAAGTATATTCCTATGGTTGAGTTTCCCAATAGAAAATATTTAAGGAAATGATTCAGATGGATCCATATAAATCACTCTATAGCAGACCATGTCATTCACCTCTATGTTGGCTTGAGGTTGGGGAGGTAACTTTATTGGGTCCTCATCTCATTCAGGAGACTGTAGAGAAAGTCCAGTTGATTCAAAAGTGTATGGTTATAGCTCGTTCTAGGGAGAAGTCCTATGTTGATCATCACCGTATAACTCTGGAGTTTGATGTGGGAAATTGGGTCTTTCTGTTTGTATTTACTAGGTTGGGTCATAAACAAATTTGGAGATAGGGAAAGTTATCACCTCAGTATGTTGGGACATTCAAGATACTGGATAGGGTTGGTCTGGTAACCTATCGATTTATGTTACCTCAAAGGTATCATTCCATGCAATACATATTCAATGTATCTCGGCTTTGACAGTATCATCTATATTTGTCTCATTCATTTGATCCCAACGATATAGATCTAGAGGTGTATGTGTTCTTCAAGGAGAATATGATATGTATCATTGATCGTAGCATAAAGGTTCTCTGAGGGAGGTTATTTCCTTTGGTCTGGGAGAAATGGAAGCATGGATTTGTTCAAGACAAGACTTGGGAGTGAGAGGTAGATTTATGTATGTAGTGGTTAAAACATTTCCCATAAAATGTTCCTCAACCCTCAAAAGGGAAACTTGGGGATGAGTTGTCTTAAAGAGGGGAGGTTTTAATGTTCTAGATTTATCTAATGGGATGGACTATTTAGTTTTTGGTTTAATTCCTTTGAATGGCCCTTAATTTGATTCTAAGGAGGTTAATGGAGGTTCTAGGTGCATCCAGGGATCATTTGAAGCCTACAGAACAGAAATGGGGGAAACAAGATGGGCCGCACGGTTTGCCTAAAAATTGTGTAAACTTGGGCACATGCATGTGTGGTTGTTGTAGGTTTTAGATAGTAATCAAACACACAGTTTATGCATGGTTATTAAAACTGTGTTCCTATCCCATGTAGTGTTCCCAGTGTAACAGAACCTTGTGAATGTTTGGTGAATAGTATGGAGAAGCTGTGCACAAAGTAAAATGGGGGTTAATTTACAACTTTTCCCTTAATTAATGTTGACAATATTTTTCTTTTTCCCACCTCTTCCCCAATCGATTATCCTCCTTCTCTAGGCATTTGAAGCCCCTCTCCTCCTCCTTTAGGGTTTTTTGATATCTCCCTTGATTCTCCTCTAATCTCTTCGCTATTAGAAGAAATAGAATCATCTTGATAAGATCTATCTCTTACACTCCCCTATTTTTAAGTTTCTCCATCATCCATTGTGTTATTTCAGTGAAATGTAATTTTACCCTATTTTGGGGATTTCATTAAATCTTCTAATTTCTTCTGTTTTAGGTTGAATCAAGTCTTTTTACTATATTTGTGGAATACTATGACTATAAGGTAGTGCTTATGATCTTTTTCCATTATTTCATCACCTTTTAGTTGTCCCATCATTGTGTCACTCACCAG